>CM034150.1:133657354-134288070 GCA_019776745.2 Taxus chinensis
CGAGGAGGATGAAGTGTTCCAAAAGGTTCAGAAGATCATATTGAAGAAAAATGGGTGATATGTCCCAAAATAGCATGTAACAATCCTACTTGCTAAAAAATAGAAAATCTCCATTTTGGGTGCAAAAATTTGCACATGGCCCCGTCTTCACTCATATTTCTGATTTTTTAACTCTTCATATGGTTATGAAATGGTATCATATCTCAAAATTATAAATAAAGCTTCCATAGTGGTCTTGGAAGCATCATCTTGATCTCAACTATGTCTAGTAGCATGACAGAGCATTGCATGGTGCAGCAGGTGGATTCATCATCATCTCTCAGTGAGCTGGGTGATTTGAGCTAGGTGAGTTGATTTGATATTAGCGAGATAGGAAATATATCTCATATTTCATAGTAATAAAGGCCAAGGTTTCAATCATGCAGTATAGTGTGCAAAACTGGAACACGAGTAACAACAATTATGAAATCCTAAGAAATGAGAGGGTAACTCTCACTCTCATTGTGAGATCGGTAATGTAGCATCATGGGTGAGGTTCGTGTTCATCTCAAGTTCACATTGGTGGATCTTTCTACAAATTTTCTAAACACTCATTCGGTAACCCGAGGTGTCCACTCATCATGTAAAAAGAGGAATTTGTGTTCGTCATCGTTAAGTTATTCATTGCAATGAGCTTCTTCATCGGATGTGACAACCTCTCCCTCCTCTCTTTCTCCCTCTTATTTCTCTCCCCTTTCTAATTATACGTTGGGAATTATCATTATATTTTGTCTCATTCACTTAAGTGACTTCATAAAGTTACATTGTAAGATTCCCTTTGATTTATAAAAAGGGAACTTATTTCTCACTTCCTAGGAAGGTGAAAATTCATGAGTTGAATGAGACCACAAAGAGTCATGTGGGTGGTAGGTGAAGAGTTAATTCAAATTTCTATAAATTGAGATGACTTCTCCGTTCCAAAGGATCCTGGAAGTTAGAAATTATTGGTATATATAGGCTGTTGGCCAGGGGGACTCGGCCGACGCTTATAGCTTGATTGAAGATTTGTACTCATCACTACACATGAAATTAAAGCTAATGTTATTCCATTTTCCCTTTCTCATATTTCCTCTTTTGCCTTCTATATGCAATTTATAAGCATGGTGATTAAAGAGAGATTTGTATCTTCGATGAATGGGCCTTAGAGAACTTTGTGTATATGTGGGTTTTTTTTGTATTACTAATAAATTCATTGTTGATTTATTTTATATTTAATGTTGAACTAATTTTTTTATTGGGTGTAAAATCTGTAATTGTCCTACTCACGGTAGTAACCTTCCTTTCATAATTTCTCTCCTTTCACCTCATTGCTGTGATTTCCTGCCTTTTACCTTGTACAAGCACTTTACCACAAGTTTAGTGGAGCATCCCTGTGTGATCCTTGGCATATTTGGAAATCCTACAACATTTAGTTTAGTATTAGATTAGTCAAATTCAATAATGGGAGCTACACCATTCAATGTAGAGTGACGTAGCCCCGTGAACGTTGGTGGAGACACCTAATTTTCCCAACAGGCAAATTTTCTCACCAATAGTTTTTGGTGACTCCACTAGGGAGATATTTACCCAAGTGCACCCAAAAAGGATATTTTCCCCAAAAAATACAAAAAGTAAATATTCAGAAAAATATAACAAAGAAAATATTAAAATAAAAAAATCATATTTTAAAGAAAATCATTTTCAAAGGTGACTCTGTCAAGGAATGAATCCGTGTCATGTTCATTTCCCACACATAATGAAGAAATTTCCAAACTAGAGTGAAGTACCAATGAGTGACAAAGAAAAATAAGATGAAGATGGTTGTCGAGAAATGAAGAGTATTGATCACTTATGGTTCTGAACCAGTTCTTGTAAGGAAGAGAACTTAAGGATAATAAAAGGGTCTCCTGCTTCAAGTAATAATCTGTAATCAGACAAAGGAAAGAAAACAAAACTTTCCAATGAAGAAGAAGGTAAGGAATGGTTGAAAAGGGCACAAAGAAGATACAAGATGTTATGTGAAGCCCAAGAAGAATGAGAGTCTGAAGGTAATAATCTCAAAAGTGCACAACTAAATCAGAAGCTCAGAGCTATGTCTTTCATCACCCTCCCTTGGGATGATTTCCTTGCATATAGAAATGATGAAATGATAGCCTTGAAGATTGAGTATGTGCAAATAATTACAAGCACTATACAAGGAAATTATGATCCTCAAATCTACCTTGAAATTATAAAATATGTTGATGCCTTGCAAGAAATGTAAGAACAACTTGAAGCGCTCCCTAACAAATAAGAAGAATAATAAATTTGTACTATGAAGGATGATGAAGGACATAATGGTGCCGCATCCACTAAAGAAGAATTTTGTAACCCCACATGAATCACTACAAAATTGATAACATTTTCCTTCTTCTCCTCTATAGATTACTACCTTGCATACAATGATGAAGAAATGGAAATTTTGAAAAGGGAATATGGGAAAAGGATTCTGATCATAGTTGAAGGGAATTATAAGCCCGAAGCATATCATGAAATTTGGAGGTATGTTATAGATTTGAAAAGAAGGTATGAAAACCTTGAAGCACTTCACGTTGTCAAGGATGAAGAAAATCAAGAAGAACTCGATGATTATCTGTACTACAAGTTGTTTGTACCTGGAATATTCATCGACGCTTCTAAGGAATGTTTCATCCTTGAACCTTCCATTGAAAATAAAAGAAACACCTTTGAAGATGATGAAAAATACATGAAAGTCGAGGAACATCCCATTAGAGGAGAAATGGATTCAAGAGAGGAATATTCTTGTTGCGTGACAGATGATTCAAGGATTTCCAAAGACTCCACCAACAATGAAGAAGTATAAGATGATGAGTTCGAGGTAATCATGGATAATATCCTTTCAAATTTTGATATTTCAATTAATGATGGAATGGAGATATGTGCAAAAGTGTAAGAAAGACATCACTTTGGATTCAAGATGATGAATGCAAGGTATTCATGGATAATTTTATTTCCAATTTTGAATTTTTAAATGATGAGGAAATGTTGAATAATGGAATGCAACTAGTTGAAGAATCAAATTCTCATCCCTATTCAATCATGGATGACCAAATGAAAGAGGCTAATTTTATTTTTTAAGCCATGGAGAATGAGAAAGTTGAGCATAACCACTTAAAAAAGTTGGCTCCACCACTCTCACCCAAGGAGTATTATCTTGATAATCATGGTGAGTATGAAACCCTTCATTTTCTATATGAACAAGAGGATGCAATAATGGATGATCAAGGTAGAATTGAAAATTATTCCCATATTTTTTCCCCAACATGGTTTTATGCTTCTCATTAAGAGGATGATATGGATTTTGAACTTGAAGGAGTACCCTTTCCACGAAGCATGGGAATCTTCTCCTTATCAAAAGGTGTTGTGAATCAAGTATGCCTGTGATTGAAAGAAGGTGAGCCTTGGGTGACATAAAAGGTAGATAACGTGAACAAGGATGTTTAGAATTAATTATGGGCACATGGATCAGATTTTCAACCATCTTCTGGAGGCACAAAGTAAAGATTATTTTCATAAGGATGAAGATGAGTATATGTCAAGTTCACAAGATTTTTTTGTGCAAGAAATCTTGGAGATTACATAAGCAATTGAAGACACTCAACTTAGTCTTGAGCTCTTAACTTGGGCTATGGAAATTCAATACAAGTATGCATAAATTTGTGCTTCTCATTTTGATACACCAATGTTTGATGTCGAGATGGAAAAAATGGATGAGATTGATGAATTCTAAAATGCCTTGTTTGATGAGAGGGAATGTGAAGATATGTCTCTCTCTTTCGTTCTTTGTGAAGAAGACCATAAGTGTAAAATAAGAAAGGTTCTTGAATCTCCTATGATTTTCATCAATTTTGAAGACAACATCTCTAACATGGAAGAAGATAGTAGGGAGAATGTGGAGCCAATTTTCACTAAAGTGAGTTGTTGAGAACAAAGTGATAAGTTGTAGGATCCTTGTTAATGTATTCAAGATCAAATTACCACAATTGGAGGCTCCACTAATGCAAAAAAATAATTCATGTTTAAAATTTCACTCAATAATGAAGAATTTCTCTATGATCAACTCAAGTATTGCAGTTTTTAGAATGATGCCAAAATCAATTTTGAATGGAGGGATATTGAAAAACATTTTTCTGAACAATGAAGAAAGAATATACATGACTCTTGTGAAGGAATTCAAAATCATATTGAGCTCACCATTTCCCAAGCCCTGAATCATCTTGAACATACTTCCATGCTACAAAAATTTCTGAAGGATGATGAGAACCACCATGTCAATGATGTAGCAAACATTCTATAAATCACTTACTCAGAGCAATAAAGTGGGATATTAAAAGAATTTGTTGAATGAGAAGAAAATCAGTTTGTTCTCACTCCTCCTGAGTACCTTGCCAATGATCCAAAAGATGTTCTCATGTTGCAATTCAAGGATGAAGGATGCTTCCATGACAAGATCAATTTTCCCACTCCTACGGACATGGAGAAATGGTATCTCATGATCGCAAGTCATCAAGAGAAAGCCTCAAGACATAAGATATTCAAGAAGGTGAAAAAGTGTTCATTGGGTGTAAGAACATTCTCAGTGTAATGTGAATATGAAGATGAAATAATGTCAATATTATTCTTCTAAAACCATGCAAATCCATCATAAGAGCATGGTATAACCAGATAATGATTTTTGTGCCTCAAAGGTCAAATTTTAGTCCATTGTTCCATGATGGCATGTACTTTTCCCAACCCATTGTCAGGTATGTGTATATTATTTCCCCACCTCTTTAAATATCCCTCCCCTGTAACATAGTTTCTCTTTTCTATTGTGTGTGTCTCTACTTTTGGTGTGTTTCCCTTCCACATTTGTGTGCGTGCGTGCGTGCGTGTGTGTGTGTGTTAGGAAGAAATGATTCCATAAAGCCTAATGGATAAGGCACTGGTCCACGAAGTGAATTTAGATTCTGGGATTCCTCATGCTATGTCCTCAATGTGCTCGATCCAAAATATGTCCCCAAGATAGAGAAAATTGTTGTCATGTAAATGTGCAACATGAAAATTCCTAATTTTCATGCATGACGACGAACCCTAATGTTAGAATTTTTTATTGTGAACCTTCCTTGACACCCCTCTAAGTCATTCAATCCCCATACCCGGCCTATCCTACCCTTTAAAATGGTTCATATGTTTGTGTCACCCTTATGCATAGGTGATTTAGTGAGAAAAAGTTCATTCATGTTCTTCCGAGATGGTACTCTTCAAGGCAGGCTTTTCAAGAGGCTTAGGAATGGTTATTTTTAGCCTTTCTAAGACATGGTTCATACCCCCCAAATTCATCAGGGAGAAGTATTAAATATCTATGAACATTATGCAAATTATTTTGGAATATTTAGGAAAGTTTTGAAGGTTTTGGGACAAGTTCAGTAAAAGCGGGTCTTGGAGGGAAAAGGAGCTTGTAGTGTAAAAACAACCCTAAAGCTTCGGGAAGTGATTTTGAGAGCTCCGTAAGGAGTTGGAGATTAAAAAAATACCATTGGAAATGTATTTCAATGCTCTAAGTGATGGTGGATTCAAGTTCTTCACAAGACATAATCATTGTTTCACACAAACCATTTTTTGCATGCACAACCAACAATCCCAAGAAAAATGATCTTTTTAGCAAGTTTTAGGCAGAATCAGAGGATGAGAAATATTCCATTATTCTAAAAATATACTTTCTAGTCAAAATAATATATTAAAGTACAAGAAAATACCTCCAGATACTCAAGATATGCCTTCGACAAGTTGCTCCCCAAGGTACGCTCTCGGTACTTAGTCAATTTTTTGGGTGGACATGTGTCACTCCCAGGTTCAAAGAACAATTTATTACACCAAATTTCCCAAAAAATTGGTGAAAATGGGACAAAAAATTGCGCCCAACTCCATTTTAGACCCACGGACCCTCATATGACCCCGAAAAAGCTCAAACAAGTAAGTTAAGCCTATGTGCACCATTCCTTAGCACCCTCTGTCATCGAATCACACTACGAAAGTTGTCAAGCCTAGGTGAGGATGAATTTTCTTGCACCAACCATCCCAAAACTTTGGGACAGTTGGGACACAAAATTCCACCCAAGCCTAGCCCCTTTCCTAGTCACCCATATGACCCTGTTTCAGCCTCGGGGGCTTTTTAAGTGATTTTTCTCTCTCCTCCACCCAGAAATCACGGAGTGGCACTTGTCATGCTTAGGGTGATGCAAATTTTTTACACCATATGTACCAAAAAATTGGGACACTTGGGACACAAAATTGCGCTCAACTCCATGAAGATTTAAAAAAGCCACTTTTTAGAAAATTTCAATTATTGTGTTGTTTCTAATGGTGTGTGCGAGAAAACTCACTAACGGAGGAATGTTATAAAAGCCATTGCCATTATTAATTTCTCCATTTATGATTCATATTTACATGTTCAACTGCTGAAAAACACCATTAAACCTGCAAATTATACAGACACCATGCCTAATTTCCCCCAGAATGACTTCATAACCAAAATCATGATAAACTCATATCTCACAATCCGGTGCATGGATAGAAGTGAGATTTTTTACGAACTTATCCATTTTTAGAGGACATCAAGAAGAAATTTATAGAATTTAAAATGATGCCCCATATTATTAATGGAAAAAAAACCATTTTGTGCCCTGGCCTCTGTTCCTCTGATTTCCCATCAATCCGGCAAATGGATCAAGCTAAAACTATGAGCACAGACTCCAGGAGAAAAACCTTTCCTGATGGAGTTGATTTCATTGAAATATGAGGAAGGAAATAGCACTGTAAAACACTTAGTGACTCCATTGATGGCTTTCATGGTAGCTTTGTGTTTGAAGCTTCACGAGGAAAAAAATTCATTTTTTATTTTCAAGCATTCCGGTGGGCGAAACACAGGGAAATTTCGGGATGAAAAGTTGAATCTAAAAATATCATCCCCGTCGCAAACTGAGGTTGTTTTTGTCACTTAATAAAAATAGCATATTCCACGATCCTCCACATGCTAAAAATAATAAGCTCCCCGAATTACAAGTTTGGATCATCTAGAATAATAAGAAAATATGCAAAATGAAAGACATTGCAAAAACGTCAATTTTTCCAAAATAGTAGGTCAAGGAAAAACAACTTTCTAAAAATAGAAAGTTGATAAAAATGAAAATGCATCATCAAAAAATGAGGAAAATGTGTGCTAGAAGGTTTAGAAGGTCATATTGAAGCAAATGTGGTGATATGTCCCAAAATAGTAGGTCATGGTCCTACCTGCTAAAAATAGAAAATCTCTATTTTGGGTGTAGAAAGTTGCAGACAGCCCCATCTTCACTCGTATTTCCACTTTTTGAACTCTTCACATGGTTGCAAAATGGTATCATAGCTCAAATAGATAAAAAAATCCTCCATAGTGGTCTTGGAAGCATCATCTTGAGTTCAGTTATGTCTAGAAGCATGGCAGAGCATCACATGGTGCAGTGGGTGGATTCATCATCATCTCTCAGTGAGATGGGTCAGTTCATTTGATCTCGGTGAGCTAGGAACGAGCTAGGAAATATATCTCATATTTTAGAGAAATAGAGGGCAAGTTTACAATCTTGCAGTATAGTGTGCAAAATAGGAACGTGAGTAACGATAATTGTGAAAGCCTAATAAATGAGAGGGTGACTCTCACTCTCATTGTGAGATCAGAAATGTACCATCATGGGCGAGGTTCAAGTTCATCTCAAGTTCACATCAGTGGATCTTTCAATAGTGTTTCTAAACAATCATTAAGAAACCCGAGGTGTTCACTCATCATGTACAAGGAGGAGATTGTGATTGTCTGATATGTAAACCTCTACTTTGGAAATTTATGAGACCACAAAAATGTTGTTCCTACTTCCAATTATTTGAAAATGGCAGGTTACTGAAAGCTAGTGAATGAATCTAAGTGCATATAACTACTTGTAGAAAACAAAATGAACAATCTAATGCATAACACCAGTTTTTTATCTTGGAAACCACCATTTTGAGGGAAAACTAGTTGGGAAGGGAAATTGCTCTTTCTTCCCACTTATATATATTGGTCAATTCAATTAATTATAGATTACAAGAAGTTGAAGGAAGACAACAATGTTACTTCCACCCTTTGTACTTGATTTCTCTAGACTTTCACCTTGCTTCTAACATTCAATTCCAGCACCAAAGTCTTATTGGTCACTTCTCCCATGAATCGATGATCTGAATCCACTTTTTCTTCTTGTATTTATAACGTCTTCCCATGTCCTCACATGCACTAGAGAATGAGAAGGGTCGTATAAGGAAGAGACACAGTTTAGACCCTTTAAATCCATGACTATTCATGGATATATATATTTTTCCATTAGTGACAGGACCATCGGTTAACGCAGACTGGCGGTTACGAAACCGTTGGTATGTGCATAGGGGCAGTTCTATAACTTAACAGTTTGCTCTCCTTTTTTATTGATTTTTCTTCTGGTTCTAGTTGTTCTGATGAATTAGTGTTTCTTTAGATCCTTATGGATCACACCTCACATCATCAAGAGGATTTTGGTCCCACAAGTTTAATGGGGGAGTAGATGAGGAAACAATTCCCTCACTTTATCCTTTGAGTACGACCGGGCCTGCCTTGGTGTCTTCCCCACGAGTCTAACCTGCCAAGACTCATGTGGACCTCTCTTTGTCTCTCTAATCTTCTGTTACAACACTATGTCCTCCTCCAACTCGCCTTGTGAATATAAGACGCAATATTTTATGGAAAGTAGAAACAAACACTCTTCTTCCTCATCAAGAATGGATGGCTCATATAGGTGCAATTTCTCACAATTTAATACTAAGTACATCCACATAAAGTGTGGCAAATCAATTCTGAAAGCGTTCTCTCCAACCTACTCCAGTATGGTGAATGGTCATACTGTAGTGGCCTGAGTTTACTTACTTGACCTTTTAGTCTCTCCTTGCTCTCTATGAAGTTGATCATGTATAGCCTTATACTTGGCTTGAGACTTCTCTAATTTTTCTTTCACCTTGAGATGGATTTTCCGGATCCTCTCAACGAACTTCACTGCTCTAGTCACTTTTTAATCATGTATCTCTCCTTCTTCCTATTGTCCAACTACAATATCCAATGGATTAATAGGTAGATATCCCATGCATGCTTCAAAAGGTGGATCCATAGTGGATGTGTGTACTTCCCTGTCGTAGGAATGTTGAATGTAGGATAAGGACTCATCCCAAGTCCATGGATATTTTTTATTTATTGGCTAGATTTTCTGCATAGCTGAAAACCTAGGTAGTCATGAGATAAATCTCCCTCATTTACCAGTGAGGCTCTCGTGTAAGATTTTATCAGTTATATTTTCTAATATCTATCTGTTGGTTTTACTTTAACCACATAACTCATGCACCATACCTAGGCAATTTTGCAGCAAGTAAGCGGCTGTAAGCAATATGTGCAGAAGAGGGGAAATAATTAAATACGAGAAGAAAGGAAAGAAGATGTGCAATTTAACCAATAGTTTGCAAAGTTGGTCACATGCACATGGACAAAACAAATAGATCTTGAAATACATAATTTAAAGCAAAGGAAAGTTTCATATCTAGATCTAAGATAACACAAAGTTTATGTAAAGATCTATACAGAAACAAGAAACAAATAAACCATTGACACAAAGTTCTCTGGAAGTCTGCCTCCTTTCAATTCCTTAGCTTTCAAAAAAATATCAAGGGTTTCAGCTCAAAGTCTAGAACACAAGAATGCTGATTACAAATTCTGATTATTTAACCCGGAGGCTCTTCCTCTATTTATAGTGTATAGAGGGAAATTACAAATAGGAAGCTTTTAGTGAATTGCCACATGTGGAAGCTATGAAAAAGGGAAGCAGCTGGAAATATTCCTCCTAGAATTCCTTCTTTGCATGACATGCATGATTTATAACTGAAAATACAACCTTCTATTTTGCATGTCTGCCACCTATTTCCAAGTAATTGACTTCTTCTAGTAACTTGAAGTAATGACTTTTAAACCAATTACTTAAGTTTTACAAATGAATTGATTATTCAATTACTTTGTCAGAGAAAATAAGAGAAAGAAGAAGAAAGAGGAAAAGAAATTAGAAGAAAGCCGCAACACTCCCAGTCTTGTTCTTTTTCCATATTCTGCATGCGGTTGACTCTTTTGCCTTTGATTCTCACCAAATTGGATCTGGAAGTAGTTGACTGTGATTTTCCTGCGGGTGCTACCTCTGACATGTCTTCCCCTTTTATCCTTGAAGCTTTTGTAATTATTTTCCAATATATGCACCAGTGCAATGTTTTCCGTAAACAATTTAGAAAAAACTCATCATTTTTATTTTTAATTGCATATGAGCAATTTTAAACTCTGGAAAGTACTCTGGGTAAAGGCAAATACAAGTAAATTCAATGAAGGCTTCAATTGGAAGATTGGGAGCACATGCACCAGCTCCTAAAAGGAAATTTCCATGTAATGCCTTCCACATGGGCTGCATTAGAAACAAGAGAATGAATTTTTTCCAGAAGCCTTTGCAATTATGAGATTTGGATCTATTTCTTCCTCTGATTATGAAGATATATTCAATGTATCAGACATTGACTTCTGCTTTCTTCACCAATATGGGCATAAATGAAGTATTCTTGTAAATAATTCAGACAAGTATGCAGTCCATAGCATGAATATCTAATTTCTTCATTGAGATCTGATTATAAAGCTTGTTGCCTTCTATTTTTAGACTTTGTTTGCATGTCAAGCAAGCTAAAAATATTATTTTATTCACCCTTGCACTCACATCAACATGCAGATGCTCTGAATAATAAAAAGAAAGCTTCTCCAATCCTAGGCACCAAAACTGGATGCTTCCTGACAATTAATAATAATTTTAAAAAGTCAGCTTTTAGGTATTTAGCTATGCCAAAATGAGTCACACTTTTTGGCTAGAAGTCATGTTAAAAATAAGAAGTTAAAGCAATGGGAATTTTTACCCTGCAAGGCAGTTAAGAAATTCTTATTTTTCACTTAAGTGACTTGTCTTTCATAATGGGAATTTTTACCCTACAAGGCAGCTAAGAAATTCCCACTTTTCACTTAAGTAACTTGACTTTCATAATGGGAAAAAGTAACCTGCTAGGCAGCTAAGAAATTCCCGCTTTTCACTTAAGTGACTTGACTTTCAGAATGAGAATTTTCACCCTGCTAGGCAGGTAAGAAATTCCCGTCTGCCTGCCACCTCTAAAATTCCCATTGGTAGTTTAGGTGCTTCCTTCCAAAAAAATGTGACTTGCATGAAAGATATCTCTTTTCCAAAAGTGCGACTTGCATTAAAGATAGCTCTTTTCCAAAAGTGTGATTTGCATTATGACTTTCGCCATGAAAATTGCATGAAAATTCACCACTTAAGGCAGCGTGGAAATTGGACACAGAAGGTAGCCTTGAAAATTGTGACTGACATGAATACAACATTTCTTTCCTTTTTTGGATTTTTGGTGAAGAAAACACAAGCCCAGAATAAAATTTTCCATTTTTGGAAAAGGTCCGGGAAGATGTAGCAGCAAAAACTTGCATGTGCCATAACTTTCATTCCGTGGCTCTGTTTTAGGCGTCGTTTTCTATAAAAGAGCATATTTTCTTGATCTCTACACATTGATGGAAATATTTTTCTTATTTTCATAAAATCCATTTTTGCACCTTTTTGGACCAAGCGACTTCTTGCAATCTTTTGAAAGAATCCTGAGCTCTGATCACCTTTAGACAAATTAGTAATTAAAAATACTGGATAGCTTTTTAAAACCCTGGGCCTGGGGAAATATATGGCAGGAAGAATTAATAGGCTACAAAAATTCCTAGAGAAAACAAACCAAAACAAAGACAAAAAGAAATAAAACAACACAAAAGAAGATGGAGGAAATTGCTCAAAAAATTTCTCCGATTAGCTAATTTGTAAAAATTCTTCCCTCGGGTTAATGGTCTGTGGTAATAATGATGGGGTGAAGTGCTTTATATAACCTAAATTTTACAATTTTAGCTCAATGTATTTTTAAAATAACTTTATTTATTTAATAAATAAATAAATAAAATTCTCTCAGAAAAAACTTGGCGAAGGGGTAGAGTGAGTTTTAGCATGTGGGTACTTGGGGAATTTGAATTTTATGACTCTCTGGGGATACCTTAGAGCAATGCAAACAATTGCAAGCAAAACAAACACAAAACGACCCATTACTTGAAAAGAATGATTTTCTAAAGGGGTAGTCCTAGATTTCAGGGTGAAATCTCGGGGACACCACTATTATATCCTCTAATCAGTTGTACCAAAGTCCTCTTCACCACCTCCGCATATCCATCTGTTTGGGGATGGAAGTTTGTTCTTCTCTGTAACTTAGTGTCCATCTTATCCAAATACGTAGTAAAAAATTCCTCAAGAATCTGGAATCTTTGTCAGAAACAATAGGCTTCGAAAAACCAAAATGCACCCATACATTAGCAAAGAAAAGTTCAGATGCCTCACTTGCTTTTATTATCTTTTTACATGCCACAAGAACACACATTTTACTGAACCTGTCTATAACAACATATAGATAATCATGGCCATGTTTAGACATAGGTATTCCTCCTACAAAATCCATAGAGATGTCCTCCCAAGATCGAGTAGGGACCAATAAGGGCATATATAAACCTTACTTCCTAATTTTAGGCTTGCTTGTACAAAAAAGTTTACATCCTCTTATGAATTTAGATAATTCTTCTTGCATATTGGACCAATACACGTACCTTTACAAGTGGGTTATGGTCTTGCCAACACCAAAATGTCATGCTACTTTTGAGGTATGTGCTTCCCTCATCAATAGAAGTGTTTCTTCTTTCGGCACACAAATATTCCCCCATCAATAGAGTAGCCCATATCTAAGATAACAATATTCAATACCCATCTTTTCAGCCCCTTGGGACTGCAACCGCTGATATGTCACCCCAAAATATTTGTCTTGAGCATATGCCTCTCCGTAAGCTTCCTTTGTGAAGGGCTCAATATAGAGATGGTGGCCAAACTGGAGATTTTCTCTTGTGTGGGTGGCCTAGACAACATGTCTGCCACCAAATTCGTGGTTCATTTCTTGTACTTGATCACCAAATGGAGCTGTTGAAGGAATCCCATCCACTTGTAGTGCCTTTCCTATTGCAATTTAGATCGTGCTTGTAAATATTGAATAAGTTTTTGGTTAGTGTGCACAATAGTTTCTTTACCCAATAAATAATGTTTCCATTTCTTTATATCTTGAACTAGTGAATACATTTCTTTATCATATATTGATTATCCTCTAACTATTGAAGTGAAAGATTCTGAATGATAACATATCGACTTACCTCCCTGTAGTAACACTGCTCCCATAACATAATCACTAACATCTATTTCTATTTCAAAGGGTTGTTGTAAATTAGGAAGAGCAAGTATTGGAGCATGACTAATTTTGCATTTTAATAATTCAAAAGCCTTGTCTTTTTCCTTACCCCAGTCAAAACCCTTACTCTTTTTGGTCGTTGTGTGTAGAGGTGACGCAATAGCATAGAATCCCAGAATGAATTTCCTCATGTATTGTACTTCTCCCACAAAAATCCTAGTCTCTGTGGCTCCCGTTGGTGTTGGCCAGTTGATGATGGCTTCCACCTTCTTCGGATCCACTCATAGCTCTCCTCCTCCAATCACATTCCCAAGATAGATAAGTGGTTGTTTGGAAAATTCACACTTCATATTACATAGCAATTGTTTCTCCTTGAGAACTTGTAAAACTTGTGGCAAATGTGTTAGAAGTTCCACCCATGTGGCACTAAAAATTATAATATCTTCCAAATATACAATGACACATGAATCAATGAATTCCAATAATACATCATTCATCAGTCTCATAAATGTAGCGGGTGCATTACATAAACCAAATGGAAGTACTAACCACTCATGCAAACCCTTTTTTGTTTTGAATTCAGTCTTTCATATCCTCCTTCATCCTGACTTGGTGATAGCCAAACTTGAGATCCAACTTTGTGAAGAAATTTGCATGCTAAATTTGGTCCAAGAGATCATCTATGCACAAGAGTGGATATTTGTTCTTTATGGTACTCTTGTTCAACACAAGGTATTCAATGCACATCCTCCAAGAACCATCCTTCTTTGGCACCATCACAATAGGTGCACTGCATGGCAAGGTGCTTGGATGTATTACCCCTTTTCTAATAGCTCTTGGAGTTGTTTCTTTACCTCTATAATTTCCAAAAAGTATTGCATATACAACCTGATATTTGGTAAAGGGGACTTTGGAAACAGTTGAATCTCATGCTCTACCTCTCACTTTGGTGGTAACCTACTGGGAGTGTGGAATACTTCATGAAAATACTGAATTATACTATCCAAATTCTTCATCTCTTTGTTAGAAATATTTGGAATTTTTACCTTATCTTGCTTATCATTCAATAAAAGTAAACAAAATTGATTATGATTTTCCTAAATTAGTCAATTTGCTTGGTTAACACTTACCATAGCAAGTTTTGACTTACGATGGTGTGCTTAGATGTTGTAACTGACTCCATCCATGACCCATCGGCATCGATTATCCCTTCTCATGAATATAACATCCCTGATATACAAGTAAGGACTACCAAAAATAACATCAAATGCATCAAGTGGAATTACATCAGCCTCCAATACATCTATACACTAAGAATTTATCCCAAACTTGAACTTACATCTTTTTGTTAACTGGATTTCTACACCCTTCTTCACCCATCCCAACGGATAAGGATATGGATGATCATAAGTTTCAAGACCAAGATTCTTTACAACCACATTTGAAATCAAATTATATTGAGAAATAGTATCAACCAAAGCATTTACTTTAATCCTCATGTTTTGGATTTTGATATGAAATAGCTTACTCATATCTTCCTCTTGTTCTTGGTTTTCCATGTTGGTGTCCATGCATCCTAGCCTCTATTGGGAATTCTGGACTGCATAATAGTGTTATGATTTAATAACAAACAAAATCATGCACACATGATCTAAACAATTCCCCAAAATCTACATGAGTGGAAGTATAAACAAGAATAATCCAAATCAAACAAAAGTACACACACATAACACAACATGTACCATAGTTCACCCAATGTGGGCTAAGTCAACCAAAGATAGAGATCTCATATATATAATATAAAAAAGGTACAAACCAAATATTCAATACAAGAGTACAATGCATCTCTCCAAGAGTATTGCCTCTCCTCCAGATCTCTAAATGGATCTACATGAGTGCACTACATCTATGCCTCCAAACACCACCAGAAGATCTCACATAACCCGGAACTACTGTATCTTTGAACTGCTACCAAGTTTTTTGTGGATTTGCGACAAGAACTCTTGCATGGGTCTACCAATGTGCAACCATGACTGTGCACTAAGAAGTAAGTATGTCTCTCCATTGAAGCTTTGTCTTCATGTAACATGTTATTTCTTTCTCTTCTTCTTCATCCTCTCAATCTAGGAGAATCAATGATCTAACTCAATCCTTCTCTTAATAGACCTTCTAACCCTAGCTTTCATTCTTATATATGCATATAAAAAATTAGGGCACTTAGCCATGCAATTATAATCAATAGATTTTCTTTAATACTAAATTTAGATCTAATTCCCTTGAGTTAAATAAAAAACTCACACACAAGTAACTGACGTCGGTTAGCCCTAACCGATGTCAGTTCCTACTTGCCTGACAGATTCCGGTCATAGGTGACCGATGTCGGTCCTTTCATAACCAATGTTAGTTACTGTGTAACCCAATCAGTTTGTAATGCATGCTCCAATGAAGCTATTTAGCTCCGCAACCTAACAGTCTCCCACTTGGAGATAAATAATTGAACCATTTAACATCATGTTGAACCTATCCTCTATACACGTGAAGACCATCTATTCTTTCCTTCAAAAATTCTCTCAAAAATAAAAACCAAGAAGATCAAACCATCTTCTCAAACTAAGAAGATAAAACCATGACTTACCAAACTTGCATGAAGCTAAAACTGATCTGTGACACCAAGCCTCAAGCTCCCATTGAATCATAACACCATACCAATTGTTGGTATCAGGAAAATAATCCAACTTGGCTCCTCATGCAATAAGCCATCATGACTAACACACCTGTAAGAGCTCCCACTAAAACCAAAGTATTGAGCCTCAATCATATCTATAGCCATACCTGTAAAACCAACCATGTTCTCCATCCATCTATCCATGTCTCCGTACAACAACCAATGTAACTATATAAATATGATTTAATATGGGAATATGAAAAAGCAAAACAAGATCCCGGGTAAAAATAACCCTAAATGAGTTCTACATGCAATAGTAGGTGATTAATCCACAAACACCTGCATAACTCAAAGAAATCCAAACACTACAATATGCAAATCCAACTCTGCATAAACAACTAGCATGTACAAGACAATCATCTGTAGAGAACATCTCCCATGAAGTAACATAGTAATCAAGAGGAAATGCAAACATCCCCTACTTATGCTCAAGGCATCTAAACCATGCTCATAAGCATCCATGTGCAAATCAAATATCTACTTCATCATAGAATCACAAAATAGAATCTATCCACATGTATAAACTTACCATATACATCCATCCATATCATCAGGCTCTCCAGAAGCTCCAAGTCTCTCACCGACTAACTCTAAAGTCAAATATGAATCCTGTGCTCATCAATGTCAATAACAATTATCCATGCTAAACCATGTCACTAATACAACGTGCAAATAACAACAAACATGTCATCAACATACTACACAAACCAACCAAGATGAAATCAAAACAAGGGCACCATCTAAAAAATGGTAAATAAACACTGTTGTCAAACCTGTGACCAAACGGACTCGAGTCACTACCTGACTGACCACGGTTACCAAATGACCAATCACGATTAACCCTAAGTAACACCGGTCTCTGTAACTATCATATTTTGTCCTTTCTTGCCATTCAAACTCTGAAAAATGCTTTATCATCTAAAACCATCTGAATCAACCATCAAATGCCTTCCCTAAGGAATATCCAAGCACCAAAAAATAAACCAGAAGTGACATCACAAAGCAATAAACTCAAAATAACTGCAAAGCCATGAATGCCCTCCAAAACCAACTTGTGCCTAATGCCACACACAAAAAAATGTAGCATACTCCTCTCACTTTGTATGTGCATATATGTCCAACCTGCAATTCCAACAACCATGGCTTGCTCCCACTTAACCTAAACTCCCCTGCACTGCTTCTAACACCAAGCTCAAGAGATAATATGTCAGTAAGAAATAAAACCAAATGAAAGAACATATAAATTGATTCCCTTTTTATCAAAGAATACTTCTACATCACAGAAGTTTGGACTTCTTTTGAAGTAGGTGATTCAACTTCTTTTCATCATGTGTACTCAATATCTCTCATTACATGCAACTGTATCTAATCACGACTTCTCTTTGAGGATCTCATCCTTAGTCTAAATATCCTTGTCCTCAAGATTCCACACAACCGGGAAATAAAATTCAAACAACACAAAAAACATGGTGTAAATCTGTGCACACTATCCAAACATAATATCAGTTGCTCCAAATGAAAGAAATAAAACATAAATCATATAGAGATACCTGACTCAAAATCTCACTGGACTAACCTAGCCAACTTCGTCCTCTTTCTTATCCAAATATTGAAGTGATCTGCATTGTTTCTGCTTGTACACACTTTGCAAGAAACCTGATCCTCCAAAACATGACACTAAACCATCTATACCCTCTTATACTATAAGAAACCCTGTGCAAACTCATTGTCATAGAGACCAACCACGGTTTGCTGACTGTACCGGTTACCCTTTATGACCGATGTCGGTGTTGTTGGATTGAACACAATGCCACAAATTGGTGTAGGTCACCAAACCAGGTGCCTACTTTGACCAAAGCCGACAGTTTTGTAGAGCCACTCATTTCAAAAAGCACCCAAATCTTGCACAAAAACTTAATAGCAATAATACATGCAATAAAACTGTACCAAGATGAAATACATCACCTTACCAACACCAAGATACTCAACTGCATATTCAACTAAATAACATTTTTTTCTTATGGAAACCCCATCTTTGTTCTGTGTTACTATATACAGCTTCTCTAATGAATCTCATGCATCTAACTGCATCAAAAGGATGCATAACTGCTCCTCTGTCTCATACTCAGATCTATAATCCCAAACCATGCATGTGTAACCAAAATAATACAAGCACTACAATACCAATATAAAACCATACCTCAAAAATTGGATCTGCAATCTGACCAACATGTTTGTGCCTCCAAGAACCAGGGACGCCTCAGCAAACAAGATACATTCACTGCAACTTATAAAAATCTTCAAATTTGTGATTTTCTATTAAAAACCAAGTTTCCCAGTAATTGACCATGGTCACCCTATAACAGACCACGGTCACCCTGCCAATGTCAGCTGCCACCTAATCGATGTCGGTTACTGTATTCTCCAACAACCTCACATTTCTAGCTTCCACTTGAGATTTAAATCTCTTCCTATGATTTTCACATCAGGCAAAACAAACCCTGCTCTCATACACCTCTCAGTCAACCACTAACAATATACTGAAGCAAAACCTTTCTCTAAAATAACCAAGCTAACCAAGCTCTGATACCACTTGTTGGGAATTCGGGACTGCGAAATAGTGCTATGATTTAATAACAAACAAAATCATGCACACAGGATCTAAACAATTCCCCAAAATCTAAAACATTGGAAGTATAAACAAGAATAATCTAAATCACACAAAAGTACACACACATAACACAACATGTATCGTGGTTCACCCAATGTGGGCCACATCCACCAAAGATAGAGATATCATATTTATAATATAACAAAATTAGAAACAAACTCTTCAATATAAGAGTACAATGCATCTCTCCAAGAGTATCTCCTCTCCTCCAGATCTCTAAATGGATCTACATGAGTGCACTACATTTGTGCCTCCAAACACCACCAGAAGATCTCACATAACTCGGAACTACTGTATCTCTGAACTACTACCAAGTTCTTTGTGGATCTACGACAAGACCTCTTGTATGGGTCTACCAAAGTGCAACCATGACTGTGCACCAAGAAGTAAGTATGTCTTTTCATTGAATCTTTATCTTCATGTAACCTATTCTTTCTTTCTCTTCTTCTTCATCCTCTCAATCTAGGAGAATCAAGGATCTAACTCAATCCTTCTCTTAATACACCTTCTAACTCTAGCTTTCATGCTTAGATAATAATATACAAACTTAGGGCACTTAGCCATGTAATTACAATCAATAGATCTGCTTTAATAATAAATTTAGATCTAATTCCCATGAGTTAAAAAATACTCACACACAGGTAACCGATGTCGGTTAGCCCTAACTAATGCCAGTCATAGGTGACCGATGTCGGTTACTGTGTAACTCAGTCACTTTGTGATGCATGCTCCAATGAAGCTATTTAGCTCCACAACCTAAGAGCCTCTCTTCTACATCATAATCATATTTTATTTCCATCTCCCCATCTGTCTTTACAGTTGTCATGGATTTCTTGGAATCCTTGGTTCAGTTCTTTGGATGCAATTTTGGATGTAACTTCCAACATGAAGCATTCATATGACCATTGATATCAAAATTCTTGTAAAAATTCTTAGGATCTTTACAAGTATTCAAAGTGGTAGCAGTATTTTTACCTTTTCCTTTCCATTTACCTTTGTTACTTGTTTGTCCCTACTCTTTCTTTGGATGATTTTGTTGACTGATTTGTCCTTGACTCTGCTTCTCCTTGTTTCTTCTCATCATCAATATAATATTCTTGCACACATGCTTCATTGAGATCCTTGGGCTTTATGAAAATGACCTTCCTTCGAAGGTGAGTGTGAAGTCCTCCCAAACACTTGGTTAGATTATCCTTATCCTCCAAGTCCATTTTGAGTAACATGGATTGTCTCCAAAGCTCTGTAGTGTAATCTTGCACACTTTGACCACAGCTTTGTCTAAAATACTACCATTTAATCATCTGGTCAATCTTATGGCCAATAGGATAAAAATTTGCTCTAAGCAATTCTTTAAAACCCTCCCAAGAACTTACAATAGGCCGCTATTTCTTTTCATGAGTGGCTAGATGGGTTTCCCACCAAACCAGAGCATGTCCTTCCATTTTGAGAAGTACAAAGGTGATCCTTTTTGCCTCGGTGACATTATGTACAGTAAAATAAATTTCCAATTGTTTTAACCATTTATCTAGTAATTATGCATCTACTTGTCCTTCAAAGCTTTTTATATCAACTTTAGTTTCAACTTTAAAAGGAGCATGATCATATTTTACCTTTTCTCTTTCAACTGGAGTTTCTTCTTCATGCTCTTCCACATATTCTTCCTCAACGTGGTTCTTTGCTATACCAATTTTTTTGGCCAAATATCGAACCACTGAGTCTATGGAATATTTCTTAATTTCTACCATCTTTTATAGATCTGATAGTTCTCTTTGGTTTTGAAATAGCCTATCCATTGTGCGTTCTATTACCTCAATTCTATGGATGAAGCTCTCTTCTTCCATTTAATCTCTAACCCTTTTTTCCACTTCTTCGTAGATATGTATGGATTACAAGGCAATACTTCTTTGTCTTTAGATCTTGTCACTGTCATACAAATCACACAAGAATGAATACCATGATCCCTTAGATATAATTGTCAACTATGATACAAAAATTATCTGTAAACCTCTCCTTTGGAAATTTACAAGACCACAAAAATGTTGTTCCTACTTCCAATTTTTTTAAAATGACAGGATACTAAAAGCCAGCGAATGAATCTTAGTGCTTACAACTACTTGCAACAAATAAAATGAACAATCCAATGCAAACACTAGATTTTTATCCTGGAAACCCCCAGTTTGAGGGAAAACCAGTCGGTAAGGGTGATTTCTCTTTCTTCCCACTTATATATATCGGCCAATTCAATTAATTACATATTACAAGAAGTTGAAGAAAGACAACAATGTTACTTCCACCCTCTGTAATTTCTTGCTCTACACTTTCACCTTGCTTCTATAATTCAATTCCAACACCAAATTCTTATTGCTCACTGTTCCCATGAATCGATGATTCGAATCCACTTGTTCTTATTATATTTATAGTTGTTTACCATGCCCTCCTGTGCACTTGAGAATGGGAAGGGTCGTACAGGGAAAAGACACAGTTAGAACGCTTCAAAAACGTGACTATTCATGGATATCTTTTTTTGTTTCCATTAGTGACAGGACCGTTGGTGAATGCATACTGGTAGTTACAAAACTGCCATGGAAATTACGCTTCCACCGGTCGGAGTAGAGGGCCAGTTGCGCAACCACTACTCTACACAGAGTGGCGTTTCTGTAACTTAACAGTAAGCTCTCCTTTTTTGTTGATTTTTCTTTTGTTTCTGGTTGTTTTGATGAAGTGGTGTTTCTTTAGATCCCTATGGATCATCGTCGTCGACAAGTTCTTCATTTCAAGGAGCTTCTTCATCTGATATGACATCATCTCCCTTATTTTCTCTTTCTCCCTCTTCCTTCTCTCCCCTTTCAATTACGCTTCCACCGGTCGGAGTAGAGGGCCAGTTGCGCAACCACTACTCTACACAGAGTGGCGTTTCTGTAACTTAACAGTAAGCTCTCCTTTTTTGTTGATTTTTCTTTTGTTTCTGGTTGTTTTGATGAAGTGGTGTTTCTTTAGATCCCTATGGATCATCGTCGTCGACAAGTTCTTCATTTCAAGGAGCTTCTTCATCTGATATGACATCATCTCCCTTATTTTCTCTTTCTCCCTCTTCCTTCTCTCCCCTTTTTAATTCTTCGTTGGGTGTAATCATTGTATTTGGTCTCATTCACTTAAGTGAATTTATAAATTGTAAAATTCCCTTTGATTTATAAAAAGGAAACTTATTTCTCACTTCCTATGAAGGTGAAAAGTCACGAGTTTAATGAGACCACGAAGAGCCATGTGGGGTGTAGGCGAAGAGTCAATTCACATTGCTATAAATTGGGATAGATTCTCCATTCCAAAGGATTCTGAAAGTTATAAATTATTGGTAGCAATTGTGAATTTTTGTAGCTTGATTGAAGCTTTGTACTCATCACTACACATGAAATGAAAGCTACTTTTCTTCGATTTTCGCTTTCTCACGTTTCCTCTTTTCCCTCTTATATGCACTTTGTAAGCATGATGATTAAAGAAAGCTTTGTATATTTGATGAATGGGACTCAGAGAACTATGTGTCTATGTGTGTTTTGTTTGTCTCACTGATAGATTCATTTATATTTTCTTCTATATTGAATGTTGAACAACTCCGGTTACTGGGTGTGAACTCTGCAGTTGTCCTCACAATAATAACCTTCCTTTCCTAAATTCTCTCCTTCCCTCTCATCGCTGTGATTTCCTCCCTTGTACCCCGTATAAGCAGTTTTCCATAGGTTCAATGGAGTGTCCCTGTGTGATCCCCGGCCTATTTGGCCAACCCACAAAACTTAGGTAGGAATATATTAGTTTTCATTCAATAATGGGAGTTGCACTATTCAATGTAGAGGAGCGTAGCCCCGTGAACGTTGATGGAGACATTTAATTTACCTAATTAAAAAAAATTCTCACCAACATGTTGGAAGGAAAAGTGGTGATATACAAGATTTATGGACTATTGATCTTAAGGGAAAATTGATTTTCCATATGTCCTTCGATGTATGTATGGTCGACCCATTTTCCATTTTCTATTTTCTTGTGTAAAAACCCCTCATTCTGGTTGTACTATAAATGCCAAAAAGAGAAGCAACATGGAATCAAAGAAGCTTGTAACTCTTTCTACTAAATAATCTTATTCTTTCATCTCACACAAAATTCATTTGATAGTGGTGGTTTATGTTTGTAAAAAAATTTGGTGGGATGAAGAAAAAAAATCCATATCTTTGACTAGAAAACAAGAATATAATAAAAAGAGTGCTAGGTCGCATGTTGAAACCTTAATGGTAACATTTTTACTAGTGATGAAGTCAACAAAACCATCACAGTCATGAAAGAATTGTATGATATAGAAAATAGTAATGTAGACCATGAAAGACAAGTGCAACAAGTAGTCCTAGAAAAGGGCGAAGATAGCCTTGAAACATGCCTAAACATTAGAAAATAACATTTAATGGATCAATAGTTAGTGAATTTATTTTTTATAAATTCCTTACAAAATAAATGAGAACACCCCTACACTTGTGATTTAACATAATTTAAATATTAATTAGAGAACTAGTGATCAATTAGATATATCAAAAATATACAAATAGAAACATCCAATGAAAAGTAAGTACACGTAACAAGAGGATGAGAGTGACTTAGTTAATTCTTGAGTGTCTGGATTGAATCTGGACTAGAGTGATGGTGGAATAGGAACAATATAGACTATGCATGCTTCATCTAAGAGACATTGATCTACATGTATGCTAGACAATAACATCTGGGTACAGACAGGACCACTGAGGGTGCTAGTGTTTGATATGGGTGCTAGTATTCTGGTACTGGGTTTGGATCTAATTCTTTTAGGGTATGATAATGTCACTTTCAATTTACTCTATGTCGCATCCACTTTGTTGTAGGGTTTTCCTATCATACTTGTACCTATAAAACAAATGCTAACTACTTATACAAGGCTTAAACGTACATTAGTCTAAATAAAATATGCAAGTTCTCGAGTAAGAATGACCTTGACAATCACCCTAATGTGACTATCACTGAGCATTGCACTGGATTTTAGACTCAATGTAGTTTTGGTGTGTGTGTGTGTGTGTGTGTGTGTGTGTGTGTGTGTGTGTGTGTGTGTGTGTGTGTGTGTGTGTGTGTGTGATAGAATCGTTTCTCTTGAAGTTAGATTGCCCTTGTGCAAGTTGCACCAAAATAGTGGGATATAACTACTTTTCCCTCAAAATAATGTGTGTGATGGAATTCAGATTTTTCCCTTCCTACGCAGTGAATAATGCAGCCCAAATGCAGTCCTCAAGTGTTCCTTTTGCCCAAGTAGTAGATAGAAAGATAGTGATCTAGTTTCCCTCGAGAATAATTAGTAGGTTGTGTATATATATGACTTCTTTTTTTGAATTTCGACAATTAGTGACACCAAAGCTTGACCCAGAACATGAAATATGAATGATTAAAGACCCAAAATTAGGCGTCAAGTGATAATTTGAAATATAAACAAAATTGGAAAAAAGCACTAGGAAGGGACACTAACGCCCAGGTGTTAGTGTCCTTACTAGGTGCTATTGTCCCTAAGAAAAGAAACATGAGATAGACCACAAACAGAGACATGGATCCTTAGGACACCACCAAAAAGCATAAATATAAAAATTAAAAGACAATGTCGCAATCAAAATCAATCAGAATCAATAGAAGGACTATGAGAGGTGTCACCAGTGTCTAATTTTCTCACTTATGAATCATGTATATAACAACATACTAAGGGTTTAATGTAATAGTAATAAGTATATATTTTTATGTCTACATCTTCCCCCACTTTATGTTGGTGAATGAATATTCGGTAGTATAAATTAGATAGGAAGAGCATACCTTGTGGAGAGACGAAGAAGGTTGTAACCGATAACATGTCGAATGTAAATTGTAAGATGTGTATTGTGGATTCTAAGAGGGGATAAGAAACCTAGGGGTGACTTGTGCGCGTAGTGAAAATGATACATGCATTTGTAATCGAATATTTCCTTTGCCTGGGCCTTCCGTGCTTGAGATTTCTCCTTGTTCCATTTGTGTTGCATTTTGTCAAGATAAGGACGAGCCTGCAAAAGAAGAAAAGTTTAGTTAATGCTCATGGTATATGAAATTGAACTTTAACTCAAAGAAATCAAAATAGAAATGTGTAAGAAAAACAATTGAATCAAGGATAGAGTACACCTAAATGCCAAGAGAGAAAAGGATAAAATGTTCATGTTTATTGTTTCCTAGGAGAACACTTTGCTAGGAGATGGTAGGACGGATCAGAAACGATCTATTCCTAAACTGATGTGAATAATATGAGGATTTAGGCATCCTACCACTAAAGGAAGAGTGTCGGGAGAGCGGTCAACTTTTCCCTATGTCCATGATCCTTCCTCACGGATAAGTGCCACTATAAATGGTCACCAACCCAATAGTAGCTAGCCATGGCTGACACATTGTTGCAGACATATCATTGTCCCTGCATATGCCCTAGGTGTCACTCCTCATTAGATATCGGTAGGAAAATGTGAATAGAGAAAGAAGACTAATTAGTTACCTTGCCCAAAGTATGAAATATGCCATTGATTTTATTCCTTTGTTCTGGATAATAATATGAATCTAAATATATGTTGTTGGATTTTGTGAAAACCTATCACTGAGAAATTGTTGCAATTATCAAGTAGCTATTTTTCCCCTGGACAAAAACACCCAGGTGGGACACTGGCACTAATTGTTACTATCTACTTCTGGGTGCTTCTGTCCCTATATTTTTGATAGCCCATGTTTGATTCTGAACCATTTTCTGAGTCCCTGTTTTGTCTAATTCTTCTTTGTACCATTTTGTTCTTGGCTTCTGAACTGTTAAGAGGATGAAATAATCACCCGATGCTTACCCCACTCATTTGGGGTGCAAGAGATGGATCAATGTGAGTGTGGCCCAAATGAGAGGTCTTGAATATGATGCACACATCTAAAGAAAGATTCATGCAAGGGGAAAGGGGAATGTGCATGGTAATAACCATGAAACATGCAAAAGAAAGGAAAGAAAACTAGCAAAAAGTGTTAGTGATAAACAAACATGGTATGATGTAATATAAACAAGTCAAATGCACAAAAACAAAGGAATATGCCAACATAATAGTTGTTGGAAAACATGGGACACCACTTAGGATGTCACAAGACACTCAAGGACCTCAAGGCCATGTAAACAATCAATCAAGCAATCACAGTGCATAGCTCACAAACAATGGCAAACAAGTCACACTCATAGCAAACAAGACATAAGAAAATAGTAGAAGTAGATAACTATGGTTGGAAGTAAGCTTGAAAGACAAATGCTACACATGAAGCACCCATTAGCATGTTAGGATAATGAATATTATGTCACAATGTATATATTTGAAATAGAAATGAAAGTAGCAAATATTACAATGATAACACTTGAATATGGAAAGGTATGGAAGGTAGATGCCCCCAAGAGCCTCGACAGGATTGGTAGAGAAAAATTTCAAGCATCATGCATCATGTAATAAACTGTATATAGCTTGCATTCACTTCAAAGTACCATGTGAATGTGCATGTGTATATGTAAAAATGATAGAACATATTATGGATCAAGCTAACATGATAGGAAAAATGCAACATGGAATAGTATAAGCAAGCAAAGATACATCCAACTAAGATCTAAGATAATGTTTTTATATTATTGCAAGTATATGAATGTTTTTGTTTTATTAGACTATGCGATCCTATGACTAGGGGAAGGGAAGCAAGGTTTCTCCCAATGTGTATGTGTGCAAAGTGAGGTTTATGTAGGTAAGTGTGACCTCAACAGTCATGTTTGAACTTATAAAAAGAGTGTGTCATTGGGTAGTAAGGGGGAATCAGATGCCCCCAAGCATGAATTCCATATTGATCTATACAATGAGGATAGAGGGTGAGGGCACACTATCTGATAATGTGAGAGAGGAACACATGTAAACATGATCTAAGGACCTAGTGTCATGTGAAAGAATGTCCTCCTCTCATGTTGGAGGGTCATCTCACATGGGTTAGGTTTAGGGTTAGGTTTAGGGTTTCATATGTGTCATGCACTAGGGTTACTCAGCACCCTATATGTACCCCTTTTCTATTCATTTATGAGCATGCCAAGACACTCCGTTGTCTTTCCTCTATGCAAGCTTTGTTTCTGTTGAGCAAGTTCTTCCATTACTGATCAATTTTTTCCTTGCTATCGCTGGAGCTTTCACGATTCCGTTGGAGTGCAACTACTTCATGGTGCCTCGTTTCCGATTCGATTCTTGCAAACTCTTTTCATGGTATCAGAGCTGAGATCAGGTAAACGTGCACTCGATTTATTTTTTGTTGCTATTACTCTTACTTGGTTTCATTATTTTACTCTGCATGCAAGTCTTTTGATCACCATTTTCTGGAAATTATCTTGCTAATATCTCTAACAAGCTTTCTCGGAAAGTTTTTTGTGTTTTTTTTCTTGTGCATGTTGTCTGTGGTTGCAGGATCCTTGAGTTCTTCAGTCGTGGTTGCTACTCAACGAACTGCTGTCCCTCTGGCTTTTTTTTGCTTCCCAGGTGTTTTTAATCACATTTGCCACGTTTTTTGGTGTGGGCAAGCTAAAACGTGGCTGCTCAGGCATTTTTTGGACTCCAAGGAATTTCCACAGGTGTTTTTTTTGATTGCACAGGCATTTTTTAATCATTAGCCACGTTTTTTTGATTGTCTGCAGGGCGTTTTTTAATCATTTGCCACGTTTTTTTTGCTTCACAGGGTTGTAAAAATCATCTGCCACGTTTTTTTTGCTTCCTAGGCATTTTTAAACAACTCTGCCACGTTTTTTTGGTCTGAGCAAGGTAAAACGCTGCTGTAAACACTCCTACGCGGCCTGGTACGTTTTTAAACAACTCTGCCACGTTTTTTTGGTCTGAGCAAGGTAAAACACTGCTGTAAACACTCCTGGCGTGTAAAAATCTTCTGCCAGCTGTTCTTCTTGTTTTTTGGTAAGGTTTCAACCATACACCTTTTCCTTTGGTAAGTTTGTTAATTTCCTTCTTTTTTCTCTCTAAAATCCTCAGTTTTTTAGAAAAAAAACGACCTGTGTTTTCTTTTTTTTTAAAACAAAAAAACAAACAAACTCTTTTTGGTATGCGTTTTAAATCAAAAAATCTTTCTTTATTTAAAAGATACTTTCTAAAAACGCATTCAATCTTTATTTGTTTAAAAATATTCATCTAAAAATCTTAAAAAAAAAAAAAAAAAACACTTCTTTCTAAAACTTGTAAGTTTTAGACAATATTCAAAAAAAGTGTTTTTTTTCAGTGATTTGTTTAATTAAAGATTTTTTCAAAATTCATTAGATTTAATTACATTAGATCTAATTTTATTTCATTAACATTATTTAAAAAATATATTTCCTTGGCATTATAATTTGGTCTTTGGATTGTTGTATTTCTAACCTTCTGTCGAGTGCCGAAGACGAAGGGTGAGGTCCGGGATTGGCAGGTGGCTAATTCCCCCTCGCAATACAAACAAACCCTATCTCAAATTCCATGCCATTTCCAACGAGCATACATACGACACCCTTTGCATGCGTTTAGGGCACTTTTTTAATCCGTTTGCAGGCTTATTGGCTTTTTCTCATCAAATTGCAGGAATTGGTTTTTGCTATAACTTTTGACTCGTTGCTCGGTTTTGAGCACTTCTTTAGTCAAAGTTGCATGTTTTTTCACACTCTAGATGATGGGATCATTATCTTTGTAAACGCACTAATTTTATAAAGTGCCGCATTCTGGGGGGTGTCTTTGTTTTGCTTAATTCAGCTCATTCTTTTGAGCTTTGTTCTATTCCTTTTTTTCGTGGACTTGTGAGCGCGTCCACCACAGTTTTACAACAAAGGGATTCTTTCATGTGATGTGAGATGATTTTTCTCACCACCAGGGTTGGCTTTCGCCTCCTTTCTATTTTTTGCTTGTGCTTGTTTACGGTGTTCCTCTTTTGTTGCGCTCCACGAAACACTGTTGTGGTCTCCCCTCTTGTGCGTTATTACGCTAATTGCAAGATGAGTTACCAAGTGTTTCAAACCACACGCACGGACCTGATTGTAATCAACGCACTCAACTATAAAGTGCCGAAAGCAGGGGGGTTGTTATTGTCCTGGGTGGTTGTGTTTCTTTTCTGCATTTCTTTCTCTCTCTCTCTCACTATGGATGCACTTTCAATTCCTTTGCTTACGCCGTTCAAATTTTTTGAATGGAGATCAAAAATAATAATGAAACTAAGGGGTAAAGGGTTATACCGCATCACCATGGGAACTGAGACTGAACCAGATGACGAACCTGAAAAATCTAAGTGGTTAAACCGTAGTGATGAAGCTTTAGGTCTTCTTTGCATGTCTGTTTCTCCTGACTTGCTCTTCCACATTGAGGCATCTGAAACACCTACATCTACGTGGAAAATGCTGGATGTGATGTTTGGACAACTAGATGACATGAGAGCGCATGAGTTGGAAAACGAACTACTAGGGTTAAATCCTAGTGACTTTGAAAACCTACAAGCCTTCTTCTCAAAATTTGTCCACATTAGATTATTGTTAAAAGGATGTCAAGTAGAAAAGAAATATTCTCAACTGATCTTGTCGATTCTCTCTAAGCTAGGTCCCGAATATTTTGTCTTCGTGTCAACTTTCTACGCTACAAAAGCTGCTTTGGGCGATACTTGGATGATGCCCTCCTTTGACTGTTTTTCGTCCCAACTCATTCGAGAACAGGAAAAACTCATTCAAATGGGGTCTCTCAAGTCCAAGTCACATGCCCTTGTAGCAAGTACTAGCAAGGGAAAGAAGACTGAAAAGAAGAAAGAAACTAAGGATCAACCTAAGAAAGAAACCAAGATCAAACCTAAAAATGACACAAACACTTCGACTTCTGAGCCTAGGGCGCAGAAAAGCAAGTATTTGTGTTCCTATTGCAAGAAGACTGGTCACGACGAGCAACACTGTTTTAAGAAACAGATTGATCACTTATCTCATTTACTTGAGAAAAATAAAATAAGTGTTCCTGAATCAATAAAACAAAGTGCTCCGAAGGCTGAGTCTTCTGCTGCAAAAGGTGCTAGAAATGATAAGAAGAAAGGAAAGGCCCTTGTAGCCAAAGTTGCTCCTTCATCGACATGGATTATAGATTTCGGTGCCTCGCACCACATGGGTTCTTCGCATGTTGAGTTTTCCAACATCGAACCTTGTGGAATGTCCCAAATCACGATGGGTAATGACACGACAGTGTCAGTTTCTGGTAGTGGATCGGTAGAGATGGATGGGGGAACATTTAACCAAGTGTTGAGTGTTCCTGATCTCTCTACCAATCTCCTATCAGTTTACCAAATTACTCACCTTGGTGAAGGAATGCGAGTGGAATTTGGTCCTAACTCGGTGATTATTCGTGAGCTTAACAATGACACTACAGTGGCTGAGGGAAAGGCAGATCACCATTCACGGTTGTACACCTTCTCCCACTTTACTTCTGATTCTACGCCCACTGCCTTGCTCACTCATGCAAATGAGGTTAGTAAGCTATGGCATGAGCGTTTTGGACATCTAAACTATCGCTACCTTGAACAATTGAGTCAAAATGAAATGGTCAACGGGTTGCCTCGTGTCAAGTTTTCTAAGGGTCTTTGTGAGGGTTGTACCCTTGGAAAGCATCCTGAAAAGAACTTTGACAAAGGAAAATCCTGGAGAGCCACTCGTCCCTTGGATCTTGTTCACAGCGATGTTTCTGGTCCATTTCCTTCTCCTTCGTTTACTAGAGCTCTTTATGTGCTAACCTTCATTGATGACTATTCGCGATATACTTGGGTATATTTTCTTAAGCTTAAGTCTGAAGTCTTTGAACATTTTCAAGACTTTAAGGCTCTTGCTGAGAAACAGGCAGAATGGTCTATCAAGGTTCTCCGAACTGACAATGGAGGTGAATATGTAAACAATAGGTTCATGGATTTCTGTACTTCTGAAGGGATCTCTCTGCAACATACAGTTGCTTATAGCCCTTCGCAGAATGGAGTCACAGAAAGAAAGAACCGTACTCTTAAGGAGATGGCCACTTGTATGATTCACTCGAAGTCTCTTCCTCCGCAGTATTGGGCCGAAGCAGTGAATTGTGCAAATTACATTCAGAACCATGTTCCACACAAGGCAGTAAGAGGGATGACACCCTTTGAAGCCTGGTTTGGACGCAAGCCTGATGTTGAGCACTTTCGAGTCTTCGGATCCAAGGTTATGGCTCGGATTCCCAAGAAGAAACGCAAGGCCTTGGAACCACAATCCAAACCTTGTATCTTTGTAGGGTATCCTGATGGCGTGAAGGGATATCGATTGATGAATTCTACTTCTCATGAGCTATATATTGAGAGAAGTGTTAAGTTTGATGAGTCTTCTTCGACTTCTACTTCTCCACCTATAGAGGTTCTTCAGCTCGCTGATTCAGATTCTGACTCATCAGATGATGATACTGTTGAGCGTGCTCCTCTTCCGGATCCTCCTGACCATCAGACCTTTGAGTCTTCTGATTCTAACAGTAGTGATGATGAGGACTATGTCCCTTCTCACTCAAGTGAAGAATCTTCTGACTCTGAGCCTGATCCTCCTGGTCCCCTTTGGGCCAGGAAAACTTTGCAAAGTGCTGGAGATTTAGTTGGAGATACTTCGGATATGAGACGTACTCGCTCAGATTTCGTTGGACCCCACTCTTTCTTCACCTCTACTTCTGATCCATAGTCTTTCTGGGAGGCTTCTGGTATTCCTGAGTGGGATTCTGCCATGGATGAGGAGTATTCCTCTCTCATGAAGAATGATACTTGGGATCTCACCACTCTTCCGAAAGGAAGAAAAATTGTTCGGTGTAAGTGGGTGTTCCGAACAAAGTATGGAGTAGATGGAGACGTCAAAAATTTTAAAGCGTGATTAGTAGCTAAGGGTTTCTCCCAGATAGCTGGGGTTGATTATACAGAAACCTTTTCTCCAGTTGCGAAGATGACTTCTATTCGACTGACCCTAGCCATTGCCACAGCAAACAGATGGAAAGTCCATCAAATGGACGTTAAGAGTGCCTTCCTTCATGGTGACCTAGAGGAAGAGATCTATATGGAACAACCTCCTGGGTTATGTCCAAGATTCCTCCCTCATTTGTAAGTTAAAGAAGTCTCTTTATGGCCTTAAACAAGCCCCTCGGGCTTGGTATGCCAAGATGGACTCCTTCTTACTTACATCAGGGTTTACTAGGTGTCACTCTGATCCAAATGTTTATATTCTATGGCAAGATGACTCCATACTCATTCTTGTTCTATATGTTGATGACTTGTTGATCACAGGCAGCTCTTCCTCTATTATTGATTCTGTGAAGATTGCCTTAGCCAACAAGTTTTCCATGACTAACTTAGGTCTGCTTCATTACTTCCTTGGGATCCAGATTTCACAATCTGACTCGGGAATCTTGATTTCACAACCTAAGTATGCTCTTGATTTGCTAGCTCAGTTTCAGATGTCTGATTGCAAGTCTTCTCCTACTCCTTTTCTTTCTGGGGTTAAGTTGGTTTCAGATTGCTCTACTCCCTTGGTTGATGGTACTCTTTACCGATAGTTAGTTGGGAGCTTGATCTACTTGACTCACACTCAACCGGATTTATCATATGCTGTTGGGATCGTGTCCAGATTCATGCAGGAGCCACATGAGCTGCATTGGAAAGCAGCTAAATGGATCCTTCATTATGTTCGTGGCACTTATGCTGATGGCATACACTATCATGGAGGGGTTGATATTGACTTGATTGGGTTCACAGATTCTGATTGGGCCGGTGACTTAGATCATCAGAAATATACTTCTGGCTATAGTTTCTCTCTTGGTTCAGGTCCTATTAGTTGGTCTAGCAAGAAGCAAAATGCAATTGCAATATCATCTACAGAGGTAGAATACAGAGGAGTAGTCAACACTGCCACAGAAGCTATTTGGCTACAGGGTATTCTGACAGAGTTTGGCATCCACTTTCGGCGGCCTACCATTATCTACTATGATAACACGAGCACTATCTCTATTTGCAGAAATCCAGTTCAGCATCAATGGACGAAGCACATTGAGATCCATATGCACTTCATACGGGAGCTTATTCATGATGGTATCATCGACATTCAGTACATTCAGACAGCTGATCAGATTGTAGACTTATTCACCAAGCCTTTCACTGAGATGAAGTTTCTTCACTTACGGTCTCTTCTTAGGGTGAGGTCTTCTACAGCTGCCCATCTTCTTAGGGCTATTTATTCCTTCTTTTCTTCTTCTTCTTCTAGGAAGATTGTGTTTGTATATGGGCACCTTATCAGGCCTTTAGTTGCCGGGCCCCATTGACACATCTTTCTTATTTGTTTAGGAGTTTCTTCCTCTTCCGTCTGACTCATCACAGCCACTACCCCAGCTTCAATGAAGGGGGGTGTTAGTGTGAGTTATCCTATGTGTCCTCCTCTCATGTTGGAGGGTCATCTCACATGGGTTAGGTTTAGGGTTAGGTTTAGGGTTTCATATGTGTCATGCACTAGGGTTACTCAGCACCCTATATGTACCCCTTTTCCATTCATTTATGAGCATGCCAAGACACTCCACTGTCTTTCTTCTATACAAGCTTTGTTTTTGTTGAGTAAGTTCTTCCATTACTGATCAATTTTTTCCTTGCTATCGCTAGAGCTTTCACGATTCCATTGGAGTGCAACTACTTCATGGTGCCTCATTTCTGATTCGATTCTCGCAAACTCTTTTCAGTGAAATAATAACATATGGGGGAATATGACTAGTACCAATAAGAAACCCAAGATGATGATCAGAAGATGATGGAGGTGGAACCACATGATTAGATGAAGATTCAAGAACCATTTTGTCATGTTTGGGTAGTGGATAATTGAAAATTTTAAGGTTGTCATTGCCATTTGTAGATTTATAAATAGTAGGTTCACGCAATTCGAGTTCATTATTATCAACCAAATCTTGAATCAAATGTCTAAGCTTAAAGCATCTATCAGTAGAATGTTCATTACATCTATGATAATCACAATGTGTGTTTTCATCAGAATTCTCACCACGAGAATTTAGCTCAAGAGGGGGTGGAAGAGAAATCAAATTACTTTCAATGAGCTTGGGCAACAAGATGTGAGGTGGATATGGTAATTTAGTAAAAATGTGTTGTGTAGGTTGTATTTGGAGCTTTGTTGGTTGAGATACAACATTAACTCTAGGCTTAGGCTCATTAGATTTGCTCTTAAAGGCATATTTAATTTGGAATTTGTTACTAGATTGATAAGAAGTATTATCACCATACTTAAGCTTTCCCATAGAAAGTTACTTATGTTCACATTCTTTAAGAATATGACATAAATGATCAAAAGAAAGAAAATAATCAAAGAGAACTTATTCTTATAAACAAGGAAAGAGACTTTGGATAAATAGATCTTGCAAGTCAACTTCAACCAAGACATTGTTAATTTTAGTAAGATTATTCTTATAACGCAAAACATAGTCACTAAGATGCTCATTAGACACTTGCTTCATTTTAGCCATTTGTGCATATAGTATTTTAGTTCCAATGTTTAAAGAAAAATGTGTCAAGATTAGATTTGCTAGAGTAGTGAAAGATCTAATAGAATGTGGAGGTAAATCATTGAACCATCACAAAGCATACTCCTGTAAGCTCCTAGGAAACAACTGGTCAATAATGTATCATCACAAACATAGTCCAAGCATGGAACATGAGATGATCTAAAATACTCTTGTGGATCTTCATGACCGTCGAAAAGAGGAAACTTGGGTGAAACAAAATCAGGGGGAAGTGGGTGAGAAGAAACCTTAGGTGCAAGAGGACTATGTAAGAGAAGTGAAGAATCAAGAGAGGGAGACAAAGAAGAAAAGGTGTGTTGTAATTGACGAATTTGAGACTATAAATCATGGTACATATAATCTAAGGCTTGAGTGCCTAAAGAGGAACCAGGTTGGATGTGGGAAATGATAGGAGAAGAAAAGTGAGTGTGAGGTGTGGGAATAAGCATATGGACGGCGGATGTCCCCACATTGGCGGGGGGAGAAACTGGAATAGAAGGGGTGGTAGTATTAGTGAGCCCTAAGGTACAAATCACACTGAAATGGGCAACGTTTTCACGAGCATGTTTGGCAGCTAATAAAGCATCTAAAACGTGGTACATGAGTAGGATTTTCATGTAATGTGGAACAAAAGTTCGTGAGAGCATCAAGTTGATCTTGATCAACATTAGTGTCCTCATCATAAGAATGTTCATTATCAGAAGCTTCAATTTTGTTGAGGGGTACATGATTAGAATTGAGGAGAGGATAAGTGTGTATAGATTCAACCATAATGTTGGAATGAATAAGTGTAGGTGGGGGTAGCTCAGTATGTTGTGGAGGACCAATCCGACCACTTTGGGTAATGGGCATAAAAGAGGAAGCATGCAAAACCTATAGTTGTTATGATTTAGAGAAGAATAGATTTGATAAAGAGCATGCAAGATTTGGGTTCACCAAATGGTTTTACAGAATTTAAATTTTAATCAGAGAACTGGTGATCAAACAAATATATCATAAATACAAAAATACAAATATCCAATGACAAACAAGTATAAGTAACAAGAGGATGAGAGTGACTTAGCTTATTCCTGAGTGTCTTGACTAAATCTAGACTAGAGTGAAGGTGGAACAAACTAAATATGGATTGTGCATGCTTTGTCTATGAGACCATGATCTACAAGTACGTTGGACAATAGTGCTTGGGTATGGACAGGACCGCCTAGGGTACTAGTGTCTGATTTGGGTGCTAGTGTCCTGGTAATGGGTGTGGATCTGATTCTTTTAGGGTCTCATAATGTCACCTTCACTTTGCTCTATGTCACATCCACTTTGTTGTAGAGTTTTCTTGTCGCTCATATACCCGCAAAACAAACCCTTACTACATGCACAAGGTTAAAGCACACATTAGTCTAAATAAAATAAGCAAGTGCTTGAGTCGTATTGACCTCGACCGTCATCCCAATGTGATTGACACCAAGCGCTGCACTACATTTCAGACTCAATGTAGTTTTGGTGTGTGTGTGTGTGTGTGTGTGTGTGTGTGTGTGTGTGTGTGTGTGTGATAGAATCGCATCCCTTGAAGCTAGTTTTTCCTTGTGCAAGTTACACCAAAATAGTAGGATATAACTACTTTGCTCAAGATAATGTGTGTGATGGAATTCATAATTTGCCCTTCCTATACAGTGAATAATGTAGCCCAAATGCAGTCCTCAAGTGTTCATTTTTCCCAAGTAGTAAATAAAAAGATAGTGATCCAGTTGCCCCTTATAATAGTTAATAGGTTGTGTATATATATGAATTCTTTATTTGTATTTCAGCACTTAATGACACCAAAGGCCGACCTCAAACATGAAATAACAATTAGAAAATACCCAAAATCAGGTGTCCAGAGATAATTTGGAATATAAGTAAAATTAGACAAAAATACTAGGAAGGGACACTAGCGCCCAAATGTTAGTGTCCTTACTGAGTGCTCCTATCCCAAAGACAAGAAACATGAGCTAGACCACATACATAGACATAAATCCTTGTGACACCACCAAAAAGCATAAATCTAGAAAGTTCAAGACAATGTCACAATCAAAATTAATCATAATCAATAGGACTATGAGAGGTGTTACCAATGTCTAATCTTCTCACTTAGGAATCATGCATATAATGACATACTAAAGATGTGATGTAATAGTAATAAGTGCATATTTTTGTGTCTACTACTTGGTCCTCTCTCCTCTTTTTTGACCACTCCCTCATATTACAAAGCCCCACAATGCCAATATTTCAAAGTAACAAGCATACGATTATACACATGACAATGTTTCAAATTTAATGAGTTTTAAGGAACCTAGAATGTTGAAAATACAATGCCAACTACAAATCCGCAAGGAAAACTCTCATTGATGATATTTTTGTTGTTTGCGCAAGTGTGAAGAATAACCTACAAAGAAAGTGTAAAACCACATGACTGGCTATGCTTTTTGGTTATCAAATTCAATTATTACATCGGCTCGACATGGGATGCCAAGTCCCCTCCACATGTCCCTATCTCTAAATTGTCCCACAATATGCACAAGAGAACTCTCCTATAATTGTCATGTGTTCTAACTACCAAAAATGGGGGGCTGACATTGCAATAAACAACTATTGACATTGGGACTATTGATCGCCAAACCTTTTTTTTCTTGAGATATCTCCAAAGTAAGTTATCTTAATGATATGTGTTTTCTTCTTCCCATGATTGACAAAGATGGCACATGTTTCGTGTGTATTTTCGTAAGAAAGAATAATTTCGCATACGCCCCCCCACCACCCCCCCCCCCGCCCAACATTTCCCCCACCCATGGACTTCTCCTCCTTCAATTCCCTTCTTCATCGCCCCTCTTCCTCCAGCAATGTTTCACTCCCTCAAGTTTAACTTCTTCAGTGCATTCCTTTCAGTGTCTCCATTGCACAACTTGAGTGCAATTGCTTGTATTGAAAAAATTAAACGTGGCATTCCCAACTGTGCTGAAATTTAGCATTCAATGTTGAACCTCATGTTACATATTATGTAAATAGAATGTTTTCAAAATTCTAAGAGAAGTATGTTTTTTAATGGCATATTATTCAATATTATATACATGATAATATTAAACCATTTTATATTTTAACTTCTATTTAAAAAAATCTAATTTTAACTCTAAAATTGCTTGTATGTTTGAGTAAATATTGATATTTAAATGTGTTTTTTCTTTTACATTTGTATCTATACTTAATAATAAAATATTTATATGTATCTTATATACATCTACGTGAAATATGAGAGATCAATCTCAAGGTTCTTATTTCTAATATTGTATTGATTACTAACTACCAATTTTTTGTTTATTTGTAGAGAGAGAGAGAGAGAGAGAGAGAGAGAGAGTCAATCAGTACACAAGCATATACTAATATCATGCAATTTAATGACTGATAAATACCTTGAGGCCACTTTTTGGTGTCTACATGGTGCAATTGCTTGATATAGTTCCATGATGGAATTTGATCTCTCATCTGGATCCCAATCTTCTATTCCTTGGTTGTTAGTACGTATGGATAAATGGTAAAATATGTGTTTATAAAATAAAAAAGATTATATGAAATATAATGTATGCATGACAATTTAATTATGGGTTTAGTGTTGGTAATGGTAAAGCTATTTGTGGACTGTCATAATCACTTGACATACCTAAGATAATTTCTAAGTGATTCCAATCGACCTTAACCATTTACAACCAGCTTTTACTTGTTTTGCAACCTTTGGTCATAATCAACAACTCTAACCATACTTTTACTATGGCTTTAGCCTTTAAATGATGTTATAAGCGTAGAAATATTGTCAAATGAGATTCATATAATGCTGTAGATCTTGGCAATTCTACTTGTTTGTATATTTATTTAGATTTATCTAAACTAGAATTTGATAATCTCCTTTTTTTAAAATCAATATCATCTTTGTTTACACACAAATTCAAAACAAAATTGCCAGCAATATCATTTCCTAAATTTCAAGGCAAAAGGTGGACTTCAGCAATAGCTTGACAAAAATGAAACTGAAATCATCAAAAGAATGTTTACACACTTTTTCTTTATACATCTTCATAGTCGGGATGCACCTACTAATAGATGACAGGAGAAACACCATGTACAACTTCTCTAGAGGACAAAAGTATGCTTTACCATATCCTCCATAGTTTTGTGTGTAACCGGTCATATAGTTAGCCAAGTGATTTGAAATGGCGAGGCATATAGTTAGCCAAGAATAGTGACCTTGAGAAAAGATTTATACCTGGGTCATCTGGTCAAGAATTTCAATGTTCCATTAAAAATTCAGATTCCAAACGGTGTTAGCGACAATGAGAAGCATGAGATTGATTACAATAAAGGTTGTAGCTTGCTCTATAGAGTCCATCATTTGGTGATTCCCAATTCTTGAACAGATTGATTCCAAACAGATCTTGAACTGCCCTGTAAACACTGCAATGTTGCATAAGACACTTGAAGATGGAATATTGAGAACCTGTGAAACTGAACCCGGTCCATTTCAGAAACTTCTTATGGAAGTGTTAACAACAGGACCTTATTTGCCTCACCAATGAGGATGATCTTCTTCTTGAGTTGCAGGGGGTATTGGTTTCCAGTCAGGTTTCTCATCCCAGTACATGTCATACCATATGTGACCACGCTCTAACCCTTCAAGACAGCACCAAATTCCTACATATCTCTTGACCCTATTCCTAAACTTCATTTCTTTAGCCTACAGAAATATAAGAAAAACATTTCAGGGTCAAGAAAGAAGAAAATTAAGGTAAGAAAGACTTCAAAAAAGGTACATAAAGGTCCATCATACCTTATTTGAGAAACCACTAAATGCGTTATCCATAGAAGAAAATTCTATAATCTTTACGTCTTTATATGCTGACAATGCTGCTTTAATCTGCAATTAAAATGATGAATTTTTAATTAAAAACTAGAAAACTCTGGCCTATCCATCCTGCCACAGAATTAGAAAGTAAAACTAATATTCATCTATTTGCCAGCTATGAAAGATTATTATTTTTACACAGGTTATTTGCAGAAAATGAAAACTAAAATAGGCATATCAAGCAAGCAACCCTTGGCTATGATAAAAGTATGTTTTACGTACTACTGAAGAATATGTAGAACTATTGTTGAATTCTATATGGGAGAAAAATAAACCTGATTTTCTGATTTATTTCTGGGTAATTTGAGAACTTTGGTTAGTTCTCTATTGTTGTCCATAATACAGCCATCAGTGCCCTCGTCACACATCTCAATTTTCAGCTTTGATTCCTTGACCTGTCATATAAAGAAATGAATACTTCCCATGAATCTTATAAACAAGGCGATGTCATATACAATAGTGTAATGTCAATAAAGAGAAAATGAGATTTCTGTCAGGGGATTAGCATGACATAAGGCAGTAACCCTGTAATTTCCAAATCATTTTCCTTGCTGCACAATTTTTTTTAACCTATGTCCTTCCAACTCCTAATGTGCCTTTCTCCTAATTCCTATCTTTTTCTCATTAATTTCCTTTCTTGTCTGTTCTTTATACATGGGGCCTATAGACTAGATACGATGCCCTTGTGCCCACTCGACCAACCTGAATATATATAGTTAGGGAGAGGACAAAAAACTTCTTTTCAATATTTTGTTTCTCCATGGAAAATTCATCCCCTCAGATGAATTAAGACATAAAAGGAAATTGATATGTATAAATTAAGACAATATTTCACTGACCACCAGGCAAGAAATCAAAATCTTTGTGCACAATTAACATCCGCAGTATGTTAATCCCCTCAACTTCTGCCAGCATGTTTTTCGTATATCATGTAAAAAGGTGGCCAAGCATTGTGCAGCTCGGCTCAGCTGCTTGAATATTGTACAAGTTAGATCTTTTGTGCCCGGGTTGGCTCATATATGTCATAAGTGTTCATAATGTGTAAAGTTGACCATCTGAAAGTAGGCATTAATATTGGTATTAACAGGGTGCCAAATCCTCCCAATAGATTCCGAACTCTTACAGAGTACTTCCTATTCATTTAAAACCCAAATTAACATAGAGGGTGTTTGACTTTCAAGTCCTTCATTTTGGTGCACTTGCATAAACCAGATTTTCTACATTTTCTGAGGGAAGAAAAAACCAGAAGTTGTTGAATGAACGTCTAGTAATTTTTGAAATTCTTGAGGACATCCAAAATTCCCAAACCGATTTTGTGAATTAAATCCCACAAAAACCATTGGTTTTCTTCTTTGCCTCAACTCCCCCTCCCATGCACACACGCCTCTCCCCAACCCCACTTTCCTGCAACCTAGTTATGGATATGTGATCTTGCTGTTATAGTTGGTGAACTAATCTATAAGGTCAGTGACTTAGTTTTGGAAGCTTCTATGACCCAGTTACTTAGTATTGGAAGGGAAGAAGATAGGTGAAAGAGGAGGTGTCATCGAAAAAGGAATTTTTTTTGCTATATCAACGGTGATTAGCATGCATAAATAGAAATCTGTTACTGTTCATTAGTTAAGGAGGGGGCTTCTATATCAATCCCAGACAAACCATTTTTCACCTAAATGAGGAAGCGACCCTTCCTTATAGTGTTTAATTTAGGCTGTTTCAGGATCGAGTAATGCAGAAGATTTATATTTCTCCCCATATTTCCTATTTCTGTCATAAGTATTATCCTTGTATGTTCCGTTCTGTTATATTTAATGCTTGCCAGAAATGCATGTTTTTGTGGACAGATATTTATTAATTAGAATTTCAAGTAGAAACCTTAGAAACAAATAAAAAATTGGCAGTTGGGTAGCACTCTCCATGAGCAAAATACCACAGAGTACAAAACCTCGTTACCTAAGATCCTGACATGGGGATGGGGTTTCTGGAATGTTAAAAAAATTCTAGATTTTGGGTACAGCAGGGGGAGGCTATTAAAATAATACATGAATATTAAAAATATACATGTCCCTCGCCCCGTAAACAAAGACATGAGATTGAAATTTCAACACCAGAGCCAACGATGTTACCAAAGGGCATGTGACACCTTTTTTATCATGTCACATATATCCCCGAATTATAAAAAAAAAAATTGGAACAACACAGGCCATGCAAACTACAACAGCCACCCATAGACAAAACTGGCCAAGGAAAAATAATAAAAAGTTAAATGCAGAGTAGGCCTCTAGGCCATCCTAATATACTGGTAAAGCCTCCATTATCATTCAAAAAGAGGCAGAAAAACATGCATAACAAAAAAATGAAACTGAAGTAAGGCTTATAAATATGCATGCAAATTTATAGATACTATTGCTATGCATAAGAAAGGCTTAAAAAATGTAAATAGCTATAATATCTCGTTAAAAGATCTTGTTTCGGAAACGACATAAAACGATCTTGCAGAAGTCCATTTCTTGGGAAGGTAACTTTGCATGGTAAAAGAATTTACATATGGTATCATTGCATAGCATACTCATTTTCATTTTTTCCTTTCCAAGTTTCCAGTCATAATCTTTAATGTTTTAAATCTTTTTTAATTTTTTGGAGCTTCTTTCACGTTGGGGGTTCCATGGACTTCAGGGACAACAACTAGGACAACGGGGACGGCAACTGGGACACCGGAGACAAAAACTGGGATGCCTTGGACGAAAATGGGGAGATCGAAGACATCTTGGAAACATCCTTTGTTTTTTCACAGACGTCCCAGGAACGTCCCCATTCAACTTGGCTTTGAAGGAAACGTGAGGGGACATTTCCCACTTGTCCCACCATTCCCAAGGCGTTTTGGGCATCCTGGTCAGTAGAAAAACAGAGGCTGCATCCTTGCAAAAAACCAGCACAAAGCCCAAGTCTACATATAATATCAAAATGCTACAAGAAAGCAAGTAAAGTAGAAATAACACCAAAAGGTGCAAAAAATATGCTCAAAGATATTGTTAAGTGATATGTGAAGAGATATTCATTATATTTAGAAGTGTTACCACAACATAGAATTACCAATACAAAAACCTACTAAGTTGCCGAAACGGCAGGTAGGGACCTCGGGAGTGGGTATGGGAGTGGGCGTGGGAGCGGGCAGGGAGCAGCCAAAGGCCTGCAGAAATGGCCGGGTATGGACCTGTGCCGTTACCCGGCCGTTTCCGCAGGCCTCTGGCTGCTCCCAATGCCCGCTAAAAACACATTTTCTCCCTGTTTTTTTGCTTCTTGAATTGTGTTTTTTCTTTTTTGGCATTTCTTTCCATTTTTGGATTTTTGGTGAAGAAAACAGAAGCACAGTAATTTTTTTTGTCATTTTTGGAAAGGGTCCGGGAAGATGTAGCAACAAAAACTTGCATGAGCCATAACTCTCGTTCTGTGGCTCCGTTTCAGGTGTTGTTTTCTCTAAAAGTGTATATTTTCTTGAGCTCTACGCATTGATGGCAATATTTTTCTTATTTTCATAAAATCCATTTTTGCACCTTTTTGGACCAAGCAACTTTTTGCAATCTTTTGAAAGAATCATGAGCTTTGATCGCCTGTAGACAGATTAGTAATTAAAAACACAACTATGCGAGTATTCCAACTATGGTTTATGCAACTTATACAGTATACTGTACATTGTGTACATTTATATAAAATACATTATTTAATTTTATACAATCTATAACATACACTACAAATTTAATTTTATTTGTTTTGTATATACTGTAGATTATTATAAATTTATAGTTATAGTAGTATAACTTGTCTTTTATCTTGTTTTTCATATACATAATATGTGGTTTATAATTAAATTTCTATTTAGAAGGCTGAGATTTATATATATTTTTTAATTTTTATATAGTTTTTGTACTGCCGTATCCTACGCCGTATTCGGGGTCAAAAATTTTTTTGCCGTTTCCGCGTATCAAATACCCCACTCCCGCTCCCGTATCCAAAATGTTTCGGCTACTTAGAAAACCTATGCATAGCTATAAAGACTATTAACACTAAACAATGTCATAAAAAATTATAATATTAAAGCTTAAAAACATTATTTGCCAACCTAAACATGAAGTATACTAGTATATTTTACCATAAACGTATAATTAAAAAGAAATAGACCTGAGCATAGCTATAAAGATTCTTGACACTATATCATATCAGGGAAGTTTATAATATTAAACCCTAAAAACAATATTCACCGACCTAAACATAGAGTATAAAGTCATTTTTCACTTTTAATGAAATTAAACATGCATTTTAACAAGACTATAATAAATGTAATTTGTAAATTTTTATTTTAAAAAATAAGTCAGAGAGTACTTATGTTGTGAAAATAATCATTTTCACTATACTTCTTTGCTATAATTTGATATGTTTCCCCAATAAGGAATTGCTAAGAAAGTTGATAGGCAAGGAAAATGGTCACTCTCAGAAGATTGTGGTAGCGGTGGGTTAGATTCCTCAACTTGGACAGTGCCTCCAATGGCAATCCAGGCTAAGTGGGGGCATATTGAATTATTCACAATCACAAAGGGTTAAGATTGACTAGCAAATGTTGAACAACTACCTAAGCCCAAGGAATAATACTACTCCAGATAATTGGCATGTAAAGAATCTTGTTGAAGAACTTGGACGAATATGCAACATCTTTCATTGGATCAATATGACCCATATACCTCAAGAGCATAATAGAGCGGTTGACCATTTGACCAAGAAAGCTGCCAATATTCTTGTTATCGGTGAATCGACTAGCAAAGACTTTGGTACTATAAAATGTGAGTTTTATGCCAGCTTGGGGGGACCGATTGATGAGGAAGAATATGATGGTAGAAAGAAATAAAATAATTGGAGGGACCACCATGATTAATAGAAGGTTTAAGAACAAAGAAAATATGATAAAGATGGAAGAGGTTCAAGTATTTGAAGTGATAATGCCAAGAGCTAGATTAGGCCAACCCTCTTTCCATGGGCTCGTTACGACCCACTATGATTTCTTTGGGATTAATTCCAAAATTAATTATTACTCAAATAACCCCCTCTTCATAACCCATGAAAAAGACTACTACTCGACTACCTGAGCAAAGAAAGAGGTAGTAAGAAGGCCCCCCATCTGGGAATGGAGGTGGCTTAGTCCCCTCCAAACTCCAGCTCATATGGAAAATTATTATTGCACCCTTTCTATTTCCATGCATTCTATTTTCATGCTTGCTTGAACTATGCTAATCACTATTCTACTCATGAATTCTACGGAACTTATTGCTCAGCCGATATCCTTTTTACTTGCAATTCTGTTGTAGTCTTGGCAATGCCGAGAGTATCCTCCTCAGCTAAAACCCAACATACATCTATTGGTCAAAGAATGGATAACTGGGAAGGTGGCTAGAAGGGCCAAATTTGAAAATGGAGGTTGTTGAGGGGTTAGAGCTACAAGGAAAACAGTTAGCTGAAGGGATTCGCTGCAGTTGGAAGAAATGGAATAGGATGAACTGAAGAACAATGGCAGCACCAAATGCAGAAATAACATCTTTACAAAAGTCACCATAATAAATAAAACCACCAAATATATTGCAATTGGAACTAACAAATTTCTAAGTGGGAAATTTGAGGCTAGCCACAAGTTTACAGTCAGAGCTGTTTGTTGATTTGTTCCAAACTGACTCCTCATCTTATTTCTTTTTCTACTTCTTGGTTGTGTCATTGTCTCTGTAATACGTTAATAATGTATTTGAGTCAAAATGCATTTATTAAGGTACATGAAACTTAGAATTATTTGTAATGCAATAAATGCACTTGTAATATGCCATCTGATGAGATTATGGTGCCATTTAGATGATGTCAAACCATCCTTGATCCTAACACCCTTGATGGGCTAGTTATGGTGCTGCTTTCCTATTTTCAGTCATTCAGTTACAATAAGTTAAACTAAATTGATGACTTAGTTAAGGATGACATCACCTTGGAGTCATTACCATTGATAACTACAAGGTGACATATCTGCTTATTGATTGAGTTTGATTGATTAGTTCAACCGTGTAAATCATGAGTTAATGTGTCAATCAAGTGATTTGATTGATAGGTAGGTCTTCATTGTTCAGTTGCATGTGCCAAGTGTCCAGTGTCCAGTTGACTATATGAGGTGTAATGATAACTCCAAAGTTGTGAGAGGCAATCATCATTATGTGAGTTTTCTTAAAGAACATGAGTGCTAATATTGGATGAATGACTAAAGTACAGGTTGCTGGAATTTATTACATCATGTGTTTTGCAGGTTATGAGTATTTTGAGTGCTAAAGTCAGTAATTTGAAATTTCTCTCTATTCCACTATTCTCCTAAATTTATTTGAATCGATCCTGCTGCTTGCATGGTGTATTAGAGCTGTTAATATGTCTGCAAACTCTTTGCTATTTACAAATCAGCAAGTCTGATGTACAGACAGCAGCATTGATAGGTGCTTAAGATTTGTTTCTAGATTGTGTTTGATATTTGCAGGTCTGTTGCCATGTGAGTTCAAAATGGTATCGAATCAGCTTTACTAAGTTCAAAATGTTAGTAAGCTACAAGAATATTCCAGTTTGGTATTAAGCCTTTGATGTCGCCCATGAGAGGTTGACAATTGGGTGAATGCTTGTGAAAGGCAAAGTGCCTGAGATTGGCGATTGGTGAGTAAAGTTATTTATTATCTGAACCCATTGTGTTCTGATTGAGGTCTTCAAGTGGTTGCAGACATGGCTACTTCCTGCATGCAAAGTCTTAGGGAATGTGTCTGCTCAGTGGGAGCCCATTAACTTTACTTGGAAATTTGCACTCCAAACTCTCATGGAGGAGCTGGATCTCTGAATATCGCGGAGGTTAAAATGGCTGCCCATACAGATCTACAACAATTCTTACAAGAGGAAGGCTGCCAAGGCCCTTAAGGAGGATTGTCTCAGACTCTGTGAAAAACCATTTGATCCCTCACATCACAAGGAAGTCTGCTAGTGGTATGGAAAAGACTGCAAAAGAAACTTATGATTCTTTGATTGCTTTATTTCAAAGTGAATATATCTCGAAAAATGGTTTTAAAGATTAAGTTGTCTGAGGTTCCAATGGAAGAATCTAACACTGTAACTAGTTATCTCATACACATTACTGAGTTACTAGACCAGCTGTTCGGTATTGGTTCTGAAGTTGAGGACAGGAGTTGGTTCCCACTGCATTGAAATGGCTTCTTCCCAACTTTGAAAGCCTTTGTGGCCAGTATGTATCTATGCTCATGAGAAGATACTCTCTTACAACCAGTTGTGGGCTATCTTTATCCAAGAAGAAACACAAAGATAATCAGCTTCAGCAAAGAAATAAGCACAAAACCTTGCTCTCAGTGGAAACAAGAAGAAACTCGAGAAGGGTGAGAAAGAGAAAGCCTCTCTCTTATTCAGGTGCAAACAAAAAGGAGGTCATGTAACTTGTTATAAATGCAATAATATGAGATATTATGGTTATGAATGCCCTGAGAAGAAGGGTCAGAACAAGGTGAAAGAAAATTTTTAAAATAAGCAGTTTGTTGAGAATGCAGACATTTCGGTTGATGTAGACAAAATTGCTTCGAAACATGAAACCGCCTGTTCTATGATATTGGCCCTTAATTTTGACAACACTTTTAGACAAAGTTGATATGTGAATAATGGACTCATGGCAAGAGGCTATTTAGCTAGCTGTTATAAGAACAAACCGAAATTCAAGTGGCTTCAGGTGATGACACCACTTATCCAATGACCGGAATTGGCACCATTCATATTCAATTGCATTCAGGTGATGTTTTCCAGTTGAATAATGTTTTGCATGTTACCAGATTGATCAATCTCACTAGAGATTGCAACCATTCTCAGGTTTTGGCAAAAGTGCGTGATAGTGATTTGTATTGTCTTCTAGTAGCATCTACTGCTCATGGAGACTCGGTGCATGATAATTCCATGTTGTGCAAGTTATGATATAAACAGGTTGAAAGTGCATTACTGCTTTTGAAGAATATGGTGAATGGGCTTGACATTTGAAAGTTGACCATGCCAAATTGTGCAAGGGATTTGCACTTGGGGAAGCACTCTAAAGCTCACGTTCCTACTAGTGAGCAGAGCTCAAGGGAGAACCTTGTATTGATTCATTTATATGTATGTGGACCTCTCTTCTTCCTCCCTGACAAGTAGTCTTTATTATCTCACTCTTATTAATGATTCTTCATGAAAATTTTGGATTTACTTTATGAAGATTAAACAAGAAGCTTTGCACGATTTTAAAGACTTCATGACCTTGGCGGAGAACCAGAGAGATAAGAAGGTCAAGAAACTTATATTAGACAATGGATCAGAGTGCACCTCAAATGATTTTGACCCTTGCAACAAAGAGGCGGGGATAAAGAGAGAACTCGAGGTTCTTTACAATCCCCAACAGAATGGCATGGCCAAGAGAAAGAGTCAGTCCATCGTTGAAACTGCAAAAGCCATGATTCATGATAAGGATTTGTCCACATGTCTTTAGGCTGAAGCATGTAATATTGTTGTCTACATCTTGAATAGGTTCCTCAAAGTGTATTAAAGAAAAAACATTAGAAGAGGCCTTCACAAGTGAGAAGACAGGTATCATCTGTTCCTTAAAATTCCCAACAGGATAGCATTGCCAAGAGAAACAATCAATCCACCATCAAAACTGCAAGGCCATTATTCATGAGAAGGACTTGTCCACATGTCTTTAGGCTGAAGCATGTAATATTCTAGTCTACATCTTCAACAAATTCCCACAAAGCATATTAAAAGACAAAACACAAAGGAGGCACAGGTGAGAAGTCAAATGTATCTAATTTTCAAGTTTTTGGTTCTTTTGATTATTTTTTTGATGGCCAAGGAATCCGGAGCCTAGGGACCCGGAGTAGCGCATTCTAGGGCGCACCTACCAGTGCTCACTCTAAAACACAGGACGAGCCCCCTATAACCTTGTGCAATGTGTGGAGGCCCCACGCCGTACACCACAATTTAATCAGAATCGAACTCAAGACCTAGACGACCCAAGTTGTTGGTCCCATCCACCCTAGCCAGTCCTAGGGGCTTAAAATTTTGGACGGATAACACTTTTCTTATACCGGAGCTATGAACTAGAGTAGTGGAGGAGCACTCTCTCAAAGTGGGACATGGGGCTAGGCTTGGGTCATTAATGTCTGCCGAATGATTTGCAGTCTGAGCGCCCCACTGTGTTTTGCTTGGTACACATAGAGAAGTTCAAACCCTACCTCAAGGTGTCCCCATGGCTACTTATTGAAAGTGTCAAATGGCCTCAATGAGAATGGAACTTGGGTTGATGATTACAAACTACTTGTAACTTACCAATAGCCCAAGACCTTGAACCTAAAATTTTGGATGGTAAATGTTTTTATTATACCGAAGTTATGGACCGGAGTGGTGGAGAAGCACTTTCTCAAAGTGGGACATGGGGGTGGGCTTCAGTCCTTAATGTCTACTAAGCAATTTGCAACCAGAGCGCCCCACTGTGTTTCGCTTGGTCTACATGGAGAAGTTCAAACCCTACCTCAAGGTGTTCCCATGGCCACTTATTGAAAGTGTCTGATGGACTCAATGAGAATGGAACTTGGGTTGATGATTACAAACTACTTGTAACTCACCAATAGCCCAAGACCTTGAGTCCTAAAATTTTGGATGGTAAATGCTTTTATTATACCAAAGCTATGGACCGGAGTGGTGGAGGAGCACCTTCTCAAAGTGGGACATGGGGGTGGGCTTGGGTCCTTAATGTCTACTGATTGATCTGCATTCGGAGGGTTCCGTTGTGTTCCACTTGGTCCACATGGAGAAGTTTGACCCTTACCTCAAGGTGTCCCCATGGCAACTTATTGAAAATATCCAATAGACTCAATGGGAATGGAACTTGGGTTGATGATTACAAACTACTTGTAACTCACCAATAACCCAAGGCCTTGAGTATTTTTTGGTTCTCCTGATTACATAGATGTAAGTCTATATTAAAGGATAAAGATGGAACCTTCAATTATCAAAGGCATCTTTGCACGGTATAGTGACACATCTAAGGCCAATTGGATCTATATTCCTATGCAGAAGAAGACAATGGTGAGTAGGGATGCAAGATTTATTGAGGGATGACTCTCAAGTTCTCAGGAGCCTCCTACAGCGACTAAAGAGGCCGAGACACCTGCCGCACCAAATTCAAATCAGAAATCAGATTTTGATCTGATTGATTACAGTCAAGAAGGAGAGGTCTTATCACCCTAGTTCAGCCCAAAAGCCAAGATGGATTTCTCAATTCTTATAGGATGTAGAGGAACATGTTGGAAAGTCCAATACTTCATTTCAGGTAAGCCATCCATGTAAGAAATTCCCTAGACATTTTGCACTAATGACATCTATTTTTGTTGCAGAACCTTCGAGTTATGAGGAAGCTACTCAAAACAAGCACGGCATGAAGCCATGAATGAGGAATATCACTCCATCATCGAGTATAATGTCTGGGAGATTCTATTCTCGATTCCCAATGGTTTTTCAAGATAAAGCATGCTGCAAATGGACACATTGAGATATAGAAAGCAAGATTTGTAGCCCAACGGTTCTTTTGAGGAGAGGGAGTTGACTACAATGAGAAATTTTCTCCTATAGCAAGGTATACCATTTTCAGAACTATCATGTCCTTGGATGCTTGCTTTCTTGAAAGGTGTCGTTGAAAAAGAAATTTACCTTAATCAAGTTAAGTGTTTTGAGATGCATGATCACGTTACTCGTTTGTGCAAACTAAAGAAGGCAATGTGTCGCCTAAAGCAAGTACCACAAGCTTGGCATGCCCACATTGATGATTACTTGAAGAATTTGGGATTTTTAAAAATTTCAGCAGATTGAAATTTGTATTTCATTGTTTTTAAATTTGATCTGCTAGTTCTAGCGTTGTATGTTGATGATATTATTCTTACTAGAAATTCTTTGAAACTTATTATGTGGTGCAAGGATGAGTTGGCTAGTGAATTTGATATGAAGGTTATAGGATTGATGCATTATTTTTGGGATTGGATGTTTGGCAGGTTAATGGAGATGTTTTCCTTGGTCAAGGAAAGCATTTGTTGGAAATTCTGATGAGACTTCAGATGTTAGACTGCAAGCCAATGTAAACTTCAATGGTGCCAAATCTAAAGTTAACTTTTGATAAGAATTCAGATTTGATTGATCACACACTTTATCGGTAGTTGATAGGATCACTTATGTATATTGTTAATACTATTAGCAGTTGCAGCAATTGTTGCTAAGGCACTCCGATAGAGAATAAATGATGATGTAGTATCAACAATAAATTTTTTAATATTTTTGACTTTTGTCACTTTTTTCTTTATAATTTGAGGAGTCTACATTTTGACCATATGGTGGAGTTGTAGTCATCAGTGGAGTTATATTAATTTCATTTATCATCAATGAGAAAAAGATTTTAACGAAATTATTAATCAATATAATTTACAAAAAATCTAAAATACACAATTATGATCACAAATTGAATCCTCCGAAGATGAAAAAATGATCATTAGGCTTCAAAATCTAGAATAATATATGTACTCTTATGAATTTAAAAACAGCCGGCATGATTGGTGTAGACTGAAATAATGTAATAAACATGTAAAGCGAAATTGAACTTTAAATTTTCAGCCATGAATGTGATTTTATTGAGAATGTTAGATATATGTCACAAAGTTACCATATTCCAATTTAAAATTAAGTATAAAACACTTATTATTATTAGTCATAACTACACAATTTGTTTTTAAAAATGTTGGATATTGCAAGATGGCCTAAATGTGAATTTCATAAAGCTGCACAACCAAAAAATGACAAATTCTTACCACCTTAGAATGTAAGGCTTACAATTTAGCATTAAGTCAATATTAGTTAAGTATTAACTACTAAACGATTGTAAGTTGTAACCACTTCAACCATTTTGTAACCATCTCTCACATAATAAAATAACAGACACACAATGAAGCATGTGTGCATTCCAGTTTCTCTTCATTCCTTCTTTGTGCACATTTTATAACATTGGTATTAGAGTGGTTCATACTCAAAGGGGCACAAGACGTCAAGGAGAAGACTGAAAAAAATCGTGAATTTCAAGTTCGAGAGAATATACAGTCTTATAATAGAGAAAATACAGCATTGAACTCGGTTGTGAGGGCCTAGACAATGGTTGTGAGGGCTTGGAAAGAAGTCATGTGGGCTGGAGGAGCCAAAAATGAGGTCAAATAATCTGCAAAACCCTCCTTGCAAATCTACGAACTAGGGCAGCCAGAAACGAGGTCAAATAATCAACAAAACTTGCTCGCGAATGTACGAAGTAGGGAAAGCAAACTCAATTTGAAGCTATATATACACTCCATTTCTGTCATTTTCCATTAATATCCTAGTCGCAAATCTCTAGTAGGGCACGAGATGAAATTTACAAATGAATTTCAGACTATTCCACAAGTTTTACAGACGCAGAAGGGTTTCAGATTGTCTCAACCATTTTATTACTTCACACTAGTCAAATTTGAGGACATTTGAAGTGACCTTGGGCACAATTCAAGTATTCATATTTATCGATATTCACTTATCTTTTCCATCTAAATAAATATTTCAGAATGGAAATCCCAGTAGAAAAATATTTTGGCTTCAACTTTCACACTTGGAAAGTTAAAATACAAATGTAGTTAATGAATAAAAATTTGAGGGGAATAGTTAGTGAGAAAGAGCAATCACCTACAGATACAACTAAATTACTAGAGTGGCAAAGTAGAGATGATAAAGCCAAAACCATTATTGGCCTTGCTCTCTAACTTCAAGTTACATCATATAGACCTAGAAAAATCATCCAAGGAAACCTGGGAAACTCTAAATAAATTGTTTGGAGCAAAAGTTGTCAGTACAAATTTTTTGCTAAAACTTCAACTTTTTAGATTCAAGATGGTTGACAAAGTCACAATGTGCAACCACATAAGCATTCTGAGATCTCTCCTTAAATGGTTAGCAAAAGTTAATGCCACAGTACATGACGAGGATGCCAAAGCCATTTTGTTAAACAACATGCCTTCTAAATTCAGCAATGTCATTTTTACTCTTAGCCAACTGCCTTCTCAAAGTCTAGAAGATACGATTTCAGCTCTCTTAGCTGTAGAAAAGAGAAATTGCAGGAGATACTGAAGATGATCCTCAACCTGAGATGGGATTCTAAACTTTGAACCAGACTTGCATAGGAAATAACTCTCAGAATCACACAACAAAATATATTTCTTCTATCTTTGAATCTGATTACAAATATATAGGGAGAAGATTCCTATAATTAGGGAGATGCAATCTCCACTATTCTCTCACAAGAATCTCCCTCGATGATATATTGTTACAACAATATATCTCGACAATCTATATCCGAACTATTGTTGTTATACACAACAATATTACACCAAACCAATATAACTTAAATATATGAGTTTGATACAACTCATTTACAATTACCGAATATTTACCACATGTAAATATTATTACCCGTGTCAACATTAATATTCCTAACATCCCCCCTTAAATGTTTACATGGTAGCAAAAGAACTTTCACACTTCCTCTGCAGCTTGCCGCACATGCTTGCTCATGATCTTGGTACAACACTCGAATTGAAGGTAGAAGAAGGAACACATCAACTTCTTATCAACCATGCATTGTCGGGAACACATCTGACCGACAAGGATGGGAACACGCATAAGAATCATCTGCTTATCAACCAGTCACTCTAGGGAACACATCTGACCTAGTAGTGTGGGAACTCAAGTTGGAACACATTTGAACAACCTTCAATGGTTTTCCAGAGGCTAACCACAAACCTAGGTATGAACAGGAACACATCTGACTATTCAACCTCTTCAAGACTCATGATGTTGCATTTCATTGTGCTATCTACTCTTCACTATGTTATTACATTGGGAATTGTGTAGGAATAGCTACATACACACAAGAACAGGAATGAACCTCTACTCTTATTCTTCACACCACACTAACAAGCTAAAAAATTGAAATCCGCACAATTGAAAACACAAGTCACCATACCAGAAGTGAAGCCCCGTCGTTGGCGACTGACGAGAGGTCGCTGGTTGTCCTCCAGCCTCCGATGCCTCCGTCCTCCATCATATGTGTTGCTAACTTAGCAGATTTGGAATATGAAGCTCAAATATTTTCACATTATTTATTTACTCTTCCTCCCTCAATGTGAAATAGTTTATTTTCCGGACGTCGGATAACACCAAAAATGCGTCCGCGAGACAATTTTTTTAAACTCCGACTCTTGACAATACAAATTTTTTATGATACAATTTTAACTACACAAATTGTTTTATTTTGACGACAATGATGGTATAAACAAACGACTCTTTTGACCCAAACGGTGATATTTATCACTAATATGTTGACAATTACAAACATTGACTTAAACAAATGTACGTTCTTTTTTACTGTGATACACAATGACTCTAATAAAATATTTAAACACCAAAAACCTATACTCTTAACAATGATACATTATCAACTAATACCTAAATACAAACACCTAATATTGATTTATATTGACTCACATATAAGTAGTCTTCACAAATACGGACTTACAAGGAGAAACTTCTTTAATTGACTCTTAATGACAGTTGAATTTGGTATTATTGACAAAAGACAATTAAAACAATCTAATGGGCCATGAAGACACGACATTTAAAAAATGACTAGTCATCTAAAACAAATTAAAACAACCTGCTTAAAAAACAAGACCAACCTATATGCTTCATTCGTTGTCGAGTTAACGGTGAGAGATTTTCAACCAACGAATTCGATCTGAACCAAATGCAGGATTGAAGATGCATGCATTGACCAGATTGCACAATGAGGTTTGCATGAAAATGATGATAACGTCACAGAATATTAGTCCAATCAAGGGCACTTGCCATGTTTAAGGAAAAAAACGCAGATCTATAAAAACTGACACCTAGCTTCCATAGAAACGTTGAGGTCTGCAAAAGACGTAATCATTGGCACATCTATCCACTTATCAGAGCATATCAAGCATGTGGACGACCTTTGCAAATCAATAAAATAATGACATTTCTTTGCACAGAGACGTTTCGTGGCAATCAATAATGACTTATATTTCCAAGTTTCCACAAAAATTATGCCAACCGAGATATCAACAATTTGAAACTTCCACTTGTAATGAGCATGGATTTGTAAATAACAAATCAAACCTTTTGTTTTGTGAGATCTGTCGGTTGTTTGTAAACTTTGAGATTGAAAAAATTAAAGCTGATGACTCAGACGCTTTTTAATGTAAATACCTCGGCTTTGCAATGTTGAAGTGGACGGCATGCACATATTCCGATACCTCGGCGTTTTGCAAAAATAGAATTGCATCTGCAGGAGCAATAACAAACATGCACTGCCCCTCTATAGTTATTTTAGATTTCCATCACACACCTTAGGGATAAATCGCTTCGATACCAAATCTAAACTTTGAACTAGACTTGCACAGGAAATAACTCTCAAAATCACACACAAAATATATTTCTTTTGTATTTGAATACGATTACAAATATATAGGGAGAAGATTCCTATAATTAGGGAGATGCAATCTCCACTATTCTCTCACAAGAATCTCCCTCGACGATATATTGTTACAACAATATATCTCGACAATCTATATCCGAACTATTGTTGTTTACACAACAATATTACACCAAACCAATATAACTTAAATATATGAGTTTGATACAATTCATTTACAATTACCGAATATTTACCACATGTAAATATTATTACTCATTTCAACATTAAAATTCCTAACAAGGATTATATACAAGAAATAATCATAGAAGATCATATAAAGACTAGGGGGAAATTGAATGTTACTACAGCAAAAAACGAAGTTACACAACATGGAATTGTACCTTTCGAGTCAACAATGTTCTCAAAGGAAAACTCAAACACATACCGAATGAAATTAATGTAGCCATGCTGAAAATGGTGAAGAATAAATATTTTAAAGAAACCCCACACTTTAAAGACAAGAAGGGATCTAGTGTAGATGAAGCTTAGTATGGATTGTTGACCAATTGGTTTGAGAGACTGTGAATCTTGGAAATTCTATTCTTACGAGGGTCATGAGACAACTTGATGGAGCACTGTGGATGTAGCTCAATATGGATGGTTGTCCAATAATTGGGAGGTTTGTGATTCAAGAGTTTGGGGAGGTGGAATTCAGGAATTCTAGAATTCAAATAGGGTACTACACCTTTGCGAAGGTTATCAGATAGCTTGATGGAGCTTTACCTAGTCAAAGAACCGTTTTCAAAGGGGAAAGCTTATGAAAATGCACGGTCCTATTTTGTTATGTTACTTTAATCTTTTGTCAGTGTATTTGTATTTTCTTTCTATAAACTAAGCCTTAAGAGGGGGTATTAGAATATAAGGCTTGCAATTCAGTATTAATCAATATTAGTTAAGTATTAATTAATAAACGGTTGTAACCACTTCAACAATTTTGTAACCATCTCTCACATAATAAAATGACGGACACACAATGAACAATTTGTGCATTCCGGTCTCTCTTCATTCCTTCTTTGTGCACATTTTCTAACATACTAGGTCTGACATTTGCGATGCAATTAATACATTTAGTCAATTCATGGTGGAGCCTAGGCAATCCCATTGGACAGCTACAAAGCATGTGCTTTGCTATTTGAGGGGGGCACTTCGTCATGGTATTTTGTAGACAGGTAATGTGCTGATTAGATTCGGATTGGTCAGGAGATGTTAAGTCTTGGAAATCTACTTCCAGGTATTGTTTTTCTCTTGGTACCAACATTAATTCCTTGTCTAGCAAGAAACAAGCGGTACTTTCTCTTAACTACGCTGAAGCAGAGTACATAGCAGTGTGTTCTGCTAGTGAAGTCGATTGGCTTCATAAATTAGTGGCTGAGTTGATCGGCGAGATACTAGCACCTAATTTATCTACTGCAACAATCAAAGTTGTATTAAACTAATTGGGAATCATGTTTTCCATGATCAATCTAAACATATTCATATCCAATATCATTTCCTACGAGACAAGGTGCAAAATCAGATGTAAGTTCTTGAATATGTTCCTTCAAATTTGCAGATTACTGACTTACTAATCCACAACCAAAAGGAAAGGATGAGTTGCTAAGAGAGCGACATGGCTTGAAGGAGAATATGTTTCTCACAAAAAGGCAGTCTTAGTTGATTTCCAAACTGATAATCCTCATCTTATTTCTTTTTCTACTTCTTGGTTATGTGATGTTGTCTACGTAATAAGTTAATGGCGTATTCAAGTTCAAACACATTTATTAAGGCACGAGGATTATTTGTAATGTAATAAATCCACTAGTAATAGACCACATGCTAAAATTGTGCTGCCATTTGGGTGATGTGACATCATCCTTGATATTAGCACATTGATGGGCTAGTAATGGTATCACTTAATCCAATTTTTGTCATTCACAGAATCAGTTACAATGAGTGACACTAAATTGATGACTTTTTTAAGGATGACCTCACCCTTGAGTTATCACTAGTGCTCACTTCATGGTGACATGTCTACTTAGTGATTGAGTTTGATTCATTAGTTCAACTATGTGAGTCATGAGTTAATGTGTCATTCAAGTGAGTTGATTGATAGATAGGTCTTCAGTTGCATGTGCCAGGTGTCCAGTTGACTTGTATGAGGTGTAATGATAACTCTAAAGCTAAGTCACAAGGTTCGAGTTCGAGTTTGAGTTCATGTTCGATGAGGCTAAAGTTCGGTTCAAGTTAGCCAAGGGATAAAGTTCAAGAAAACAAAACTAAGTTCGAGCAAATAATTTTTTTCATCATTTTTATTTTCTGAAATATGCATAAACATGTCAGAGGGATAGATTAGAAAGATCTTTCTGTCCTCTGCTTTCAGTTGCTATATGTATATATACACATATTTATAAAATAATGCAAAATCATGTCAAAAACTTCCCATGCAAAAATAGTGGATAAAGTTTGAGTCCATATTTGACAAGAATAAAGTTTGGCGAAATTCAAACTTTTCCAATAAAATTCGGTGTACCTTGTGACTTGTGAGAGACTTTCATCATGACATGAGTTCTATTTAAGCACACAAGTGCTAATATACAAAGGTACTTGTTTGATGAATGCATAAAGTACAGGTTGTTGGACTTTATTACAGCAGCCATTTGTTTTGCAGGTTATGAGCATTTTTAAATGCTAAGTCAGTAATTTCTCTCTTTTTCTTTGACTATTCTCCTAAATTTATTTTAATCGATCTTATTGCTTCCATAATGTTTTAGAGATGTTACCATGCCTGCAAACTTGCTGCAATTTACAAATCAGAAAACCTAATTTATAGACAGCAGCATGGATAGGCACTTAAGACATTAGAGATTTGAGGTTTTTTGGCAGTTGGGAATCATTGTGGATTTTATTTTGTCACTTCAAGTCGTCTATTGGACTGATCATCAAGGAGAAAAAATATATGATTGGTGATGACTAGAGACAAATTCATCTTAAATATGGAAAGAGGAGAAAAAGAGGGGTTGTCAGCCAAAGACAAACAAAGAGGATGATCACCATATAATTATGCACCTCGCCATCATTATAATAAATAATTATAGTATGTTAATAATTTAATGAGACCACTTCACTTAAGAAGACAATCTCTATAATTAATTGATTGATTAAGTTTATTTAATAATTATGTTAAATTTTTAAACTCATTAATTAAGAAACTTGAAAAGAGGAATAGATAAGGGATGGCAAGGGAGGAAGAAGTAAAAAATGCAGAGCAAAGAAAGGGAGGGGAGGGAGCTGGAAATGGACCAGGGTTTACAAAGGTTATGCAACAAAGTTTTTTAGTGTGGCTTAACTTCCAACCATTGTCTTGATTCAAATCATTTGTTTGGTTTATACATTGACAAGCTTGAAGAATGGTTACTTAAAGCCGAAGGAGGGGGTGTATAGTTGGCTAAGTATGTGGTGAAGTTGCTCTTATATGCTGACGATCTTATCCTAATTTCAACAACAGCTCAAGGATTGAGGGAGCATCTAAAAGCTTTAGAATTCTTTTGCCAGGAAGTCGGGATGCAAGTGAACATTAGCAAAACAAAAATCATGATTTTTTCCCTAAAAAAGAAAAAGAAGCAAATTAACTTTCTTTTTGAGGGGAGTCCATTGGAAATTGTTACAGAATATAAATATTTTGGGATTGATTTTCACAACAAGATGAGCTGGGAAACATGTAGAGCAAAAAGGATACAGGGAGGTTGTAAAGCATCTTACCTACTTCAAAATAGGTGTAGGAAAGCTAAGCTTTGGGATTGGAAAACTAAGAAAACCCTCTTTGCATTGTTGGTTACTCCGGCTCCACTTTATGGTTGTGAGGTTTGGGGAAGTAGCATGTCAAAGCATGGATGGAAACAATTAGAAAGAATCCAGAAACATCTAATCACAAGCACTCTTAAAGTTAAATCAACAGTCCCTTATGAGATCTTGTTGGCTGAAGCGGGTATCTTCCCGATGGAAGCATCGGCAATAACTCGGCTGATAAGCTATTTGAAAAAAGTTGAAAGCATGGACAATCATCGCTGGCCCAAAATGGTTATAGAGGATAATCTAGAGCACAGAAAGAAAACTTGGATGAAACAGAACAAATGGATGAACAAATGGGGCATCAATTTTCAGGAGTGTCCTAACAACAAGGAAATAAAAAATTATGTGATGGAAAATTTTAGGACTGCCATGTGGACAGAGCAGATTGGTCATAAGAAAGCACAATATATCAAAGAATTTGACCCCACTTGGGAGCATGATGAAAAAGCTTATCTAGGGGCAGTTATCAAAGGTAAGACAAGGATTCTAGTGGCTTAGTTGAGGACCGGATCACATCATCTCCGTTGTGAAACCGGTAGATGGACTATTCCCAAAGAGGATTGGGAAAGGAGAACTTGTCTTTTCTGCAGCAAAGGGGTTGTTGAAACAGAATGGCATTTCATTATGGAGTGTTCAACATATGATGATATTCGTATCCAGTACGAAAACGATTTAAAAGTGGACAACTTACATGAGTTATTTGAAGAAACAAAACTTCAAAGGATCGATGGTTTTGTGCTCAAGATTCATAGTAGGAGAGCTGATATTGCAAAGAGTCTTAAATCAGCTTAATGTCTCGGTTTCTTTTGGTCCCTTAGACTCTTCAGTCTCATAGACGTCATTAAAATCTTTCATTCATTCATTGAACCTTTATTGCTTCTTAAATCTTTCTACTGGTGAAACGACTCTCCACCGCTATCATGTTAATGTTGTTTATGCATACATAGTGCTTAGTTTGGTCTTCATGATCTATTAGTGTTGATTGATTAACTTCTGAATGCTCTAGATCTTTAAAAAGCTCTTTAATTATAATCTAAAGCGAGCATCCGGTCTCACTAATGTAGGATTTACCACAAGAGCATGGGATCGAGTAATCACCTTTTCCTAGTTTTGAACTGATGAGGTCCTTTGGATTCCTAAGTTTGTTTCTTACAGTATTAACAGGTTTAAAGAAAGTTTTAATACCCTTTTTCATTAATAGTTTGGCTATCCTATCAAAGGTCCCCTTAATGTATAGGGAAAATGCATGTATTTCATGCCCATCGATGTGATTGTCACTTCTTTTTTAAGGGTCTTTTTTTTCTTTTTTAACAACTTTATTGATTTTTCATTTCTTATATCCATTCCTTTTTAGTACGGTGAGATGTCTTTCTTAGAATTTAATATGTTCGTTATCTCAGATCCTTAGTGCTCTCATGAAGAGAGTGTTGAAAACTCCCACCTTTTGGGATGGATGGTGGTTTGAGTCATTCTGATGTACACATCAGGATGTGTCTTCTTTCTATATACTTGATGTGTGAACTTGCCATCCTCATATCTTCTAATTAGGACATCTAGGAAAGGAGGTTTTCTTTCCTCTTCTACCTCCATCGTGAATTTTACATGTTGTGATTGTGATCTATGGATAAATTTAGGATGTGTTTACTGTTCTGCCATTTAACATATGTGTCATCTACAAATTGAAGCCACCATTCGATGTTTTGAGAGGAGGAATCTATTGCTTGCTTCTTGAGTTTCTCCATGAACAAATTTGATACAATTGTGGAGAGAGGGAAGCACATTGCCACACCATCACTCTTTTCACGAAATTCTCCTACGAAGGTGAAGTACGTCGATCTTAGGAAAAACTCAACTTGCTCAATTGTTTCCCTACCGGTGACCTCTTTGACAAAACGTATTACCTTGTCTAGAGGTATTTTTGTGTATATAGAGATATAACATCAAAACTAACCAGTAAATCCTGCCCACCTAGTTTATTTACAAAATTTGTGGTGTCCTTAACAAATGATGAAGTTTTTCCTGCAAACGGTTCTAGCTTCCCCATCAAGTATCTGGCCAAAGCATATGTTGGAGATTCTATGGTATCAACAATTGGCCTTAAAGGAACCCCTGGTTTGTGAATTTTGGGTACCATAAATTTGCAGCATTATTGGGTCTTTTGATTTAAGTTTATGTTTGAGCTCACTACTCAGAGATGAGTTATTTATATGTTTTGTCAGTTCCCTAGTAATATTGTTTGGAGGATCCTTTGTTACACGTCTATAGCTTACACTGTTTTCTAGGTGATACTTCATTTTTCTAATATAATCCGTTGTGTTTAGAATCATCGTGGCATGATGGCACTCTTGTTGTCTACATAAGATATTGTTTGTAGACCGTACTTAATGTTCACAGACATGTTGCTATCGAAGCTCAATATAAGCTTGGGATGGTATGAAGAACTTATTTGAGCTCTTTAAGTTAAAAGACTGGTGTGGTCGTGAAATAAGCAGTGTGCAAGTAGGGTGCAAGTTGTGCACAATGAGATAACGAATAACCTAGTGGCATCCAACCCCAACATCAACACCTCTCCTGCAGGGCAGAATTATCTTTCAATTTGTTTCTCCCTTGCCCAAAATATCTTTGGAATTTTTACTAGTTTCAATGATTTTTGCAAAATGGGCACTCTTTTTTTGGTTTATAATAATATTGCTTAGAAGAATTTAGGATATGGTGGTATATTTGTGAGAGTTGCGTGAAAAACTCCATGCCCTTGAAGAAGACATTAACTCCTTCAAGGGCCTGATTAGAGACTTAATGGAGGCCAAGAACGTCATGGAAAAAAGATAATGGAATTGGGTGACTTTGTTAGGACAAAAGAGGTTAAAATTCAAATTCTTGAAAACAAAATGTTAGGCTTGGAGAGTGAGAAGGCACGTGAAAAGGGGTTTCAAGCCGAGGGAGGAATTTGATGTCTTAAAGTTATGGAATCATTAGTCCATTCTTGACATCTTCAATAACAATATGCATATTGTCAATGAAGGGGTTAAAACTGTTAATGAGGATTTGTATGCCAAGATCGCTAATTGCATGACTCTTGCAGTTCTAGGGATTGGTAATAAAGAGAGCATTAGAAGCAATACACCCGTTACCAGACCTTCTTGGAACAATGATGACTGCAGAAAATTTTTGGGTCTATTTGATGATTGAGGAGAATACCCATTCATTTCTTCTGGCAGTGATTCCCTTTTGGGGCTTTGATATGACTAAGGAGACCCTTATGAAGGAGCTGAAGATCCATTCATGCAAGATTTTAACCTTTAATTTTCATAGTAACAGGGCTAACTGATATTATAGGTTTATTTGAAAGTAGTTAGAGAGATTTAAGAATAGCCAAGATTTTATTATTATTAAACATGATTGTAGTTATTTCTAAACCAATAATAAGAAGTATTATTTTCTATTTCATGGTGTTGATCAATTTATAATTGTTCTGTTTGGTTATTTATATAATTTTTTCCAATTTTATTATCAATATTTTAATATTTTATTGAAAGCTAATAATTGAAGGACATTTCAATAAGCTTTAGAGGGAGGGCTTTGGATCACCTACATAACATTTGAACCAAGTTATTATTATCTATGTTACACCAAGTTTCCGAGACGGGGACGACTATTAAAAAATAAGGGAAAATTTGAAAAATATAGGAAATTTCAAATATTTATATGATAACATTGATAAATCATAAAACATTCATCACACACATTATAGAACCTTAATACATAAAATTGGAGCTGAAAGGAAGGAATGTGGATGTCCTAAAATATGAAATATGGATGGTTGTGCCTGTTATTAATTATTACAATGAAATGCCCAGAAAGCTGGAAGTTTCAACTAGGAAGTGCCTGGATGTCCTAGAAATATGAAATATGTATGGTTGTGCCTAATTAAAATCCGCTATTTTAGGATGACATTAGAATCATGACCTTTTTTTTTAGTGGTTGTGCATGTTATTAGGGATTGCCTCATCCAATGGAACCCTATCTTCGTGTGAATCATCGACCTTTAGAATCTCCTCATCAAATGTTTAGCATCTTCAGTGATCAATATCTAAAATTGCAGCTGGAGTCTGACCCTACTCAGGATACTTGTCGAGTCCTGAAAAGTCGTTTTCTCTTCTCATTGTTGTTCTGTTTTTGTCTCTCTATTGTTTTCTTTCTTTGTCTTCTCCTTCACAATAAGGGAAATGAAAAAAATGAGCTCTTTTTTTACTTTTAGTTGTAAGAGAGGTTGTTTTAGGTTTAGGGTAGTTAGGAATGCGTGTGGGGGGTCCTTGTGGGCCCCCACATCCCTTTTATTGTTATTAATTTTGAGTTTTTTTTTAATAAGTTTCATCTTTTCTGGGATGTAGAGGACACTCAAACATCACCAATACGGTCGAGGGACTTATAGAAGTCCCTGTTAGGAATTAATAGAATCTAATACAGAATAATTCCTCAGGTTCGCAATAATAAGAAGTATGAATAGACATGTACAGAATTGCAATATAATGCACAACACGAAAACAATATTTAACGTGGTTCACCCCAATGTGGGCTTACATCCACCAAGAAGCACTTGCCGAGATTTTATTACAAGCCAACAGTCTTTACAATTACAATGAATCTGATTTTGATTTAGAGCTGCGCTCAACAAATCTCCTCTCGAATTCATACTTGAATTCGCACACACCTATTCACCTTCACAAAACACATGCATATAAATCCTATTGTATGTGGATCTATTTATTTGTTTACATTCCAATAGGTAGCCGAAGAGGTGGTTTTACAAAACAATGGGTACCAAAAAACCATGGGCCCAAAAACAGCCCATAACAGTTACCCATTACCCATGGGTTAATAAACCACCCATGAAAATTTGTTTCGGGGGCTTCACCCCCCCGAACCCCCTTAACCCGCTCACCAGCGAGCGGGACCGCCGTAAAATATTCGAGTGTAACACATGGAAGGTGTACCAAACTCTAACATGAAAAGAGTTTCCACAAACATAACATTGTCCCCTGGCTGTACTCGAGACGTTTGGGCATCCTTGGCCGTCCCCCTTCCCGAATTCGACATCCCAGGGACATCCCCAATTTTTTGCATAAATTGGGGACGAGTAGGGGATGTTTCCTACCCGTCCCCGAAATGTCCCCTATTGGGGACGGGCCTAAAAATACAGGGGATGTGTCCCTGTGGAACATAGATTATTATTGTTGAAAAAACCCTATTAACTCCTAGAATCGGGATGTCCCTATTGTACAAACCCTAAAATGATTTGTTTCAAGTGTTAGGAATGCGTGTGGGGGGTCCTTGTGGGCCCCCACGTCCCTTTTATTGTTATAAATTTTGAGGTTTTTTTAATAAGTTTCATCTTTTCTGGGATGTAGGGGACGCCCAGACGTCCCCGGTACAGTCGAGGGACTTGTAGAAGTCCGCTGGCCGTACTGGAGACTTTTGGGCATCCTCGGCCGTCCCCCTTCCCAAATTTGACATCCCAGGTAACTCCCCAATTTTCTACATAAACGTTCCTACCCGTCCCCGATAATGCATCCCCTATTGGGGAGGAGCCTAAAAATACAGGGGATGTGTCCCTGTGGAGCATAGATTTTTATTGTTGAAAAAACCCTATTAACTCCTAGAATTGGGATGTCCCTACTATACAAACCCTAAAATGATCTGCTTCAAGTGTTATATCTCACCACCCGGTTTAGAACATCTAATGATAATGCCTAGCATATTGTTCAGTGGAACATATAAATATCCCAAATACTTGAACATAATTAGATCATGTTTGTTTGTCTTTATACCTTTTTTGGCAATTTTTGACTTCTTGTCTCTTTGTCCCTATTTCTTCTCATGCATCGCTTTGTACTCTACGCATCCCGATTTCCCAAGGAAATTTTGTGATATAACATTGTTTTTTTGCACGTTTTTGTCATTCGCCCCCTTAATTTGGGCGCATTTCAAACCCTCCTCTATAGTTATGGTTGGCCTATATCTCCAGGGGCCCAGCTCCCAGCTCTATATAGTATATAGTCGGCACTCCGCCATGGGCGGAGATCAGATAGAATATATGGGTGCAGCACTCGGATAAGAAACGGAGAATCCCAATCCATTTATGCTATGCACCGGATGGTCTCCCTATCTATACTCGGCCCTATCTCCGAGAGTCTAATAGAGAGGGGGGGGGCACCCCTATATAGATATATGGCAACGGATGACTGGGGACTGAGGACTCAAAACAATCTCCGACCCCCCCCTCTTTCTCAAGTAATGGGTTTTTTGCATTTTCGTCCTTTCTTTTTGTTTGGTCTTTTAATCATCAATTTCTTCTGAAATCTTGCCATATCACTCAATTTCACATGGATGTTGTATCCTCTTTGGTTTTGGATCATTTTGAGTCTTTGTAGGTAAGTTATTCAATTTGACAATTTTGAACCTTAGTTCCTGAGTTTTGCGTTGTTTTTGAAGCTAAACTCTACAAGTTCGCTTTCTGCTTATCCTAGACCTTTGAAAATATCACCGCTCGACTCAAAACACCTCACTTTGTAGGTGGCGCTTCGACCCAAAATGTGAGTACTCTGTCGGCACCTAGGATATCGATACCCCTAGAAATGGCAAGATATGGATATGGTATGTATCCAATACGGATACAACCCCATATATGCCTAGAATATGGCCTAGACGGTCCGAATATGGCTGGATAAACCTGCAGACATCCAGACCATCCAAGCCATAACCTGGGCATATCTGGGCCAAAAAAATGTTTTTTAATTTTCTTCTAATTTTTTCAACATTAAAATATAAAATAAGCCCATTTTTTTTAAAACACCATGAAACCCTAGAATGTCAATAGCGTCTGAATCTTCATGCGATTGTCCTATACATCTTGTGAACAAATCTGACCATGAGGGAACAAACACAATCAACACAAATATTCTTTATTTGATCAATTACAGAACTATATTCAATTATGGGCAAGGAATGATTGTGACAATGAATCTAAACCTGATTTTCAGTTTTGTGCTGCTATAAAACCAAAAAATAAGATCAATAACTCTTGATGTACATGCATATTCTGTTTTAATGATCACGTGAAGATTTAAACCCTACTCCATTCTCCCATAAACAAATTAAACCCTAATTTTGATGCAATAATAAATTTCATATTGGGATCATATCATTTAGAATGCATCCAATTATTGCAACCATTTGACACCTTAAACTATATCAACTTCAGCCAGAGTTTTATGTGTTAGAAAGTTTTCTGATGTGCATATAATCGTAGATAGTTCTTATTTGACCTTAGGTAGACATTTATACCTTGACAATGTATTTTGTAGAACTGTCAACTACCATTGCATTAAAATATTTCATGGGATCAAACAACCAAGCAGAAATGCTTTGGATGTCCGTACATGTATCCAATAATGTATTGTGCTACTTAGGGCTAGCACTATGACTATCAATTGAGTGCTTTGGCCACTTTTTCATTGGCACATTGGCCTAAGCGCCTTGAAATTTTAGGACTGCCAGGGATGAACAACTTTCATTATTATAGCTACCAGCGATGCTTTTCCCTGAACTTTGTTGGTAATCGCTGCCAGAATCAATTGATTTTTAACAGTTCTCAAACATTCTAACCTCTTTCAATCCACTGCTTTCTGCGTCAATATCACAGTCTAATCTTGTGTGTTCATCTTCACGTGAACATTATTTCTAATAACTGTTTCTATTGAAACCTTTCTTTGACTTTCTGTATGGTGCAGCATCTATGTCTTTATCTTCCTGTTGCCATTTTTCATAATAGAATTTATACATTCTGTGCTTTAATTTTTACGTATTTCTTGTACTGTCATATTTTGAACGGGGGAGGGGGCGAATAATGCCATATCCACGTATCAGATTTATCGTGTCCGATAGCCCCATCCAAAACATGCTCAGCTACTTACGCTGGCAATTTTACTACCAAGTGGCGCTTTGGCCAAAGTGCCATGGTACTTTAACTGCCAAGTGGCGCTTTGGCCAAAGTGCCATGGTACTTTAACTGCCAAGTGGCGCTTTGATTGTTTTACTAGTGCTTTCCCCACATCATCCCCCTCTAGATCATTGGTAATCGAAAATTCTGACAATTCTAATATAGGTTCTAACCTCAATAACCAAATGTTTGGGGCCTATAATTCAAGTCTACAAAAGGTAGTTCGAAGGGAGATTATTAGTAGTATTTGCTGACTAATTTGGTTTGCAGCAGTTGCACCTTATCTGGTTACAAAGATCTTAGTCTATCTGGGGTTCAAAGATATTTATGTTATCATATTTTTTATTTTTATGTATTTTTTGTACTGCCACATCCGGGGGGAGCGCAATTTCTGTATCCACGTATCAGATTCTTTGTATCCATACTTGTATCCGAAACGTATCGGCTGCTTAGGTTGGCATTTTGACTATCAAATGGTGCTTTGGCCAAAGTGCCAATGGCGCTTTTACTCGTATCTAAAACCTATCAGCTACTTAGGTTGGCACTTTGACTACCAAGTGGTTCTTTGGCCAAAGTGCCAATGGCGCTTTTACTCATATTCAAAACGTATCGGCTACTTAGGTTGGCACTTTGACTACCAAGTGGTGCTTTGGGCAAAGTGCCATTGGCAATTTGTCCAAAGCACCATGGCACTTTACTTGCCAAGTAGCGCTTTGATTGTTTTCCTGGTGCTTTGCATGTTTTTCCCTCTAGTTCGTTGGTAACAACAATTCTGACAGTTCTAAGAGGTTCTAACCTCTTTCAACCACCTTTTGAGCTTATAAACAAGTCTAAACATTAATTCAAGGGTCCTGAATCCATTATTGGATTGGTACATTATTCTTGGAACTTCTCATTTCTCCTTGTTCTCTTGATATCTCTTGGATTTCTTACACTCTTGCTGATTGCTTTGATTTCCTTTTTCTTTGCAATTGATATGTTGTGTTAGTTTTCTTCTTCAACGGGTTTTCAAGATTTCTTCATAAGTCGCCCCCATTTGGATCATTTTCCTCTCTTTTCACTAATCTTCCCCTTCTCTTCCATCCGTCTTTATGGGTATTGCTGAAGGATTAGTACAAGATTTGAATCTAAGGACAACACAATCCAATTCGAAGCGCAGTTGAATGGTGATCCTTTCCTCCGTAGAAATGGGTTATCTTAGTTGATTCTAAACAATGCGGACCTTCATCATGCCCAAGCAAAATGTGGCCAAATATTCTGTCCTTGTTCTACATCTTGTTTTGCATTCCTGGTTGTTTGAAGTTGTAGGTTTGGTTATTTCTATGTGTTTTTCCTGCATTTTGAATTACACATTTATTAGTTTAATGTTAGAAGCTTGGAAAATATTTGACAAGTAAATTGCATAGTAGGATTTACTCTTGAATTGCTAGGCTAAGTGAATAATAATTGTTTATTCTTACTTTGCTCTTTTACTTCACACTTTGTTCAAGTGGGTCCTATAGAATCACTTAAGTTGTCCAATATTATGGGTCAGCTCTAATCTTAAATCCATTTAAAGCGACACATTTAGACTTTACTTAAAGTTGGGATTTATGTGCTTCACTTTATTAAGGTGTCATTTGAAATTCCTTGCTTCTATTTGTCATTGACACCACCTACTTAGCCACTTTTTACATTTCATAATCTTTAAAATCACATTAAGTTACATTCATATTTTCAGACGACTAGCTTCACTCAGGTTCATTTGTATTACTTGCGCTTGCTTAGGGCACTTCTAAGTTACATCATATCCTAAAGTGTTTTGCATTAATTACATGCACTCATATAGCAATAACATGATTTGCACATAGGGAATCCATTCTTCTAGTCACATTATCATTTTGCTGCTTGTAACATAAAAAACATTGTGCGCGTCTTCTTTTCTTCACTTGAAAAGCTTACAGACTTGTATTGATGTTGAGATTTAAGGCTTTCACAATCCATGGTGTGAAGAAGAAAAGCTTTTGGAAAACTATGTGAAGGTTTTTGATCTATTTTTCAAATGTGTTTTATTGGTTACAACCTAACTGCTACTACCCACAAGAGTCGTGTTATTTCTAGTTGTTTTGCAAAAGCAGGGTAACAGGTACAACTTGGGTCCACCAAAAACACGTATGAAAAGTATATATTTTTTCACACATGCTTTGTTTTTCAGTTTGGCAAAAGGAATCAGCATCTAAGTCGCCGATACATTTTGGATACGGGTATGGGTACGGAGTATCTGATATGCAAATACGGAAAAAACAATTTGGCCCTGGATATGGCATTGGATACAGTCGTACAAAAAATATATAAAAATTAAAACATATATAAATTCCGACCTACTAAATAGGATTTAAGCTAACCACATATTATGCATATGAAAGACAAAATAACTTGTAAGTTATAAGCTAAATAACCACAAAAGACAACTCATAATTTGTTAAATTTTTAAAAGCTTAAAAGTTAAATTAAACACAATGTCATAATATATTAAATTCAATTTATTATACCAATGATCAAAGTTCAAACTATCTTTCAATATTCATCATATTCCTCTTCATCAAGAGCATCAACATCATCATCATCATCATTATGTGGTTCATTAGAACCACATGGACTCGAACCACTCCCACTATGGCCACTACCAGTTGCCCCCCCTTGTGCATGTAGGTCTCACAGTGCCAAAGAAGTCTCCAATCCCTCATCATCTAATGACAGGTGGGAAATAGAAGCATCCAAGTCAACTATCTCTGGATCAATATCTCAATGTTTTGTTGACCCTTCCTTGTACTTTGGCTGCTTGTGGGATAGAAGGTGCAAGTTAAAATGTATATATACCAAATCTTCGGTCTTTTTGGCCCTCAACTTGTTGCGCTTCTGTGAGTGGATGAACGTATATGTACTCCAATTGTGCTCAGAGGAAGATGAACTCGCAACCTATTGAGGAAAAGACAATGCAAACTTAAACACTCAAACTCAAATTTTAAAAAACTAAAAGTTACAACAAAAAAAGGAAAGAGAATTAAAAAATAAAAAACTTACCGGTGCCAAGACCTTGATTGCAAGAGGCTGCAAATACACAAATGCGTGACCATGGAGGTACCACCACATATGAGCATCCATCTTGTATTTGCTCCAAAGAGCGAGAAGGATATGACCTACTTCCGCTATGAAATTGACAAACTCTATCATAACCATGTCCTCAGCCTCAGGATCAAGGAAAAGCCTAGACAATGCCAACATATATCCCTCACTGACTTCCACATCCTTGTATGGTGCCATCCCCCAAACAAAGAAAGGATTTGTGTGTTGTAGAATCTAGGAGTCAACGCAAAGGCAAGTAGATGTAGTGGGGTGGTCATTTTGTTCCACTGCTCAATGAGGATGGATTTTATCTTCTCAATCATTGAGTCAATACCATCATATATCTCTCCTAAACATGGATGATCCATGTCAGTAAAACGGATCATGCTCATAAAGGGATCGGTAAAACTCAATAAATATTCTACTTGATTCCACCGAGTGTCATGATCATCTAAGCTCAATTCCTTCACTTTTTGAGCTCGTACAGTGTTTGATTGCCTCCATACAGCCCAACGGTTGGAAGTTACTATCCTACTAAGTGCCTCTTGCACCTTCATAAGTCATCTCAAGAAGATTGTGTGTGATGCAAATCGAGTCTCAACAACCTAATAAGAAATGAGAAACAAAAATTAAAAAAAAATTGAAAACTTTTGAATATTATATTTTAAAAATAAAAAAACTTACATTATTTATAAATAAAAGAAAGGTAGTTTCCCTTACCTTTAGCAACTCCAAATGCAAGAAGGATCAAAAGATGCCTTGCGACTGGTGATGGTCGGTCACAAACATTCAGATCTCTTCACCCTTTGCATACACTTGTTGAATCCACTCTATTTTATTGGCCAACTTTTTTGGCATTAAATTGAGTGAATGGATAGCACATGGTGTCTAAAACATATGCTCAAACCTTGCCTCAACTAACATCCCTGTGGCTTTGCAATTCTTAGCATTGTCCATTACGACTTGGACAACACTTTGAGGCCCCACCGCCTCAATGGCTTTAAAGAGGATGTTGGCAATGAGTTAGACATCCTTCACTTTAATTCTTTCTCTTGGGAGGTTAGAGCTTGCTGATGTGCAGTTTGCCATTGGTACATTTTAAATCCTACTTCTAGGAGGTTGAGACTTGCAAATGCACATTGCTATATTTTAACTCATGAACTTTGTTATTGTCTCTAGAAGGTTGAGACTTGTTGATCCACATTGGTATGGCTTCTTTTGGCATGGACTACCCAATTGTGGAGTTACTTCTTGCAGCACAAGTGACCTTTCATGGAATTATTTAAGTGGCTTATGATGTTCTACGATGGAGCTTGATAATTCATTGACCCAACTGGTTACAGATTTAGTATCTCGTTCATTATTCTAAGGTTGTGATGGTTGTCTACGCTCACGAGGTGACCCCCTTTTGTTTAGGCCAAATCTTAGCTCCTTTGTTGGGCTATTATTGTTCACAGTTGTTGTCCCAGGCTTCAGTATTATGTGGAGTTTGTAGATGCTTTTCTTGACATTATGATTACATATGAATCTTCTTGGAGCGTTGTGGTTCGAACTCAAAGAGATTGGGTTATGTTAGGAATTTTAGGTTAGTGTGAAACATTTACAAGTGTGTTATGTTGTAATAATGTGATTATTGCTCATGTTAAATAGTAAATAAGTAGCATTGTTATAAAGTTGCTATAATAAACAACTTATAACATTTATTGTTGAGTGAGTTACAACTACTCACGTAGAATAGTATTGAGTTGTTTGTGGAGATTATTTCTCCTATTTTATAGGAAATATCTTTCCTATATAAATGTATGTATATGGACGGATAAAATATGAGAGAATTATTATTGTGTGTTAAATTATTCTTGTGTTCAATCATGCAAGTCTGAACCAAAATCTTCATTTGGTATCAGAGCGAGATGAAAGACGTTTGAGGCTCTAATCATGGCCCATGAATTATGTGTGGATTGGGCTGATAGATCTATTGGTGTGATACTTAGATAGGATGGCTTCAAAGATCTCCCTAGGCCGTATCAAATTATCTTCAAAGTATGCACCTTGGATTGGCTAAGTATATTTACAAGGCTGCACTATAGTAGGAATTAATTTCTACATTGCTTTGACTGTTATGGCATCCATTCATCTCCATAGAGATTTTATTGTTAGCTTCACTCTAATTGTCCATTTGTGTGCAAAGTTTTTGTTATATATGTTATAGACACTTAGGCGCGGGTTGCAAATTCAATACTACATTGGATTGGGTTCAAAGAAACATTTTGTAGATCCATTTGCATGTTAATTTCTGTGCAGAGAAAACGCATTCTCCCCTAATAGTGGCATCTAATTTTCATCGCCCATTCAACACAGCCGAACTAACCATCAATCACATTTAAAAGAGTGATATTCTTACAATAGGCAGTCGAGTTCACTTTTTCATCTCTAGTTGTCATCTATTTGAAGATCAACGTTAGTTCACATGCATCTGTAGCCAAGTAGCAGCAAGGGAATTGTGTGCACATGTAACTGTATTAATTTTGATGTAAGCATGCAATTTTGCATGTATTTGATCCACGCAAATATTCTAGCTGTTAACAACTCTCAGCAGAAATTTTTATCATCAGACATTGACTTTTTGGGCACAAAGGAAAAACGACATTACAACATTCACAAGAGTATTGATCTCGATGTGGTCACGGTGCTGAAAGAAACTGAAACATTGCATCAGGGTGACATTCAGAAAACATTAGTTGATGACATTTATGCGGAAGCTAGGATCGAAGTCAAGGTGGATGTATGCTATTCCATGTATGGTCACATCACATTGCATAAGGCTGACATTCATAAAACATCGGTTGATGACATTTATGCGGATGCTAGGATCGAAGTCATGGTGGATGTGTGCTATTCCATGTATGGTCACATCACATTCATTCTCGGATATTTCGCTCTCACGGAGGATCGAAGTGTGGTCTATGCTCTTGGTCAATGAGAAAATCAAATACCATATTTGGTTCGACTCCGTTAAGGTATTCTATGGTGTCTAATTTAAGAGTGAGTTGTCAATATTTGATTTTATAGTGCCATCATGTGTCAATTTAGTCTTTGGTATTTTAGTTTGGTGTAAAGATAAGTGTCTTTTATGTTTACAATTACTTCAAATGTCTTTTAGTTTAGTAAAGTGAGTCAAATATTCAAGTGTCAAGTAGTTTTACAGTTTATTAAGTTTTTTTTTATTGTAATTGAATATTGTAAAAGTGGTTATTGTGTCCCATTTATGTTGAAGAATCTTTTTCAGTAGTCATTTTTAGGTTGTGTCATTATGAGTTAAGTCAACATTCAATGTCCGTAGAATCAATTGTATGTCAAATATTGTCAAAAATATCTTCAAGTTGAAAGTCATTTTTATGTCAAAGTATATTAGATAGTATTAGTTAATTCATCGAAGTGTCGTCATCGTTTTGTGTGTTAATAGTCAACTTTTCATTATGAGTCAGAGTCAAAATATTATAAAACAAAAAAAAATTGCCTTACGGACACATTATTGCTGGAATGCGACGTCTAATTTGTAAAATTGAGCTTCATATTCACATTTTGTTGAGCTAGCAGCATGATATAGGAGGACGGAAGCAAATGAAGGTTGGAGGTCGATCAACGACCTCTCGTCAGTCGCCAACGATGAGGCTGCACAGATGGTTTGGTGACATGTGTGTTTCCAATTTGCTTTCAGTTTTTGCAGTGTGCTTTCCGATGTGTTTTCAAAGTTCCAGTTTCAATGTACTTCAGATTTCAGCGTTCCTGTTGTTAATGCTTGGTTTGTGGAATAAGTAGAAATTTCACATTGTGGGGGGAACATGACACAAATGTTCCATTTCCAGTTTCATTTTTCAATTTGTAATGTGTGAGTACAATTCCTATGTAATCCCCTGATGGAAGAATGTGATGAGAGATGATGATAATACTGCAACATCATGATATTATGGTTGTAGGTTATCCATTTTGAAAACCATCCTGAAGGTTTGTTGGTTATCCTGAAAACAAAACCATCTTTTGTGGTTGTTGGCTTTCCACTTGAAAAAAAAAACCATCCTAGAGGTTGTTGGCTATCCTTAAAACAAAACCATCTAGATCATGAGCAAGCGTCAAGGCAGCACGTTGCAGTACAAGGTAGGTTTTCCCCATGTTAGCACTAAGGGGGGGAATATTAGGAATTTAAGGTTAGTGCGAAAATTTACATGTGTTATGTTGTAATAATGTGATTATTAGTCATGTTAAATAGTAAATAAGTAGTATTGTTATAAAGTTGCTATAATAAACAACTTATAACATTTATTGTTGAGTGAGTTACAACTACTCACGTAGAATAGTAGTGAGTTGTTTGTGGAGATTATTTCTCCTATTTTATAGGAAATATATTTCCTATATAAATGTATGTATATGGACGGATAAAATATGAGAATATTATTATTGTGTATTAAATTATTCTTGTGTTTAATCATGCAAGTCTAAGCCAAAATCTTCAGTTAAACCTGTCCATTCCGAGCTAATTGTTCTTGCACAGCATTGATGATCCTTAGCTGTGTTCTAGTGTTGATCAAGTTGTCTCCAAGACTTAGATGTTGTTCTGGTTTCAAAAGAGTGATTAACGGCTATGAAGCACAAAGTAATCTGTTTTTCGGCAGCTTAAGAAGCTGATATTATAAAGGAGATTTTGCGAGTCTCTATCATCATAGAAGATGTTTGGATTTAAAGTTAAATTTTGTTAGGGGCTACTTTCTGCCAATTGAATAACCTTCAACAGGATTTTCAAAAATTAGATTCTCCAATTGGGAAAATTTGCAAAAATGTACTTTCCAAATTTTCACATAAAATTTACAAAAAGTTATTAGAATCCAGAAATATACATGTATTAAAAATATATCTTCTCTCTCTCTCTCTCTCTCTCTCTCTCTCTCTCTCTCTCCTCTCTCTCTCTCTCTATATATATATATATATAGTATATATGAAAGATTGGCCAACCGATTTATAAATATTCTGCAACCATTCAACACATGAAAAATATGATTTCCAAATCATAGGACCATCCATGTGAGTGTTTTATTTTCTTAGTTTACCTTTGTAAGCTTCAAAACTATAATTTTCAATTAATCATAGTTTTGATTGGTTTTCTAGAACTACATAATTAAATATTCTAACTAGTAATCCCACATTAGCCAACTTGGTTTGGTTTTTCCCCTATTGCTACGTATTTATAAAATATTATCTCCCTTATTCTCCTCTCAAAATAAGGCTTCTTCCCTAATGATAAGTCCGTTAGAAAGGCTCAAAATGTTGGATGTGAATAATACTACACAAATGAATCCAAAAACTTACCTTACAGGTTTTCACTGCGAAACAACCTTACTACAAAAATATTTTCTATCCCTTAAAATTTTCATCACTCAAGATAAGAGTGTGGTTGAGGATAGATAACGGCATAGTGTTTCCAATGAGTTTTACACAAACTTATATTTATAAATTGGATGAAGGTACGATTTCCCTAAATATCTTTTTCATGTCATCTGTCTATCTTTCTTGTTTCTGATGGCTATACTTGTGCATCATTGAAGTTCATGCTTATCTTGTTAATAGGCCCAGGTAGCACTCATATCAAGGCTTCCTACAAAACATAGCTCTGTTGATTTGCCTGCAACAATGATAACATGTAGCTAGTTTTGAGGTGGTAATTACTGCGTTATGACACAAAAAAAGAGCATGTGCTAAGTAGGGAAAATAGTGGAGCATGCATCATTTCAAAAGGCTGCATAAGAAGTTTACATTTTTACCATGATTGAAAAGGGACGAATCAGAAATGCTAATAAATAGCATACCTGTTTTGGAACTCGTGGATTTGCAAGGAAGGAATATTCTCGAAAATCAATACTTGGACCAAACTCTGCTTCTGGGAAGCTTGTCAGCATTACATTTACCTGCGCATTGAATGCTTTAAGTTTAGTGCTTTACAACATGAGATGTTTCATCATCCTTGAGAAAGGATACACGTTATGCATAAAATGGAAAAGTTGATTGAGAAAACCAAATTGGACTTAAAAAGAATGTATCGAGCCTACTAAAATCAAGCAAAGTGCAAACTTAGCATTGTGAAGAAACAAAATAGGATTATGTGATATGATTTCACAATTCATTTGCGTAACTTTGAGTCAATCTACATTTGACCCATATTTCGCAAGTAGTGGTTCACAAGAAGCCATCTCTCACGAGCATGAGTAAAAGTAGAATTTCTAAGAAGGTACATACGTAAAAAATACTTACATCTAGAAGTATAAAAAGTGCAAAGAGTAGGTAGGTGTAGTACTATTATATAGATCTTATAAGTAATCGATCTGTCAACACAATATCAATACAACTATCTGTCTACGCTTGGTTTGGCTAAGGCGTGAAAGTAGTTTTAAGCATCCATACTACTACCATATTATGTGTGAAAGTTTATTGAAGTTAAATGATTTTTTTGGAAGAAATCTGTTTAATATAAGAAATAAAATGAAAATGTGATGTATTTAATGGCTTTTTCTTTTTTTTTTGTTGCTAAATAAAAGAGAAATAATACTAATATCAGCCAAAACCAAATGTTTATACATAGAGAAAAATATGCATGTATACTTGCTATCAAATTAACAGTGACCGTCTGGCAACTTCAGAATAAAAGGTAACTATCTTAACAAGTAAATGAAGTATTAACTGAGTATGTTAGACATACATTTCTGGAATGGCAGGATCATTAAACCAAAATGTTTCCAGTGGGACATATATAGACGAAGCCAAAACCATGCACTAACCAACAAGACAAAAAGTTGAAAACAAACGAACATCAACTGTAAGAACAGATCACTAGGATCAACGATGAGCAGAGCCTTGCTAGAATTATGCAGTCGTTGGGGTACCCCAATACATATTTAAACACAATTTCATAGTTTTTATCCTGCAATTCTGCAATAAAGTGCCTGTAGCTCTTGACAATCATTTCCTTGACTACACTGAAATCAAAGTTCATTATAGCAACTTGTAGGAAAACCCTTCAAAGGGGCTTCAAGGTTTGCCTGGTGATCTGCAAAATCGTTGTTGAGATCAACTAAATGACATACTTCATACCCAATGTAGATGTAGAGTTTTATAAACCCATAAGACTCTCTGATGTGACTGTGCTGATGTTCTTTTGTTCTCTATAATTCCCAGGATTCATTACAGGAATGCTTGGATTAAGAAGTGTGCATTTTGCCTGAAGTTTGATATCTCAATCTTTTTTGCCCACCACCTCTTCACTCATGACTTCACTAATGCTGATGTTCAAGAATAGATTATTAAAAACACTGTGGTAAGTAGGGATACAATTTAGATTGAATAACATGTTGATGGTAGAAGAAGAGTTATGAGATGAAGAAGATGTAGACTTACCAGTCTCCATAAGATGAAATATGACAAAGAAAAGTATTTCTTTTTGAAAAAACAACTGCTGAGAGCAACAATAACTTATTAATGACTATGCAGATAATGACAAGTTGTGGGACAAAGCATCATGCAAATAGCTAGACGTAAGATTATTAGAAAATAGAAAGTTATGTGAGGAAACATTGTCTCAAGTCCCATCATCAACGATGATCATATGCCATTTGTCCGAGGATAATCCTATATTCGTCAAGCAATCAACAATTTTTATAGCTGATTTTACTTACTACTTATCCCGAGTCAATGGTATATTTTCCAAGCAACCGGCTACTCTATTAGCCTAGTGTTAGCATGATTATCCAATTTTTGGTGAAAAGATCAAGTGAGGGGTTGGATATCAAAGCAATGGACCTTACAGCCAATTATGAAGTAACAGTGTGGGAGTACTCTTGAATATGCCAAGGACCACTCCAAAGTTATGCTAAACCATCAAATTTCATATCCTTGATCATACTGCTAACTTGACGCCTAACAAAGCAGCTTCAATATCAGCCAAATAATTCGTCACATTCTATGGTCACCTATTAAATTTTCTTTCCAAAGGAGGTTATTTAGAACCAAACCAGACAAATAGGAAGGAATTTAGACCAGAAAGCTATTTTGTGGGAGAGAATAGTCAAGATACAGAAAATTATATTGTCAGATTTATACTAACTGAATGGAAGAAATTATACAGTGCAGAATCCTAAGGAAAAAATCTATCTACATAAATGAGAAGCTTTGGGGTTTAGTTGAGGGGAGTGATGTCAAGCCAATAAACATGCTCAAGAATAATACAATGCTTGCTGGCACGACTCCCTAAGTCTCTAAAAAATTGCAAGTATGAGTCCCTAGTGATCATATGAGTCGTGTTTGAGCCCAAAGAAAAATATTTGGCTGACATCAAACAATGAAAAATAGCATCTCGCCCTCTCTTTTTCTCAGTTCAGTCTGGCAGGTCAATGAGCAAGTAGACTTTGATGGAAAATAAATCAGATTTACTGGCATCACTGACAAATTTACAAGCAAATTTAAACCGTGAGCAAAGGTTTGAGCTGAAGACCCCCATTTCATAGGCATCTTAAGTGCTATTTAAGGGTGTTTCAGGCCTAATTAAACCATTTTTAAGAGCGCTCCCTCCAATTGGCAAAGACATAAAAAGGCCTGATTAGCATAATTAGGGACTTACATTACAATAACTTCACTAGTGGATAGACGACTCTTATAGGACATTAATCAAGTAGATAAGATGCATGTTAGGCCCAGTGGGGTAGAAGATATTGGTCCAAGAGATGTGCTTAAATTCTACCGAAGCAGCAAGATACGTCTCTGACACCTGAGACTTGTCTCAGGGATGTCTCCTAAGATGCATGTTAGGCCCAGTGGGGTAGAAGATATTGGTCCAAAAGATGTGCTTAAATTCTACCGAAGCAACTTTAGGTTATTTTTTAATTGGGCCCTCTTTATGAGAAAGTGCGCCTTGGGGGTTTTAGGGTTTCTTTGACATGGAAAAGGTTATAAAAGGAGAAGAGGGGTGCAATATGCCCATCTCTGAAGACTCTGAGACATCTCTCATTCTGTTTCCTTCCCATTGAATGTATCTCTTGTGGAGAAAACGTTAATTACTAACCTTAAACGCCAACAAGAACACAGAACATATAGGATCCAGTGATTCAACTCAACCGGAGAAGAAATAAGGTTTCAACGAGAAAACGTTAATTACTGCATTGCCTTAAACGTTATTCAACAAGAACACAGAACATATCAATTGGATTTTTCAGATTGATGCAACATCAACCGCATAGCAGACAATAAGGTTTCAACGTAAAACTTTTACTGCATTGCCTTGGTTATTCAGTGATTATACATTCAATTGGATTTTTCAGATTGTGCAACATAGCATAGCATTTCTCCCACAGCAAGAGGCTGCAAAATAATACTCGATGTTAAGCTCGAGGTCCTCATTCCCATCCACTGCTACAAGTACCTCCCATTTCCATCCACTTGTTATAAAATTTCTCTAATCGGTTTCACATTCATGCTTGTCAATTTATGATTATTTTACAGTTTTTGGCATAGATGAAGTAAAATAAGAAAATGAAACCAAAACCAAATCTAGGAGTTTGAAATTTAGCATTTCAAGATTTTTTTTATTAAGTTCAATTTTTTTGAGATATGTATTATTGAATTTTATCTCATTTTGTTTGTTCTCTTATAAAGTAGTAAGTATATAAACTTATATAATGTTACTTAATATTTATTAATGTATTGTCTTTAAATTTAATTTAATTATTTTATAAGGCAAATTAAAAAAAGGAACCTTCAGCCCTGCATATAAAGCATGAAACAACTATTTGACCAAGAACCATAAAAATCCATGTACAAAATCCATCTTCTAATCTTCCATTAAACCAGGAATTGAATGGAAGATTCGCAGGAAAACCAAAAAATTCAACATTCAACAAGTCTTGCTTTTCATTCTTCTTGACCAATATAATTACATGAAAAACTCTTACTGTAGATACCATACCTATAAAAAGACTAATTTCTCATCAAATTATGCAGTTGACTGCCATAATAGGTTTAGTTCCTCAATAAAAAAGGGATTATATATAAACTAGGAGCTAATGAAGACTCCTAAGCACTAGGAGCAGCAATATATTGGTAACAACGCAATGCAATACAAATCACTCAAAGAGGGCAGTATACTAATGCAGGTAGAGTCTTCACGTTGTGCTTCAACTGCTTTCCTCTGCACCAAAATTGTATGCTTCTAAGTCTTCAAGATGTCGATCAACTGGGCCAATATGTGGTTGTTAGCCTTCCTGCCCGAAACTGCCTTCCCTCCATCCTACTATCCGCAAGACAACACAATCATCAACTACGTCAATCAACTGGGCCAATATGTGGTTGTTAGCCTTCCTGCCCGAAACTGACTTCCATCCATCCTACTATCCGCAAGACACCACAATCATCAACTACGTCGATCAGCTGGGCCAATATGTGGTTGTTAGCCTTCTTGCCCGAAACTGTTTTCCATCCATCCTACTATCCGCAAGACACCACAATCATCAACTACCAACTCAAGCTGCTAAAACAAAGGATGCACTGAAAGCGACAACATAAGAAAATCTGTGGCACCCTGCCAAAATGCTGCCATGAAGCAGCGGCCACCCAACAAGCTATGGACTAAGCGGGTAGATCCCCTGCCTCCAAATTGGACTTCAATGGGGCTATTTTCAAGCTTAGATTCCTCCAATTCCAGTAGGGTCAAAAATGTTTTAAAATGTTGAAAATGAGGAAAACGTTGAAAATGAGGAAAACGTTGAAAATGCTGAAAACGTAGGGAAAGCTTAAAATCATGAAAAAGTGTTCAAGGCCTCTGTTACAATCAGTTCCCCATCCTCCTGAAATTCATAGGCCTTGGGATCAATTTTCAGCCTGCCACAGATAGCATCCAGCTTCTTCCCTTGAATTATGTTTTCAGTTGCTTCAGCCTTTTATAGTTTCCATGCCTCTTCTATCATAGAAATCACTCCAAACTCAAACTGTTGGTGTCTTCATGTATGATAAGTGTATTTCTAGCATTGAATAACACAGTCAGGACACCAATGATAAGTGCCACCTCCATCAAATTGAGTCTTGGAGCAGACCCTATCTCAATTGCTTGCAAAACACAATCCCTAGATGATCCTTGACCCAACCTCATTGCTAATTAAGCATGGAAAAGATTGTTGGCAGCCCATTTGAGAAGCTTGGAATTCTTCATCCCATCTACAAGGGCCTTTGTCCAATTTTCCATGGCCTCCTCAGCATTAACTCTGATCCTGTCTGACAATGGGCTCGGACCGAATAAGTTGAAAAAGTCTAAGACTAAAATATCTCCCCCTTCTCGAGAGTGTGTTAAGCTGAATTTTGACAAGGCTGCAAAATAGCACCCAAGCCCTGCCAAGTGAGGTGAGGTTTTCAAAAATAGGGAAGGGAAACCATTTCCCATTTACACCATAGCTGTGAGTAAACATACTAATAATGGGCTCTAACTGGATAGGTTGAAAAAGTGTAAAGACTAAATGGTCTCCCCCTCCCTGATAGTCTGTTAAGCTGAATATTGATGAGGCTGTTAAAGGGTACCTAAGCCCAGTTAAGGGAGGTGGGGATTTCAGAAAAAGGAAAGGGCAACCATTTCTCATTTGCACCATAGATGTGAGTACATACTAATATCAGACAGAAGCCATGTAAAAGGAACTCAGATGGTTATGATAAGGGGGTGGAAGAATCTTGTGGTGGCTTTAGTTGATCATTAGTTGAAAGCCGCTTTAGTTGATCATTGATTGAGGAGGGTGGTGGCTGTCTTGAATTTCATATTTCATGGACACTAGTCCAGTTTTTTTTTCTCTTGTTTTTTCTTGCTCATGTTGAAAATTATGAAGCGTTACTCCTTTAGTATGATGGGCAGGGCTTTCTAGTGATTATTCTCTCCAACACATTAAATCCCTGCAAGCTTGTCATTATTATTGGAGTGTGTGGATGGTGGATGTGACATGAGTTGCTCGCCGTAATTTAACCCTGATTTTCTCTTTTCCACATCTCTCTCACCATTCACTGTCAGTAACTCTGAGGCGATTGGGGAAGGTGGTGACTGTGTCTTGACCTTCAAATTTCGTGGACCATATTGCAAGTATTTTTTCTCTTGTTTTTTCCTTGCTTATGTTTGAAATTATGAAGGTAAAGTGCTCGTGTTCATTCGTACAAAATGAAAGGTTCATAATATTCTTTCCTCTACAATTTCTCCTCGCTCAGTTTTCTTTAAGAATTTGAAACCATATATTCTATATGTCAATTCTTGACTCCTAGTCCCTGCTGATCAGGTGATTCATCCATTGCCTTGTGGTATATATAGAAGAATACTCAAATAGAAAATGATATCACTCGACATGTATAATCCATATTCAGCTGTGAATGGAAATTGAGGAATTTGGCCAAGATGAAATGGAGGAGGTCCTTTCCTAGTTTATGTAATCCTCTGTTCTCTCTAATGCTCTTTGAATTATTGACTTCTGTGCCCTCATACAATGTGGGGATCCCTCCCCTGCAATTCCAGTCAAGGTAGAGAAGCTGACAGGAGATGGGAAAACAAAAAGTGAGGAAAAAGAGGCTAATGCAGAGAATCTCATGAATGAATTACGTACAACCTTGTATAGACTAATTCAGCATGATGCGGTGAGAGGAATGTTATTGGATTGGGTGAAAGTTGGCAGAGAAATTGATGCAAATGATGTGGTGACAGCTTAGCAGCTGATAAGCCAAGTGACAAAAGATCCTAGCACAACCTACAGGAGAAGGAATGGTTATGATGTGGTGCATTACCTCTCCTCTACCACCATGGTCGTTGTGGCAGGGACCTCCTATCAAGTAAACTGGAATATTTTGGCATCTGACAGAAACTGAAAGATCAATCATGGCACAATTCTCTTCCAGGTGAAGGAAAATACAAGGAGACTTGACCATTTGTAAAGCTGTATGGAAGTAATTGTGAAAGACCTCTTGATTCCTCAGCCATCCTCCACAGTTTTTGATGTTTCCGATTTTAAAGGAGGGGAGATGGAGGCAGGGCTGGTGAATACCATTATCATAGACTAAAGCTTTTGATAAGGGCTTTAGTAAGTTCTTGTAAAGGTCTATCTTGTGATTATGCTGTATAAACTAGAGACAGAGAGAGAGAGAGAGAAGTAGACTGTGAGAAATTGTACTTACAGGTTGAGCAATACAAGGTTGATTTTCCACAAACGATGGCAGACCTTTTTACTATTGTAAAACTCCTATATTTAAAGATAATGTGAAGAATTGTTTAAATTTTCCTGGGCCTTCTATATGAATCTATGAAAAAAGACATGGAAGCATTGGTGGGAAGGCTGTTTGCAATAGAGTTGTTGATAAGAAATGGTGACAGCATTTCCTTTATACCTTGCATATTGTTTACTCTGCATTAATAACGTGGAAGAGAGAGCTAGGAAGAAGATGTGGAAGATTCTGCACTCAAATAATTTTGCACATGCATTCATAAAAGTGCAGTGAGAAAAAAATGATGTATCTACGTGAACTTTATTATGGACTGGACTATTTCTTCATTTTGTGAAAGGCTGCATCGTTTCTACTTTTGCTCCTGTTAAGAAAGTGAGTGAAAATTCAGTCATGTAAAAGTGTCTCAATATGGTTATTCATTTCATGCCAAACTTCGGGCTATACAAGGAAATTAATGGATGCTTGAAAGAGTAAGTCTAGTGATGCTAGCCCTGTAGGGTCCCGTCTGCACTAGCAAATGTGTGGGAATTGAAGGGTGAGATGAAATGTTCGATTCTGCAATCTACATCTTCCTCTCAGAATTAAGTGGTATCAATGAGATGAGCATCATAAATGGAGGGAGATTGACATTTGGTCTGCTACATGTCCTTCAATTCTGTTGTGCTATTGTGAAAATGGATTTTTCTCCTGATAGTTAAAGTCTAAAGATGTCCATCGTTACTATGGCAGTAGCTTCCACTTAGCTCGCTTTGTTCATCATGGTGAAGCTGTGAAAGGCAAAGAGAGAATGAAGCATTGAGGGTTTGTTCTAATGCATCTTGAAATGTGTTAAATGACGCACTTTTCTCTAATTATTTTTTCTTCATTTAAAGGAATAAGAGGAAGAACTAAATTCTTATGGGAAATTGATGCCCAGCATCTGCATCTTTGTGATTTCTGCATTGGCACTATTATCTGTATTATATGAGTGTCTAAATCGTATGAAAGCATGTGTTGGATAGAAAAGAGACTATACTGTTGCTTAGACTCCCACATTGTCATGCGATTGGAGGGGCTTTAGAGAAATTGAGGAGTCTACATTGGGGTGTCAAAAGCATCTTTCTACTGCCTAGCGTTTCTATATATGGGCATTTTAGCTACTCACAGTCAATGATATTTGGGCTTGGTAAAGCCTTATTACCAGCTTTGAATGTCATTGAAAGAGACTAGACTATGCTTTTTCGGCCAGGTTGAATATGCTCCAGCTGTTCTTTTCTCTACATGATAATATGCCTTTTTTATATGAGGCCCCAATGAGTCTAGGTTATCGGTGGCTAAATTTTCACATAATTTTTTCTTGCAGGGCTACGATCCCTAACCCTAGGTAACATTAGCCAGAAAAAAACTCTGGTACTATCATCAATAAGGACAACATCATCTAGCAGCTGCTTTAGTTGATCAGCTTTTTATTCTACCCTTAGATAGTTCTTTCACCAACCTCCCTTCCCTGAGATAGCCTCAGGCTTCACCCACTTCTCTGGAATATTTCCCATCATACTCCAGAGGGGAATCCATTGAAATACTTCCAAAGATCTGGAGAGACAAGTAAGAAAGCGCTGGAGAGATGAGTAAAGAAAACAATGTCTTTCAGGACCTCGCAGCTAATCAGGATTTCAGCTTTAGAGATATTTTATTTTTTCACAACAAAATTAATAATGTTGAACCAAACTCTTGAGGGACAACAGGGCAGAGATGGGGAGGATAACAGCTCCAAAAAAGGGGTTTCGGTAGATTGAGATACAGATTCTCAAAAGCATAATTATGCCAAACATCAGGATCCACACCCCTGGGGCCACACCATATCATCCCAAGAGACTAGATTCCCCTTAAAATTGCTCACACATAAATTCCCCCAAAAGCCCAAAGACAAGGACCATATTCTTAAAGAGTCATTGCAGAACCATGTCGTAGAGCTGAAGATTAAAATTCCGACCCATAGGGATGAAAGGGAAACAAATAAATTGTGCACATGGGGACAAACACCTTTTCATAATCAGAGCAGAAGAAAGAGATTGAAAAATTCAAACATTTTAACTCTTCAATACAGAATTCAAATTAGCTATGATAGATGGAAACAAAAAAAGCTAGCCCCAGAGGAAATTACTAGACCCATCAGGACCACCATCACAAATAGAAGACCGATATCAAGAACGCCAGAGAGGCATATTAAAGATATTAAACATTAACAAATTCAATATTAGTTAATGTACTTTAGTTATACACATATAACTACCTCACCTGAAATGTAACTTGTTTTAAGCTTAATAAAAGATGAACACACATGAAATGTTAGTGTGTCGTATACCTTCTTTTTCTTTTCATTCTCTCTTACTAACATTGGTATCAAAGCCAATTGTTCGAGGAAGCCCTAGGAGAAGGGTACGAACAGCAAGTTGTAGGCATTTGAGAAGCCCTGGTCAGGTATGGACGGAGCAAAGTTTGGAGAAGACCTAGCAAAAGGGTACGAACTGCGAATATAGATGAAGTTCATAACAATTCGAGGAAGCCCTAGGACAAGGGTACGAACAGCAAAGAAGCAAAGACAAACCAGTTTTGCTATGGCACGCATGAGTCTGTGAAAGACCAGACAAGAAAATCACAACTTGTTCAGTCAGTTTCATGACTTTTTGTTTATTATTAGGGCATGAATGTGATTTGTAGTTTGAGGGAGGCAGAAAGCGACATTTAGTCACAAGTAGAAGGATAATGTGACCACAAGACAAGTTAGCAGAGGGAAAGTAGAGCCAGAAGGAGAAACATTGTTGCAAACATAAATGAACCAAGAGAAAAAGAGAAAAATGTGTTCTGCCCATTCCAAATCAGGAGAATGGAAAACAAAAAGAATGTTTTTCAGACCTGTTAAATGCAGATTTACAGATACAAGAAGGGTAGATTTGTAATTAGGGGACGTGAAGACATTTATGAGGATGCAACCCAGATTGTGCTATGGCATGGGTATCAAATACTTTTGCGATGTTTTTTACAGTTTTTGGTGCAAACCATAATAGCAACTTTGCAAGTTCAAAGACAATATTGTAGACCAATATTCGATTTTTACAGTTACGAAAGTGCAAGAACACTCGCGCAGAAGAAGGAAGACATCAAAGGAAATAAAAGGTGTGAACTGCAGATAGCAGTCAAAAGTCGAGGCACGGATTTTTTAGATAGTTAAGGCATGGTAGGACTAGAATGATTTCCAGTTTTGTGAGTTTTACTAGCAATTTTCCACGGCATTCACAGGGATTTTTTCGTAAACTTTAGACTAACAGATATTTATTTAATATTGCATGTGTTTTTGAGTTATCGTCGATAGTCAATATTTTACATTGATTTATAGGTCAGAGATCATAAATAATGGCCAATATTCAAAATTTAGTTCTGCTGGAAGTGCAAGAAACTGATTGGTCAAAATTATATTGTCTAGCCGTGAGATTCGAACAATTGTGGAGTATCATGATTGTGATAAAAATATTTTCGACAAGGAATCAAGACCTACAACAAATTTTGCTGGGTATGACTAGTGTCATAGAGGCTCTTAAGCTGCTGAAATTGTTTGTTTCAAATAATTTAATTCTTAAGGCCTGGACTGCCACTGTGGCGAGTGTTCTTTGGACTAGTCATCGACACAAGCATCAGATTTGGAGAAAAAGACAGGTCATGGTACCTACAAGAATCTGTTAGTTTCTACAAGATGATGATTGTGGGTCCCTGTCAGAATATTTTCTTCAAATGAATCTGTCAAGACCAACTCGCTGCCATCAACAAAAAGGTGGATGGATGACAACCTGGATGCTCTTGTTTAAAATAGTTTACTGCTCTCCTGTGAAACATTTGTGGAGCCTTTACACATGATGGCAAAAGCCAGACACTGAAATTTGATCAGGTTAGTTTTCCTACGTACTTACAAAAAAAAAACGGGCAGACATAGGACTATGAGTCCTCGTTCTAGACAACAATAAGTACATTTGTTTGCTCAATCGAAGGGTAGTGGAAACATATCCTGAAAGTCTACTTCCAAATTCCAGGTGAAAAGTTACTAGTCATCAGTTGAGAATGGGACAACAAAAAGAATGTTTTCAGACCTGTTAAATGCAGATTCAGATACAAGAAGGTAGATTTGTAATTGAGGGAAGTGAAGACATTTATGAGGATTGCAACCCAGATTGTGCTATGGCATGGGTATCAAATACTTTTGCGATTGTTTTTTACAGTTTTTTGGTGCAAACCATAATAGCAACTTTTGCAAGTTCAAAGACAATATTGTAGACCAATATTCGATTTTTACAGTACGAAAGTGCAAGAACACTCGCGCAGAAGAAGGAAGACATTCAAAGGAAATAAAAGGTGTGAAATGCAGATAGCAGTCAAAAGTCGAGGCACGGATTTTTTAGATAGTTAAGGCATGGTAGGACTAGAAGATTTCCAGTTTTGTTGAGTTTACTAGCAATTTTCCACGGCATTCACAGGGATTTTTTCGTAACTTTAGACTAACAGCTATTTATTTAATATTGCATGTGTTTTTGAGTTATCGTCGATTAGTCAGAATTTTACATTGATTTATAGGTCAGAGATCATAAATAATGGCCATATTCAAAATTTAGTTCTGCTGGAAGTGCAAGAAAACTGATTGGCTCAAAATTATATTGTCTAGCCGTGAGATTCGAACAATTGTGGAGTATCATGATTGTGATAAAAATATTTTCGACAAGGAATCAAGACCTACAACAAATTTTGCTGGGTATGACTAGTGTCATAGAGGCTCTTAAGCTGCTGAAATTGTTTGTTTCAAATAATTTAATTCTTAAGGCCTGGACTGCCACTGTGGCGAGTGTTCTTTGGACTAGTCATCGACACAAGCATCAGATTTTGGAGAAAAGACAGGTCATGTACCTAAAGAATCTGTTATTTTCTACAAAGATGAATGATTGTGGGTCCCTGTCAGAATATTTTCTTCAAATGAATCTGTCAAGACCAACTCGCTGCCATCAACAAAAAGGTGGATGATGACAACCTGGATGCTCTTGTTTTAAATAGTTTACTGCTCTCCTGTGAAACATTTGTGGAGCCTTTACACATGATGGCAGAAAGCCAGACACTAAAATTTGATCAGGTTAGTTCCTACTTACTACAAAAAAAACGGGGCAGACATAGACTAGTGAGTCTAGTTCTAGACAAACATAAAGTACATTTGTTGCTCAATCGAAGGGTAAGTGGAAACATAATCCTGAAAGATCTACTTCCAAATTCCAGGTGAAAAGTTACTAGTCATAAGGTTGGGAATGGGAGAAAGGATTGTCAAAAACGAAAATATGATCTTTCCCACAACAGAAGGCCACAGGATCATGAATGTGGCAGTAGTTGAAGATGAATAGGATTTTGAGGATGACTATGCTCTCATGGCATCATGCTCAAACGACAATGCTACTAGTTGTTATTTCATTGACTTCAGCGCATCTAAACATTTTGTGTCGTATGAACTAATAGGTACAGTTTATTACAAATAAAAAAAATTTGATTCGGTTGTATTAACTGATGGGGATTCACTTGCAGCAGAGGGGATAGGAGATATTCGCATAGTGTTGAATAATGCTTGAAACATTATAGTAAGGAACGTTCGGTTTTTTCCTAGCATAAATAAAATCTCTTCTGCTAGTCAGCTAAAAGAAAATCCCAACATTGTTGTAAATTTATTTAGGAAGAAGTGTATTGTCTCTAATATTACACAAGACAGGGTAGTTTCCCTAGGCATTGGGCAAGGTGGCATGTATAGGCTTGTGAACTCTATTGCAGCTAACTTAAATGCACGTGTAGAGGAAGACTCCACCATACAAGATGTGTTACAGGCTGAAACGCCTCAATCAAAAGCACAATTAGTTGTGTGGGAGGATGGAATGCCTTGTGAGGATGACATTCCTCAATCAAAGCACTAGCTCAAAGGACCAAAAACAAGGTTGTTAATCTAGAGTTGGTGGAATTATTGCCAGGTGAGTTGGTGGAATTACCCATTGGATACAAATGGGTGTACACAATCAAAAGCAAAGTTGATGGTACTTTGGACAAGTACAAGGCTCATCTTGTTGTGAAAGTGATGCAAGAGCATCCATGGTGAACAAGTAATCTTGCATCACCAAAAATAGAGTGCTATTTGTTTTTTTGTCCTTTTAAGTGGTCCTACAAGGCATCCTTAAGAAGAATTTTTTTCAAGAGAGCATGTTCTAGAACTTTTAGTTTTAACATTTTGCTAAATCAACATGAAACTGTTGTCACACACTGGCATTTTTTGGAAGAAACACTAATTTTTTGTTGACAGAATGCTTGTAATCATCTAAAAGGTAAAATAACATATTCTTGAGATAATCATTGATACAAGAAGCGTTTCTTGGGTCCTTGGGGAGCTGAAGAGACCTGGGATGCATCATTACATGAGGGGGAAAAGGAATCTCAAAGGCAGAGAAGAGAGACGTAAAAAAAAAGACTCTCCAAACAAATAAACCAAAACATGTTTGTGCACCAGTTAGGTTGGATGGTGTTGTAGCTATTTCTTTCTCTATGTTTGTAATGAAAGAAGGTTGTAGAGGCATGTGTGTGAGTGGCAGAGTGTGCTCAAGAGTGTGTGCATCAATTGTGTAATGAATTCATTAATGAGAATAGTTTATTGAGTTGTGCCAAGGTTGTGGGAGTGCTCATGTGTGTCCATGGAAGAGTAATAACCCTTGCATCACAGAATTAGAGGTTGTCCTTAATTGGACACCCCCTTTGTGCTTGCACCAATTGGTATCAAAGCAGGTTTGAATCCTGCTAAGAGTTGTTTTCCACATTTTTGTGGGTAGAAAACAAGAGAAGACATCTTCCAATAGAGAAGAGGTGTTGGATAGAAGGTGTCAAGAGATACGGTGCAATCAAAGTCAGTTTTGTTGCAGGTGTGTGAGAAGTCCTGCAAGTGTGTGAAAATAAAAGAGGCTCTTGTTTGACTTTATTGCAGGTTGTGAAAGAAAAGCCTACTTGTTGAAGATATGGCACACAAGAAGGGTAGGAGCATCACGAGTAGAAGACTTGGTTGAGATGTTGAAGGAATTCTAGGAAAGATTGGACATGATGCAAGATGCATAAATTGAAGATGTTGTAGCAGTAAGTGAAGAAGAAGAGATTGATGGAGATTTTGTTATCCCTACAAGCAAAGTTGGATGTCTTGGAGAGAGGACAAGATATACCAAAGAAAAGAGACCAACAGAGGTCAAGGTGAAGGAAAGAGGTAAGCCCACTTGTAAATGTTGTTTTGTTTAGTGGTAAAGAGAGCCCAAATGAGCTCATGAGATGGATAGTGGAGTTATAAGTTCTTTTCAAGGAGGAAGAATATTAAAGACCCCAAAAGGGTAGTGGTTGCATGTAAGAGGCTATATGGAGTTGCAATTGTTTATTGGAAAGATCTCCCAGAGAGGAGACAAAAGGAAAGAAGAAGGTGAAAAGTTGGGAACATATGGTTTCCAAGTTGATGGAGCTAGTTTTGCACCCAAGAATGCAAGAAGAGTGGTTGAAGAAGCTTCATGTCTTGAGGCGCAAAAGGAAGGAAGAAAATTGCCTTGAAATGTAATAGTAGAGAGAAGGAAATCCTCTTGAAAGAGAATAGAGCAGGAGCTATATGATGAAGAGAAGTATTTGTAGCCCGTTGAGAATAAAGGAAGCTAGAACAGAATTTTAATGTGAGGAGAAGACCACATTCATGGTGAGCTGAAAGATAGGAAAAGAGAAAGAGGTCACTTGAGGAGTCACAAATGTGATGATAAAGATTTTGAGAAGCCTCAGAGTTATTGCTGAACCAGAATGTGGAGTTGAGACCCATTATTTGATGATGGGTTGGAATCCCTAAGTGGGACAGAGTTGAGCAATAAAGAGAGATGGCTAGATAAATAATTTTCATATTTCTCTTTGACAGGGAATGGATAAAGTATATAGTAAATAAGCATTTGATGAGACAAAGAGTAATGAAGAAGGAAGTGAAAAGAGTGACACAAGAGGAGAGATGGAGAAAATCCTCATTGTAAAGGATAGAAGAGAGAGAGAGGAGCTGAATGTGTTATCATCCCATGAGGAAGAAGGCCTGATTTTGCAATCAGTCATGGAGAGAGTAGTTAATTCAAAGGTGGAACAAAAAGTGCAAGTTGTTGCACTTGATAAAGCTCTAGAAGGAGCCAAAAGAATTAAGAGTGAAAGAGAAACATGTCTCTTTGTAGACATGAGAGAGGACGGGTTTAAGAGAAGTGAAGAAATCTTCATTTTGGAAGATGTAGTAGTGAGAAGATTCTGCTGTAGAATGACAAGAAAGAAAGTGTCCTTTTGAAGACGTTATGGTAAAGAAAATGACAAAAAAAAAAAAGCACACCAAAGAAGGAAGAAGTGCCATTGAGGAGAGTACTTGAAGAGGCTACCTTGCCTCAAACTTTTTATTCTAAGTATGTTTTGTGTAATGCAGGTATAGAAATGGAGGAGTTGAAAGAACTTTGTAAAGTGCATAGGAATGAGGAAGATGGGTCACTTAGAGGGCTCATGAGAAGTGAAGGAAAATATGAGCTACTTGAGATCATTAGAAGTGAAGAGAAAGAGGAACATGATAAAGAGCTTGTGAATGCTGAAAATGGGTTACTTGGAGAACTCATAAGGAGAAATGGAGCTGAATGGTAGAGCAGCAGAATGTGTAGAAGAGTCACTTATGACTCTCATGAATGAGAAGAGATGGGTGTGTGTTGAAGAGCACAATGATGCAGAGGAAGAGGAACAAATGGAAGTTGATATATCCTTTAAGTTAATTAAAGTAGAGCTATCTACGCTCTTAAAACATGCAAAAGAAGAAAACAGAGAGGAGAATCTACTTTGGGAGCTCATGAGACGAGAGAAGTTTCCATGTGAGCAGCTCAAAGCTATTCCAAGAAATAGCAAGGAGAAGGATATGAGTGAGGAGGAGAAAGTTGTCTTGAAAGACAACAAGAGAGAGGTTTCTATGTGAGGATCCCAAATCTGATTTTCAGAACAACAAAGAGAAAGAGGTTTGTGAGCAGCCCATAGAAGAAGAGATCTTCATGAATGAGGATGTAGAGGTGATAGATTGTGAACCGGAAGGAGGAGACCCATTATTTGATGATGGGAAAGAGTTTGTGGAATCCCATAAGTGGGAAGAGGCTGAGTTTTCATTGAAAGATAAAGATAAAGAATTTAATATTTCTCTTTTGCAGGGAAGAAGGGCTGAGGACAGCAAAGAAGAGTTTCAGGTTTCCATGAAGGAAACAATGGAGGTAGCTAAAGTGCATATTAGTGCACATGAGTTGAGTGTGGTTGAAGACCATGCATATGAAGAAGAAAACAGAAAGAAGAATGAGGAAAGAACAACCATGGAGGTTGTTGAGAATGGGCCTTTTGGAGTCCATCGTGTGAGCACAAGTTGTGAGAAGAATGTAAGCAATGGAGAAGAGTTGGACAACATGTCTATGAGGTGTGATGAAGAGCTGGAAAAAGTGTTTGTGGGAACTCTTGATTCCCTTAATGTGTTTGTTCAATGTGCAGGTCCAGCAAAGGTAAAGAATGTAGAAATAAGGAAAAAAGGTGGTTCAGTCCACCATGCTCATATGTATGAGAAGCAAGGTGAAGAGGAAGAGCAAGAAGGTAAGGTTGCAACAGCAGTTGAAAAGTTGATTGATAAGGATGTGGCAGAAGAGGAGGATTGTCTTTAAATCATCATGCAGACAAGAGAGTGGAAAATTGACGGTACAAGAACGTTCTCAAGAGGACATACAAGAGGGAGTTCATTTGCAACAGCTAGAGGTGAGAGAGAAGACTCTCACAAGGGCAAGCGGAAGAGATGGGAAAGATAAAGAAAGTCACTCATGTGGTATAGAAGAAAACAAAAAGATAGAGATGGTGGACATGTTTCTACCAGGAAGATTGAAGGAAGCAAGTAATGTTGCACATGTGGGAGCAACCCACATAGGTATTGGTGAAGAAACTCTTATGAGTCAAGGTACAAATTGTTCTCATATGAACAAGGAGAGTGATTTTTTGCACATGGCATGGATGAGGTGAAGAAAGAAGATTTACAAGTTAGCCTACAATTGGAAGAAGACAGATGATGTAAAGAATTTGAACATAGAAATGGTAGGGGACAATGTTGCAGATGAGTGTCTTTTGGAGACTAGAAGATGAGAGGAGAAGTTTGTTACCCATGAGCTGCAAAAGAATGTGATGAAAAGTATAAGGCTGCAGTAGAGATGCAGTTTGAATATGATGGGATGGAGGAGATGCTTCTACAAGTCTTAGAAGCACATGGTGAAGAAGATAAAGAGGATGATGAGAGCCTAGTTGGGACAACATTCCACAAGGAGATGGTCTTTTTGAAGACACGTTGAAGGCTGTAAATAGTGAAGAAGATGATGTTGCAGTAGAGATAGAGGAGTTGCTTGACATAGCAATGAGGACAATGAGAGAAGAGAAAGAGTTGGCAGCCATGAGAAAAGAGGAGCTACAAAATCCAACAACAGGTTGGATAGTGATTGAACAAAGCCTACAAGGCTTTAGGAGGTGGTTGGATGGTAGTGGGTACAATCCCACAAGAGAAATCAAGATACAAGGAGCATCTTGGTAGAGGTCGTTGGATGAAGGTGGGTTTCAACCCACAAGAAGATGGAAGAAGAAGAAAAGAAGCATTTGGTGGAGGTGGTTAGACTGTGGTGGGTCTAATTCCACAAAGGAGGAAAGAAAGAGCAGAGGTAAGACGAGAAGAAAAGATTTGAAGCCAGCAAGAAGCTAGAAATGGAAGAGAAAAAGAGAAATTCAGCTGAGGTATTTGGTGTGTTGGAAAGGAATGCCATGGTCATCAATCTCAGTGGCCAAAAGAGTGGTTTTACCACTTAATCCACCCATGTGAGTAGGAGCTCACAATTTAATTACTATGGGTGTCTGATGCAAGAGCATCCATGGCGAACAAGTAATCTTGCATCACCAAAAACAGAGTGCTGTTTTTTTGTTTTTTTTTTGGGTTTTGGCTTGACATGGTGTAAGTGGTCCTACAAGGCATCCTTGAGAACAAAGGTTTTCAAGAAATCTTGTTCTAGAACTTTCAGTTTTGGCATTTTCCTAAAGCAACATGGAATTGTTGTCACGTGTTGACGTTTTGCGGAAGAAACGTTGATTTTTTGCTGACAAAATGCCTATAATCATCAGCAAAGGTAAAATAACGGATTCTTGAGATAATCATTGATATGGGAAGCATTTCTTGGGTCCTTGGGGAGATGAAGAGACCTGGGACGCATCAGTAAATGAGGGGAAAAGGAATCTCAAAGAGGGAAAGAGGAGAGATAAAAAAGAAAGACTCTCCAGATAAAGAAAAATCAGAACATGTTTGTGCACCAGTCACGTTGGACTGTGTTGTAGCTATTTTTTCTCCATGTTTGTAATGAAATAAGTTTGTAGAGGCATGTGTGTGAGTGGTAGAGTGTGCTCAAGAGTGTGTGCATCAATTGTGTAATGAATTCATTAATGAGAATAGTTTATTGAGTTGTGCCAAGATTGTGGGAGTGCTCATGTGTGTCCATGGAAGAGTAATAACCCTTGCTTCACAAAATTAGAGGTTGTCCAGTTGATTAAGTCACTATATGGGCTTAAGTAGGCTCCACCAACCTGGTATATCAAAATTGATTAGCATCTCCAAGATTCAAGATTCAGAGCTATAGAGGTCAGGCTAAATTTATCAATCAATGATGATTCATCAACGGTCAATTGGTGGGCAGCCTGAAATATCTTACGCCCACACAACCAGATATGTGTTTCATTCTTAGCTACTTTCTCGGCTTTTGTCTCAGCTGAAGCTCATACATTGGACAACAGAAAAACATCAAACTACAGATTTCATATTGATATCTAAAAAGCTCCCTGCAAATTTGATGACTAAACCTCTTGGTCCTATTTTCTTTGTAAAATTTCGGGATGACTTTGGAGTAGTCTCTAGTTTAGTCATTAAGGGGCATATCAAAGTTATTAAAAACAACTGATTAAATACTAATTAATGAATTTTAGATATACTCATAGAACTATACTTGAAACGTAATTTATTTGATGCTTAGTTAAATATAGACACACACGAGATCTTAGTGTGCAATAATATGCCTTCCACTTCATTCTCTCTCTATCTCTCTCTCTCACTCACTCTTTCACTCTTACTAACAAGGCACAAGGTCGAAAAGAGAATACAATATCTCGTGAAAACTAGAGAGCGGAGGAAAATTCCATAGTAAAGGCCACACAGGGAAACAATAAGGCCTAGGGGAATGGGCAAGAAGAACAAGGATAGGGCACCAAAAGATTCATGAGAGATGAGAAGGAATGTGTGAGACAACAATCTTGTTCTCCAAGTGATATGTAATTTCCTCTACAAATTGTCTTACTGGAAATTAAATGCATTTTGTTTCTATCCACGTTGAAACTACCTAAATTTCTCAAACGGCAATGGTTTTGAGTATGTTAGAGTAGCAAAATGTGCATTAGAATGAGTAAACTACTTGCAGAACCATAAACAACTTGGAAAGAAACACAAGACAAAGGATTTAAACCTAGAAACCACAATACGTGAAAACCTCCTCTTCTTTCCTTCAAGCAATGAGGCCAATACAAAGAGCTCTAGGGAGCATACATCTCACTCTTTGTTGTCTCCTATCTTCCTAATGTTATAATGGAAAGAAAACAAAGAGCATACAATAGTATCAACATTGAACAATTGACTACTACTTGTTACTTATACATACACCAATTCACTCCAACACTCCTCATACAGTAGTATCAACTATGAACAGGTGACTACTCTTTGCTACTCACTCATACATTCAACAATTCACTCTAACACTCCTCACACAATAGTGTCAACTATGAATAGTTGACTACTCTTTGCCACTCACTCATACATTCACTAATTCACTCCAACACTCCTTTTGATCATTGATGTCAATTCCTCAACCCTTTTTATACATTTCTTGAGATGCCCCTTGTTGACCCCCGAAAACGCACAACACTTAATCCCTTTTATCATGCATGTAGAAGTGAGGTACAATGGTGCAAGATAACTGCTTTTGACATGTGGGGGTGCAAGAGTCGACGAGGGAGCAAATTATTCAAGATTGTGCTATTGCCTGATGAAGCAGGGGAAGATTCTAGAGACCTACACGTGCTTACCAAATCATGTACAACTACCCATTTCAGAATCGTCTAGAGCAGAATCTTTGGAATATTTGGATGACAACTCGTGTCAAGTTGTCTGTTAACCCTATAAATACATGTTTGTTCCTCACTTCAAGGGATGTCGTTGTGGTTGATGCTAATATAAGTTGGCTTATTGTTAGCTTGCAAGCTTTTGGACAAATTGTAGCTTGGAGAAATTCTATTGTATCGATGAAACTTGGGGTTTAGAGCGAGGGTTTGTACATTGTAATGAAGAGTGAGCTTGTAACCGTTCATGTGTTGTTATTTCTTACAGCACATAGTCAATGATGTACTTTGGATCTTGAATATAATGGATTCTTCTTGCATTGTTGAGTTGATGAGGGTTGTATGATTATTTTGTGTATGTTTGTGTTAGTTTATTATGGATTTGTGTGTAATATATGTGTTTTCATGCTAAGTTTTAAGCTTGTGTTAGATCTTCACAATTCTCTCATAATATGAGGTTTTCGTTATTTTCTTTGCATCTCGGGTGAGACCTTCAAGTGCAAGCTTGATTGAAAATGCCGGTGCAATGTAGATATGTTTTGATTATATTGTTTTATTAAATCAGCACGGGATTTGTTAAATGCTTCAAATTCCATTAGCTAACATTTGGTTTCATTATCAGGACCTCATTAGCATTGACAATGAGGATCTGATGTGATCCGTTCTGTAGATGGAAGGATTGGGTTAGATCACGAATTTTTGTGGAGGTTTTTTCAATGTGTTAAAACCCTAGGTATGGCAGGTAAGATTTGTGACGTGCGAGGGCTAGGTGATGGTAGAGGTCAAGGTGAGATTAGATCTATGCAAATCGGATTGAAGATGGAGGCTTTCATCATCAAAAAATGTTCATTGTGTAGAAATGTGAAAAGTGGGAATAATAAAATTGTTGTCATTGACTCTTGAAGAGAGTCCAGTCTTGTGATTTCCATTGCAACCCTAGGTGAAAGGAGAAGGCATGGGGGGGGAAACAAGCATGGATGTGGAACACGCTTATTTTGTGAAGGTATACATAATGAGGATTCTTTGAGCGATGGGAGATGTGTTGATGTGGATGGACAAAATCCAATTGGAGGAACAAGACCTAAGAGTCTTTGACTTGGACCTATTGGATGCCAAAATCTTTACGTGTTGCTCATGTCAAAAGAAGATTTTCCATAAAGTTACAGTGTGTAAAATTTCAATGTTTGAGGTAAGTGAAAGATTGTTGTTACCAAAATCGGTGCATTCTATGCAGGGAAGGATTTAGTGGTGGAAGATGTCAGGGTGCCACTGGAGTGAGTAGAGGAATGACTACTGCGATTGTTGCAAGAGAAGCACTAGTGAATCTCGCACAAATGCAATTGCCATTGGATCTACCTATGCAAGTGTTTTATGATGTGGTGATGATGTTACCAAAGTATCACAGGATGGAAAATGAAGCAGACCACGTTCATAAGTGTGAAGTTGTGTGGCGAGCGAAGAGAATTTTTTCATTTGAGGCAAAGGCGACGACGTTGTTGGGTAGGGCACATACTTGGTATAGAAAGTATGACCCTAAACAAACTATTCTTTATTTTGATGTGCTAAAGACAACATTTTTGAAGGAATTTCATATCCCAAAGTTTGAGCAAAGAAGTATTTAGATGTTGCAGGAAATCAAGCAAGATATGGTGGAGAAATTGTGTGCATATGATGTACGTTTCAAGACTTTGTTTTCTAAAATTTCTTATAAGATTCATCCACTGCAGCATGCGTAGTGGTTTGTTGGCAAGTTACTATTTCCTTTTCAAAGGAAATTGGCTATCAAGAATTTTAAAGACCCACGTGAGACTTTGGATGCCACGCTACATATAGAAGTAGCTAGTAGGTTTGATACATGTGTGAGTCCATTCCTAAAAGATCAAATTTCTACAATGGCTACATAGTTGAAGAGGGTGGCAGCATTGACAGGCCAAGCCGCACACAACTCAAAGAAGTATTACATTGATTGCAATGTGGCTGGTCATACAACGAGAAAGTGTATTTGGCGCAAGATAAGTGTAGTTAAGTTGTGTTGGGATGTCTGTCAGGAGGATTATGAGATGCGGGACGGTCTTATTGATCAACGCGCAAAGAAGTAAAAGAATATCTAGTGTAAGACTTGTGAGGATGAGACAAATGGTACAATAGATTGTGGAGCTATTGAAGATTTGTGTTAGGCTTGGAATAGAGAGGTGAGACAAGAAAACTCTCCTTTGTATACACCACAAGGTCAAGGAATATGGGGGAAGATCATGTGGACGGAGAAGTGGTAGAAGCGGAAGAAGGTTTCAAGGGTTTTGTTACAAGTGCAAAGCTACAAACCATTGCTAGAGGGTGTGTCCTTAATTTCTGAACTGTGTGCCTTGTGGAAAAGGGCACAAAATTGAGGAGTTTCTTGACTTGGTGAAAAAGATAAGGGAAAGTGAAAAGAAGAGAGTTGCATGTATGGAAAAATTAGCTCAACAAGGTAGGGGTTGGAGTCGCAAAGAGGTTGAGCAAGAACGTAACACTGAGGAGAAGATGAACATAACAACTTGAACTGGGATAAATACCCAAAAAAAGGCTATTCCATCTAGACAATAGTTGGATGTTGTAGGATACAAGACAATGTTAGCTTGTGAGTCCCTATCACGAGTTGTAGAAATTCCTTTTGAATTTGCCTGGTATTTTACTTCTTTTGTGATTTTCAAAGGCATTGAACAATTACATCAAAACAAAAATGTCGTTTTTTTCTTTATCCAAGTATGGGATTTTTTGAGAATCATTTTTTCCTATAGTTTGATTGCAGACAAGATTGCACTTTTCTATTGCATAGACTTGTGGGTTAGAATTCAAATTCTATGTGAATAATGGCAACTTTTGAAAATTTAGTTATGCCAGAGGCGTAGAAGTTGACGGGTCATAATTATAATGTCTAGAGTCACAAAATTTTGTCCACTGTGGAATTACAAGATAGTGATAAGATCATCCTTAGTAAAAAATTCATGTCGCTTGCGGACTTTGCGGATTATGACAAGCATCATAATGAGGCCTTGATGCTGCCTTCTTTTTGTTGTTTTCAACAAAGATGCAAGAGGGAAGGGTCATTGTCGGAACAGCTTCGAATGAAAGATCTCTGAGACCAACTGGGTGCCATCAATAAAAAGGTGGATGGTGACACCTGGTTGTGCTTGTTTTGAACGGTTTACCGCCCTCCTATGTGTAATGAACCGTTACACCAAAACCTCGAGGCATTAGTGAAATCCGCACATGAGGATCATAACATCCCACCACGCTTCCGTATCCCGGACCCCGGGCTAGATTTGTGCCCGTATAGCGGGACCCCGCCCTACCCTATACGAGCCTCAGGCAAACACTGCAATGCCGGCGTAGCTACCCGTGCCGGGACTTGAACCTGGGTGGTCGCTCTGATACCAAATGTAACGAACCGTTACACCAAAACCTCGAGGCATTAGTGAAATTCACACATGAGGATCATAACACTATGAGACATTCATGGAGGCCTTACATTTAATGGTGGAATGCTAAACCCTAACATTTGATTAGGTGAGTTCCTATTTGTTACACAAGGAACACATGAAGACACAAGCTATTGAGTCCATTTTTGGACAATCAAATAGTGCATTGAATGCTCAGTCAAAGGGGAAGTAGAGATGTCACTTTAGTAAATTGTTTTCCAATACCTAGTGAAATGCCATTAATGTCATAATTTTGGGCATCTCAAAAGTGAATGTTGGAAGCAATAGTATGATCTTTCACAATAGTATGATCTTTCCCAATAGAACAAAAAGTCATGGAATGAGCCAAATATAACACTAGTTGCAAATGAACGGGATTTTGAGGAAGAGAATGCTCTTTATGCCCTTACAACATCATGTCTAAATGACAGTGCTACCAGTTGTTGGATCATTGATTCCGGTGCATCTAGACATTTTTCATGTCAAAGGGACTAGTATGTATCATTTACCACAAATACAAATTATTTTGATTTAATTGTATTAGTTAATGGAGAGTCGCTTGCAGTAGAGGGGATAGGAGATGTACGCATTGTGGTGAGTAATGCTCAAAACTAATACGAATACTTGTTAAGAATGTTCCTAGCATGCATAATAGCTCTTATTTGTTCATCAATTAACAGAAAATCCCAAGATTAGATGTGAAACATGGATGAGTGATTGCACTAGGCACGGGCATGGTGGCTAATATAAGCTAGTTGACTCTACTGCAGTCAACTTAAAAACACGTGTGGAGGTAGACTCCACCATACATGATGTGTTGGAGGATGCCATTCCTCATAGGCCTATTGACCTTGCTTTGATCAACTTACATGCACTACTTGTGAAGGGAATATCCACTAATGTTTGTGAGGCTGAAATACTTCATGCGTGGGCAGAAGAAATTCCCAAATTACAAGATGTGTAAGAGGTGTGAGCTGAGATGGTAGGAAAATCCACTCAAAGAATTGTGGAGGTTGACTCCACTATCCAAGGTTGCATAGAAGATGCGTGGTGAGATGGCAGGAAAAGCCACTCATGGTGAGACGACAAGAATAGTCGCTCAATCAAAGGCACTGACTTGTAAGTCAGAAGAACAAGGATAATTTGCTCATCTTGTTGCAAAACCCTTTTCCCAACAGGAGGGAACAAAAGAGCAACACGAAGGAATAGATGAGAAAGAGTTAGTTTTAACTCTTGAGAAGTTAGTTTTTTCTCCCACCACTGTAGAGATGGTTATTTCTCCTGCTGTAGAGTTGGTTGTTACTCCCATTGTAAAGATTGTTACTTAGTTGCTTCTCTCCATAACAACTCAATTTGGTTGGAGGATATCTCAAAGTTCTTTCTTGAACAAAGTTTTGGTTGAAGAGGTCTATATGTTGTTGCCTAAAGGTTTTCAAGTACATGATCAAGATCATCTTGATTGCAAATCAATTGAGTCTTTGCACAAAATCAAGCAAGCTCCACAACCTCGTACACTTTATTCAATCAACATCTCCAAGATTTTGATTTCAGAACTCTAGAGATTGAGTTGAACTTCTCAACCAATTAAATCACTCAACGAACACTTGGTGGACAACTTGCTATATCTTATGTCCACGTGACTGGATATTTGTTTTACTATCAGTTGTCTTTTTGGGTCTCTCCAACACCAAAGTTCCTACATTGGACAGCAGCAAAACATCAAAGGATTGCATTTTTCAGCGTAATATCTACAACGTAGTTTGTAGATTTAATGACTAAACTTTTTGGTTTTATTGTATTTGTAAAATTTTGGGACAAACATATTGTCTCTATTTTATTCATTAGGGGAGGTATTAAAATATATTAAGGTATATTAGTTAATACTTAATGAACTATTAGTTATCTACCAACTAATGTTCGGTTGTAACCTCCTCAACTATATTGTAGCTACGTCTAGCATAATAAAATGACGGACACACAAAAATCAAAGTGTGCATCCCAATTTCTTTTCATTCTTCATTTGATCACATCTTCTAACTTGTTATGATAAGGAGTTGTTAGAAGCACAGATAAATGATCAGGAAATGAAGAATGTGTGGATAGATACATGTGCAGAAGTCAATATTCTAAAAAAAAAACGCATGGAAGAGATTGGAAAGCCCTGCATTGGAGCCTACTACTAGTCTACTAATCATGGTGAACAAAAAAAAGGCTAGAGAGATTGAGCTCTTGCAAGATGCAGTATTAGTTATTAGATATCATGGGAGTTAAGTTTGTTGTGGATTTTATGGTGATAGAAATTGTGGAGAAAGATAATTATCATGTGTTGTTAGGGCATCATTGGTGCTATGATAACCATGTTGACATGAGATTCAAGGAGAGAATGATGAGCTTTGAGCACAATGGTCAGAGGGTAGCTACACTGTTGGATGACCTATTGGGACGTTTTTATGTTGAGAATGTTGATATTTATAAGGAAATAAGAAATATCTACAATGTGACTACATAGGATAAGGAGTATTTGGACCTGCATAAAGACAGGAAGGTTGATTGACAAAGAAGTAAGTCAGTGTCTCACATACTACAAGCATTGTTTCTGGAAGATGGGTGATGGAGGAATACGAGGTAACTGGCCGAAAATGCCCAAGAGTGATGAAGTAACTTATGAAATAGTCAAAGCCGGTTTGCAGTGGAGTGGTGCTCGAAAATCCAATACTGACCATGCAAAAGGGAACTATGAATTGGATTCCAAAGGCGGCATCGCAGAATTGGAGAGTGATGAGGATAAGTAGAGGAAGATTAGAAAAATTACCTAAATACTAGGTAGCCGGTACACGGTACGGTACACGTACGAGGATCCGGTACACTGATACGGCAATTTTTTTGGGGGGGCGGGTACGGCACTTGGGTAGGGAAGTAGAATATACATAGAAAATATTTTAAATATTTTAAAAAGTAGCCAGATAAGTAAAATTCCAGCCTTACGCATGCATAGAGTAAACAAATTATTAAATAAGTGAATTATACATAAGTGAAATAGGCACAAAAGTTAAAACATATTGATAATTCAATGCACTTTGTCATGATATTCATTGTTCGAACTTATAAGCAGTACATTTTTCAAAGTAAAAGGTTACAATATAACAATGTAAACACAAAAATGAAGATACATCAACATTCTAATAGTCTAATGGCTCTACATCTTCTCCAATGTCTTCAATGAGAGCATCACTACCATCACGCGGTTCATTAGAGCCACAAGCATCAAGAGTACAACCAGAACCATCAGCAATGCCGCTCCCACTAGCCCCACTTTGCAGCTCACGCAAAGTACTATTTAGGTCCGGGTCTAGCAATGGAAGCATCCAAGTTTGGAGTCTCTAGATATCCCAACACTTTGTTGGCCCTTGCTTGAACTAATCCTTCTTATGTGATAGAAGGCGCAGGTTAGAATGCACGAAGACCAAATCCTTCGCCTTTTTTGCTCCCAACTTCTTGTGGTTAACCGAGTGGATAAATGAGTATGTACCCCAATTCCTCTCAGCTGAAGAACTCACAACCTATTGATGCAAGCCGCAAAGTCAATGCAAAATTAAAATTTATAATTTATAAAAGTAAAAAAGAAAGAGTTAAGAAATTAAAAAAATTAAAATTTTACTTGTGATAAAACTTTTATTGCAAGTGGCATGAGGTAGGTGTATGCTTGTCCATGGAGGTACCACCACGAATAAGCATCCATATTGTATTTGTCACGAAGAGCGCTAATGGAGTGATCCCTTGAGGATATGAAATTCACAAACTCTACTCTAACCATGTCTTCTACGTCTGGATCTGGGAAGATTCTAGCAAATGCCGCCTTATACCCCTCACTAACTTCAACATCCCTATATGGTGGGACCCTCCTAGGCAAAGAAAGGATCTTTGCGCTATAGTATTTTGGAGTCAAGGAAAAAGCAAGACGATGCAATGGAATAGTCATTTTGTTCCACCTTTCAATGAGATGTGACTATACTTCCTTGAAGGTCTCTATAGGATCTTGCTCTTTGGCATTTATGATGGTCTTAATCCACTCAATCATTGAGTCAATTCCATCATAAATCTCACCCATGCATGGATGATCCATATCAACAAATCTCAACATACTCACCATGGGTTCAGTAAATCTAAGCAAGTAATCCACATGATCCCACCATGCGTCATCAAGGATCAACAATTTCACATTTCTAGCCCTCTCACTGTTTGCTTGCCTCCATACACTCCAAAGGTCATTGATAACCATTGCCACTCAATGTCGCTCACACCTTCACAAGTCGTCTCAAGACAAGCGTGTGCGAGGAAAATTGAGTCTCAGCAACCTAATAAGAAATCAAAAGAAATAAAATTAAGACAAGTAAATTTAAAACATTCAAAATTCTACAAATTACCAACTTATAAAATTAATTTAATGAATTTATAAAAATTAAATTTAAAAACTAATAATTATTTTTAAAAAAAGAATGTTATGGGTTACCTTCAATAGCTTGTAATGTCGAGAATCTACAATAGATGGCTTCGGACATGTGGTTGTTGACGAACATTTGAATCTCACTTGCCTCCTCATAGACTTGTTTGATCCAAGCAATTTTTGTGCCCAATTTTTGTAACATTAAGTTGAGGGAATGAACGGCACAAGTTGTCCCGAATATGTGTTCATACTGTGCCTCAACCAGCAGCCCTACATCTCTACAATTTTTTGCATTGTCCGTTGCAACTTGGACAACATTTTGAGGCCCCGCCGCCTCAATCGATTCTATGAGGATGTCAGCAATGAAATAGGCATCCTTCACTTACCCCTCACAATCAATAGCCCTCAGAAAACATCGCCCCTTTAGCACACACTGCAACCACATTGATCAATGGCCTATTTGTTGCATCTTTCTATCCGTCAAAAATGTTGGACACCCTTCGCGCCATTGATTCTTGATGATCATCAATGTGTCTTCAACTTTCTTTCTTTCTTTTGACAATAAGGTGGTGCACACTGTAATGTCTCGTTTCCTATGCCAAAGGCCTAAGGGCCAAATTTTAGTCTTAGCCTTAGTCATACCCAAGGGGCTCAAGACTCTAGAGGCTATTGGGTATAGATGACTTATTACCACATTGTTTTTTTTGCTATATTTTGTCGTTGACATTAAGTTGGGTGACTTGGTGGTAATAATTGTTATATTTTGTCATTGGGGGGGTACTCATAGTACTTTATTATTCTATTTCTTCGTTGGGGTGACTTATGGTACTTTATTATTCTATTTCTTCGTTGGAGTCACTTAAATCACTTTTAGTCCCACATGGCGCTCCCAACTTGGAAAAAGGTAATGAAAAGTTATAAAAGTAGGTTTGGGGGAGTGATAGAGGGCATTCTTGCATACCTAATTATTTTCCTTCATGTGCAACTGTTGTTTGCAAATCTACAACTTGTGTTGTGAAATCCCACACGAACCCTAGCTTCGGTGGTGAGAGATCCATCCCTAGCTAGCAGGGCATTCTTTGGTAGTGAGAGATCTACCCTAGCTTGTCATTTTGGAGTTGTTTTCAGGGCTGATTTACAAAGATATTTTCAGAGGTTTCAAAGGAAGGGTTTTGAGGGTTTTGGAGCTATTTGGTGAAGATAATCAGAGGGTTTTCAAATCAGATTTACGACAGCCATTTGAACAGGGTTTAGTATCACTTCGAAGGCCTCTTCATCAATTTTCAACCCTTTTCCAAGCTAGGCGACTTGTTTGGAATATTGCAGCCTTTATTTGAGGGATTTCCAGTGGTATGAATTCAGATCTGAAGGTTGGAATATCATCTCCTATTTTTGTAAATGTTATTTCCAAAGTTTCCTAATTTTTGCACTTGTATTCGGAGAGTTACGAATTTTAGAAATTTTCCAGCTATCTAGGGCACGTTGTCATTTTCTAGCAGCATTTTATTATCTGAAAAATTCCAAAAATAATTTTATTATGTTCTTTATAGTATTAGCAAGCTCTCTTTAAATTTTCAAGTGATTTGGGTGGATATTTTGGGAGATTAATTTTCTTTAGTTCGCAGTCCTAACTGTTAAAATCTGCAAAAATCAATATTTATTTGGCTGCAAATTTTCAATATTTTGTACATTTTTAAGTGGTATCCCACAAGGGATATTTCACACACCTTTTCATACCCTAGGCTAATGTACCCTCTAGGGGCTTCATTAATACATCTCACCATATCTAGCTAGTATGGTGATCTAACAACATTAAATGGGACACCACATGCATAAATAAAGCGCCCAATACCTTGGTCAACTATGTCCCTGCTTTCATTCTGGAATGCCCTTTCCAATGGGCCTGCATCTTTTGTTCTTTTGTGAGAAAGAGGTGAATCCTCTTCCCCTCTAGTTGTAATAGGTGTAGACAAAAACGGGTGATCTAGGGCTTCAACCTCAACAGAAGGAGAAACACGAGGATTGTTACGTGATCTTCCTTTTGTTTCCATAGGATGCTTGGATTTTAATGCAGTTATCGCGTCTACTTCCTCTTGCTCTTTGATGTACGCAAGAGTCTTTGCACGTGGCAACCCCTTTCCATCCAACCCTCCACATGTTCTAATTCCGTGGCCAATAGCCCCACACAAATGGGCTTTCACCCAACTGTAGGAGCTCTTAAATTGCAAATTACATTGTGAGCATACCCAAATAACGCCCCCTCCACCTGGTATTTGTTCTAATTGTGTGACATGCCTCCAAAGGGGGGGGTATGGATCACATTTATAAGGGAGACCTTTACTACCTTGACCCAAAAAAACTAGAATTCGTAGCCATTTTAATTGCACAATGCATTTTTAAAAAAATGAAAACAAATTTAGTGTTGAGAGAATGTTTAAACTTTAAAATTTAAATTAAAATACAATCAAATGTTGAAAAAAGAAGTTTAAAACAATAACAATTAACAAACAAAAAAAAACAGCTACAAAATATTAAATACAATTATACAAACTAAAATACTTTTAAAAAATCACAAAATACTTACCTCAATACACCCAACACCAACAATGCAAGCTCCTTGAACTCCTTAGCACTTATTGCAAGCTCCTTCAACTATATGGCACTTGAAATCAACCCTAAGCAATTGAAAATAGTGAAAAAATTGAAGGTGAGAGTCAAGTATGCAAATAAAAGGAAAGAATGCAAATGTGAAGTAAATGGGTTGTGATTGTTGTAGTTATAGAGTTTGGGGGCACAAATTAGGGTTTAAAAGAATTATTTAATGTTTAAAAAATCGGTTAGACTTTTTTTTACCAAAAAAAAAGCCCGTATTTAACCAATGGGTATGGGCAGGGTTCTTCCACCAGGGCCCGAGTACGTCCACAGACATACCTAGGCCCTACAGGAAGAACCCTGCCCGTACCCCCCGCGTACCGAACCCATACCCCGTACCGAGGACGTACCAAACACGTACCTATTGTCCCTAGGGGACGTACCGGCTACGTAGCCTAAATATGAGGGCTCCACATGCATAAAAGTGTATATGAACGATTTGGAGGCTTGTCTACCAAAGGAGAACGAAAGATTTCTTGCATTAGCTCATATTACGGCACATTGTCACCATGTTGGCGGACTAGGCATAAACCTTATTTTCCAAGTTTGGTGCAGATAAAGGGAGCTATGTACCTTGTTTAAGAGAAGTAATACAAAGAGAGAACTTCTAATTTATGTGGGAGATATTGATCCTGGTGAGCATATGAAAGCTTGTGAGGAAGTATGGACTGTGAGCGAGTTTTTGTTACCTTTGTGGTTTTGGATATATGCGGTTTATAAGACCTTCAAGAATCAGCACGTGCATGGTATTTGTAGAACAAGACTAGGAGAGAGACTACTGATTGGGAAACAATTGATAAGGATTTCAAGAAGACGTTTAGACATGGTACAACAAGAGTTAATTGGGCCGTTGGAGGTGATTAAGGAAGTAGTCTTCCACAAGGACGTATAGTGGGAAGACAAGTTAAGGAAAATCTAGGATGATGATGAATATTTGGCGGATATGTTGTTTGTGCAAGAAGGATACCAATAGCAACTTTGTGTGGGGAGGTACCACCTCCCACACTAAGTCTCATTTGAAGGAGGTTCCCCACATAGAAGGACCAAAAGAACTAGCGAACGAAGTTGATCATATGAATGTGAAAACCACTAAAAGGGAGAGATGGTAGAGTCTATGTAGAAAAATCCAACAAAAGTACAAAGTTCAAAAATCAACCTTTGCGCTTGAAAGTGGTGAACATAGGTAGGAAGATGATCCTCAGATGAAAAGTTTAGGAGACTACTTGGGTATGTTGAGTTTACTCATCTCGCACAATTAGTGGAGTACAAGGATTTTTTCCAAAGAACTATCATGAAATGAAGGGCTTGCATCCATGTTTTAATAAGATGCACTTTAAGTTGTGCGAAGAGCGAGGCCACTGAACAAGAGACCGTATTGAATGAATCCAAACTTGCATGTGAAGGTAAAGGAGAAACCTTATAAGATGTTCAGTGCAAGTGTCATATTTTTGATCGAGGAGTCAAACTGTATAAGTCCGATGGTGATCAACATAAAGAAAGTTGGAAGAATCTGCGATGCGTGGATTCTAGGAAGTTGAATGATGCATGCATGCACGTGCAGGATCCATTCCCAACTCCATTACAAAAGAAGTGTTGGAAGGAGTTGTAAGATGTGATATCTATTTTTTTTTGTTGATTAATGGATTTTCCAACTATCACCAAGTGCAGATTGCAAAAGGAAGACAAATCAAGGACGACATATTTTCACCATGGAGTGGGAGATCTTTTGCGTACGATGTGATGCCGTTTGCATTGAAGAATTTGCCTACTATATTTTTGCGCATTGTGGTTGAAAGAAGCGTCGTTCAAAGATTTTATACACAAATTATTCGCAAGTGTATTTGGAAGATTAGCAGGGTGTATGGTCTAGTAAAGCACCATCCTGAAAATTTGTGTTTGATGTTTTAAAGATGTTGACAAGTGTACAAATTTCTAAGAATTTGAAGAAATGTACATTTTTGCGGGGTACCTTCTGGGTATGTCGTTGGCAAATTTCATTTGCAAGTAAGGCACATTAGTTGATCTTGCAAAAGTGGTTAGTGGTTCAAACATCTAGAGGCTACATGTGCACATAAAAAGAGTTTTGTGCCTTACTTGGTTGTTTTTGTGCCATTCTTGGTTGTTGTGTCTACTACTGAAAGCTTATTCAGAATTATGTGCACATCATAATAACATTAGAGGACTTGTTGAGAAAAGAAGGTCCATTCCATTGGACTTATGTGAAGCAAGGGGCATTTGATACATTAAAGGAGAAGTTGGCTAGTGCACCAATCTTACATTTTTTGGGTAGGAAGAAGCCTTTTCATGTTCATGCGGACACATCTAAGATGGAAATTGGGGCAATTCTTGCACAGCCAGGAGAAGGAAGAATAATCATACATTTTAGTTTGCAATTAGAAAAATGTCAAATGCAGAAAAAAATTATACCGCAACGGAGAAGAAAGCATTGGGGATGGTAAGTGCATTGCAAACGTTCAGGAAATACCTTCTAGCTAGTCCATTTGCATTATTTACAAATCATGAAGCACTTAAGTATTAGGTTAACAAATCAATATAACATGAGAGAATATGCCAATGGATGGTGTTGTTTCAAAAGTTTGTTCTCGGTTGTCATGACGCTTGGAAGATTACATGCGAGGCCGGATCACTTATCAAGGATTAATACGAGAGAATCTGCGCACCATATTGAAAATGATTTGCCCTATACACAATTGTTCTAGATTTTGCATGTAGCAGAGGAGATGGTGGAGATTGTGGCATTTTTGACATCAAGGATAACGCCTGAAGGATGGATAGTGATGCAAAAGAAGCAATTGGTAATGAAGGTTGCACCTTATCAAATTATTGGAAGGGAAATGTGTAAGTTGAGACGAGATGAAGTTTTCCGCTGATGTGTGATGGAACTTGAATGCAACAATGGTCTGCCAAAGTGTCATGAAGGAATTGTTGGACGATATTACGTAGGGAATGCTAAGGCACGCAAGATTTTGCTCGCAGGACTATATTGGCCTATAGTGTTCAAAGATGTTAAGGACTATACACTTCAATGTGATATCTACCAAAGAGTGGGTAGACCAAATAGGAGAGATAGATGTCGTTAGTTCCTATGGTAGCGTCATTGATTTTGTTGGTCCAATAAACCATCTTGCATGAAGGACTATTGAGTGGTATATTATGACATCAACAAACTATTTGACATGATGGGTCGTGGCTACGCCAACTAGAGATTATATTGCAACTAGTGCAACAAGATTTTTATGGAAGCATATAACTCCAAGGTATGGGTGTCCATTAAGTTTAACAAGTGATCAAGGGACTCATTTCCTTGAAATAATGGTGTGCATTTTATTAGAATTTGTTATTGTGCATCACATTTCACAAAACTACACCCTATCATTTGCAAATAAATGGGATGATAGAAGCCTTCAGCAAAATCATGGGGACAAAACTGACAAAAAATTGTGACGTGGAAAGGACAGATTGGGATAACTGAGTGTCCGTACTATTATGGGCCTACCAAATACCATATAAGAGATTGAACAAGCATACACCATTTCAATTAGTGTGTGGACGAGAGGCGGTACTCCCGGTGGTATTTTTCATACAAACCTTGTGTATTGCTCACACAAGTAATTTGGATGACCATCAATCTATTGATGAGAGGTTGACTAAGATCATGAAGTTGGATGAAAAGACATTGTTGGCTTGACAGGAGATGATTATCCAAAAATTGTGGCATGACAAGCACATAAAGACAAAGCTGCTACAAGCATGTAACAAGGTATTGTTGTTTGACTCAAGATATGTGCAACACCCTAGGAAGTTACACATCCGATGGATGGACCCTATTGTCATCCATCATATGTTGGACATCAAGTCTTGAGAATTGCGAAAAATGAATGGAGAGATGCTAGTAAGTCATTTCAACAAAAGTAAGCTTACGCGCTACTATGAGTAATCGTGTAAGAATTTGAAGATAATAAGGACAGCAGCCAAAAAATGCTAACCTAAAAATATTTATTGCTTTCTCGGATTTCTTTTCTTAGGCACGAATTTCTTCTATTAGTTGCTTTTCCATCATTTTCCTTGCACAAATAAATGAGTTTCTACTCCATTGTACATAAACATATGCAAGAAGATATTATAAGTAGGATCTTATTATTAAAGCCTTTGTGTAAGTTAACCACGGAAAGCAATATTCTATGCAAGAAAAGGTACATTGCTCGAGAAGAAAGGAAGCAAAAGAGGATGTAGATTGTAGTGTATTGCAAACTTTTATGCGCGAGGACATAATGCACGTATGAGAGAGATGAGGAAGAGAGGTTCTTCGAAGATTTCAAATAAAGTTTATTATCCATCCGAGAGTCAAGCAGGGAGAAAAATTCAAAGACCTATTGGGTTTTACACCAGACATCTACGTTTATGGGGCAACTTGGTTGGGATTTTTGTAGAGTACCACGCAGTGAGGACAAGGCAAAGTTTACAATTCCTATGGAATGAGAGAGAAAAAGTAAGAAAAGCCAAAATGGAAAAAGCATTATTAAAAGCATGAGGTAGGGTTTATGCAAGTGGGCAAAAGAGTTGGCCAGTAAATTTATTGCACCCATAACTATATAAAAAAGGTTTTTGCATTGTAATCAAAGACAATCGTGAACAAGATATATCCAGCAAGAAAAGCAAGTCTACATCTATGAGAAGTTTACGAGCTAGGGTGTAGAAGGATGGCCATAATAACCATGGCTAACAAAGTTACTGAGCAAGGGTTAAAGACCAGCAAATAGATCTACGGGTTAGCTGAGGAAAAGAGGTTAGTAGATTGTAGATTTGGGGAAGAGAAAGATGGTAGGGAAACCTTCCACCATTACATAGGAAATTAAAGGGGGAGTAAAAGTAGAGCCCTCAACAAAAAGGCCAAAGGGTTGTCTTTGAGATTGTAGAGACAGGGTTCCCTCCTAAAGTGCCAATTGCAGAAGATTTGGCCTAACTGTGGGGTATTGCACCATATAGGGTTTCAATCATCAAAAGAGCACTTACGAGGAAATATCATTTCAAAGATGGAGGCAATGCGGGGTGAGGAAAACCCAATGAAAATAGCTAAGTATTTGAAAGATACAGGGTTTCAATCATCAGAAGAGCACTTACATGGAAATATCACTTCAAAGATGGAGGCAATGTGGGGTGAAGAAAACTCAGTGACAGTAATACAGTATTCGGAAGATACAAGGATTCTAGTTTTGAACAATTTTCCCTATTTGTGAAACCTAGAGGAGTTGGTAAAATGGGCAATTTTGAGCACACCTAAAAATTTATATACTTTTGTAGTCAAATGAAGAAAATAAATATAAGCATGATGAGTGGATTGGTTAATGATGGTGTGTACTTGCATGAATCTTTTTCGGTCCATAAAGGAGTAGAAGTTGACTATACCAAAACGAATAATTGAGAAGAGTGGATACACAGTACACTATGGGAATTGATGGCATCCCTAATAAGTCAGCAATGTTAGTTGCACGACTGCTCACCACAAAGCTAACTATAGAAAATTGGATAAATTATTTGTGGATGGAGGTTATATACCTCGTTTCAAGGATTGGCAAAGAAAAACTTCACATCAATTTTGAAGTATATTGCTGAGGAGTTGATAAAAGGCGTGCCAAAAGCGCATGAAATTGGATGACATTTAAAGCATAGTATTTATCTGATCTTATTGATTGTTGAGGAGGTCTGAATTCCAAAGAGTCTACCTTTTGGAATTCCAAATGATCTTATTGGTTGTGCACAAATGTAAGGCCTCTATGAGTGCCAAGTTCAAAGCAAAAATGTTAGAGTGGTACAATAATATCACCCGAGAATTCGGCAATGGGAAGTGACTCACACAAGAAACTATGACGCCAAATATAAAGACTTTGTTGAATTTCATATGGTGGCACATTAGACTTTAGTTAAGGTAAAAGGTCAAGACTGAAAATAGAGAAAATGGATGGTGATGCCCTATGTTGTGTCGGACCGATATTTAAAGCGTGTGTTGGATTTGTTGAAGGGAATGTAGCGCAAAAGAGTTGATGCAGATAAATTGGATGCATAAGAAGAATTTTCGCGAAAGGGATTTTTGTTACAGGGAAAGACCAAAGTGTCGGATAATGAGGAGTGCGGGGAAAGTCCGAAGTGTTGGATGATGAGAACTGCAAGGATGACAAGTTAGAATAGGTCGAGGATGCTAAATTTGATGTGACCAAGCAAAATGAAAGGTGCTCATAAAACGTGCATTAAGATAAGTTGACGATTGTTGTTGGAGATGTTGATGAAGAAATTGCGGTGCAAATGAGATTTGAGTCCCCTAGAAAGGTGAAAGAAACAAGGGAGGTGATAACACCTAGGCCTATGAAATCACCAAAGACAAGATCACAACATTTGAAGACTCCAAAGAAGGGAAGAAAACCTTCGACGAAGAAGACTACAAAGAAAGAAACGGAGCCAATACTGTTAGAAAAAAGAGAAAAAGAATCAAGTGATGAATCATTCACTGGAAGTGATGACTCCTCGCACAAAACTATGGAGATGTTGTTCCCAGAAGATTTTAAGCAGAATGTGGACAAGGGTCAACCTAGGAATATAGCACTTGAGGAAACCGAGGTTAAGAAGTATTTAGGCATATAAGGTGTTTGATGAGAGTGATATAACCGTTATAAGATAATCATGTGCACTCTCCATCAAGCACAAGTAACGAACAACTGCTTGATCAATCTCATTCGAAGAGGGACTTGTAAAGTTTGCTAGCAAAGTTGCATCCAAACTTATAATTTGAACTACCCACAACTGGGGTGAGGAAGGTATTGATATAAGGAGGCCAAGTAATGAGCGAGGTAATGTTGTGCAAGCCACAAGTTTTTACAAATGAACATGAGAGGTCTGTGCTACTTAAGTGAATGGTCAATCAAATTCAAAGGAGCTTGGGCAAAGAAAAGTCCAACAGAAAATTGGAGGAGGTAAAGAAAGCAAAAGGGACGTTGAGGTTCAAGCAGAGCTTGAAACGTGAAACAAGGATGTGGCAAAAATGTTCAATTCAATTGAGGAACAACACCCCAAGGTATGTTAGGGAGTATGCATTGAAGGAATGACCTTGTTGGATCAGTTAAGTGCATCAATCGCAAGATTGGTGAAAGGATATAAAATAGCAACACCAATGAGATGTTTCCCAACAAAAAAAATGATGATTGTGTAAAAAGAGCTGGATGAATTAGAAGCAATACTAAAACGAGAGGAGGCTACGATCAAAAAGGCATGTGTAGATGTAAAGGGAGTGTATGATGCATTTGGCCAAGCACCAAAATTTGTGGATAGTTTTTTTTCAGTGGAGATAGCGGTGAATAAGGCAATGAGGGACAAAACGACATATTCAAAGAATGCCAAAGAAAACAAGAAAAAATTGGATAAAGTGAGGGCCCTAGATAAGACACTCTGGACCAAGAAAGAAGCAACAATTTATAAGTTTGAAGATTGTCAGGTAAAGTGTTTGGGACAAAAGAAACAACTCGAGAAACAACTAACTGTGCTAGAAGAGCTCCATAAGAAAATATAAGAAAATCTTGAAAAAGAGCTAAAGGTTTTTGGAGGTGATTGAGTAGGCTCAACAGAAGTGCAAGTAGGAAAGGATGGCATAGAAGTTGTGCTTGGAAGTTGGGTAGTGCCAAGGGCTGAACCGCAAAGCCAAGTACTTTACGTACTTGTGGCGTAGGATTTTTCTCCCTAAAGATAGGGGACGCAAGAAATGCTCGTCTGAGGGCAAACAAGATGTTTAATGTGGGGAAATGTTGACCCTTGAAAAGATGCAACACATAAGCCCTTTTATCATACATGAGGAAATGAGACATTTGATGCAAAACAGTTGGTTAGTGCAAGCGTCGACGAGGGAGTGGATTATCCATGATTGTGCAGTCGCTTGAGGAAGCAAGGGAAGATTTAGAGACATATAAGTGCCTGCTAGCTTGTGTACAACCAAGCATTTCAAAAGGATCTATAATAGGATCTTTGGAATATTCAGGTGACAACTGGATATGCCAAGTTGTCCATAAACCCTATAAATACCTGCCCATTCCTCACTTTGGAGGATGTCATCCAAGTTGATGCTAATGTAGGTTGTTGAATTATTATTAGCTTGTAAACTTTTGGACACATTGTTGGTTGGAGAAATTGTATTGTATTCATGAACCATTGGGTTTAGAGCAAAAGTTTATACATTGAAATGAAGAGTGAAGTTGTAACTATTCATGTGTTGTTATTTCATAACGAACGTACTTTGGGTCATGAATATAATGTTATAGCAATGTTGAGTTGAGGATTTTATGAGTATTTTGTGTATCCTATAACAATCAAGGCAGTATTACATATATAATGAGAGTAGTTATTCCCTCCCTACCCCTATCGGGTAGACCCCCAAAGGGAGTGTAACCCCATTGACCCCGTTAACTCCAAGGGGGTTAGCCTCGTTAACAAAGGACAAAGGATTAGAACCCTCCCTACTCGGCCGACGGGAGATTAGTTAGTTGGGGTGGCGGCTAGATAGAGATGGAGATAGAGTTGGGGGAGGGGCCCATATAGTTAGATGGGGTTGGTCGATAGCATCCCTGAAGTGAGCGGCAGTTATATAGAGATGGTGTTGGGGGAGGGGCTCCCATATAGATAGAGATAGGGTCATTGCCATGTAGATATATAGGGCCCTGATAAATGGGTCATGGCCCTATAGATATAGATAGGCCGATGGGGGTCAAGGCCCTATCTATATATCTATTCACGGATTACCGATAGCTTCTTTCTCTCTCGAACGGAGTCAGGATATATAGGCTTCATTCATTCGTTATGTCCGGTCGAGGGGTTAATATAGAGGGTGCCCCCCATAGTGGATTGAGTATAGATGGATCGAGGTGAGCGTGTAACAACTATATAGAGAGGGGGTCAGGCCCGCCATATAGATATCTTATCTTATCTTATAGTTCTAGATAGGTCTCTCAAATCTCTATATAGGCCTCCTCATAATCAGGATTGGGGTTCGACCCTCTACTCATCAATGCCCTCCCTCACCCTCATGTCAAGCTGACTCAAAAGTTCTCATTCGAATCACCTATCTCTGGCGGGGATTCCGATTTTCCATGCAATTAGCCAGCCAGATCCATGTCTGATCGAGCCCTATATATAGAAATACAACTGGCGCCCTAAATAGATTCTATATAACATATAACTGGAGTTCCCCATTGTGGGGAAGTGGTTACCCCAATTAGCGATAGGTGGTGGAGAATAGCTCTGATATCGGGCTAGGTACCATTAGTGGAGACATTCGTGTATATGAATAAAGATGCTACGGGGGTGCTTTCGAAACTATCTAGAATTCACTCACAACCAATTCACAACACTAATTACTCGACTTGGGAGTGGGGGTCGAGATGGACAGGAGTTGGGATGGACATGATCATGTGGTTGTTACTCATGCCTTTCGCCCATGTCAGTGTACCATCGTTGTTACGGCATCACTCACATTAGTGTGCCACGGCATCACTCACATTAGTGTCTAGTGTTCCATCATTTGGTGTTGCTCTTTGGATTCTGGGATCAAGTTCTATAGGAGATATGGCCCCCTACCTATATAGCCAGCCCACCTATATATCATCTCGCTCTTCCCACTGTGTCGTGTAACTAAGTAGTCAATGACTAATATGAGTCGTATCATGTATATAGCAGTGATGCCACCGTCTATCTATATGATACAAGTAATGACTAATAGTAGGCCCCGTGTAGTGTCAACCCTATGGTTGCCAACGGAATCTCATCTCACTCGGGGCCAAGTTAGAAATAGGCCCCTACCTATATAGCTAGTGATTGCCCCTCTCCCTATATAGAGAGGGGTAGAGGGGTCTCGTAGGCCTATATAGCCCCATGACGGTCCCCCAGCCCGTCCCATCGGCACCCTCTACTCTCTTTATCCTCCCATAGATAGGGGCCCTCCATATAGATCAACAATCCAATCCATTATTAGACTAGACGAATGGGTAGAATGGGTTGAGGAAGCGATTGGCAATTAAAGTACCCTATCCATTACAGCTTTGCCTCCCCATCTTTTATTTCATGAATCATCGATTCACGGGGGGCCCTTTCTCGTGAAATCCATAGTTGGACAAGTCCAGCAGCCCCAAAAAGCGTTCGTTTAAACTAACACCCTACCCCTATTGACTAAGCCACCCGGGCCGTTATCTCAATTGGATCGGGGGCCAAACCGACAATTCTGAGCTCCCATGGTGAATTCCAAGTCATTTGTCGCCCTTCCAACAAAGGCTACCAATTATGCGCGGGTGGGTATTGATTAATCCGCTGTAATTTTTGTCATAGAACAACAATATGGCTTCCTTGACAATGCATCAACTACCATGTTATTTTCCCCTTTCATAAAATCAATATCAAAGTCAAAAGACTAAATTTTACTCACCCACTTCTGTTGTCTATCATTCAAATCAGTTTCGTTGAGAAAATACCTCCAGCTATTATGATCCGTCTTCATCACAAATCTGCCACAAACAAAGTATTGCCAAAATTGCACCAAGGCATGCATGATTGTCAACATTTCTTTATCATAAATAGAGTATTTTCTCTCCACATCTTTGGGTTTTCTACTCTAACTGCAATTGGATGCTTATTTTGCATCAAAACAGCCCCAATACCATCTCCGGATGCATCACATTCAACAACAAAAGGAATTGAGAAATTTGGAACAAGTATCGGGCATCAACTCGTTATCTTTTTGAGCTTGTCAAATGCTTGTTGGGCTAAAGGTGACCAGCTGAAAGCTCCATGCTTTGTCAAAGTTGTCAAGGGGGCTAAAAGTTGTGAAAATCCTTTCACAAATCTCCGGTAGTAGCTACAAAGACCCAAGATGAGTCAATGTGGTGGGAGGAGGCCATTCCATGATAGCTTGGATCTTTTGTTGATCCACTTGTACTCCTTGAGCGTTGATGACATGTCCAAGATACAAAATCTCCTCCATTCAAAACTCACATTTTGATAATTTGACAAAAAGAGACTGTTGTTCCAAAATGCTTAACACCATATCCAAATGCTCTTCCCATGACTTAATATAAATCAGAATGTCATCAAAGAATACCAATACAAACTTCCTCAAATGCTCTCTAAAAACATGATTCATTGTTGGCTAGATTTTCTGCATAGCATCAAACCTAGGCAGTCATGACATAAATCTCCCTCATTTAACCGGTGAGGCTCCCGTGTCAGATTTGTCAATAAAAATGTGTTATTATCTATCAGGGGTTTTACTTTAACCACTTAGTTCATGAACCATAACTAAGAAATTCTGCAGCAAGTAAGCAGTTGTTCAAGAAAGGAAATATTTTATAGAAGAAGGAAGTAAAGGAAATACAGAGAAGAAATGGGGAAGATGTGCATCCCAATTAGTAGATAGCAGAGCTAATTGCATGCACATAGAAGAAACTTAATAGATATGAACACACAAAATTATAAAACAAAGGCAGCTCTAGATCCAGATCTAAAATAACACAAAGTTTATCAAGAGATCTAAGATTCAAAGCAAGAAACACAGTACACCGTGACACAAAGTTCTCCGGAAACCTGCTCCTTTGTATTCCTTTGCTCCAAGTTGCTCTCAGGGGTTCAGCACAAAGTCTAGAACTCAGGATTACTGCTTACAAATTCTGATCGCTCCTTAACCCGAAGGTTCTTCCTCTAGTTATAGAATGTAGAGGGGCAATTACAAGTTGGAAGCTTTAGTTGAACTGGCACATGTGGAAGTCGGAAAGAAACAACTGACAATCTTCCTCCTGGAATTCCTCTTTGCGTGACATGTATGATTTGCAACTGAAAATAGAAGCTTCTATTTTGCACGTCCGCCACCTATCTCCAAGTAGTTGACTTCTTCAAGTAATGGCTTTTAAACCAATCACTTAAGTTGTATAATTGAATTGATCGCTCAATTACTTTGTCGAAGGAAAGAAGAAGGAAGAGGAAAGCTGACTTTGTCCTTTTTCATGTCTACATGCAGCTGATTCAAACTGGATCTAGAAGCAGCTGGATTTGGAAACAAGCTGGAATTGCAAGTAGTTGGAATTGGAAGCAAGCTGGAATTTTGCCTTCGCATTGTCTTCTCTTTTATCCTTGAAGGTTTTGCAGTTCTTTTTTTGTACATGCATCAATGCAAGGTTGGCCGTAGATAACTCATCATCCTTATTTTTAATTGCATATGAGCAATTAAAAATTCTGGAAAGCACTCAGGGTGAATGAAAATTCAGTGAAGGCTTCAACTGGAAGATGAGAGCACATGCACAAGATCTTGGAAGGAATTTTCCACGCACTGACTTCTTCACGGGCTGCATTCGAAACAAGAGGATGAAGCCTTTGTGCCGGAAGCTTTTGCAACTATGAGATCTGGATCTGGATCTACATATGGATTTACATCTGCATCTGCATCTGCATCTGGATATGGATCTGCACCTGCATAACAAACTTTGGCAACTGGGCTATGGATGGAAAAGCTGCAACTCGAATAATTCCACTGCTTTTAATCTGCACGCATGAGTGAAGTTTCTCCTGCACGCATGAGTGAAGTCTTTCCTGCTCTGGATTTGTTTATCAATTCAGCAAGAGGTTTCGAGCCTAGATCTGTGTCTCCAGTATCTGTAAATTTAGAAGTGATGCATGACTCTGTTGTGCTTTCTTTTTCATCTTTCTTCGCCATAGCTTTGTCTATCTTTGTCTGAATAATTCTTTTTCTTCTTATTTGACTGGAATTCTTCAAAACTGGTGCAGATCTGGACAATTCTTCAAATTCGGAGGATATATGCAATGCATTGGACATTGATAAAAGCTTATTTTCCTTTGTAAAGCACCTGCCCACAAAAAAAAGGTGTTTAATTTGCACTGAGCTCCTGAGCTCCTGTAACACCTGTGCAAACAATTATGCAGACAAAGATCAACCTCCTTCAAAGCATGCGCCAAATTTGGAAGCTTTTAGCCTTGTTGCCACCTTGCCTGAGCAAAATCCTTCTTCAAATGGGGGCGCACTTTTCCTCTTGGCTGCAATTCTTTACCTGTGAATTAAATAATTCACCCATATGGCTGCCCATGCTTATATAACCTTCACAATTCTATAATTAATAATTGCCCTAACAATTAAAGGCAATTAATTAATTAAAAATCATGCTCTTCTCTTTTAAATATAGCATGTTTAAGGACAGCCATCCAATAAATTAAATTAATTCAATTTAATCCTTCACACTTCACTTCACTTAAGCTTCACAGTGTGCTTTGACCATAGCCACTGAAAATAGGAATTAATATAATCATTTAATACTTTAAAAAGTATTAATTCCTTCTCAAAAGGGGCTGCATTAAATAAATTAAATTTATTTAATTTTGGAATTCTATTTCCAATTGATTTATTCCCCTTTGCTTTTGTTGACTTTTCCACAAGCCTGGGTGCCAAAATTGGGTGAATAAATATTAACAAATATTTATTTAATGCATTATTATTCACCCAAGGTGGGTCGCACTTTTTTGCATAATAGAATTCTATTTTTAAGAATTTCTGACAATGGGATTTTTTACCCTGCAAGGCAGCCCCGGAAATCCCATGATCCACTTAAGTGATTTGACTTTGACAATGGGATTATTTACCCTGCAAGGCAGGCAATAAAATCCCGTGATTTCACTTAAGTCACTTTTCTTTTATTTCACCATGGGAATTTTTACCCTGCAAGGCAGGCAATAAATTCCCGCCTTTTGCAGCCTCTAACTTTCCCCTGCAGCTTAAGTGAATTTTCTATCATGGGAAAAAAGTACCTTGCAAGGCAGGCAATAAAATCCCACCTACCACTTAAGTGAATTTGCAGCTTAAGTGAATTTTATATCACGGGAAAAAGTACCCTGCAAGGCAGGCAATAAAATCCCACCTGCCTGCAGCTTAAGTGAATTTTCTATCACGGGAAAAAGTACCCTGCAAGGCAGGCAATAAAATCCCACCTACCTGCTGCTTCTATTTTTCCCACTGCAGCTTAAGTGAATTTTATAACACGGGAAAAAGTACCCTGCTAGGCAGGTATAAAATTCCCACCCTGCCTGCGGCTTCTATTTTTCCCATTGCAGCTTAAATCCTTTGTTTTCCAAAAATGCGCCCATCCCCGCAGGGGCTTTTCCGTGCACGACTTCGTTTTTTCCCAGTGATCCAGACCTCTGATGGTGACTTCCTCCGGGCATAATGTGCGTATATGTTTTCCAGCTGCTCCAGGCCAAAAATCGGGCTTACCCGGCAAAGGAATTGTTCTAGAGAAATTTCACAGAAAACGAAACGGGACAACACAAAAACACGAAAAATTGCCAAACGTCACAAATAAAGCTCAAAACTTATTCCAAGTTAAAATCCTTCTGGTACATAGGGAGTAATGACATATTCGATCATAACAAAGTTAAAACGGAGCGCAAATAGCCTCATACGGGGCTCAAAATAATTAAATACAAATTTCCCGCAGACAAATCCCGACGACAGAATATAACAATTTTGGGCATCTGGGTATTTGGTGAAAAAGGCTAATATGGCTCTTTGGGAATATCTTGACACAATACAAGAACTTTCAAGCAATAAAAACACAAAACGACCCATTATTTTAAAAGTACGAAAAATTTTTCAGATAGGGTAGTCACAGATTTAAGGATGAAATCTGGGTGACACCATATTGTTTGGGCAATAGTCCCATTGACCTACTTTTGTGGTCATTCGTTGGACATTAATATTTTTATCTTTATCTTTATCTAGCAAACACAAGACAAATTCAAGGCACTCCATGATTGTTATTGAGTAACTCATTCTTTCATGTCAATGATCGTGTTTGGCTTCACTTGTATAAATATAGGTTTCATAACAAACATCACAAGCTAAAACCCATCAAATATGAACCTTACACCATGCTCTAAGTAGTTGATAACAATTTTATTCACTTAGATCTTCTAGCTCAACTTGACATCCATAAAGTTGTTAATGTGATCCAGCTCAAGTTACGCAAGCCATCTCACTTGAAGGAGGTTTCCATCACTTATGTAGAGTTCATCATTCAAGATTTTCAGAAATTATCCACTGAGGATGTTATGATCGATGTTCAGACTTCCTAATTGTAAAAAGATTCCTTACCAAGCCAAACACTATAGCATTCCAGAATATCAACATAAATGAAACTCTACATAGAAACTAGAAATAATAGATAAAAACAATAGAAGTGGGGCACCTGTACACCTCAGGTTGGATTGCACATGCAAATCTAAATGAAGCAAAAGAGGTTTCACAAAATGGCAATTACCTCTTCGTAGTAATATTCCTCATACCTTGTAGAATAACTTCCTTGTCTTGCACCTTGAACTTCAACTCCATAGTCCGATAATTTTGAGTGAATTCACCCAAAGATTACAGCCATTGTACACCAAGGACTACATATGTTTCACCAATGCCAATAACACAAAAATCATCTCTTACCTTATGTCTTCCTAGAGTGAGCTCAAGTTGTGGAATCTTCTTTGTGCATGAAAGTGAATCTCCATCCACTACTGTCACATTGAAACCTCAAATCTTCCATCATCAATCCCATCCTTGTAACCAAGCTTTCATTAATGAAGTTATGTGTAGCTCCACTATCTATCAACATGGTGATCCTTTACCCATGAAGAATACTTCTCACACGGAAAGCATAGTATCTAGGTGCTCCAGATAAAGTAGCTAGTGTTCCATCCGTGGGAACCATTTCTTATTCCTTTGCTTGCTCTTCAACTTCTTCCGGATCAGCACTCTCTTTTTCCTCTTCATCATCTGAAATTACCTCAATGTAGTGGGTTGCCCCTTTTCCACGACAACGGTAGTCAAGTGTCCATGGATCCTTAAATGTGAAACATAACTTTTTCCTTCTTAGCTCATTCCTTGCCTCTATTTCCTTGTTGTTTTTCAGCCACTCTTTTGTATCATATTTACCTTGAAATGCCTTGCCTTGTTGCCCAAAATTTGGTGTTCTTTGCTCATTGTTTGAAGTAGGTCTTGGTTGTCCAAAAGACCTCTTTGGCTGCGCCAAAGGTGTTGTCCTTTGTTTTCCACTCCTAGGCTGTCCAAAATCCATATTTTTTCTTTTTGGAGCTCAAGTTTCTAGATCCAAAGACTTCTTGATTGCTCCTTGTAGAGAGGGAGGACTGGAGGCCTTGACTAGGCCTCTAAGTGGTTATGCTAGTCCCTCGATGAACAACAATACTAGTCTTCTTTCACTTACATCCAGTACTATCACTGCAAGTCTCTAAAACTCGTAAATATATTTGTCCAATGATCCCTCTTGCTTGAGTTGAGTCAATTCTCTGAAATGGATATCTAGGTCTATTTTATCAAACCTTTTAATTAGACATTGACTAAATTCCACCATTCATGTGCTACTCCCTCTAAATGCAAGGTTGCAAACTTGAGGGCTTCTTCTTCATACATGGGATTCAATGACAAGTAGGTATCTAATTTTTGTGGCCATGCTCTAGCTGAACACTTATTTGAACCATCATAAGAGGGAAGAGTTAACTTTCCTAAACTTTGTTGAATGTCTCTTCTTGGTTGCTCTTGTTGAACTCTTCTATTCTTCCCTATGCCTTTGCTATTGTTCACTTGGCAGTAATCCTTGCAAGATAACATGTCTCTCACTCTGAAACTAAGGGTTGCATATTCTTCACCCCATATCTCTATATCTTCAATGTCATTTGTTGGATCTAGTTCAATTGTTTGTTCCTCTTTCTGAAGGAACTTGGCCCTAAATATTTGAGGTGGTGGCTTGATGAAGGTATTTGCTGGTCCAGATGAGATCCCTTCACCATTGTTCGTTGCTCCTTGATTTGTTGATATATTATGCCCATGTAGATCCTTAGCCAAGTCCGTGATTGAGCATGTCAATGCATCACACATTTCCTTTTGAAATTCTCTCAGCACATGTTGCATTTCTCTTTGGATTTCCCTTTGAGATTCTCTAATAGCCTATTGCAACTCTCTTTGACTCCTTGTAATCACCTCTTGCATGAAGCTTAGCTCATCTATAGGAGGAACTCTCTAATCTTGCTCATCCATTGTTCCTTTCCTTGGAGTCTGATTCCATCTTTGATAAACTAGAGGTGTTTTTCTCGTGTGCATTTAGATCTAATCTCTATCACAAGATGGCAAGGAAAACCGCTCTGATACCACTGTAATGTCCCCAATGGGATAATTTCTAAACCCAGAAGGAACACTTGCAATGTTGATTTATAACAGCCAACTGCTAGAGAAAATATTTGACAAAACCGCATATCTGAATTTTATTCTAGAAAATGTGACTTGCCTTAAAGATTTATGGCACTCAAAACTGATCTAAACTGGATCAAATGATTGCCAAAAATAACCAAAATTCATCATAGATACATAAATGCCAGAAAAAATCAGGTTACAGACACGACTAAAAATGAGGCTTCCGAAGTCCAAATCTCATGTAAACAAGCTGGAATTGATCTGTAAAAAATATGATAATGAAAATAGAAACCAAATCTGGAACAACCGTGCCCTAGGAAGCTCAAATACCTCCCACAAGTGAATCGCTCCTCTAGAAAACAACTGGAAATGTATGCCAAAAATTAGACAACACTTCTTCAAAACCTAGCTGGAGATGACATAAATTTGCAATTGAGGGTTTTCAAACACTGTTGGAAATTCAAATTGGTACTTAAAACTCAATGAAAACCCTTGAATAGAGCTTCCTCTCACAAAGGATGAAGAGTTTGCGTTCTTCAACCTTGGCAATAGAAGGTTTTCATCCTATAAAGGAAACACATCAAAGGGTTTTCGTCCTTCAATGCAGAATTAGAAAGCTATCAATTCAATCAAAGTTCATATGTAAAATATGCAAAAAGATGATCTTCTCCCATGTGTGGCGACCTCCCTTTATAATTGCAATTGGCAAATGAGCCCACACAAGGATCCAATCAGCTCGCTCCACTTGGTTACTTTATAAAATATTTTTATCCCCTTGCTTTATTTCCCTATATGGGTCACATTTTCTCCTTAAGGGGAAATAAAATAAAGTGACCTTTTATTTTATTACTTTATCACTAATAAATAACTAAAGTGCTTATAAAAAATCATTATTGACTAAAATTACTTTATTAGGATAAGTTTCCCTTATTTTCTACCCCCTAGCCGTTGGGAAACAAAGAATAGGCTAAGGGTTTTCAACCTATTATTTTTGAGAAGAGGATATTACAGGCAGTAATCAAAGGGTTAGAGAAGTTTAAGATTTTCTTAAACCAGTTAAAGTCGCTATCAGAACTAATAGTAAAGCAATGATGGAAATCACGAGGACTACGCCTAACAAGGGTTTAGCACAAGGCAGGATTGTTAAATGGTGCCTCTAGTTGTCCAACTATGAGTTTGATTTGATTTGGATCAAAGGAGAAGAGAATACTTTGGTTGACTATTTAACTTGTGAATTGTTCATGTTCTTACGGAAATCAGAAGCTCTGTCTCCATCTCTAATGATGAAAGAAAGTGGGAAAATCTTCCAAAAGAGATCAAAGATACACTAATCACCTACCGGTATGCTGACAGGTGGTTAAGCTCAAATAAAGATGCAATTCGGAATTCATTTGAGTGGAAGCAGAATGGTGAAGATGACAATTTCCTTCATGATTGTTTTGAAATATTCATTGTTTCTATAAAACTTGAGCCAAACTCCTACTTCAATTTTGATGTATTTGTCCAAGGATTCAAAGCAGCTCAATAGTCACTTGAGGCATAAAGAAGGATAGCAAAATGTTGTTCTCTGGGGTTTACAACAGTATTTGGTTTGCCAGACTTCCTTTCGAAGAATTTTCTCATCAGCACCATCAACTAGAATCAGAAATGAAAGACTTCTTTAACAATCTAAACGAAGGATATGGAAACCATATCAATCAGCATCTGGTAGAATGTCAAGAAAATCCTCAGCTCTAAGCCCAGGCTAGAATTTTACCACAGAGAAGGGAAACACTATGCATGGATAGATATCCAAAACATGAAGGTAGTCATCCACAACGGTGAAGCTTCAAGAAGATTGGAATGGGACATGGTTTCACATGGGAAATTTATTTCTTTTCACCACCAATTTGTTCCAAGTGATGATGATGAACCATTACCAATATGCATGGATGGATATCTAGAACATGAAGGTAGTCATCAACAATGGTGAAGTTTCAAGAAGATTAGAATGGGAGATTTATTTCTTTTCACCACCGATTTGTTCCAAGTGATGATGATGAACCATTACCACCTATGCCCAAACAACCAGGAGAAAGTCAAGACTCTCCATTACCACACGTATCATTGGACAAGGAAGAGTCAGGCACACCAAAGGAGAATATTCTTCGGAGGGAGACTTCTGACGTGTGTTGTCAGAATTGCAGCTGGAAGGACATAGGAGCCCGTTGCTGAGTTTGCAGAAATTGCTCTAAACCGCTGCATGCACTTGCGATAAGTGCACAATCTTGATACTGGCATAGGGATCAAAAGATAATGGCCAGCTCAACTTTCCCAAATCCTAGTTGTGCGACAGACGGAATGACAACTGTGGGTCACCAAGATCACAAGCAGAGGAGAATATTTCCTCCGAAATGTGTCATTCTATGACAAAACTTGTCCAACAACTGCAAAGGTGAAGTGGGCCCTATCACCCACTATAAAAGGAATTTTATGTACAGTCCTTGCAATGACCGACACTGCTTTATGAAAATATGTCCGACCTTATCACAGAATCTTATCTAAAGCCTTCCACCAGTAGTTGTCTTTTATTATATCGCTTTTTAGGATAGTTTAAAGTCCGGTTCCCCTACTATCAATAAGAGGCAGTGCCTCATTTGTATGCATCTTTTTTTTCTGGTTTTAAGACTAAATGAAATCAGTTTGCTAAGTGTATGCTCTCAATTAATCCCATAGGTACTCAATTGATCAAATTCACAATTCCACAATTCAAGATTCATATTCCACAAGTGGATCAGCTAACTTATCAATATTCAAGATATACCCTGCTGTCATTACTGATCTCAATTGGGCTTGTCCAGGTGTCTCATAGGGATCGAGGTCCATATCATTTTCTATTTTTATGGTGCCTATCTCTAGTTCTTCTCCAGAAGAATTAGAATTCGGCTCTGTGACTGGTTCCTCTAAGATAATTGTATCAATATCTTCATCTTCTGACTCTTCTGAGAATGTTTCATCACTGACTGACTTGGAATCATTTTCTATGACTTTATTGATTGGGTCAGGTTCTATTTGTAATTCTGGTTTTGTTTCTTGTCCATAATGGATCAAATTGTACTTTCTCATAGCTTCTGCTAGCCAGTTTACTACTTGTTTTTCTTCTCTGACAGTTCCAATCCTAAGAGGTTCCCTTGGAGGTGAATCAGGTCTATCCCTCATGTAATTTCTAGCTTTTTGCTCTTTGGCTGCATCTATAGTCTTTTTTCTCTTGAGCTTAGGAATTTTCAGTACAGGTTCTTCCCTTTGAGCTGACCTTGTGCTGGTTTTGACTATTGCAGAGCTAGACGGTTCTTGGTCTTCGTCGGAGCTATCTTTATTGGCTTGTGCTAATCTGATTTTCTTAGCATAAGCTATGACCTTTTATAATTTTGCTGCCATATTATTCAACTGTTCTTTAGTGTATTCTTGATTTTGCTTGATTTCATCTACAGAGTTATTTAGTTGAACATTTTGTGTATAACGAGAATCTTGATCCCTTTCAATCTTTCCTACAGACTTTAAGACACTTTCAGATGCACCTACTGTCCTTGTCGTTAAAGTATCAAGTTTGTGAAATACCGTCGAATTGTTTTGGGTTGCTGCATCTATTTTGCTTAAAGCGATTGCATGGTTCTTAGCATAAGTAGTCATGCTATTAGATTTTCCAGAGATTTCTGAGCAACTGATTAGAGGTGTTTGATAGAAGTTCTCAACAAGCTAGTAGTATCTTTTAAAATGATAGTGTCTAATTGTAAATCCATTACATCACTAGCTATGTCATCTATATTTTGTTGAGCAGCTAAATCCCACTGTGATAGCCAGTTCCTTCGAGATTTTGATGACTTAGGCTGCTTTCCTAGTTCTGTATGAAGCTTTGCTTCATACATACCCCACATTTTTTGCTCTACATCATATATAGAGAGCGATGCAGGTGTTGGCCATCTTCCCATAGCATAGCTTTCTACCGTCTTTTTCTCGTTGCCCACTTTTAAATCACATTTCACTCTTTTATCCTTGTCCTGCCTGGGTAATATTTTCTTTTTTTCTGACATCATATTGTATCTCTCCACAAACTTGTAATCTTCTTCCAGGGGAGACGGAGTTGGTTGAAGATTTTCTTCCTCCTTGGGAATGAGAGTCAGATTTTGACTAACCTGGTGTGTAATGATTTCTACCAGTTGGGGAGACTGGGGAAATTGGTTCAGTAACTCAGATGTAATGATAGCTGTAGCAGCCGAAACATTTTGTGTTGGGTAAGGATTAACCAAATCAGGGATAGATCTGGGAATTATCAATGATTTAGATTTATCAAGCATATGGATTGGATCCATACCACTATATCTGAGGATTTGTTTGTGTGATGATGACGGTCTAGATGAAGTGCTAGCTCTTGGTGGTGAATCCATCATGCTATTCACATGTGTAAGATCGGGAAGACCGGTAAGAAAGGAGGGGGGTATCCTATATGGAAACCTTTGGGTTCAATATGCCGGCCAAAGTCTACAAGATTTTTGGGTCTGTAATATCCCCTTTTAGGATATTATTTAAATCTGCAAAAATTAATTATCTGGATCACCCTAGGAAGATTAGATCTTCTTAGTTTGACCTCAAATAACACGATATTGGCAATAATACAACCCAAAGTGGAGTTGGAGTATGCCAAGGTGGTGGGTTAGATGGGAAAACTAATTAGAATGCTAATATTACCCAGATCAGATTTTTAACAGCAGATAATTAATTAAAATTCAAACCCCAACTGCTGCAATTTTCTAAAATTAATTCTCGCTTAACCATTCAAGCAAAAATCTTCAAACTTTGGATTTTGGGCCACAAAAATATGAAGAACTAAATCCCAAAACCAGTTTTTGCACAGCCAGCATAAGACCCTAATTTTTCCCTAAAAATTAGGTCGCCCAGCACATTCAGGGCATCCAATTAACCCCAAAAATTATAAAATCACTTCCCTCTTATTTCTCCTAATTTCTACAATCAAATCCAATATTAAACTAACACCAAAACAGCAGATCTGAAATAAATATTAATTTGTAACAACCAAAAAGCTTGCAGACAGCTGAAATCTTCTAAAATTCATAACTTGTTCATTACTCCAAATTTTTCCCTCAAATAAATTGCAGAATTTTCTATAAATTAAGAGCTTTCTAAAGAGCTATCATTCTGAATTTTTGAAGCACTGCAACCCTTCCAAAACAACCCCCAAAATCTGAAAACCAGTCGCTAGGGTTAGGGAAGATTAATTAAATAATTTCCAGTTCTTTCCTAGCCTCCAAACACACCAAAATATTAGTCCCAAACTTGGAAAAATATGTCAATACAGATCAGATTACATATCTAGCTCAAAAGACTCCAAAACATGCTAAAACAACCTCCAATGCAAGTCATTTTAGCTCTAATAAATGCAGCAGTGAACAGCAGTAAATAAAACACCATAAACCCTTCCAAAATCACTTAAATTTGAGCCACAACATGCAGATTTAACCTCACAAATTAATGCATCAACATATGAGCCAAGTCGCCAATATTGGAATGGAAAAACAATGCATAAACACATTCAACTCAAGAGAACACAATGGAGAGAACAATGAGTCTTCAATATTCTTCAATAATGGATCCAAAATGAGAGAGAGCACAATGCAAGAACTAGGGCATACATCCCAATACTCCAAGCATGGAGTGAAATCAAATGATCAATCCAACATAAGTCTCACAATGATCCCAAGCTCTCCTTTTATAAACAAGGAGGCACAAAATTCGAAATCCCTAGGAGAGGGAAATCATTAAATAAAAATAGTTTATCCTTCCTAGGTGTGGCGTCCCCTTTCTAAAGGTGATTTTAATATTAAAAACCACCCAAAAGTTATTTAATTAATTTCTTTTTTTTTATTTTGCATTGTAGGAATTAAATTAAATTAAATTAAATAAATTACATAATTAAATAATTAATGTTTTATAATGTAAAATAATAAAAATCACTCTCCAGGCAATAATATTTAATTATTTAATATAATTTTCCCCTTGCAACATCCCAAAGCCCACGGGGAAAGATACGCTAAGGGTCTTCAAAAATAGGGACATTGCAGGGTCCTATAGGGTATTGTACACCTGTAGAATTTATTTTGTTTTTTTTAAAAACAAAGGATCATTATATTAAAGAAAATAAAAGGATACAAATTCTACAATGTCAGGCATTGAAACTATACATCAAGAATGCTTTACAAGTATTCATGAAAGTTAATCTGAATATAGAATATTTCTCATGTCATCCTGAACTCTAGGCCATCATAATGGTGGGGTCTCCATAGCAAAAGATATTGTTATTGTTCAGGGCCCAATTGGCCAAAAAGTCTACAAGATTTTTGGATCCTAGAAGGTATTGTACACCTGTAGAAAAATTTGATGGAGTAACAGGATTAAACAATCTAATCAGAAATCGGCATTCAATAGTGGCATAGACACTTCCAGGCAGCAACTCAATATCCTTAAACTCGATACAAAGTAAAAATGCATGATTACTATTATCATCTAGAAGTTTCATGGTAAAGTTGGGTCGAATTGAACATAATCCATCAGAAGTAAGGACTCCGGTGAATTGCGCAATTACAGCATTATCCCAATTTGGATTTCTGGCATCAATTAAAGTTGCAAAATAACTTGCACCTATATCATAATTAAAATGAGGGTGCACTATCAGATCTATTTGAGAGAAATGAATATGTAAATATCCATCTTTTAACGATCTCTCAAAATCAGACTTGTCGACAAAAGGAAAAATGAAATGTCTAATACCTTCAGCTTTTACCAATAGATTTACTTCAGATTATTTCACGGTTCTAAGAATTTTAGCCTCAAATCCAATTTCTGGATACAGATCCTTTTTATGAACATTTGGAAATGAAAAAAATCCTGAACTGTCTACTTGGCCTTCTTGTTCTAAGATAAAAGGAAGTAAACTCTGAGTTCTACCTGAAGAGGATGCAAATGAAGAATTTATCTGGAAACTGCTTAGAGTGTTGTTTCAACTACACGATATCTCTAGAAGTTGCTTCTTTACTGCACCTCGTATGGCTGCCCTTCACATTCTTAACAGCCACCTGCCTCAACGGACTTCACTCAGGTCTTACTTTAGCGCGGCTTAGGCATTTCACAACTCCAGTATTACCTCTGAGTACCAACTTCTAACTCTAAACCAGTTATAAATGAATCTTAAAACATTTGACAGATATAACTCGGCTTTGATACCATTTTTGACACAAGATCAAATTCACAAGTTCTACCAAGCTTTTGATATATATATACATAACATTTCTTCTTTTTATTTTGTTTTTGGTCTATATTTAAATTCAAATTGCATTTTTATTTGTAGAGTTCAAAAAACATTAGATATGTAAATTTTTATCAGGTTAAAAGTTAAAAACAGCATTATTGCTTTCAGACTTGAGTTTATGTCATGATTAACAATTTAATTAATCTCTCTTTTTGCTGAGATCTAGTTTGTGTACCATAAAATGTTAGCTTTTTATGGATTTTACATTTTTTTAAGTTGCCTAGCCATCGCACAGTAATTATTTTAGTGTTTACAAATATATTTTAGTTTCTAGTGTATCCCAATGCCCATCTGCTTTTTTAATAAAAAATGGCTCACTGGTACTGGTACCCATCCCCGTCTCCTAATTTTCCAAAAGAATGGCATACCAGACTAGTACCCCTCCCTGTCTACTAGTAGCACTGCTAAATAATATTCCTTCAAGGAAGATGCATTAAAAAAATGAGAAACCGCTAAAACGGATTAAATAGCATGAAGAATACAAGGTAAAACTGTTTTAAGTAAAAACACTAATACCTCAAATACATGATCCAAAGGACATAAAAAAGGTTGTTTTGTCATCGTTCCTGGCAATATCCCTGGATGTCCATACCAAACTCTCTCAAACCTACACCACAGGGGAGGCATGACCTGCACAGACGATAGCTTGTCAGAAGTGTGTGAAGAAACTGCAATAGCTTATAAACATAAATCAGCCAGTCTTTAGCAGAAAGAAATGCTAGAATGATATAAATTGTGCAATTCGCTTCAAAATACCGCAATCAAGAGATGGATAAATGAAACAAACACATACTAATGTTCTGTTCAGTATATATGCAACAGCAAGTGCACTCCGTATTTTCTTTATCTGCACAAAGACAGTAATAAAAATGGAAAGAACAAAAAATGACCAAATATCTTAACGAAATTTATAGAAGCAGTTAACCAATGACCGAATCTAAGAAAAACATAGATATTTCAATAGCCAGTGACTATCAAAAAAAAAATATTCCATACTTGATAGTTAAGCAGAGCAAAATGTGATTCAACTGAGTGTTCTCCTCCGGTCAATAGCTCCTCAGGAATGGATGAATTGAATGACAAGAACCCTCCTGTACATTAAAAACTAGATTAATAGTTTCAAGAACAACTGACCATAGAAAACATAATTTGAAACACATTATATGTGCATCTATTTTAAACCCAAGTTCTCACTCCTTACTATGTTGTTTTAGTAATCAATATCTAATAGAACGCCACCCTCCAAAGACATTTGCCATTTGTAATGCCATGATTTCTTCCAAGTATGAAATGCTTATCTCTGTAGTCAAGATTCATTCACCTAAAATTACCATTAAGTTATTGGATTACAAATACTGCTGGACATACACAAGCATGTCTTTTGTCAAATTAGAAATAGGGTGCATCTTGTTTGACATTGCAAAACAATGCAAAATACAAATTGGTTGGAACAAAAAATAAATTCTAAGTTCTATTATAGTGCCTAATGTATTTACTGGTACCCTAACTATGGAATTAGTTTGGTAATCAGAAACTTATTTATATTGAATATTAGAAGAGATAAAAACAATAGGAGAGCCTGAGTTCTGCTTCAGATGGAATCGCACACTGTTATAATGCCAAGTACAAAGCTGTGACACTTCAAACCTACGATCTATGAAACATCATAACGCCCTATGACACTTTGCTGTTCGACACAGATAAGTACATAAAGCAATACATATTTCTGGATCGACAATAACTTCTATAAAAAAACTGGAAAAAAAAATGACTACAGACTACAAGCTGGCAAGTTAGGAGTTCCCATTATGGAGGGAATTTCTAAGCCTATCTGGCACTCTTATTTGTCAAAACAATGAGCGGAAATTTAAGCTTGGGTCTAAGTTACCTTCAATAAATCTGTGAAGGGCTTAGCACCTTCTTTTGCATGACAGTAAACCTCCAACTAGCAATGCAGAAATTCTTTGCACCCACTTTATGGCTTCACTTCACTATAAATGACACCAAAATTATAATTGTGTTGATTTTCCATTAAGGCTGCCACGTTTCCAGCTGCTGATTCAACAGTGAAATAGGAGGCTTGCCCCTCCTGGTCACATTTTTCCTTCTTTTCTGTTGGTTGAGACAGAATGAGTTCAAACTCATTAGGCTCGGTGTAGTTTGGATGTTCATCAGTTCCTTTACTGGCCTTCATTTCCTCTCACAGGGCTTTTATGCCATTCATAAGCTGATGAGATCACATTTTCTATGCCTCTTTCTGATGTTGCAACTGGAGATCTATCAACATCCTTTCAAGCTAGTCTCCATGCTCAACTATGAATCACATATGTTGGTATAGAACAATGCTAAGCTTGCAAAAACACGTTTTCTTGCTTCTATGGGGTGGCAATTGTGTGGAAAAGGGGCATCAATCATCGGGGTCTGCATAGCAAGATGAGTAACAAGTTGGCCTGCATAAGGAAGCCACAGGATGCTCCCATGTCTGCTCACTCTAGAGCTGCACATAGGAATCATACCCATGACTTGACGGATATGAGAAATTATTTCAGGGGGTCTTCTAAAATTATGGCCATATGAGTGCTGTCTTCATTTCTAGGGAAGGGTTGGGGTAACCCTTTACAAGTTCATGTTGCAGAATGGTCTCGATGTCCTGCATCGCATCAAACAAATTGGCAAGATACTGCTTTTGTCAAATTGTTATAGCCACTATTTTCAATTTGAGCTTTGCAGGTGCTCTCTGTAGGCCCTTGTCACATGTAAATCGGGATTTGCACTTCCTGCAAAATAAAGATCATATGAGAGTTGCCTTCATTATCATGTCTGGTGGATTTACAACCCAAAGCTAGAACTTGGTATTTAATGGCATGTTTCGTCTTTAGTCTGCCTCAGTCGGGGTTCCGAGCTCAGGGTGATCTTTGATGGATTTCTTGAGAAAGATCCACACTTCTCCCACATGATTATTTGCTTCTTCATTAAGAAGGAAGCTTATAAAATTTGGTTTATATTTTTTTTTAGAAAATGTGTAGTCTCCATAAGGTGTATGATGTAACAAAAGGTGTGTGGGGTGATAGGTGATATTAAAGAACAAATTCACCCGATTCCCCCTCTAACATTACAAGGGGATAATTAGGTCCCTCGTAATTAGAGGAACTCGCAACAAGGACAATGCTTCAAACGCAGTGGCAGATGCATGTTCTATATTTGCTTGCTATGTGATTATTTACGTTCCCTTGATGATCCAATACTAGTTCCCCGATGCTTGTTTGGCCGAGGTTATGTTAACTTGCACCATCAAAATTGATCTTGAAGAATGTGTATGGTGGCGATGTCCATAAGGTTTTCGAGAGTGAGGATGAATCTAGATGTTCTATACATGTATGAGAGTCGCCATGGATTATGCAATGCAAGGTCAAGCAAATTAGTTATAATGGGGGAGTTACCTTCATTACAATCTAAAAACAAAAATCCAAAGTTATACTTAAGATAGATTAAATTAGAGGTGCACTTCTGACTGCTTCATTTCGTCTACAAAAATTCCCTAATTTTGCTCAACACAAATGTTCCAGCACACAAAGAATGAGTTCATTAAATATTGGAGTTTGACATAGGAAAATGTGGATTTTGATGTGGGACAGTTGTTAAAGGGGTTGGTTATGTCATTGAAAGGTATTTGTTTTAGGAAAACCCATTCCCTAATATTGAGCAACTAGACAGTGTGGGAACAACTGATTGGTTGATTCTTCAACATTTTGAAAAAGGGGGCATATGAAGGGCCCCGCTTAACACTTTTTGGCAGAGGGTTGACTGTCATGATCTTTTTGTGAAATACCAACCACAACAATACACATATTTTAGGCTAAGCTTTGTTCCTCCACAAGCACCTCTAACATCAATAAGCGGTATTCCAAGTTGGTAGTGCATGTAATTAAATCTTATGCCCTGTTGAATTATATATTTCTTGTCATCGAGGGGCTCCAATGTTGAATCTATTTGAGTAGTTGTTCAACTATTGTTATGTATATGGATTTGAATTGATTAATGACATCACAGTTCCAACTTATATCAATACCTAACAAATGATCATGTTGAATGAAATCTTTAACTTGGCATAACTAGAAATTCTAAAACTTTGTCGAGAACATTGTGAGATTGATTATTGCTTAAACAAGAAAAACCATCCCTTTAATCATTTCAAAAGCTGCTATCATTCCCATCCTATCTGCCAAAAGAGCCTTGTTTGAGCAGCTGAGGCTGTCATGTGTCTCTATTTTGAGGAACCTTGAATCGCCCATGTTCCAATGATTACATTTTCTTCCTCACATTTTGTGATGTATTCTGTAGGATAGTTCAACCCCAGTTCTAATTCTTTCTTCATGCAGCCACCAGGCAAGCTTCAGAGCCAGAAGCTGATTAAATAAATAAAGGTGATCTTGTTACATGAGATCAATGGGCACTTGAGCATAACTTTTCATTTTTTCCATTAAAAGTTCCGCTAGAGACTAACTAGTTCACCTGAACTGTCCTTGCGACAGGGAACAAAGAAAGTAGATAGACATACATCATCTGTAGAACTGTTTTATGATAATATCAGTTCCTGGTTCATTATTTTTCTAAACATCAGCAGAAATTTACCATACTAGATCACCTCCCAGTATGATAATGGCTTTATGATTATATAAAGCCTAGTTCCTAGGAGAAATATTATCCTTTCAGTCCCAAAAGAAAGAATAGCATGATTTGAATGCATACTATGCAATGCCACCAGTATCAACTCAATTCTTTGGGTCTATGCATGTGATTTCTGCGGCCATCAGAATTGCTGAGTTCTTAATTTCTAGTTCAGTGTTACTAATCATTGTCTCTTGGATGAAAAATTTTATCCTATTGCCGATACTGATTTTATTTCTAAGAAATTTCCATTTGTTCACCACTCCCATCCCTATCACATCCATGATAGTATATTCCACAACTGGGCAAGCCCCTCTACTTGAGTGTAAGATCTCTTCCCGTGGTCTCACGAGGTTGATGAATCAGATGAAATCTTTCTTTCCAAGAATGTCTACGGCAGCAAGATACTACTGCACAATTTCTATTCTTTTCCAGCTTTCTGGGTTCCGTCGAGGTAGAGGTCACTCCCTTTTAAGTTACTTTTCCCTTTTATCACTGGTTTCGAGACATCCATCTCTATTTTCTTCTGGTGGATGTCCTCATTCAACAAATTGCACATCCTCGAGCTCTTCAGAAGTAAAGGGGCTTTTCTGTTCTTGTAGCAGATCCTTATTTCGATAGCTTGGAGGCAGTCTGATCAGAGGGGGGCACTTTTTCCTCCATGCTGCCATATTTTTCCGTGTTATTCTCAATCAGATCCAAGGCCTCAAAAGCATTGGAGTTTTAAAACATACCTTTTTGTCAATATTGACTCTTGTCATGCAAGTGTATGCCTAGTTTACTTGGCTGTGGTTCTATTTTTCTTTTGCTTGCACTTCAGCTGGCATTGGCATGTCTGAGGTCTCCTTTGCCTGGTCTTTAGCAGCAAGGTCTGTGTTTGATTCCTCCGCTTCCATTGGTTGATTTTGAGTGGGACATGTTGTAATGTCCCCTTTTCAGAATTACATGGTTCCAAGTACCCAAATCCTATTTCTACTTTCTGTAGGCTAAGGAAAATTAATAAGGGAAATAAATAATAATAATTCTTTTTTAAGTGAAGTGAAAGAATCGGAAAACGGCGAGTTCGGGGGAGAATGGAGGGAAAATCCGCGCAGGCAACAAACACTGGCAAGGCCGCGAATAGAAGCCAAGAGGGCTCACAAGACACAACAAAGGGAAAGACTGATCACGGCCTAGCTGTGGGGGGTTTCCAGGCTGGCGGGGGTGAGATTGGTAATGGTGGTTGGGATAAGAAGGTGGAGGAGCAGAGCCCTAATCCTAGGGTTCCAAAATCCGTCAGGATTTCGACGGGGATGGGGGGGCAAAACAAAGAAAATAACAGAAGCATTGGAGGCGGTGCTACTGGCCATTGTGGCCCGGAACATCCCCGAAAGACTTCTTCTTTCAAAGACATACTGGAAAACAGCAGCGACCGCTCCTTGGATAAACAAACAACAAGTAATCCGGCCTATCTGGTCGATCTGGCCGAGGATATTCCATCTGTTATCATCGAGAACCCTAAAGTGGAGGAATACTTCAAAAATTTATCTTGGGATGTAGTGATTGGTAGGTTTAACAGGTTCTGGCCTTCCTCCTCTGCACTGTACCAGTGGGTATTCGAAACTTGGACCAATAAGTGTGAAATATCCCTCTATTCTAAGGGCTTTTTCATTGTACATTTTAGAGAAGCTAAAGACTATCAGCAATGTCTGACAGATGGTCTGTGGTTCTAGGGACATGCGGGTTTATTTATAACTCCATGGTTTCTAGATTTCGATTTGAACACATATTCGCAAAACACCCGTTTGGGTTAGGCTCCCTAACCTCCCCTTGCATCTATGGTACGCCCTGGAGGACATTGGTAACGGTTTGGGCAAGTTTATCAAAGAAGACTTGGATAGAACGCATTTGGGTCTGTGTTCGTTTGCCCGTATATGCGTTGAAATCGATTTGAACAAGGGATTACCGGATAGGATCAATCTTAAATTTGGCAATTTTCAGCATATCCAGATATTAGACTATGAGAATACTGCATTCCGATGTAGATTATGCAGAAAAACGGGTCATCTACAAGCTTCTTGTTCTGTCAATAAAAACCAGAAATCTACAAAAAAGAATGGACCGACTTCTTCAAGCAGATGGGGCTCTGTTAACCCGGATTTGGTATCCGCTTCAAATTTTAAGGATGTTCCGAATAATCCGACCCCCGTGAATAAAGTAGCCACAGAGAAGGAAGATACTGAGATGGGAACTCCGGAAAATCACATGATAGTAGGTGGAACGAAAAGGGGACATACTTCGGAAAGTTCAGAATTAGATCGGGATTTCGTGTCAGATAAAAGGATTGCTTCGGCAATTTCTAGTGACCTTGCGCTGGTTATCTCGACTGACCAAGGCAAGTGGTTCGAAGTAAAAAAGCGAAGAAACAAAAAGGGTCGAATGGGCAGCATTGAGGATTATTTTCCATCGCAGGGTGGGAAGTAATTTTTTATTTAGGTTGTTTTGGTTATTCTAATGCTTTTGGAAGTTGGTGTTCAGTTGTAGTTGTTTACTTTTGGCTTTTAAAGTCTGTTGCCTTCCAGAGGATTTGGCCTCTGCTTTATTAATAGGGAACGGGTCCCTTCAACCCACTTTATCAATAAAAAAAAAAAACTTTTTTAAGTGGTCCAAGTTACTTTATATTTTAATTGGAAAAGGACACTTAAAATTAAATTATTATTTAGTGGGGCCAAAAGCAAAAGTGAATGCATGGGATTAAAGCTTATATTTTTAATATGGGGCACCAACTTTGGATATGTCAAAAAAAGTAATATTTAATTACTATTTAGCATGCACAAAACCCTAAAGATGGTGCCACCCTTGGACAAGGCATTTAAAAATTATAAAAGCAGTTTTGGTGGTCTCATAATCATTCATCTTGGAAATTTATCAACTACTTCATTGTCTGCAAGTAGCTTCTGCTTCTGCATCAGCAATAGAGGACGAAAACCCTCATTTACACATAGAAATGAGGACGGAAACCCTCGTATCTAAGCTTGGCAATTCCATCCAGGGGTTGCAATGATCATTCAAAGTACAAATATTCATCCAGTTCAACTAAGGCATCATATTCAAGGTTGTTTTAACATCGAGATCAACAAAGTACACCCAAGGATTTCTTCAAACAAGCATCTACAAGGCATACTAAACACTTCCATAGTTGGACGCCACCCTTGGGAGATTGATTCTATGTCGGGTGCCGCGTCTGGAGAGTTTTTGCAAGGGATTCAACTTGCATGTTTATTTCTTGCAGCTTTCTACGTATCTGGATCATCAAAATTGAGCCAATAATTGTATAGAGATATTCCAGTATTTTCCCTGAAGCTGATATGAAAATAAATAAATAAATTCTATTTTGTCTGTAATTGGGGTTTGTTGTTTTTATAAAAAACTCAGTTTATTGCTGCCATCATAAAAGTTCAAATTTTTATACCGCTGCCCTAGGGTTTGATAAAATATCCAGATTTGTTAGAAATTATTTATTAGGGATATTACTGTGGGTATCAGGGCTTTGTTTTTCCTCCCAACTTGAGGGAAAGAAAATTGCAGTTTTGAACTCCATGCAAGGTAGTGCCAAAGAAGTCAGGTACCACCAAAGGGAGAAAAAGAAAGGTACAGAACAGTCGGAAGTCATAGGTAACAAGGATCCGGATGAGGCAATCTTTGACGGGTTTGTTCAAGGAAAAGATAGGTTAGTTCATATGATGGGTCAATTAGTCTAAGTTATGCAGGACACGAATGTGCAAAGGGCTCCAAACGGTGAGGGAAGCTCTTCAGAACTGAACCATTACCAACACTATCAGAGGACAGCCATCGGTTCTACTATTAGGCACTTTCAACCTAACGTCCTACGTAGAGAGGAAGCAATTCCAGAGACAAATTCAGGCTTCCATAGTAGATGAGATTGTTGTTAGGTATGAGGAGTACAGGGTACTTCCAGGTGAGATTAGAGAGGCTATATCACTTACCAATTTCATTAATCTGAAGAAAATCAGGGGTGGACCAAGAATTGAACCTAGGCCACAAACTAATCAGAGATACATGCACCAGGCATTAGGGAAGTCACTTCCTACTTTTGATGGCTCTAGTAAGAGTACAACTTGCGCATGGATACAGAAGTTGGATACCTTCTTATCACTCAGGCTAATGATGGAGGAGGAAGCCATCAAATTTGCAACCCTTCATATGGAAGGAATAGCACATGAGTGGTGGTACCAAGGGCTAATTACTATAGGACACAGACATAAGGATTCTTATGTTGTGCTCAATACAGGTTGATCAAGAGAAGATCCAAGCAATATTGCATTGGCCTCCACCCACCACTTTGACACAATTGAGGGGATTCTTTGGTCTTTGCAGTTACTACAAGCGATTTGTGAGAGGGTTTTCACAACTTGTCCCATTGACTGATTTGAGAAAGAAAGGAGCTTTCAGCTGGTCCGAAACAGTCCAAACAGCCTTTGATAGAGTCCAAGAGGTAATGAGTTCTTTCTTAGTATTGGTTGTTCCTTATTTTTGTATTCCTTTTGTGTTAGAATGTGATGCATCAAGGGAAGGAGTAAGGGTTGTTTTGATGCAAAAGGAATATCCCGTAGCGTTAGAGAGCCGGAAACTTGGTGAAGTAGAGCATGGATTCTATATTTATGACAAAGAGATGTTGGCCATCATGAATGCATTGGCAAAATTCCGGCAATATTTGGTTTGTGGCAAGTTTGTGGTCAAAATTGATCACAATAGTTTGAAGTTCTTGGCCAAAAGGACTTGAATGACAGGCAACAAAAGGGGGTGAGTAAGCTCCAAGCTTATAGTTTTGACATAGAGTATGTTAGAGGGAAGAATAACGTTGTAGCAGATGTTTTATCTAAAAAACCTTTTTCATGCTCTATATCTGAAATCTTTGCAGATTGGAAAGTATATATAATATCGGAGTATGTAAAGAATGGTTGCACTAATGAGATCCTTGAGGGAAAAATACAGGATAACAATTACAGTGTGGTTGATGATCTTATCCTCGACAAGGATAGAATCTATTTGGTACCTGAATCAAAGGTAAAAAGCAAAATTTTAAGGGTTGTCCATGATACACCTTTGGCTTGTCATCTAGGGTATTTCAAGACCTACAAGCAAATCAGGTTCAGATTCTTTTGGAAAAGACTACAGGAAGAGGTCCTCCAATACATTAGAGAGTGTATTGTGTGCCAACAAAACAAGGCAAAACATGTTTTTCCGGCGGGTTTGTTGCAGCCCTTACCTATTCCGAACCAATAATGGGAAAATATATCAATGGACTTCATCACAGGTCTTCGCAATGTTCAAGGTAAGAATTGTTTTTATGCAGTGCTTGATCGACTTACTAAATATGCTCACTTCTTTGCTGTTCCTTTTGAGTTTAAGGCTCCACAAATTGCTAATTTATTTTTCAGAGAGGTTTTTAGGCTACAGGAATTGCCTAAAAATATTGTGAGTGAGAGGGATAACAAGTTCCTTAGTTTGTTTTGGCAGAAGCTCATCCACAAACAGAGATTGTGAATAAGTGGATTGAGGGATATTTGAGGAATTATGTGGCAGGGCAGCAATCAGCTTGAGCCAAGTAGCTAGTAAAATATAAGGCTTATTTATTAGTGTTATGTTAATATTAGTTAAGTGTTAACTAATAAACAGTTGTAACCACTTTGTAACCATCTTTCACAAAATAAAATGAAGGACACAGAATGATAATGTGTGCATTCCGGTTTCTCTTCATTCCATCTTCGTACATTCTATTCTTTCTCTCTCCGCATATTCTAACATTGGTATCAGAGCGCGCCAAATAAGGAGAAAGAGAAGGAAAGAGGTCGCCATTATTGTTGCTATTACAGTTGTATTTGTATTCCCAAGATGCATTTTCGTCACGAATCTTAGAAATTACCAGTCGTAGGGCACACAGTCGTATTACAGTTTAGAAAAAAGGAAGAATATATACAAAAACGTGACATGAATCACGAAGTCGTGAGGGCAGAAAAAGGGCAATCACGAAGTCATGAGAGCACAAAAACGGCACAAACGCGAGTTTTAATGTCATTGAAAGCTCGGTCAAGCTTTGCAGGTTCGAAAGGCCATTGAAGTCACATGTTAGGACACATGAAAATACAGTCAAAGTCTTCATTTCCGCTAGAATAAATCGTGAAAAGGGGCATCACGGAATTTAGACTAAGCTAGAAAAGAGTTATTTGTCACAAATCATAAAATAATAGTCACGAAAGGGATTTTTAGGTTTTAGACTCGTACAGTCACGAAGATCTATAATCGACGCCAAAGAAAAACAAAGTTTTAGGTGAGAAAAACAGAGTTTCAGGGGAATACGAACAGTCATGAATTTCAAGAGAAAAACAGAGTTTCAGGAGAGAAAAACAAAGTTCCAGGTAAATACAAAATCAAGGGCTACAGTCATGATTTTTGGATTCCGAAGAGCACGAAAATCTTGTCTATAGTTGACTAAACTAGGGCACATTTTCAGTTGTATTCTTCCAATATCAAGGGCACAAGAACATATTTCCTATATTACAATCCTCAACACAGTAAAATTGTTGTATGTGACAAGAGGAAATCGTTTAAGGGCCTTTTATTTGGTCGTGAATGGATTGTGAATCTTGAATTTTGTGACAAGCCAAAGATGTTACTCTTGGAGACAATGATAAAGAATTGTGTACATTTTTCAAGTTATTGAACGAAATATGTTTCAAGAGATGAATAAGGTCGTAAAGAAAAAGACGAAGGGAAAATTCCAAGACAAACCAAATGAAGCCAAAGCTAAAAATCCGTCGGATACTGACATTGATGAACTCACTGATAAAGAATATGTATTTTAAAGGATTCCCAACACTTTGAAGATATGAAGGAATCCAATGTAGGTGAAACTCAGCATGGATGGTTATCTAGATAGTTCAGGAGTCTGTGGATCTCAGGAATTTACCCTTACGAGGATCATGAGACAACTTGATAGACAACTGTGGCAGTAGCTCAGTATAGATGGTTGTCTAACAATTCGAGAGATTTTGTAATTCGGGAGTTTGGGGAGGTGGAATTAGGGAACTCAGAAATTCATCTCAGGAACTACACCTTTACAAGAGTCAAGGAGGCAACTTGATGGAGGTCTACCTAGTCAAAGCATTGTTTGTTGGCATGTGCGTCCAGCACCCCCCGTGAATTTCGTGACATGGACTAACTGCCTCTCATGGATCCTAACTATGGCGATTGTAACTGAGATTAACGCCTGCGGGTTTTGATCTAACAGAAATCGTTTCCAACAAATGGTATCAGAGCGACAAGTCTCGAGTTCAAAACTCACCCAAGTAACGCTGGGGGCAGATTGTTGGCATGTGCGTCCAACGCTCCCCGTGAATTTCGTGACATGAACTAACAGCCTCTCGTGGATCCTAACTCTGGCGATTGTAACGGAGATTAACGCCTACGGGTTTTGGTCTAACGGAAATCGTGTCCAACATTGTTTTCAAAAGGGAAAGCTTCTGAAAAATGTGTGGTCTTGTTTGGTTCTGTTATTTTAATCTTATGTCAGTATGTTCTATAGAGTAAGCCTTGAGAGGGGGTATTAAAATATAAGGCTTAATATAACGCTTATTTATTAGCGTTATGTTAATATTAGTTAAGTGTTAACTAATAAATGGTTGTAACCACTTCAACCACTTTGTAACCATCTTTCACATAATAAAATGACAAACACACAATGATAATGTGTGCATTCCGGTTTCTCTTCATTCCATCTTTGTACATTATATTCTTTCTTTATTCTTTCTCTCTCTGCATATTCTAACAGTGACTCTACATGGGAGAGCATTGCTACAATACATCACATATCAGCATGACTCCTTTCAAAGCTTTGTATGGTTATGATGTTCTTTCCTTTGAAGATTTGGTATTTGTAGATAGCATAGTGCCAGGGGCTAGAGACTTGGTTGCACAGAGTCAAGATATATTGGGAATATTCAAAGAAAATATCCAACATGCACAAAACTAGCAAAAAAATTATGCAGACCAGCACCGCATTGAGAGGTCTTTTGAGGTTGGTGACATGGTTTTCTTGAGGCTGCATCCCTATAGGTAGTCTTCTCTAAAGAAGAGTGGAGCTGAAAATATCCAACATGCACAAAACCAACGAAAATTTTATGCGGACCAGCACCGCATTGAGAGGTCTTTTAAGGTTGGTGACATGGTTTTCTTGAGGCTGCATCCCTATAGGCAGTCTTCTCTAAAGAAGAGTGGAGCTGAAAAGCTCAAAACCTTTTTATGGACCATACAGGATTACGTTGGGGATAGGAGAGGTTGCCTATGAGCTGGATTTTCCATAACAGAGTACGATACATAATGTATTCCATGTCTCATGCCAAAAAAAGGCTTTGGGACGTCATATTGTTCCTTCTATTGAGTTGCCTCCATCGGATGATGAAGGCAAACTTGTTTTGGTTCTAGAGGCAATTTTGGATTTCAGAGAAAAGAAGTTAAGGAACAAGATCATCACAGAATATTTGGTACGCTGGAAGGATTTACCTACAGAGGTTGCTACTTGGGAAGGTGCAGAAATTCTTAAGCATCTCGGCTTGCAATTGCTTGAGGGAAAGCAATTCTGAGAAGGGCAAACTGTAATGCCCCTTTCTCAGAATTAAATGATTTTGGGTACCCGAAGCTTATTTTTATTTCCTATAGGCTAAGGGGAATTAATAAGGGAAATAAATAATAATAATTTTTTTAAGTGGTCCAAGTTACTTTATATTTTAATTGGAAAAGGACACTTAAAATTAAATTATTATTAGTGGAGCCAAAGCGGAAGTGAATGGATAGATTAAAACTTATGTTTTTAAAATGGGGCGCCAACTTTGGATATGTCAAAAAAAGTAATATTTAATTACCATTTAGCATGCACAAATCCCTAAAGGTGGCGCCACCCTTGGAGAAGGCATTTAAACATTATAAAAGCAGCTTTGGGGGTTTCATTATCATTCATCTTTTATCAACTACTTTTGTCTGCAAGTAGCTCCTGCTTCTACATCAATAAGAGAGGACAAAAACCCTCATTTACACACAGATCTGAGGACGGAAACCCTCATATCTAAGCTTGGCAATTCCATCAAGGGGTTGCAGTGATCATTCAAAGTACAAATATTCATCCAGTTCAACTAGGGCATCATATTCGAAGTTGTTTTAGCTTCCAGAACAGAAAAGTACAGCAAAGGATTTCTTCAAAAAAACATCTCCAAGGCATACTGGACACTTCCATAGTTGGACGCCCCCCTTGGGAGATTCATTCTATGTTGGGCGCCATGTTTGGAGAGTTTTTGCAAGGGTTTCAGCTTGCATGTTTATTTATTGCAGCCTTTATTGCAGCCTTCTAACATATCTAGATCATCAAAATTGGGCCAGTAATTATATACAAATATTCTGGTATCTGCCCTAAAGCTGATTCGAAAATAAATAAATAAATTCTATTTTGTCTGCAATTAGGGTTTTCTGTTTTTATAAATAATCAGTTTATTGCTGCTGTCATAACAGTTCAAATCTTTATATTGCTGCCATAGGGTTTGATAAAATACCCAGATTTGTTAGAAATTATTTATCAGGGATATTACACATTCGTGTTAAATTTCAGCGTTTGCAGTGGATTCAACACAAGGGTATATTTTTGTTGTCAGAAGTTGTTCTCATACTGTACTGGCCAGTTCCAATAGGATTCTTTCAAGCAGAGGTTTATCTATACCAACATTAGCACAGTTTCCAGCATAGTTCAGCACCACTTGCTGCAGAGTGAGCTTCAATGGCATATTCTCCTATGGTATTGCTGATTCTTCTAAAATTCACATTTCCTCATAACTCACTGGACAAGTGTAATCATACCCAGACTAGAACAGTTGTAGGCAGCTATTCTATTGGATTGAAAGTTGTGGTCCAATGTTACATGAGCATGCCTGACTTATTCATGAACCAAGGGCCCCCTTGGAAAAGTAATGTCATTTTGTACTTTAGAAGACAAGATTGCAATAAAATACCCTTTGGCATCATCAAGATTTCAAATACAATTGTTTGCTTCCATAAACCTGCAGATGAGGGCTTTCTCTTTTTTCACAATCATTGTGCAACCTCTTCTAGAGGGCAGTCAACTTTTGGAACTTTTTCCATCCTCTTATAACCTCCACTGGCCATCTTGCCCGAGAGTTGGGCTGAACTACTGCCTTTGGCATATGGCTGCAAAAAACTGATCAGATCATCTTTACAGATCTGTCGATTATCCTTAACACCTGCTACTTTGAAAGAGGGCTGAAGGTAGGTTGGAGAAGGCCATGGCCTCTTCTCGTGAAGGAGAGTTTGGATTTGGTCAAATCAGGCCTGATTTGGAATGTTAGGAAGGTAATAAATGAAATCAACTGGCAAAAATGTGTGGTTAGATAAGACAGAGCAGAGAAACATGGAAAATCCCTCTTGCGGTTACAAGATTCATTGATTTCCAAGGAAATTCATAAAATTCTTCAAATAGTAAGGATAGGTTATACCAATAGTTGAGTTCAGATATCTTATTCAGTTAAAAATCAAAATCCTAAGCCTTCTTATTCTCCCTCCCCCACTGTGCTTGGATTCCCCCTTTTTGCCCCCTCCCCCCCCCACTCTCTATTTTTTCCCATGTCCCATCATGCTCCTATTTCTTTATTCTTGCTGAGATCTCAATACAGCAGGGATACAGACTAAAGACATTTTATTTCCCTCTGATTATTTCTGCTCCCATTAAGGCTGAAAGATGTGCTTCCATCTCTATGTTCTTCCATTTTCTGCCAATACATTGTTCTCTGCGGAATTCCCTTTACTGCAATTCCATGTACTGCGGCCGTATGTTTGTTATTAGGGCATTTGTTGTTTGCTCCAAACGTGGCTGTCATTATTTGTTGTGCCCTCATTTTTTGAGCCATCGGAATTTCAAAATAAGTCAGATTGTGTTTTTACATGGTTTATTATAAATTTTAAATCTAGAATTATTCAGTTATACATGTTTATAAGTTAAATTTATTAATACATTGTATTTCCCTATGATTATTTCTGCTCCCATTCAGGCTGAGAGATGTACTTCCATCTGTACATTCTTCCATTTTCTCCCAATACATTGTTCTCTGTGGCATTCCCTTTGTTGCAATTCCATATATTGTGGCTGTATGTTTGTTATGAGGAAATTTGTTGTTTGCTCCACACGTGGCTACCATAATTTGTTGTGCTCTCATTTTTTGAGCCATCAGAATTTCAAAATAACTCACATTGTGTTTTTAGATGGTTTATTATAAATTTTAAATCTAGAATTATTCAGTTATACATGTTTATAAGTTAAATTTATCAATACTAATGCTTATACTCAAATCATTTCATTTTTTTTATGAAGGGTTTACACCAAGAGTCGAGCAACAATTTCCAATACAAGATTGGCAAGAAAGGAAAAACAAGAACCCTAAAAGCATGCTTACAAACGTTTTTGCTTTCTAGTCCCACCTAAGCATACTTTTCAAAAGGAAAAAGTAAGATTTTTGCATGGTCATGCTTTTATCATGCATGATTTTTTACCCATCCATCTTTCACTCCACGAATCTAAATTTTCTGAAAAAACTAACTTTCTTTTTGGAATATTTCACTAATCCCACCAAAGCTTACATTCTAATATGAACATGCACACTTTTAGCCCGATCTTGCCTTCTCCATGTATGTTTGTCCACTAACAAGTATGCTCTTGCTTTTCTCATGGAATTTTTACTACTAAATGAGACAGCGAGACTAGAAAAAGAGCCAAAAAACCACCATAACGCCCCCAAAAGGGAAAAGAGTGTAAAACGCTCCAAAGACATCATTCTACCATTCTGAGCATAGGCTGGATACTGAACACAGACAGGCAATAATAGCAAATAACTTTAGCACTAACCTTCATGATTAATCTCATGTTTTGAACCATAATTAGAAACAATATCTTTAAGATTTTTCCGTTCTTGTAGGTATATCCTCATCCCCTCTGTTTTTTATCGAGTTGAGCCACACTAACGTTTTTAACCAATCTGCTGCTGCATTGCTTTCTTTATAGCAATGACTAAAGGATGTGTTATCAAAGCTAGTTTTTTTTCATTGGCCTCTTCCGGATAATGCATGACTTTCCAGTGATGTTGACCTAAGCTTTTCATCCCTTATATCAGAATCTCCAAATCTCCTTCCAACTCAAGGTTTTTGATCTTTAGCCAGAGAACCAACCGGATCCCTATGATCATTCCTTCACCCTCTGCAATATTATTGGTTTGGAAACCTACCAAAAATCCTTCAAAAGCCTCAACATTTTAACTGTTGTTTCTGATCAAGGACCCCGCTCCTGCCAGACTCGGATTCTCTTTAGAGGCCTTGTCAAAATTGACCTTATACCAACCTTCTTCCAACAGTTTCCAGTGTCTTAGGCCTACTGTCTTTGAGCTTGGTCTGTGTAGATTCCACCCTGCCTCCGATTGCACCCCAGTTCCTCAAGGTTTGGTGGTCTCTGGGAGATAATTCCCTATTTTTGCTAATACTCAAACATTTAAAGGTTTTTGTTAGCCTTTCGCTCAAAAAAATGATTAACTCATCATGGGACCAAAGATATTATGGAAAATTATTTTGTTCCTTTCCACACAAAGTGAAACTGGCCATGGTCAGCACCATATTCCATAGTGTATCCACTACTGAGTTTGTCCTGATGTTCCAGCTTTCTACCATACTCAGGAATTCTTTCTAAAATACCTTTTCATTTGAAACATTTCTAGCATTCCTTATCATATTTTGGGGGCATACTGTCAATTAAGGAGTAATTGATTCCCATCCTCCTTGGCTTCTTTGCATACAATACATCCAAAATGACCCTGAAAACCTCTTCTCTTTAGTTGATTTCCTGTCAAGATTTTTCCTTGCACCACTATCAAGAGAAAAACTTTAAATTTTGGCCAAGCCTTTGACCTCCAAATTCTCTGCCAGATGTCTGCTTTTTTTGCAAACTAATTGTTCATGGCCAAAAAAAAAATAACACTTGGTGTCCCCAAGATTTCACCCTGAAATCTGAGACTACCCCTTTTTTAATTTTTTCAATCTTTTTGAGCGAAGGGTCATGTTTTTGTGTTTTGTTTTGCCTGCGGTTGCTTGCGTTGCTCAAAGGTATCTCCGGAAAGTCATAAAACCACGTTCGTCAAATACCCATATGCAAAAGCTCACTCAATTCCCTTCCCAGACTTAGTCTGGTTATATAAAAGCGTTTTATTTATTTTTATATTAAATAAATAAAGTTCTTTTAAAAATAGATTGAGCTAAAATTAAGAAATTTGGGTTATATAAAGCACTTCACCCCATCATTATTACCACACCAGTATTACTTTCACCTCAAAGTGGAGCATTCACCCGGGGAAGAGTTTTACAGACTAGCTAATTGGAGAATTATTTTCGAGCAATTGCCTGCAGCTTCTTTCAGGTATTTTGTTTTTATTTATTTCTTTTGTGTTTTGGTTTTGGTCTTTCTCCGTGTTCCATCTGGCAATTCCCCGTGGCCTTTTCTTTCTTCCTGCCGGATCTAGTCCAATTGCATAGGGTTTTGAAAAGCCATTCTTTGCCTCAGACAAAGGGAAAATTAATTGATAAACGTTGGTTTTCAAGCTATTATTTTCAACGCAGCCCTGAGGAAAGAATGCAGTGTTTTGCAAAGGAAAGTCTTGAGACTAGCGTAGATGTTTGTGGTCTTGTCTGCCAAATTGAAAAGAATCCAATTGCTCCAAGTTTCCACGCAACTGTTTTCTAAGCTTCCACGCAGGTTTTACTTTAAGCCAAGTCGTGGATTTTGGAAGTCTTCTTGTCAGTTTTCCCTCTGAAAATTCAAACGCAGTCTTGCCCTTCCTCTCCAAAATCCACGCAAAGCCAACGCAAGGTGTTTAAGTTAAAATCGTGGATTTTTGGCTGCCTTGTCTTCAAAATCCACGCTGCCTTCATTTTCCAAAGGAGGCAAGGTGTTTAAGTGCAAATCGTGGATTTCCAAGTTGCCTTCTGCCATTTCAAAAACACTGCCTTCCTCTCCAAAATCCACGCAAATTTAAGGCAAGGTGTTTAAGTTAAAATCGTGGATTTCCAAGTTGCCTTCCATCTCCAAATCCACGCTGCCTTCTTTCTCCTCCGCGCAAATTTAAGGCAAGGTGTTTAAGTTAAAATCGTGGATTTCCAAGCTGCCTTCCATCCTCAAAATCCACGTTGCCTTCTTCCTTCAATTTCCATGAAAATTTAAAGAGAAAGTCACTTAGTGCAAATCGTGGTTTTTGAATGCTTTGTCTTCCAATTACAAGCTGCCTTCCTCCTTCAATTTTAACGCATCTTTTTAAAAGAGAAATCACTAAAGCAAGTCGTGGTTTTTGAAGTCATTGTCTTCCTTTGCAAGCTGCTCTTCCTCTTCAAAATCCACGCAGCCCTTATTAAAAAGAATTCACTTAAGTTTTGCAAACTTTAAAAGCTTGTCTTCTATGTTTTATACACTGGTGCCTTCTGTAATTGCAACGCAACCTTTTTACAAAAGCAAATCACAAGTTGTCGTGAATTTTTCAGCCCTGTCCATTTCCACGCAGCCTTTGGGAGAAGAGCAAAAATAGCAAGTTGCAAAATCTTCACTTAAGTTTTGTCATTGAATATTTCTAAATTGCAAGTCTTCTATCCACTCTAAAAGCCCAAACACAGCCCATGTGGAAAATATTCATAAATTGCATGCAAAATCCCTCTCAAAGCTCATGCATGTTGTTCCCAATCTCCCAGTTTAGCCCACTTTGAGCCTACTTATATTTCCTTGCACCCGGAATAATTCCCATAATTCAAAGTTGCTCACCTATATATATAAATAAGAGGGTGATGAGTTGCATATTTGTCTGAATTGTTTACAGGAGTATTTCACTTGTGCACATACTTGTGAAAATTAAGCTGAGGTTGATGTCAAATACATTGGATATATCTTCAGAATCAGGGGAAGCCATTGCAGCTTCTGCACAAATAGATCCAGCTCTCACAATTGCAAAAGCTTCTGGTAAAAGTGGAAAAAGGAGATCTCAGACAAAAGTTGGTTCAGGCAGAATGAAGGGTGATGACAAAGATAATCCAACAGAACCATGCATAGTGTCCAGGCTTGCTGAGATTAATGATACAAACATGGGGCATGAGTCTATCAGTGAATTGATTGACAAATCCAGGGCAACCGGCAGGACATCCCTTATGCGGGCTATAAGGGACAGTGGAATTATCCAAGCTGCAACATTTCCGGCTACGGCCCAGTTACCTGAGTTTGTTCTAGAATGTGCAAAGTTCTACCATCCTCTATCTAGAACAATCAGGGATGCAACAAGAAAGACAGTGATTAGACTGGATGCACAATTCATCAATTATTGCCTCAAGATTCCGGCAAGACCCGTAGTAATTAAAATCGGAATGCAGGATGCTTTTGATAGGTGGGAGAAGAACAAGGTGGACTGTGTAGGTATAATGAACAGGAAATATATGAAGAAGTCTAGACCGCCATCAAAATTTCCAAGGACTCTTCCAAGGTCAAATCTGGTGCAGGAAGTTGATGACATCACTCGGTTGTTGTGCAGGATAAATGGGGAAGGTAATGCAAAGAACTTTCACTCATGGATGTATTCCTTCGTCAGGACAATTGAGATCAACAAAGTTGATTCAATGATCAATTGGGCAGAAATCATTAGCAACAACATCGGGGAGAAGCTTAAAAAGGTTAGGCAGACATTCAGTTTTAAAATGACTTCATATCTTGTGTATGTTGCAGCCTCAGACGGGGTATTCTCCAAGCTGGACAGAAGAGGGATACTTTCAAAGGATCCTATTTATGAGTTTTACCCGCAACTGGTATTACCTAGGTACTACAAGGAATACAGGGTAGTGAATGATGGCTTCTTTTATGAAGTCATTTGCAGGCTTAATAGTGATATGAGGACAAACAGAGTCAACGAGGAAGCTTGGGAAGTTGTCTCTCAGTACGGCTGTGTTTTCATTCAGTTTGTTGACTTCACTTATCTCAGGGTTAGTGGCTTCTCAGGTGCACCAATCAAGCTACCTAGGTATCCCAATGATAAATGGATTATCATGGAGCTATGCAGGCAACTCATAGAATTGCAGGACTTGCAATCAAAGCAGCACAGGCCGACAGTTAGCTTCCCAATCACAGTGGGCAACTATACTTGTCAGACTATTCACAAAGCCAGAAATATCCAAGCTGAAATGTTTCTTTGCTACGAGCACGAATCCTTCCTAGCCCGGATGAATTTTGATCCTTATGGAATAGCAAAGAAGACAGTCTCCCAGGAATACACGCACATTCCTTCATTGGAAGATTTCTGGATGAAGTGCAGGAACGAATATGAAGTCAGGAAAAGAGATTTCAGCAGATTAACAGCTCGACAGGTTTCTGACTTTGATTTGGCAAGAATACCTGCAGACCTTCCCGATGATGGCCATGTGATACTGGATGCATACCATCAAATGGGAGGAGATAAAGTTGCTCTTCAAAGCAGTATAGGTGGTGTTGAAACAATTGAGGAAAGGTCTTCAGTAGTCCTGGTTAATACCTCAAACTGGTTGATAGAAAGAGGACACTGCTTGGATGAAGCAGTAATGCGTCAAGATAACAGGGAATTCCGGCAAAAGGAAGCATGATGGTGAAAGCAACAGAAGACCAAAGAAGTTAAAAGTGCTCAAGAGGTCTCAAGCATCAGGTAAAGGAAAGTCTCCACTGTTTCACAAGTGCCGCTTACTGACGGATCTTCCCCTGCATCAACTCACAACACTTCAGCAGTTTCGGCATCACAGGAAGTCATGGTTATTCCACTATTGAAGCCAACATCATTCATATACACTCCTCTTCCGCCACCCAGTTCTCCACCTCCTCCTACTAGGGAACTGAGGGCACAGATGGCAGAATTTGAAAGGGCACTTTCCTTAGATGGCACAGAAGGAGAGAGTCATAATACAGTGGTGAATTCTGATGCAACAGGGCCCGAGCAAGAAATGGTGGTGCACATCGATGCTTCTCATTCTCCAGATAATAACTTCTCTGCTTGGTTGGCTTTGCAAACAGTTCTAGAGGCTAGGGAAGTAATTAATCTAGAAGAGGAAGACTTGCAACTGCTCATAAGCTTGGGAGGAAAAGTTAAAAGGCCTAAAGCTGCCAAAGTGACTTCAAAGCTGGTCATTGAGGAATCAGGGAAAAAGTTTGCAGAATTATCAACTCCGGCTGAAGGGAAGCAAAAGGGAGAACTAACGGCAGCAGATATATCAGTGACCAGAGTGCCACTGGGGCAAGTCACCACTGAGGGATTGAAGCAGGATACCCAGACATTGATAGATACTTTGTTCCTCAAGCTTGACAGGGAGAAAGCAGAGAAAGCCAAACTTCATGAGCAGATCTCCCAGTTATGTGAAATTATCACCAAGGTTGCTAAACCTTCCTCACAACCAGTGCTAGTACAGGAACAGGTAAGCTGCCATTTGATCAAAGAGGTTGAAGATGCAAGTAATAAAGTCAAAGCTATTGATGAATGGGAGAGGCAAATCATCCACCAAGCGGCAGAGCAATTCAAAGAAGTACCAGCTAGCTTGGAAAGTATGCACAGAGCATTGGCTCAGTTGAAAGAATTGATGACAGGTATAGAAGGTGAGAATGCAACTGCTGAAAGCCACTTGGAGATTTTGGCTAAAATCAATTCACTACCTGAGAGTGTATTGATTGAAGAGCAAATAGCACCAGACGGATCAATAGAAAAGGGTAAGCAGTTGGAAATGACAGTGTCTTTCCGCATGAAAGTTCTCAAACATATGCTGAGAGAAATGCAGTTGCTGGAAGACAAAATGGAAGAAGTGTCAGGAAGTGTAATCTCTTTCTCTACAGAGGAAGTAATTGATGGTGTCCATTATTATACAAGGTTCATTCCCGACAAACCACCAGCTTCCCTTGAAGAATTTCTTCCAGTTCTCCAAAAGAAGATTGATGAAGCCATCATACCTTTCACTTTTGATTCAATTGAGAAATTAGTAAGGCTTCATGCAGATGTCAAGGAATTTGGACCTAGTTTAAAGAGGGTAAAGACAAGCATTGATATTCTATCCAAGGAACTACTAAGGTTCAAGACTGAAAGCGGAGCTATTGCTAAGGCAGATGGGAAAACAATGAACTACATGCTTGACAAATACATTCAGTATCAGAACAAAGGGCAAGTATGAAGTGTCACTGCTGGAATGACTTCTTTTTCTTCTTCTCCTTATTTTCTCGGACAAAAATTGTAAAACTAAAGTAATTAGTTAAAAGCCATTACTTCTAGTTGTTTGAAAAGGTCTTTTAATTAAGAATAGGTGGCAGACATGCAAGGCATTGATTTAGTCTTCAGTTGTAAATCATGCATGTCATGCAAAGAGGAATTCTAGGAGAAAGATTGCCAATTGTTCCCTTTTTATAGCTTCCACATGCGGGAGTTCATTGAAAGTTTCCTATTTGTATTTGCCCTCTATGCACTATAAATAGAGGAAGAGCCTACGGGTTAAAGGATCACAATTTGTTCATCAGAACTTGTTTAGCAGAGGCTTTTGTAACTAGAGCATTTTTGAGATTTCAAACTTTGTGCTGGAACCCTTGATGTGATTTCTGTGAAAGCTGGGGATTGAATAAAAGGTGGATTTCTGGAGAACTTTGTGTCTACAGTGCTTTGCTGAGTACTTTTATTCAAAGGTTTTAGATAAACTTTGTGTTATCTTAGATCTAGGTTAGAAGTTATTTCTTTCCCTCTTTGCTGAATGTTGTGATTTATCTGTTTATTTAATTTGTGTGGATGAGACCAACTCTGATAACTATTGGTTGAGTCAACACATCTTCCTTTCTTCTTTCCCTACTTCTATTTTTCCCCCTTCTGCAAATATCCCATCACAGCTGCTTACTTGCTGCCAAATTACCCAGTTGTGGTTCACGAGCTGAGGGAATTAAAGTAAAACCCCTGAAAGTAGTTATTAGGATTCACCCCTGCAAAAACAAATTTTGACCCTTGAGGAGGGTTTAAGATGGTAAAGATTATGTTAGGTTCTGCTAATCTAAATATTTCTTTTGGAAAATTTTGCTCCAAAGACTATCCAGTTCTCTGTACATCCTCTATGATAATTTTACACTCAATGCCTCATTTGCCCAATAGTTGTTTCTAACTCCCCCTGCTCTCAAATCTTTCGGCATACAATGTTTGCCAAGCCACCAGTGGATATTTCCTTTGGTTCTTCCAAGAGCATTTTCCCTTTCCAAAAAACACAAATTTAAACAAAAAGATTCAGAGGGCACTTAAAAAGGAAGCAAACATATACTATACAAACTATGCAATGGAGCTTAGTGTTAGATTCCTCTCATTACCAAAACAATTTTCCTTTCAAATGCAACCAACAAAACAACATTTAAAAAATATGGGAGAGAAGGAAACTATATTAATGTCCACAAATGACCAAAGTAGGTCAATGGGAATCAAAACTACAAGTTGCAAGTAGCACATAAGAGTGTTAACAATAATGCAAGAACTGAAAACCCTAACTAAAGGCACAAAAAAATGTAGTATAACACACTAGACTCTTAAGCATTAAACATAAATTACCTTGAGAATCATAGTATTCTGGTTTGTCAAAGAAAAGTTTGGCTTCACGCATCCTATGTCGCTTGCCTTCAGTTCCCGCAAATTGGAATGTAGTATGGACCGCATATGGATCCAGACCTAGCTGCACATGTTGGGCCTGCCATTTCAAAGAGAGATCAATTAGACAGGCACCAATAGAGTGGCCCATTTAAATGACTAAGGATAATGTCAGACATATGCTGGAAGAAAAAAAATCATTTTTTATTGCAAAATAGAAACCAAAATAATTAATCACTTCTTACCGAGCCCAAAATCCATCAACTCCAATTTAAGAGTCTGTACTCTTTACCTGAACAAAATATGTATGACCACTGCAAAAGATACTCGCAGGTAGAATGCCAAGCTTGAGTGTACCGTCAAAAGCATAAACAAGGCCACTTTCTGCATCAACAGATGGGCCAAATTGCCTATGTATAAGATCGTTAAAGCCATTTTGGTCCCAAATTTTATCATCTGCTACAAGCATCTCATGCCATTCCATTGCTAATCTTTTTGTCACATTTGAAGGTCGCCAATGGAAAATTCCAATATTAAGCGGACCAGTCACTGAAAATAAAAAGATTTAATAGTTAGCACTCAAAAAATAACGTTATTACACTATTAGTAGATTCAAATCCCATTTTAAATCTCCATATGGACGCTCCTCAATCAAAGACAATATTTCTTCTAGAGTTTTATAAAAAACCATCTTTTTAATGCTTTCCAAATATGATGAAAAATTCAATTCAAAAACCTGTTTTTGTTTCGTTTCTCAACAGAGATGAATCACCGGTAAAGAAATGCAATGAGGATCTTACAATAGGCTAGTTGGTAGAAGCTTCGGGCTTTATATGCCTTCTGCTACATGCATTTTATAGACTCTAAAATGACATTAAGTATTGGAGACTATTCCCATGCATACAGAAAATATAATGGCATCATAACCAGAACAGTACAGAAAGAATTAACCTGGAATGAGCATTTTCAATGTTAAAGATCTGAGGTTTTCACAGTGGAAAAACTGTGTGCGAAGCTTTTGCATCAACGTTTTCAATCACACCCCGTGTTCCATCATCAGGATAAGTCAAATGAGAAAACAGCAGACTGGAGAATTGGAGATCCTAAAATACATCACTCTATGGAAGAACAATGATGTCTATTTCACCTTATGAGAAATAAATTAAATGCGAGAATAGTCGTTACAATTTTTATCAAATATTGTAACCACTACCTTCAAATCACTAAATTACCATCTCTCTAAGTGGCAGGTCCTTCAATTTGTTTATAATATGACCCCACACTCAACTCAAATCTAAGCCCCCATCTCTATCCAAAATACCATCTCCCTAGGCGAAGGGTTCTCCTTCAATTTGTTTACAATAGGTCCCCACATTCAAAAAAACCTAAGCCCCCGTCTCTATCCAGATTTTGAGGTGTGCCTTCCAATCTCAACAACCTCTCCCAACCAAATCGTGTCAAAGGTTCCCACACTCGACTTAAACCTAAGCCCTCGTCTTTATCCAAATTTTGAGGTGTGCCTTCCAATCTCAACCACCTCTCCCAATCAAGGTTTGTAAAAGGTACCCGTACAGTTTAGAGGGAAGGTACCCTTGCGGACCTCTACATGCATGCACCTTCACATCATCACCCTGCATAGAAAGTGGGTGTTTTGAAGCCTGGCCACTTGGGCATTCAAGATTTGTGATAAGAAACACTTGGGGCAAGAAATTGAGCACCTAAAAGTGGTTTTGAAGACTAGCCACTAGGGCATTAAAGATTTATGATAAGAAACACTTGGGACAAGAAATTGAGCACCTAAAAGTGGTTTTTAATAGGAATGGCTATAGGGGAAAACAAATTGCAAGGACTCTCAGATAGGGTGAGGAAGGTCAAGACAGGCAACATAGGGTGGAGGCTTCAACGGGCAGCGCTATGGCATTCCTACCTTTTATTGAGGGAAAATCTAATAAGATTTCCCAAATCTTGAGGCACCTAAACATTATTGCCACTTTTATACCAAAAAACAAGTTGCCAACAGCGTTAAAGTCAGAAAAAGACCACATGGAGCCAAGCTTTAAAAGTGGGGTATAAAATCGAGTGCTCGTGTGGGGTCCTTTATATTGTAGAAACGTGCAGGGACATTCAAACTAAGGTTAAGGAGCATATTATTGATATCTGACTGGATAAGGAGAAATCAGCATTAGCTGAGCACTTGGGGAAAACTAAGAACGCCATTCGAATCGAAAATACCAAGGTCATTGTTGAGGAAAATCATTTTTAAAAGCGGCAATTGAGAGAGGATGTTAAGATTGGAAAGCACGCTCAAATTTTGAATAGGATGAGAGCTAAGGTTTAAATCAAGCATGGAGATATATCATAAACAAATTAAAAAAGGAACCCTCACTACGGTGATGCGCATTTCATGATTTAATGGTGGTGGTTACATTATCTAAATAAATTAATTAAAATTGTAATGGCTATTTTCGCATTTAATTTATTAATTATTTCTCCTAAGGTGAACTCGTTAGACATTGTTGTACTTCACTACACTTGTCTGTATAGAGAGCTCTAGTCTGCTGTTTATACATATGATTTATCCTAGTCATGGTCAAGGGTGTGATCAGAAACGTCAATGCAGCTTTGCATAGCTTTTCCCTAAACTTATTTTCTCTTTTTCAATGTTCCAAATGAAGCAAACCTTTTCACACTGCATCTTAAAATAGTTTGTTTTGAGGGCACATTGTTGGGTACTATTCCCCTGCGAGTGGCTGGAAATTTTGGCCAATGAGTGAATGCTTGACTTTTTCAATCTTTAGTTGGAGCACTGTGGCTACATTTTTGGTTTACTTATAAATAACATGAAGTAAAAACTCATATTATTTTGTTTAATTGATTTATTAAATAACTTTCCATAAATAAAAGGATCGTATGAAAATATATATATATCAAGAAATAACCTTAGATACAATACGCATGCTAAAAAGAAAGATTATTCATTATAGTATATTACATGGCTTCATCGCATCCTTCTGACTTTCCATGCAACTTACCCCATCTTCCAAAACTGAACGTGGGTCATAATCTCATTATTTGGAGAGCAAGAAAGATTAGATACAATAACCTTAGATACAATACGCATTCTAAAAAGAAAGATTATTCATTATAGTATATTACATGGCTACATCGTATCCTTCTGACTTTCCATGCAACTTACCCCATCTTCCAAAACTGAATGTGGGTCATAATCTCATTATTTGGAGAGCAAGAAACACTAAACATTGTTCAAACTTGTGTAGCAGGTATAATGATTCATCCAGCAACAAATTCAATGAATAGAAGATTTGGTTATTTTTGTGCCAGAATGTACGAAGGCACCTATAACCTTGGGAGAATCGAAAACTGTACAAATATTTGTAAAAAGAGAGAAAAAAAATCCAAATACAAAGCTTATGATTCTTTTTTGCAGCAATACAGTAACTGGGTATAATCTCAGCATTGCAAATCTGCTTCTTGTGCAGACATTACTAGAAACAAAATCATCAAGCAGAATATTTCATTTCACTGACCTGGTTCTTAACATGAACATGTCAACAAATGATAATATATGAAAAGTTTAAACTAATACAAAATTAACTTCATATAAACATCAAGACTTAATTATAAGCAAAATTGTTTTCCCTAATAACTGTAATGTGACCTCTTTCCCAAGCTTCTAGCCTGTCATCTACGACTGTAGGCACCAATTGATCACTTGATGTCAAAATATCTGCAGCCGGAAAGCGAGCAAAATATGGAAGAGGATCCTGTTCCATGAGATTGCGACAGAAAACATTAAATGCATTAACAACTTTTAAAGATGAGCAACATGAAAATTCAACTCAAGTAGAATATTAGAGGCCACTTTTTAATCTTCATGATATTACCAATACCCAAGAAATTGATACAACAGGATAAGAAGGACTTGCAGATGAAACAGGCATTACCACCATGAAAAAAGAAAGGTAATGTATTCCTCTTTCTTTAGACAGTTAACATACCAAAAAAAAAATTTAGTATTGCAAGTGCTTTTCTCTCTAAGTTTCAAAATGCCTTATAAAGAGAGAAATGTTAAGATGCATTAGAGATGAACATTCTTAGATAGGACATCCTGCAATATTTAAACTAAACTTTAATTCATTACAAATAAAACTTAACCAATTTCAACTTTCAAGCAATCGCAGTCAAAATGTGAATAATTTGCTCTAACAATTTTGGAAAGTAAACTATGTTGCCAGGATACAGGTACGGGTACAGATACAAGTACAAGTTCAGTACGCAGATACGGCAATTTTCAAAAACCCTTGGGTACACACACACACACACATTTTACTCATTTTTTAGTCAGTAAGAAATACAAAACTTGAAAAATATAGGATCAAGGTTCAAAACATTCAATATGATTGAAATTTCCATATGCAACTGCAGAAATATGACAGAACCCGTATTCAATATGCATGAGAAAAGTTCCATTGGTGGATTTTTCAGTCGTTTTATCATTTCTGTTTTTTCTTATATGATCCACATTCTCCTTGTGCATTTCATCCCTACTCTTCCAAATAAGTAGTAGATTTTCTGAGCATACCATTTCGTTTTGTTATATTCACTCACTTGGAATGCTGAAAATGCCCCATGGGCAAAGGTAATATATGATAGAACTACTGAAAGAAGCCAAGGATTTTCCTTTGTTACAATGAGCATTGTGGAAGAAGCTGAAGCAGCCATTCAAAGGTTTAATGGCTCTGTAAGTGAGGAGACTACTCTGATATAAATATCACTCATTTGTCTAGGCTATGTATTCATTATTCATGGATCAATTCAATTTTGTTTGATCAGTCTTGCTATTTTCCCACGATAGATCTAATAACATTAAGCTAATATAGATAGTTCTTGGTGGAGCTAATATTCATCATGCAGAAATTTTCCATTTCCAAGGTTAAAAACCACAGAAATATGGATGTTTTTAAGCAACTGCAGCGCCAAAAATGTACGCGTACGTCCTGCATACATACAGGTACATCGCAGGTACATTTGGGTAGACATACCTGAGACGTATCTGTATTGTACCTGGGACGGATCAGTACCGGGTATGTCTCGGGGGGTTCGCAAGGGTGAGGGAAGTACCCATGCTTCCTACAAAATTAATGATGACTAACTAGAGACCTTTAAGAATAGAAAATCAAATATATGGCATGTGGATAGTTTGAAAACTCAATCCAACAGCTTTTTGCGTAAAGTTTACTTTGAACAAGATCATATGAGTTGCAATTTTGAAGGGTCACAATGCCAATTGAATATTCATAGCATGTGGATAGTTTGAAAACTCAATCCAACAGCTCTTCGCGTAAAGTTTACTTTGAACAAGATCAAATGAGTGGATTTGGTGTATTGGTCTATCTGTATCTGATTCGATAGACATCTAAATATGAACCAATTCAGGCTTCACATATGCAGTAAATATCAAAATAATATTCAAGTGTGCATTTCCACATGAAGAAGAAAATAATTGATTTGTACTGAGGTTCCAGCACAGAGTTCACAATCCGATTATGATATCCTACCATGAAAAACATGGACACAAAAACAGCAAGCGAGAGAGGATCCATTGGGCCCAATGCCACTCTACCCACCCATCTTCGACCTCAAATGCATCCTTTGCCTGTTCCTGTGGCTCTTCTTATGCCACTAACCACTGACCAAAATATGAGAAAAATTTTGACCAACCTCAAATCAGTGCCTGTCAACCCTTTACCACATTTGAAATTCACTCACCAGTACATCAATAGTGTTAATGTATATGATTTGCCTGCTCTACATCTGTCCATGCATTGACCTGCCAAAGTGAAATGAGCAAAAAAGAACGTTTTGGTTGAGTAATCGGTATTTCTTTGTGTTTTGACATCATTTGAGTTTCTTCCTTCGACTTGGGCTCAACTCAATTTGGGTCACACAAGAAGTGGGCAAACTCAGTTCCTTCAAAGACTTGGACAACCCTGCTACTAGTACATAAACCCTGCTAACTTTTGTCTTTCCGTCAGCTATACATACCTATAATCATGGAGAAAATAATGAGAAACTTTCGTGGATTTATCATACAACGATTTCATTGAGAAACTTTGGCCTGAGTTAACAATGAAAATTCAGGTAGCTTTGGCAAAGGCGCAATAAAACCCTTCCAACTGTGGTCTTGTCACCAGAGATGCAGGCCTCCGATCATGAAGAACAAAGTTTCAAATGATCAAATTACTTAATTTTATCACACAATGATTTCATAATGAAACATTAGCTAAATTCAACAATGAACATTCAGGCAGTTTCGGGCTTTCGGCAATGACAACTGATGTTAAATAGTGCCCCGAGTTCAAAAGAATTGCTTGACAATTTCCAAGCATATGAAAATTAATTGTAGAAAGAACACAGTCCTGATTTTATTACAAAAGGCTTGAAAAAGAGGCTGCGGCACTAGTCTAGAGGAGGTCCGGAGTAATCATTTGTTTTTGCACTTTAATTTGAATATTACTTGAGGGCTATTTTCCAAAGGCTTTCAGGGTGATGGTCAAGTGAAACATTTCATATTTCTAATAGCTTAGCATTGTTTAAAAAGTGAAGAGTGGAAGCATCATGCCATTGCCAGAAATCAAAAAAAGAGAATCTTAAAAAACGAAGTATCTGAAGCAAATTGGCATACAAACATTACCCAACTTAAAAATAAAGAAATGTACCTTCAACCAAACCATGTCCGTATCACACAGCAGTAGTTCAGAGCCAAAGGACATAAAAACATTGATCAAAAATACTTTTTCTCGTCCCATCTTATGAAATGTTGGTGATCCCCAACCAGCATCAGCTGTTTTCATTTTGCTGCCCATATCAAAAACTGGAATGCCTTTCCAATACAAAGCCTCCACAACTTTTGCATCCATTCCTCCTACAAATAAATGGCCAGATACATGACTTTAACCCTGTATAGCAAATTGATGACCTTTTTACCAAGCATAATACCAGATAGTGAGGAGCCAAAAAGAAAACTTTGGAAGCAAAACAGGTTTAAATGTTCAGCAATTACCAACAAGGACGTTATTAACTCCCAAGTCAGTAAGGTGTTTGACCCAATTAAGAATAAAATCCATGAATGCATAGTTCCCAAATGAGACAACAATAATGTTGTCTTTTGCTCGATAGTCAACCATTTCCTTGGTCAATACAAAAGTCTTTGACGATGGCATTTTACTGCCACTAGTTGGTATTTGCCAAATGGGTTTTTTCCAAACTGAACGAGCTGGTGGCTGTTTAGCACCAGCTGGTACTGGTATAGAACTATTTAAGATGGAACCATCCTTTATGTTTTCCCCTGCCATTATAAAAGAGTTCAATATTTGGTTAAAAATCGGTAATTAAAAGCATGCATAAGTACAATCACTGTGACGTTGAGAAAAAGCATAAGATGTAACCAAATTTTACATTAGAAATACATATCCACCATACAATGGCCTCTCTTGACATTTACCACCTTAGTTCCCTGTATAGATCTATCTACTGGCCTTCAGACCTATTTTGAATTTGAAGATCCCTTTGAATTTGGCTGTGTAGACACTGGTTGGCCTATGCCTTATCAGACGATACAAACCAAACTCATTTGCCTTGGACAGATTCTTTTGCGGCTCTTGGTCCCATAGACTATTTGGTCTCGTGGACGTTAGTAAAATCCTTCATTCATTCATTCATTCATTATCTCTCTTGTCGAGGTCAGCTAAATGAGGTATCAGGACCCGAGCTCTGCATCAAGCCACCAGGCCCTTTACCATACATTTTGATTTGCCTACACTTGTCGCCAAGTTCGCTCTGATATGAAAAGAGCTTTACTTATTCCAAGTAAAACCCATTTACATACCTGGTTAAAAAAGAAAAGCTATATAAGATATTTCCAAATAGGCAACTCTAGTTCCAATGATGGTTCCAAGTCACAACAACAATTGTTGGGCTTAATTCCAAAAAAGAAACAACCAGAGCCTGCCCAATCCAAGCCCGAGCCTTTGAAGAACCCATGGCTCAGTGATACAGCATCCAGCAGTGCTACTGGGAGATCCTAGGTTTGAATACTAGCAAATTGAGGAATAGTTCTCATTAATTTAGATGTGAGACTCGTAGATGGACAATACCTAAGAGTGGGATAAGAGAATAACCATATTTTGCACTTCACCGGAGGTTGAGACAGAATGGCATTTTGCCGTGGAGTGCTTTGCCTATGGTGACACCCAAGCCAAGTACACTGACATCCTGCGAGCCAACTTTATGATTGTCCTCATTGAAGAGGCGAGGCTTAGAAAAACGGGGGAATTTCTAATCAGAATTAATGATAGAAGGTCAACCCTCCAGAAGGAATCTGGGGCACCTCAATTCCATGTCCACTCAAATGTTACATTAGATCCCAGCTTTGGGGTTTTAGTCCCATGGATTATTTTGATCTCATAGAAGCAGTTAGAATCACTTCAATCCATGTCTTCGAAAAGAAACCACGAGCCAGTGTAAGAACTGACCTATCAAAGGTTCATCATCTTCCCAAATATTTGGAAGAAAAGAAAATGCAGTGTTGTAGCAGTGTAAAGGGTGATCCAAGTCATGTAAACCTATCAGGCCTGAAGTTTACCCAATTCCATTTCCTAGATTATTGCAAGTGGATGGATAAGTATGCCAAATTACATTTGTTCATACTAAGTGGTCCAAAGGATAATCCCAAGCAAAACACAAACATGAACCACCAGGAAACTAGTCACAACTCATCTACAGCATAGTCGGCCTAAAAATCAATTGGCATAATGAGGTTCCCTAAATAACCAAAATCAATGCTAATAACAGAACAAATATTAACTTCAACAGAACCAGAAAAATTCACGAGAAAATGGATTGAATATATGGTGCCTACAAAGAAATTCAAAAAAATTTAAGGTGCAAACCAGAATTGGAGAATGCCTGGTTCACTTGAGTGCGGGTTTTGGCGACGATCTCCCAGTAAACGGGCTTCCCCAAATACACCATTGTTATCAGTGTTCCCACCACCACACAGATTTGAATGCCTATGAATATTGGCTTCATCTTTTTCAGTTAATTTTACCCAAAAAAAAAAAAGCCTGAACCAAACCAGACCCAACTCACTACACTGATCAAACTACATGCCCATTTCACAGACGGTTGTATGAGCAGCCATTGCTGTCAAAGATCCAAGCTAAAATAAAAAAATAAATGTTGAGCAGACTAAGTCTTAACTTAACCAGGGTTCCGCGGAACCCAAACGAGTTTAATCAAAAGGTCAACGGCAGTTGCGAGGTCTTTACGCGCTCTGTCGCTGAATTCTTATTTTCTGGCCTTAGCCAGTTCTTTCTTTTCTCTGCGGAGATTCGGAAGTGGAAAATTCGCCCGTTAATTATGAATTTTTTATTAGATGTTTTTTTTATCAATCAGCCCAAGTGACGTTGCACTCGCTCATCACATTTACTAAAATAATTATTTTTGAGGGACCTTTGAACTTGTACTTTCTGGAGTAAAGGGGTCGTCGAAAGTGAATGGCACTTCATTTTGGAATGTGTTGCATATGAAGATATCCGATCTGACATTGAAAGAAATCTGAAAGTTTCTTAATGTTGTGGCTCTTGGTCCCTTAGACTCCTTGGTCTCGTAGACGTCATTAAAAGTCTTTCACTCATTCATTTGTAAGAATGAGCACTGAGGGATCAAATTCGTTAAGTTATGTTAGGTTAGGCTTTCAATGATGAAAAGTAGTATAAATAGTTATATTTGGAATAATAAAAGTAAATGTAGTACACACGTCATATTTAATATCATTATATTTTAGCACAAGATTTTTTAGTTCAAGATATTGTAACTGCAACCAATTACTGTCAAAAGTGTTTAAGAGAGTTCATGATAAATATGTTAGTTTATATCAATCATGTCTAAGAAGAATAACTTCACTTAAAGTGTACAGAAGTATATTTAACACTAAACAAGAAAGATCCATATGCACATTCACATGTGGAGCCCAACAAAAAAGTTTAAAAGTAAATCCCTTTATGTTAGAAAGTGACATACTACAAATTTAACACTCATAATGTGTTAAAAAATGTGACTATACACCAAAGGTCTTCTAGTTGTATTTATTTTGTTAATAGTGTTGTAAATAAAGTCAAAAGTATCATTAATGAAGTGATGTTTTTTAACATATATTTTATACCTTGTTCATGAATGTGTTTTGATATGAATATGGGACTAGATGATATACCCAAAAGATTGATAGAATTAAAAATGATACAGCAATTTAAAGAAAAAATAAGAACACAAATTTCATGTGTGTGTAATAGTTTAAATTGATCGTGTGAGTAAAGCTAACTAGTTGTATACGAGATTGTCATGTTTCGCCTAATAAATTGCTTAATAGAAAAAGTTTCTCAATCTTACCTCAAATGTGGCAAACATATCACCAACACATTTTCAAGCTCCCCCTCTAAAAGGAAAACAAATGCAACATAAAATGAGATGCAGGTCATAATTACTAGATAAAATAAGATTTGGACCTCAATTTAGAGCAAGTCAAATGTTTATGACACGTATTCATTGATTATTCTAAATAAAAATATCTACTAAATTCGTAACAAAACATTGAAAACATTCATTTAAATATCCAAAATAAATATTTCTATAAATAAAAACAACAAACAACGTGTTTTGTATTTAGAAAGCCCGTAAACCAACCATTTATTTGTCTAGTGGAAGAGGATTTTGAGCTTTTATATGCATCCATACATCATAAAAAGCATTTCGATCTACCTTAATTAGAGCATGAGGTGCACAAATCTAGATAAATACTAACATATCCAATGTATTTGAAGAAAGCCTCGATCTATTATTATTCTTTGACTTGTTTAACTTTGAAAACCCTCTTTCACATATTGTTGTGTTCAGTAGAATAACAAGAATAGCTTGTCGTCGTCCAACATATTTAGGTTCACCCCCACATGGATCCTATGCTCCAAACATTTTTTTGGATATGATTTATCTATTACAAATAAACATGTCCATCTCACCCAAACATTTACAATGTCCACAATAGGCAGTTCCAGCACTAATATTTTCACATAAACATGTTATCCATGTTTTTTTTTTACAATCTCTATCATCCATTCTCACAATCACCTCCTCCAAATAATTATGAGGGCTGAAAATTTAGCAACATTGAATATATGTAAATAAATTAACCTTGTATCTAGAGAATCAATCACCTTCATTATAAAAAATTCCCAATTCAATGCAATCATCTAGTGTATGTGATCTTTGTGACTTAGACAAGCTCTCAAATCTTATTGCATATACACATTTAGTACATGTTCCATATACAAACTCAAGAGTTCCTCATTGAAATCAACTTATAAAAAATGGTATATACAATACCTTACGTAAATATGGTTATGTGAAATATCCTATGAAGCATGTCAACTATATTATCTAAACTAGTGCAAATGGAAGTAATGTCAAAATGATCCTCTTGGAAATTTTTATGTAGCTTATTTAACTCGATAAGCACATCTACAAGTAAATGATACAAAATTGCATTTGGAATATTGTTGTCAAATCCTACATTTTCTCCTCTAACTCCCAATCATTCAACAAATTAGGAACAAGATTAAAAATTCTTCCCATGACCTTTCCTCTAGAGAGCCACCTAATTTGACGAATTTGTAACACCTCCAACCTACTGCTTTGAAATGACTTGATTAGTTCTCTTAATGCTTCATGTATTTTACCGAATTTCTCGAGCTATGGATAAATTTTATTTGCAAAGTTATCAATAAATTATTTATAAAACAACATCTTGACTAAGCTTAGTAGATAGACGTTCACAAATACTCATCGTAGAAAAAGCGTTGACAAATCCAAATATAACTAACTTCGTAATTGTTTCACCGAATTCTTAGCAAATTAATGAAACAAATAAGGGTAGTAGGCCAAGGAGGAATACCTATTTGTAATGTCAGTTGAAGGTTGTGTGTGTGTTCTGATTTCTTGATCCAAGTTGATTGCGAGAGCTCCCTTTTGGATAGGAGGAACTACCTATAAATGCAAAACAATACCACCAAATAGAGTTAAACAAAACAATGAGTGGACTGCCTAGCGGAAGCTAGATCTGGGAAGCATGATGCTTCTTGAACAGGCTGTCAATCCACTTTTATATAACAATATTAATGTTAGTTAAATCATACATGAAGTAAAGATCCTATTGAAATTGAAACAATTTAGGTATCTCGTACAAAATAATAAGAAAGGTCATTCAAAAGATTGTTTAAGGTCAAAATGGAGGGTTGACTAGCTGGTGTTGGGTTACAAGTCTGGTACAGGCTCTGGGTAAGGTCTGGTAAAGATTAGAAATGGTTCTGGGTTATTGGAAAGTGGGTATCAACTCACTGGTCTGAGCTATATTGTCAGACACAGTAACTAGTGTCAGCTGATGACCGATGCCGGTTAGGTAGAATGACCGACGTCGGTTGGCTAACCGGTGTCGATAGGGGCAATTAGCAGAAAGTTCTTAGAATTGGTTTTTTAGACTCCCTGTGATTGCACAGAGGTTGGAAATGGTGAGGGTGAGGTCGTAAAATTATTCTGAAGACTCAGAGATTATTAGGAGAGGGTGAAAATAGGTGGTAAGGTTCAGGGTATGATCAAGTGATGGGTTGATGGAAGGGATGAAGTATATGGGTATGGAGAGAAATAAACTACAGAGATGAATAAATAAATCTACACAAAGGAAACTAGAGATTCAATGAAGAGATATTTTGAATACTTACTGGAAAAGTAGATTGGAGAATGTAGGTGATAAAGATGGTGACAGTAGAGATCTAGAGAGAAGAGCCATTATATTTGTGCTGTGATAGTTCAGATATCTGTGCCTCTCTATTGTGAATCAGTGATCATGAATAGGATGATGAATGGTGATTGATGTTGGCAATGCTCCTGTGTGTCTTCTTTTTCTTGAGTGCTAAAGAAATTGAGTGCTCCAAGTCTCTGTTTGAAATGAGATCCTGAATGAATGACCAACCATTAAGAAAAGGATTTTTAAAATGTATTTAACCTAACTGGAAATGGTTAGCTGACTGGCGTTGGTTGAGATATAATTGGCATCAGTCAAGGCGGGAATATCTAGGTTGGCCAAAAATAGCCAGATTGTTGTTATTTTTGGTGTGATCTCCAACCTTCTTCCTAGTCTTGAATGATGGATCACAGAAAGATAAGTAGGAGTCCTTTTAGGTTTGTTAATAGGAGTTAAGTATAGGTTTAGACTAAGTCCTAGTTAGTTAGGATAGGTTTAGACTTGGTCTTAGGTCATTAATGAGGTTTGAGTGGGTCATTTGAGTGAGGTGGCTAGGTGAGTTGGCCGGGTGAGGTGGTTAAGTGAGGATATTAATTAATTTAATTAAGATAATTAATTTAATTAACATGTGCACTATGGGATATGAATGGGTAGGATATGGTTAATTTAATTAACGGGGTTTTAAGGGGAGTATGACCCAATTTTGGTGTCTACATTTTGCCCCTTTTGTTGTGTAGCTTGTATTTGATAAGTGACGCTGACAAAAATAGGAAATTGTGTTGCCAGGTTTGAATGGAGGTTATTTCCCCAAGTGAGGGTGAAAGTGATTGCCCCAAGTGTGGGTAGAGGTGATCCCCCTCAAACCAAGAACTAATGAGGAGTTAGATGGATTCGGTGAGTGGTTTGATAAATATGTAAGTGAGGAAAGTTAAGGTATGTGGGTTGTAGGTAAGGGTATGAGCACTTTGGGTAATGGGTGATGATCAAATCAGGTAATAGGTAATGGAAATCAAATGCACGCACACATATAGACTATGACACAGTACTAGGTTGAAGAGCTTGCAAACTCTACATCATCCAAGGTCAATAGGTTTATCCAAACAAGGTTGAAGTGATTCAGGTATCCAGGGTACAGGATATGGTCTAGAAACACAACTTAGGTTAGGTGCAGGAACGTTTAGGTATGATCTGGTACACCAAAGGTTTGGTGGGATAAACAGCACGACAATAGGCAAGGTAAGGTCATTAGGCTAAAACAACACATGGTAAAAACATTGCATGGTATAGTGAGTACACAATTTCAAAGGGCACAAAAAGGTGGTTCAGGTCAAGGTATGTAGGTCATGGCATAGGTAAGGCCGAGGTATAGGAAAATAACATGTCCCTAAACACAATTAAGGAAATGTATAGGTAATTTAGGCTTGTGGGTAGGGTGTAATAGGTGTTGGTAAGGTCAAAAGGTATTTGGCAGTAATGTGTTTTAGGCATGAAAGTCATGGGAAAAAATGTAGGTGAAATGGTATGGTGGTCTAGGTGACCAATGTTGGTTATTAAGGTTAACCAACGTCGGTTAGGTGAGTTAGGGTCATGACCGATGTCATTTAGGTCATGGTCGAGTTTTGTTTTGTGGGTTTGATTTAAAAATTGGTAGAAAAATAAATGTGATGTATATTACAAGTTTCATTTTAACTTGTTGTCATTTGGGAAAATGACAGAGAGATAGTGCCTTCGTGGAAATGGTACAGTATGTTTGTTGAGAATTTCCTAGTTTTGAGTTGGTGAGCCATGTAGTGGGTGATTGGTTAGTGTGATTGGCGGGTCCACGAGATTGGTTCAAAAAAAAGGGGATTGATTAGTGATTCATTTGGAGGATGAGGATATGAATGGGTCGGTAGGTTTTAGGACATGTTTTGAGTCTAGAGAGCAGGGTTGATTGGACCATAGGTCACTTTAGGCATGGTTGAGAGTTTAGATGATTTAGGAGGCATGGTTGAGTTGTTTCAGTTAGGCATGGTTGTTTAGGTTATTTTATGCATGTGTGTTAGTGAAAGAGGATTTTTTAAAATGTAGGTGTCGACAGTCTAGTCCTGTATAGAAGAATCAACAAGTAATGAATAAGGTGAAGTAGGTAAGAGGTGACCAAAAGAGCAAGCCTAGGTTTGGTAAGAACCATAACAAGTTTACCCTGTACCTAAGATGGAGCTTATGAACGTAAGACCCTAAAGGCATTGCCTGATTGACTTATTCGAAGGGTGAAGAAAGTCACATGATCTACGACAATGTCACTTTTGTGGTACATCCCTTGAGTAGGTAGGAAATTAGGGTGAAAAAGGAACCAATGAGTCAATGACAAGCTAGTTGGTTTTAGCGTAACCTAGTGTGAGACAAACATGCCTATTTGACAAGAGACCCAAGATCAAAAATAGGCAAGTCCATGATGAAAAAGTTAATCATTTTCCTTCTTTTTTTGCTAAAACGTTGTTTGGCGGGATAGACTGATCGATGCAGGAATGTCTATGATGGGATGAGTATATTATCTCCTTGAGGTGAATTCATGAAGTTGATCGATGTTGGGAAGGTTTTGAATATTTTATTTTATTTTTTGACAAGAATAGTCTTCTTTTTATTATGACAGACTATGTACAATATGGTTAGCTTTGTATAACTGTCCTTTGAGGGAGTACAATCTATTATAGCAAGTGAAGATAGAAGAGTAGATGTACGTTTTGAGGGAGTCATATTTTGGCTAGAATTTTGACTCAAGGAGTTGAATCCCATTTTACTTTTGAAATTGTTTTTCTTTTGGACTTTTAAGTCATGGACAAGACTATAGAGAAAAATAGGCTCTTGTTTTGAAGACAAAACTATAGCACACAGAGGTTAACTATGAAAGAGAGGGTGTAAGTGATGAATGACCATGGGATTCCATCTTGGAAAAGATGAAAATGTATCCATGAGAATCATACCGTGATTAGAGTTGTGATACTTATATTGAAGACAAGGTTGAAAGGAAACAGGTAATCACATGGTCTTGGTTTAGTCATTGATCTTTAAAAATAGGTAAAAGGGAAGGTGAATGGTGCTCAAGGGATGAGATATTAAGTAGACATAAGGTGATCTAGAACTTGATTCAACAATATAATGGTCAAAGATGCAATACATTGAGGGGCTCAAGTTCAGGTTTACCTTCGAGTGAAGAAAAATGATAAGCACCTAATCCATAGGTATGAGTAATGATATAGGGTCCAAGCCAATTAGGAGAAAATTTTCCCCGTTTAATTTTCTCTTCTTTTGTTACATGTTAATTTTCTTTCAGGATAGGTCACTGACCTGGAAGGTTTGTTGGTATTGGACATGTTTATCATAGGAACATTTGATACATTTTTGGTAGATTTGAAGATGATCTGAGAGCATTAAGACAACGCTCGTCTAATAACTCAAGTTGTGTCAAACGGTCTTGGTGAAAGTCATCATCATTAAGCATCTCTTTGAGTGAGATATAAAGAGATGGAATCTGGACTTCAAGAGGTAGAACAACCTCTATACCATAGACCAAGAGAGAAAGGTGTGGCAGCAATTGAAGTACGAATACTAGTGTGATAAGCCCATAAGGCAAAAGGAATGTGTGTATGCCAATCCTTTCCAGTATCATCAACAACTTTCATAAGAATTTTGTTTAAGGTTTTTTGGTTGATTCTGCTTGGCCATTTGTTTGAGGGTAGTAAGGTGAAGAAAAACTGAGTTGAATGCCAAAGGCATCACAGAGTTTTTATAGGGTTTTGTTTTTGAATTATTTTCCGTTATCAATGATGAGACGGTGAGGAACACCAAAGTGAAAAATGATGTGATGGTTGATGAATTCACATATTTTCTCAAATTTTATAGATATAAGAGGTATGGCTTCTACCCATTTAGTGTAGTATTCAGTAGTGGTAATAATCCATTGATGACGTTGGGAAGAATGAGGATTGATCTCTCCAACAAGATCCAAAACGCATTGAGAGAAAGGCCAAAAGTCACGTGCAACCTGTAAGGTGTGACTAGGCATGTGATGAAGATTAGCATGTTGTTGGAACTTCACACAATGTTTGACATAATCACAACAATCACAGTTTAAGGTTGGCCAATAATAGCCCAGGCGAAGAATGTGTTTAGCAACAGCTAAACCACTGAAGTGACCTCCACAAATTCCGTCGTGAACTTCCTTGATGGTGTAGGGAATTTCAGAACTTGTAAGGCATCGTAAGAGGATGTTGTTAAAGCCATGTTTATAAAGAAGACCACCCATGATGACATAATGAGAGACACTTTTGAGAAAGGCTCGTTGTCCATTGCAAGTAAGGTTTGGAGGTAGAATTGAAAGGAAAAGGTAGTCAACAAATTGTTTATACCAAAGGTCATGTGGGTCAGTTTCAATGGTTCCGACAAGGTTGACGTCTCAAAATAGATAAGAAGGTGATTGCAACCTTTGTACTGTGACAAATATTTTCGAGTCAGAAGGATGAAGTGGGTATTTGAGAAGCAAGATAGGCCATGGTATCCACAAATTTATTAGTGGAATGCGGGGTGGTTTGAAGTTCATAACAGTCAAAGGTAGTCAAAAGTATGTCTACATGATGTTTATACTTTTGAAGTATTTCATTACGACACTAGTATATACCATTGACTTGATTTACAACCAGTTGAGAATCACCAAAGATATTAATTAAATTAACATCTAAGTGCAATGGTAGTTTGAAGACCTAATATGAGTGCTTCATATTCAGTGATATTGTTAGTACAATCAAAATCTAGTTTGAAAGATAATGGCATAGGCTCACCATTAAGAGGAATGAGGATAACTCTGACACCACCCCCATGCTGACATTTGGAACCGTCAAAGAATAAGGTCATCTGGTAAATGGTATCATCCAAAGAGAGAGTAGCGATGGATTCATCTGGGAAATCGAAGTTAGAGGATTGATTTCCAGAGAGGGGTGCATCTGCAAGTTGGTCAATGATGGTTTTTCCTTTGACATATTTTTGATGGATGAATTCAAGGTCTAAGTCTGTAAGAAGCATGAGCCAACATGCAACACATTGATGTTGGTAGGGCTTGGTGTACATGTAATGTAAGGGGTCAGTATTGGTGATGAAAAAGGTTTTTGTGGTTGAGTAGGTAATGATAAAGTTTAGTGGTGAAAAAAACTAAGGCTAAGCAAAGTTTTTCATTGTGGGTGTATCTAGTTTCATAGTCTAAAATCGTATGAATTATATAATAAACTACTTTTTCCCTCTGTTTCTCGTCACAATGAGAGAGCATGGCACCCAAGGAATGATCAGTAGTAGAAATGTAAAGGTAAAATGGTTGGTCATCCTTAGGAGGAATGAGCACATGTGGTTGGAGGAGGTATTGTTTTAAGGCCTCAAAGGCTTTTTGGCATTCATCATCCCATTTGAAGGAGACCTCCTTTTTGAGGAGATGATGAAATGGGTGGCAGTGGTCAAAAATATGTGAAATGAAATGATGGATAGATTGTAACTTGCCTTGCAAACTATGAATTTGATGTAGGTTAGTAAGTGGAGGCATTTCGAGAATAACATTGATTTTATCGGGATCGACTTCTATGCCACGCAAAGAAATGATAAATCCAAGGAGCTTTCCAGAGAGAACAATCGAAGACACACTTCTTAGGTTAAAGGTGAACACAATACTTGATGAGATGGTCAAAGATGACCTTAAGGACTGTAAGGTGTTCGGCCTGATTTTTAGATTTGGCAAGAAGGTCATCAACGTAATCTTCCAATATGTGATGCATGATGTCATGAAAGATATAAGTCATAGCCTGTTGATATGTAGCACCAACGTTCTTAAGGCCAAAGGGCATGAATCGATAGCAGAAAGTCCCCTAAGGGGTGATGAAGGTAGTTTTGTGTTGATCTTCCGAGGCAAGTAATATTTGGTTATAACCTAAGAAACCATCCATGAGTGATAACATCTCATGGTCAGTGGTGAGATCAACTAGATGGTCAATACTAGGTAGAGGAAATTCATCTTTGGGGAAAGCTAAGTTAAGGTCACAAAAATCCGTGCAAATGTAGAGTCCCCTGTCACTTTTGTGACAGGAATGATGTTAGAGATCCATTGGGGATAATCAATGGGTAGGATGAAGGAAACAAAAAGAAGGCGTTGGAGTTCTTCTTTGACAAGAAGGGAAATGTGAGGATGCATTTTCCGCAGCTTTTGTTTCACGGGTTTGGCTTCAGGAATATTGACGATATTGTGGACCACAATGTTTGGGTCAATACTGGGCATATCAGCGTAGGACCAAGCAAAAATAATTGCTATGATCCTCAGAGGAAAGAAGTAAAAGCTTCCTATTCAGCAGCATCTAAAGATTGGCCTATCTTTAGAATGTGCAGGTCATCCTAAGTGTTAATATTGATTTTGATGGTCGATTCATTTAACATGGTTTGTGTCTCAGAAGGTAACGACCGGTGAATATAAGAATCTTCTGCACCAAGGTAGGTGAGAATAGACTTATCGTTCCTAACATTAAACATGTTAATAGAAGGTGTATCATCATCGATCATGTCAGGATATAGGAAAGGGAAGAGAAGAGGGAGCCTAGCCATCTCATTGATAAGTCAGAGGTCCCAGGGAAATGGTGTTCATGAAAAATAAAAAAATTTTTTTAGGAGGAATGGATTCTGGATCCATAGACTCCATAGGTGAAGGTGGTGAAGTTGGTAGATGGGGTGAGGGAAGGTTTTCGTCCTCAATGAGTTTGACGCACGAGATTTCTTGGAAGATGGTTCAGCAAAGCCAATACCACTGTGGTCTTTGTGTTTATGAGTGGTACATGGGATGACATTATGGCGGCCCTGTTCATAAAACCCAAAACCAAATCCCTTCCATGCACAATAATGGAGGAAAGTGTGGGTGAAGCGGCAGTTGGTGAGATATTGAAGGTCAGATGAAAATGGTTCACATTTGGGAAGGTGGCTTGGGTGAGTAGGTAGAAAGTATCAAGTCCGCCATATGTTAAGTTGGTGTGAAGGTGGGGAGGACAATAAGGGAAAACCTCGCCTATGTAGTGATCATAACGAGGATGTTGGCAAAGGTTACCATACTCTTGAGGAGTAAGAAATGTGTCGATGTTGTATAGGTGATACTCCCCCAGAGTGAGATGTTGAAAAACACCTTCTAAGGGATCGGTAGTTAGATATATGGGTAGCAGGAATAGATGAATCACTAGGTGATTGGGAAGAAGAAGCATTGGTTGGTTGAGAAGTAGATGGGTTAATGGATGGGTCGGCTACAGAGGCTACGGCAATAGTGGGAATAGAGGAGTTAGGTGTGGGAGAGGTAGTGACAGCATTAGTGGATGGGGTTGTGGGTGAAGGAGAAGTGGCAGTGGTGGTAGATGCCTTAACTGGTACAAGGACATCATTAGGTCGGTATAACATGTTACAGGTTTTGAATGGTGATGGGTCAGCTGGAATGGTATAGTTATGTCCTTCATGTTCAAATTTTACACAGCGATGTAAGGTTGAAAGAACACAACCCATGACATGGATCCAAGGTCAACCAAGCAACAGGTTGTACTAGAATTCCCCCTCTAAGACATAGAACAATTCCTGGAATAGTATGAGGGCCCACATGAACGTGGAGAATGATGGTGCCAAGGGTGGAAGTGATGGCATCATTGAATGAATGCAACATAACTGGTTATTATGCATGCAATTGGCAGGGATGCACATTTGGTTGTACGCATGGGAGGATATGATGTTGATGTTGGCACCACCATCGATCATAACACGTCAAATGCGTATATTATCAATGTAAATGGAAATGAAAAGGGTAGGATCAAAATCATCTAATTGGAGAGGTACAATCTCATCGTCAGAGAAACTGAGGGTGGCTACTTGGTGAGTAGTGGCAGGTGTAGAGGAAGGGGATGAATTGGTGAGAGAGGCCACATGGTGAGGGGTGATAATGGAGGCCACAGGCATCGGGTCATTAGGTAAAACCTCGATGGATTACAAAACCTCCATGAGGGCCTATTCGATGATAACTAGAAGTTTGGACAAGGTTCGTACAAAGACATTTTTAGAGGGGATTGGTGTAATTGTTTTATCATTGTACAATGGGAGAACCCATCAAAAATAGGGTATGTGGGTCCCCAAATGGTGATTTTTGGTGTGGGTGCAGAGGGTATGTTGGGCATAGGATTGGTGGATGGGTTGGTTGCTTTCTCTTTTCCTTTGTCTGTCTGGGCATGAGTGACAATGTTAACCATGTTGATATGGGGCGAAGGAGTAGGTGAATCATGATATGTGTAGCGACAAGATGGACAATAGAATGAATGAATAAATGTATTTGTGAAAGAATCAGTGCACTGACATTTTGGTGGGGTTTTGGCTAGCTCTCTTATGTAGACCATGTTGATCTCGAATTTTGGAGGAGGATAAATGGGTTGTGGAGGTGGTGATGCAGGTTGCTGAATAGGTAGTGGGTGAGGATGTGTGGTGATAGGTGGGGGTGGAACGGGGGTCCTCATCTATAAGATCATCATCGTCAAAATTTTGTTCAAGAGGAAAAAGTTGGAGAAGAATGGTTTTTAGAGCCTTACAATTTTCTACATCATGTCCTGGCACACGATGGTAGGCACAAATTTTAGTATCGTCAAACCCTTTTGGTTTGGGTTTGAGTGGGTCGTAAGGTCTAAGGGGGCAGACAATGTGATGACAGAGGTCTCTAAAAGGTTAGCTAGAATGTTGGCGTAAGACCTTGCCAATGGATCACAATGTGAGGTGAGTGTGGGTCTAGATTGAAGTGTAGGTGATTGTGATGTGTGAGGTACTACAAGAGGTGGAATTGGAGGTGGGATAGGTTTGACCACTGGTTTGGTAGGTGGTATTATTTTAGGCTTGGGTTGTACCTTCTTGGGTAAAGGCGTAGTAGATGAACTAGTGATAGAAGGTGTTGTAGGCTTAACTACCTCTTTGGAGGGTAGTGGGTTTTTCAATTTTGGTTGCACCTTCCTGGGATAAAGGTGAAGGAGGAGTATGTGATGTAGAAGGGAAAGCAGATGGTGGAAGAGGATGAGTTAGCCAAGGTGATAAAGGAGGTGGTGAAGGTTGCTGGTAGAGGCAAGGTGGAAGGTATGGGTTGAAGAGAAGGAAATCTCATAGGTACTAATGGAGTTATTGTAGGTGGTGGGGGTATAGGTGGTAAGAAAGATGTGGGTGATGGTGAAGGTGTACGTTGTGCTAGTAGGTTGGGTGTAATAAAGGATTGTGATGAAGAGGTGGTTGTGCTGATGCTTTTGATTTTCCTTGTGTAAGAGGTTGCTTGACCAAGGTAGATGGGTGAGGCCCTAGGATAGATGGAAGGGGAAAAGGTGACAAAGGTGTAGTAGGTGAAACTGGTGTGTGTGGCTTAGAAGGTTGGGTCTTCCTTTTAGGTGGAGGAATGGTTTTTTTTGTGTGGGTTTGGGAAGATGTGGCTAAATCCAATTTGACAGGCGGATGGACTAGGCTTGATTTCGGCATGACACCCAAGGTAGTGATGGGTCTAGATGTGGGGGAAGGTGTAGATATAGGTAGGTTCTTAGGCATAGGAATGGGTTTGGTTGTTGGTAAAGGTTTAGGTGTAGGCGAGGGTGATGAAGAAGAAGTTGTTACAACAAGCATGGTCATAGTTGGTTTGGTTGCTTGAAATACCTTTGGATAAATCGTGGATGTATTTGTAGGCAATATTTGCATTTGGGTTGAAAAGGGTAACCAAAGGCGTCCCCAAAGCATGGAATTATCAACGTAATCCAAGTGATCGGCCAAGTGAAAATGACACTATTATAAGAGGAGATGATGTTGGTTTAGTGGCAATCCCTGTAAAATATGTCTGTGAGATAGGGAATTGGTTGGCTTCGGACTCTGTGGGTAAGAGAGCCGAGAGCAGATCAACTGGATCTTGGAATGCTAATGGGGAAATTTCACCAATAGGAAGTGGAACTTCTAAAGGATCCCCTTTGGGTAGGGGAGACGGAATCTGGGATGAGGTAAGTTCCTATTTCAATGGAGAGGAAAGCAAGGATGACTCTCCTATGGTTAGGAGATTTAACACCGTAGGTTGTTCATTAGGTTGCGGGGTGGGTGGTGAAATGAAATCAGACAGGAAATTATTGGTCTCCTTGTGGGTGAAAGAGGAGATGAAGGGGAATCCTCTGTGGGTGAAGGAGTAGATGAAATAGGATCATACATGGGTAAAGGAGCTTGTGAAAGAATCTCCTCGATGGAGGGGATAAGAGGAAATTGAGGAAGGGCCAGTATGGTGTCAAACACAACATGGACCTCATGGACATTACTCTTCATTAGTTGAAGGTTTTCCAGTTTGGTTAGATGATGGGGTGTGATTAGGAAATGGATTCTTGAAGATATGTAAATTATGATTAGTTAGTGTGTTCAAGTTGTCCAAAATGATATCTTCATTGTCTAACATTTCCTGGAAATGATTTTTTTGAAGGTGATATAATTACCATCACTATGGCCTTTTACATGATGATAGTTGAAATAGTCATGTTCCTTGTACCATTCAGGAATAAGATGAGTAGGGTCAAAACCAGTATGTGGTTTTACGGGTGGAAGAGCAATTGCTCCAGCTTTAAGAATTTTTTCTAATACTGAAGAATAAGGCTCCCCAATTGGAGTGTACTTTCATTTCTCTCGCCTGAACATGAAAGTTTGAATGGGAGAAAGGTTGGAAGAAGGTTTCGATTGATTGGATGGGTGAGATGGGCCAACTTTTAAAACTACCGCGTTGGTCCAGATCCTTTTGCTTTGGAATATTTCTTTTGGGGTTTTGAAGAGGAAGAAGCATCATTGGATTTGAATGCAGTGCATTTTTGTTATGCAATTGAATTTTCTTCTCTTCTATGACATGGATTTCAATACTTTTGTAGCCATGGTGAATGCTTCATCAAAGGTACGGAAGGTTTGGAGTTGGAGAGTTGGTGAAATGTGCCTAGCACAAGCCCAACTGAACAACTGTATAAGATCATTTTGAGGTAGCTAGAATGTAAGTTGGTTGATGAGGCTCCGCCAACAAGAAAAAAAATATGTGATAGACTCATCGTTGTATTGTCGTGTTGAGTACAAGTCAGTCATGGTGATCTTCTTGATGATATTGATTAGAAAAATGGTCCAAGAAGGCTTGAGCCACTTGGTTAAATGAGTCAATGAAATGTCGAGGTAAACCACTATACCAATCTAAAATGGGTCCCATTAAGGACATGGGGAATGTCTACAAGAGGATAGCATCATCACGAGCGATTAGATAACACCCATGTTTGAAAGACAGCAAGTGTTGTTGTGGGTCCTCTTTATTGTTGAACCAGTTGAATTTGGGAATTTCCCTAATGTGTAGGATATGGACATGAATGGGAATAGATGGATGAATGGGCTCATTATAGATTTCATTGTATGTTAAAGAGTTGTGAGAGCCAAAAACTGATGCTTCCAATGTTTGCATCTTTTCCATCATCATTTTAATAAGGTTGTTGGTAGGTTGTGATGATTGGGCACCCCCTACAGTATAAGGAGGTTGATGATGAATGTATTATGTGGATGGAATCCTAATATATGGTGGTGTTGAATATGAGAACTGCGACGGGGGGAATAGATGTAGGTGACATATATCCAGAATAGGCGATAGATGAGATTGGGATTTATTGGTGATATGTGTAAGTAGGTGGGGTAGATGTAGCAGGGATCCTTGTAGTGATTGGAGGTAAATACTGTAGGATGGAGAGGATGATGTTTTGGAATGGGTTATGGGTTGCTGACACCATGGGTGGCTACGATGCAATAGGTATATACAAGGTGGCAGGTGCAGATGGGGCTATGCTCAAGGTGGTTGATGAAGGAATGGTTGACACCATGGGAGAAATGATGTCAAAAGTGTGACCGATGTTGTAGGTTCATATAGATATTGATGATGAGGGGTCAAGTTGGGATACTACAGGTGGTAAGGTGGAAGAAGGTAACACTGAGCTAGTTGTAGTTGATGCAAAAGTGTGGCTGAGGGTAGGAGGAATGGAAATAGGCATGCCATATACCAACTGTCCTAATGAATCAGGAGTATAGGAATGGGTGAGATAATGTTGTAAGACATTAGGGTTAAGGTCAAGGAGTCTTGTGAACTCCTCATCACTGGTACTAATGATAATGGGTTGAGTAGGATCCATAGGTGATAGGATGGAAGGTGGAAATGGGATAGGCAGGAAGTAGCTTGAAGGATTGCATGGAATACAAGGGTGTTGGCTTGACTATGAGTCAAAACCATGTGATTTGGTGTAGGCTTGGAAATATGTTCTTTGTAAATGACACAGAAAAATAGAAGAAATGAAGAAAAATAGGTTCTGGGGGGTAAAAACTAGTCGTTGTTTTAATTAAAAATTAAAACATCAAGGAACCGAGTAGAGGTTAGGTTAACTGATGATGGTGATAGGGTGACCAGATTCCGGTTAGGTTAACCAATAACTGGTTACTGTGGGAAATCAAAAGTTTTGTAAAATGTTGTAACAACTGATGAAAATGAGACAAAATCTAGATTTGATAGTGATTTCAAAGATCTAGAGGTATGATGATGTTTCTAAGGAAGTTCAAAAAGAACAGAAAATGTGGTGAGTGTTGTTTTTTGGTAAAATGGCCAAAAAAGAAACTAGATACAGTTGACAATGGTCAGGAAAATCGATGATGGTTAGATGTAAACCGATGACGGTCGCTGGACCAACACTGGTTACTGTGAAATTTGAAAAGATGGAAGAATTTGATTTTTGTGACTTAGATCAGATAAACTATCAACCCAGAAACCTGAGTATGATAGTGATGGACCCTAACACACCCATAAAAAGTTAGAATACACCAACTATAATTGTGGGGTGTGAAAGGAAGAAAAGAGAATGGAGAATAGTGTCCTCATAACTCAAAACAAAACTCAACAAAAGCTAAGAAAACCACAAAATCCTATGGGTGAATTTTATGTTTTAGCTTATGATATTTTAGACTGACTTGGGAATAGAACAAACTTTTTTTGGTTGGATATAAGGTGTCCTATGAAAGGCAAGATCTAAGGATGGTTTTAGGTAATGTTTTGGTGGGGGCAGTCCTTTCTCTGAGATAATGGTTGGACAGAGAAACTAGCTAGGCACCCACTGTCAATCCTCTGATTGTGTGATACGTTAAAAACTTCTTCCAGGTAAGGTGTTATTTAAGAAGATGTGTGAATTTATTTTTGTGCAGTTTGGCAAAGAGAGAAGATAATGTGCTCTATGATTCAATTATGTTAACCATCAGTTGGGCATGACTTCCAACGTATAGGTTGCCCTTAGTTTTAATGTGAGGTAAAAATGTAAACATAGAAGTATGAAATGCAATTATTTTAAAACCCAAATCGAAATGTGATATTTGATGTAAACAAAGAGTGAATAGGAAAGGATATGACTTTCACTAATGCAAATGCAAGAAAAGAAAGAAGGATTTGTTTTAGTCCCGAAATAAAAATGTCACTAAGACAAGTAGAAGAAAGAGAAGATTTCCAGGGAGAGAATTTAATGTCAACTTCCTTTTGAAAAGAAACAAACATATAATGGTTCCCTAAGAATGAAAAAATGCAAAGAACCCCGGATGGGTCCCACCGGAGCGTGCCAAAATGTTTCACAAAATTCTTAGCAAATTAATGAAACAAGATAAGGGTAGTAGGCCAATGAGGAATACCCGTTTATAATGTCGGTTGAAGGTTGTGTGTGCGTGTTCTGATTTCCTAATCCAAGTTGATTGCGAGATCTCCCTTTTGGCTAGGAGAAACTACCTATAAATTCAAAACAATACCAACCAAATAGAGTTAAACAAAACAATGAGTGGAATGCCTAGCGGAAGCTAGATCCAGGAAGCATGATGATTTCTGAACAGGCTGTCAATCCAATTTTATATCACAATATTAATACTATTTAAATCATACATGAAGTAAAGATCTTGTTGGATTTGAAATTATTTAGGTATCTCATACAAAAGAATAAGAAAGAACATTAAAAAGGTTGTTTAAGGTCAAACGCGTAGGGTTAATTGGTTAATGTTGCATTGCAAGGCCTGGTATAGACTCCGGGTAAGGTGTCGGTAAGGATTAGAAGTGGATTTTGGGCTATTGGGGAGTGGGTATTAGCTCTCTGGTCTAAGATATATTGATAGACACAGTAATCGATGTCGACTAGATGACCAATGCCGGTTAGATGAAATGAATGACGTCCATTGGATAACCGATGTTGGTAGGGGCAATTAGTAGAAAGTTCTTAGATTTGTTTTTCAAACTCCCTGTGATTTCACAAAGGTTGGAAATGGTGAGGATGTGTTCGTAAAATGGTTCTGAAGACTCAAAGATTATGAGGAGAGGGTGAAAAATGGATAAAAGGTCTGGGTATGATCAGGTGATGGGTTGATGGAAGGAAGGAAGTTTACGGGTGTGGAGAGAAATAGATTACAGAGGTGAATAAATAAATCTACAAGGAAACTAGAGATTCAACGTAGAGATATTGAATACTTACTTGAAAGTGGATTGGAGAATATAGGTGATGAAGATGGTGACCATAGAGATCTAGAGAGAAGATTCGTTGTATTCGTGTTGCGGAAGTTCAAACCTACGTGCCTCTCTGTTATGAATATATGATTGTGAAGAGGATGGTGAAAGGTGACCAATGTTGGTAGTGCTCCCGTGTGTCTTCTTTTTCCTGAGTGATAAAGAAATTTGAGTGCGTGAAGTCTCTGTTTTAATGGAAGTATGACCCAATTTTGGTGTCTACAGTAATTAATAAATCCATCTTTGTCAAAATAGTGATCACATCATCATACATAGATTGAGTTGTTTCATCCTTTATTTGAAGGAGACGTATGAATTTTGTTACACATTGAACTCTACCTTCATTTGTCAAATATGTAATTATAGACACTCAAATTCAATAAATTATCCTTTGACAATGACAAATTTGACCTTGTTCCTATAATAAGACTTATGCTATCACTCTAAGGTTAATTGGAGTATCCTCCTCTCTCTCACATGGCTTGTTTATCCCTACACACTTCTTTATTATTTAGTCATGTAATCTTAGTTATGCAAAGTAGTACTTTACTCGTAAGTAAATTTCCCAAAATCTTTCTTTCTCGTCATTACTTATATGTATGAAACCATATAGTGTGGGATCAGGTCATACCATGGTTTGGGTCGACGTGTATGGTCTCGTACCTCTATTCTAATGATATGCAGCCTAGAATCCACCACGAATAACCCAGGTGCACTGGCACATCACTCATCCTGAGCTGAGTGCTCACCCAAAGCACACAAAGGTACCAGGCCCCTCTTTAGAGTTTCTTGTGTAGGATGTTAACATGTTGAAGATAGAGCATATTCAGAACCATAATAAGCACAAACATTCCACAAAGCACATTCCATTCAATAGCATAACCAGATCTAGATCTTAAGGAATCATGAATTAAACAATAACTATGAAGATTAACCATACAAGAACCAATTACAGACATGTTTAACAGCTGTATCCAGCTAATATACTCCAATATATTAAACTTTGCAAAACATATAAGCTTCTTACATCATATAACATTACCATAAGTCTATGCATGCATTAGATCTAACAACATAACTCTACAATAACTCATACACACACACTCATGTCTCTAAATAACTACACAGACTAATACATACTTATAGGGGTGGGGACTTTCCCTTCACCACTTACGCACTTCCCAAAATAGGTCGCATGCTAAAAATAACCATGCACCTTTACAATAATATGCACACATGCAAGTGCGCTAATAATAGATCTCCTACAGTTAACTGGCAGTAGTAATCCTATTATTATCCTGAACTCATGCATGGCACTTAGTAGATGCTCATCCCCAAAATAGCATTTGTGTGTCGTGCAAGTCTCCATCCCGTTGTGTGCTCTGCATGCTATCTCCAAAAATAGCCCGTAACCATGAAAATGGCTAAGTCCCAAATCATCTTGTCCTGGCGCGTGTTTCCTTTCCTATCCTTCCACGCCTTCAAATGCACCTTGTTCCATGCATGAATCTTCTATGTGCCCTCTCCTTAGTGTCATACTTTGTCTTCTCAACATTACCCCACACTAATGTACATTGTCATCCCAGTAATGGGGTTTCTCTTGATTGTCCCAAACAATAAAGAATAAGAATGGAAAGAATGTAAAGAATCACTGTACAAAGAATAGACTTCTATTCTGCAGCACCCTCCGCTTCAACTGGGAGGATCAACTCTGGATATTCTGTTTTAATCTCAGCCTCCAATGTTTTCAGTCATCCAGTGTGGTTCTTGTCTTCTCTGGAATGTCTGTGGCAATGGCTTCCAACTCATCCTGGGTTATCTCTTCCTTTTCATTCTGCAGTACTAGGACAACATTGGCCATAACAGACATCCTTCCCTCTAGAAGATCCATCTTTTGCGCTATGAGCTTTCCAATCTCATCTAGCCTCTCCTTATGTGGGTTTTGTGTTGCTGCAAGGGCTTCACACTTTTGTTTTACTAATGCCAATATTTCTGTGTGCCCTAAAGTCTCATCCTTCATTTCCTTCAGAACTTCATTATCTTCTATCATAGTCCTGATCTTGATCACTACTTCTGGTGCTGCACATATGTTCAGAGCTTGATCTACTTTCTTCAGCTCATCTTGTAAATTTTGGAGTAATGCCTCGTAAGATGAAATCTTCCTAACCACAGAGGCCCTTTCTCTCTCTGCTTCTTGTTCAGGATCCTTTGGCACTGGCATTTGAATCGGTCCATCTTCAAGCACCAAATCAACTAATGTGCGCACATAATGCATAGCCGAAGGAAACTTCTCAGGTACCTTAGACTCCAGATGCGGTCTTGCTTTCAGGACATAGTCACCAATTTCTTCTGCCATGTTGATGAAGGCCTCATTCTTTTTCTGCTCTAGATCCTTCTCTCCTTTTAGACGTGTTATTTCTATAGTTTTTTCCTTGTTATCTTCAAGTAGCACTCTAATAGTGGTAGCCTTATCGATATTCCTCTGCGCCACCTCTGTAGATACCTTAACCAAGGCATTGCTCACCTACTCATCAGACATGAGAGTGGGATTTATAGTCATGTGCCCTCTCTGAGGTGCCTTCTTCACTCTTCTTGACACACAAGACTCCTCGCATACATCAAAATCTGGCTCATCCATGTGAGTCTGCATGGACCAGGACAATTGTTTCCTTGTGCACGTAGTGGCCATGTCTGGGTCCATCAGCTCCCACCCATATAACTCCTTCAGGTCCATTGTGCTTTGAAAATGGGTGCAGATGATTTTTCTTGTGTCCTCAGCATAGCCCATACTCAACACAATGTATTCTCCACTTGTTCTCTTTGTTCTTGGCCCCTTAGGAACCTGAGCGCCAAGGTTTGGAGTTGGCCCTTTGATGTCCTGAGTAGTATCATGTGCGTGAGGTTGCTCATGCTCTGTTTCTTCTACCTCCTTCACCCCTTCCTCTTCATCCTTCATGTCCTCATCTCTGGGCTCCTCCACATCTTCTGGCTACACTGGGGTCCCAGGCGTGCTCTCTACAGACTCCTCCACCTCCTCATTCAGCTTTAGCTTTCTCCTCTTCTTCTCAGTTGCCTCTTTCTGAGGGGAGATTCATGGTGATCTTCTTACAGGCTGTGGAGTTCCCACACCTTGGGTCCTTGTTCTTCTGAATACCCTCTTAAAGTGGCACTCTTCATGGACTGCTTCCATGTCCAAGTCCTCATCTCCTTCTTGCACCTGAGGTGGAGTATCCATGTGCTCAGTCTCCACTCTGTCTGTGGGCTGCCTCCAGCCTCTATGATCCAAGCCTCCACTATCTTTGTGTTCTTCTTCCTCCTCGTCTACCTCTATAGTCACTGCAGGATTTGGAGCTGGCACATTCTCCACTGTATGTTTTCCCTTAGGTGGCCCTGGGAGCATGAACTCATTCTCCACATACTTGTTATTCTCCAGCCTAGGCTTAAGCTGAAGATATACGAGTGTGGCTCCACTGTCCCCAATAGCCAAGCTTACTGGCTTCATACTTATGATGTCTGAAATGAGCCTCTCAATGTAGGCAGTCTGACCTGGATACACATATGTCTTCCTGAGGGTGTGGTAGTCACAGTCTACCTTGTCTGCATTGAATTTTAGATGGCACACATCAGTAAATCTGTGAACTGAGGCCTGGAAGTAGTGTGTTGTGAAGGCATAGGGCAGTTTGCACCATGGGCTCCATGTCCCATCCCTCATAGAAAACCGTGCAATGCAGAAGTGTTGGTACACCGTGAACTGTACTGCCTTGCCTACTACCGAAGGTAGCTCCTTGGGAATGTGCCACTCCTCCTCAAATGCCATGTGAAGTCAGTCATACCACATTTCTACCCTCTGCTTAAATGGCCCACTCATTGATCCTTCACATAAATATTTTTCAAACCTCTCCATGAGGGACTTATTTTCTAAGGGGTACTCCCAGATCTTGTTCTTTGGCCCATCAGGCACTCCAATTTCTAAAAATACAAGAGAAAGTAGGATAGCACCAAAACTTATCTTTTTCTCATGTGTGTGCTTCCTCAACAATGGTTTCTGCAATATAGCCTGCTAAGTTGTATACTACTCCCTGAGACATTTTCTTTGCAATATGAAGCCACATGGTGTTTACCTGTGACCATCTCTCTTGGTCATTCAACTTGGTGAGAAGATGCATGGCTGCCTGCACCATAGGAAACTTCTTCAGTTTATCAATGTCCATTCTGCATGGACCCTTGGTATACCCCAACTCCTTTCTTGTTTCTATGACCGTTGCTTTATCAGTCAGATCACTAACAAGGTCTACCCCTGTGCCCTTCAATCCTGTTAGTGTCGAAACCAGGGCTGTTGTGATCCTAACCCTTCATCTGGTGAAATAAAAGAAGTCCTCATGGACTCGGCTCATAAGCCATTGGTATAAGGGTTCATATTTTCCAAAATATGGGAGCTCATACAACTGATAAACTCCTACCTACTTCAGTAATTTTCCCCAGTGTCGTCATACACTGGCATATCCTCCACTGTGCGCTTGTTGGTCTTCTTATTCAACAAAGCATCCAAATCTCCCTTGTTTTCAGTGGTACGGTGGTTGTAGTCACTTATTTTGCATATGTACGGATGTGGGAATCCCACTCTTGTCTGACTATTACTCCTTCTGGGTACTGCATCTCTGAAAAATTACTCTCGGGAGCAATTTCAACTTCAACTTCTACCTTCTTTCCTTTCGTGCCTGTTGCAGGTGCTTTCTTTGGTGCCATCATAAAAATCCCACCTTTTTTCATCTGTAATGAGTAAACTCAAACCCTAGCTTGAATCTGCATGCCCTAGCTTGAAACCGTGTGCCCTAGCTCCTTCTCAATGCTTCTGCTTCACTCAAACCCTTCACCAATGGGGATGCAAGCCTCTTCCATGTAATAGTCTTCTCTCCACATCTGGTTTCACAATGCTCCGCACCTCAACATGATTCACTCGGCTCGGTCACACTTAGCTTGCTCAAATACTTGTGATCGCAAAGGTAAAAATGAACCCGCATCACGTCCTTATATAGATTTTCAAAAATTTAGTGCATTTATTTCTCCTTCACCTACCAACAATCCTCTCATTAATTGACCATTTTCACAATCTCCACATGGTACATCTTCACACCCCAGCTATAACCTTCTAGCGCACCTTCCTACCTTCTAGCTACAGACTTCTCTTTACATGCTTCCATGTGCCCAAGTACCTTGCCACTGTGCCTTCCCCTGGTAGTCTCCACGGCCATTGCTTACCTCATGTTATATTGTTCCCTCATTTATCTCCATCTATGGTCATCTTTTAGAGCAATCTCCTTTCTAACAACTCCTTTCCACACTTAACTAGCACCTGTAACAGTTTTGTTCTCATGTGTACCCAGTTGTGAATAACCACCCCACACCAATGGTATGTGCAGTCCTTCGTGCATAAAAATACTTCAGATGGTAATTAGCTTCCAATGCACAAATGTGCTTATTACACAAAACACCAAACTAAATTGACAAAGCATAGCGATGAAGAAGGAAATACATTAAGGAAATACATAAATGAAAACCTATTCTAAATGGCAACACTACCTTATTACAAACACCAAGAAGACTTATTTATAGTAGGGCTTCAGCCTACTCCCATTGAAGTAACTGGGTAACCGTATTCCATCAAGCATCTCTAACTGGAAAGCACCTGATTCAAGTATATGAGTGATAACATACGGTCCCAACCAATGCACTTTAAGCTTTCCTGGATGGCACAAAAACTTAGAATCATAAAGAAGCACCATCTGTCCAATCTCAAGCTTTTTGTCCCTGATGTGCCTGTCATGCCATGCCTTCTGCCTGGCCTTTTCCTACTTCTGACTCCAACGTGCTATGGTGCGCCTCTCATCCAACTGTATCAATTTATCAATTCTTTCTTCTAATGCTTGCTCATCGGCTAGACCTCCAGCGCGCACAATACGCAAAGAAGGTAACATGAATTCCATAGGAAGAACTGCTTCTGTGCCAAACACCAACTGAAAGGGTGTGGCCTTGTTCAACCTCTTGTATGTTGTTCTATATGCCCAAAGCATGACAAAACTTTATCATCCCAATATTTCCTTCCAACATCACAAATTTTTTTCAATGTCTGGCTCAAAATCTTGTTGAAGGCCTCAACAGTCCCATTTTCCTGAGGATGATAGGGTGTAGTCTTATGGTGCGCAATCATAAATTCATCCAATAGTATCCTGATTGTCTCATTCAAAAAATGTGTACCCCTATCACTTGTCAAGCTTAGCGGGCATCCATACCTTGTAAGAACATTTTCCCATAAGAACCTGGCTGTTGTAGCTGTTGTACAATCCTTGGTAGGTGCTGCTTCTACCCACCTTGTAAGATAATCTATGCAAGTGATGATGTAGCGTGATCCAGTTCTACGTGTGGCTGGTGAAATAGGACCCACAAATTCTATAGCCCATTTCTCAAATGGCTCTGCACTAGGAATAGGTCTTAAAGGCATTTCATCTCTTTCCCAGGTTTACCAAGGCATTGAAAGTGATCACACGCCTTACAATATGCTTTACAATCTTTGTAGAGGGTCTCCCACCATAATCCAATGAGTAGAATCTTACATGTAGTGGTGTCACCTGCATAGTTCCCACCTACAATACCACCATGAGCCTCTTCCATGATATCCATGTGCTCGTGCTCTAGTACACACCGGTGCAATACTTCATCTCGGCCTAACTTGTATAGGTCACCACTGATCAACATAAAAGGTGTCGCATGAATTGCAAGTTGTTTCTTCTCTAAGGATTTCATTCCTTCTGGAGTCATACATGTACGTAAAAAGATAGAAATATCCTCCAATTCTGAAGGTGCATGTTGTAACTTTTACAACTATGCATCCGACATTGTATCTTCAATTGTCTGTGTGTGTCCTCCCCTGACTGAATTCTTGATAAATGGTTTGGGCCAGAATTACTTTTACCTGGTTTTACCACAACTGTGAAATCAAATTCTTGGAATAAGAGCACCCATCGACATATGTGCCCCTGTAAAATGGGCTTGTTTACCAAGTATTTCAATGCCATGTGATCAGTATAAAATACAAATGGTGTTGCTAGCAGGTATTGTCTGAATTTATGCAGTGCATAGATCATTGACAAGGCTTCGCGCTCAGTAGTTGTATAATTCTACTCTGCAGGAGTCAACTTTCTACTAGCAAAACAGATAGGATGATCTATAATTCCTTCTCCAGGATGAGCTAACACCATGCCAATGGCCATGCCAGAGGCATCCACATGTACATGAAATGGTTGGTTCCATGAGGGAAAATGTAGAATAGGTGATGTAGTAAGTCTCTCCTTCAATGCCTCAAATGTGCACTGTTGTGGTTCTCCCCAATAGAATGTCCCTTTTCCCTTTAGTAACTCTTCCAAGGGTGTGGAAATCTTAGCATATCCTTTGATAAATTTTCTATAATACCCAGTGTGACCCAAGAATCCATGCACCTCACTCTGACTGGTAGGCTCTTCCAGGCCTACAATAACTGCAACCTTAGCTAGATCCACTAACAAACCTTCCTTGCAGATGATGTGCCCTAACAAAGTGCCAAAAGGTGTAGCAAACACACACTTCTTGATGTTTAAAGAGATGCTTAATTGTCTACATATTTCAAACATTAAGCACAAATTGTCACAATGATCCTTAACAAGTCCATACACCATCCAATCATCCAAGTAAACCTGTAAGAAGTTGTGAATAAAATCCTGGAATGCTTGAACAACTATGCGTGAAAATACAACAGGCACATTTTTCAGACCAAAGGGCATCACAGTATATGTAAAACTTCCCCATTCAGTGGTGAAAGTTCATTTTCTCTTGATCCTCCTGTGCAATCCTAACCTGATGATACCCAGAGAATCCATCTGTAAAAGAATAGATTTCATGCCCTGCAATGCCTTCTAATATCTCCTCTGTGAAAGGTGTAGGAAAGGGATCAATCACACATGCAACATTCAGTTCCCTGTAATCCACACAAATCCTAATCTGACCATCTTTCTTTATACTGATGACCATGGGGCTAACCCACTCTGATTCTTCTAGGGGCTTGATGATGCCAGATTTCAACATCTTGTCAATTTCTTCCTTAACTTTTATGCGCAGGTTAGGGTTCATTCTGTAGGGTCTTTTCCTGACAGGTGTGCACCTTCCTTAAGCTTAATCTTCATCTCTCCTAATGATTCATGCACTCCTTTTAATTCATGGTAGCCCCTAGGAAATAAGTCCTGAAAATCATGTAGTAACTCAATGATTTTTTCCACTTCAGAGTCAGACCAATAATCCCCAATTATTGCCTCCTTAGGTTCAACATCCGTACCAATATTCACTTTTTTGTCTTCATGGGTTCATGATAGGCACACATTTTTATCTGCACTGTCTAACACCTCGTGCATACCCAATGAATGATCTATATCTAGATCTTCTACTTCCTCATCATCCACTATGTAGACCATCTTTCCTTTTTCTTTCTTAAAGCAAGTGTGCTTAAGTAACGCGGCATCTATCTTTTCTTCTTTACCAAAGCGTGCTCCTGAGTCTATCTCACCAAATAACTCCTGAATGAGTTCTTCCACCTTTGCACTATCTCCCATAGTTAAGCACTTTATAACCCTTAATGCCTCTTCCACTGGAGGTTTAGTAGAGAAGTAGTCAAAATTCTGGACCATTCCTGCAATCAAATCCTACCAATTTCCAGTCTCTCTATGTAGCTCCGCATATACATACCAAGCACGTGTGCAACCTTGTAAAGTGGAATAAAGTTTGTGCACCCATAGTGAAGGTGGTAAAGCTTCCTGCCCCTCTGTCTAGAGCCTCTCACACTATTGAACGTGGTGTTGAACATGTTGATTACCATGATATGTGCAGATTTGAGTAGGTGCATTGCTCCTAAAAAACTGAGTTGTTAGAGCAATCCTGACTTCATTCCATTCTACAAGATTATCCCTGTGAACCACCCACCAGCGCGTTGTTGTCCCACATAGGGTATATGCTAACATATTTCTTCTTTCAAATTGGTTTGTCCACTGTTCCTCCATGGCATGTAGGAATACCGTAGGGTCTCCTTCTCTAGTGTACCGAGGTACAGAGTTGTTACCTATCCTCCTAATACAATGAGGTTTCTTCTCCGCACAAATGTGCTCCTTACTTCGCGCCCAACCATCTCATAAGTTCCATGAGCCCAATTATCACAAGCAATACTTGTGGTATCACTAATAGACTGTGCATCTTCCCACTAAAGGATTCCTTCCTTAGATGGCTCGAGTACTTCTGGGTCCCGAATGACGCGTACATAAATTATATTCAGATCTTCCTCACTCAAAGGCTCAACATAAGGCACATATTTCCCATCTGTTAAAGGGATAATAACTCTTTCCTCCTTGTTCTCAAAACTTATATATCCCTTGTTGAACCATAGATCAACATTATTTGTGTAGCACCAAGGGTGCCCAAGCAGAGCTGGGAAACTGTCTACTTCTGCAAGTGCTAAAACCTCAAAGTCCCCAGTGAACTTGGCCCCTTGTATAGTAATGGATGCATCTTTTAAAACTCTGATGGGAGTGGCCTTAGTCCGATTAGCCATAAACAATACATTAGAAGATGGTTGCAATGGAGGTCTCCCCATCTGTACCCATGCATCTAAAGTAAGCACATTTACCTCCGTGCCTATGTCAATCAATATATTACTCAAGAGCCATCCATCCACAACAACATTCAGAGTGATCTCCTTGTCATAATCTAAGCTATGAGGGGGAAGATTTGCATGCAGGATCTGACGTCCATTCTCAATACCTATGCGTGGAGTGTTTCCCTTTAGCCAATTCCCTAGTAATGGAATGATATTCTCCTGGTGCAACATTTTGCATACCTCCTTCAAGTCATCAATATCTGACTGGACCGTCTCTGCTGCCTTCTTCTGTTCCATCTTCCGTGATTGCTCCTTTAAACACTGTATTTCACCCTGAATATTTCTGAGTACCTCCATTGTCTCCTGATAAACCTCCTTCTGGTGTAGGATCTAGATACCTTGCATGCAAAACATCCTCCTTAGTGATGGTAGGCTTCTGCTGTAACGCTTCTCTAGTGCACACAACTTCAACACGTGTAGTAATCTTCACAGGTAATACCTCAGGTTCTGGTGCCAACTTTGGCATCCACTGATTTTCCACAAGTGCGTTGTATTCTAACCATCCATGCGCCCTTGTTTTCCTGTTTATGTTACTTGCTAAGATGCTCATATAGGTCTGGGCATTCCTCATAGCTATGAATCTTCCCACAAAAAGAACAAGTAATATTCTGAGGACATTCATGCCTGTAGTGGTCAGGAGATCCACATGTAAAGCACGTTCTGTGAGGAAACTCACCTCATCCACCACCATGGCCTCGACCCCCAAATCCACCATGGTATCCTTGACCTCTGCCACATCCTCCTTCATAGTGCCCCTCATTCTGATCATAGTGTGCTTGATTGTGATCCTGATCCTGGTGCTCACCTTTACCCTTAGAGTTATCTGATACTCCTGTCTGTCACACACCAATATCTATAGCATCATGGATCTGACCAATCAACCTACAGTCTTCTGTATCATGAGTCATGGACTGGAAAATTTTACAATAGCAAGATACATTCTTCCTTATCATGTGTTGTAATAATGGGTAGCAACTGATGTCATGGTTTAGATGACATATCTCACAGTCTAGCAATAATGAATGCACTGACCTATGGGGACAACTATCCTTGGTGTGCCCTTCCACTTCACAGTCTGTACACCAAATCCCAGTGTGTGTCTCATGTGCTGAATTCATTGATAGTTTCTCCAACTACTTTTCCATAGCTATAATCTGTGCTTCCAAGAATGGGCTGACTCCAGTGTCTATACTTCCAACTACCTCAGCGTGCAAAGCTGCTTCAAGTGCTTCACGTGGATCAGTGTATGTCTTATGTGACAATGCCCTTCTAAAAGGTGTGATCAGTCCTCCAACGAACCATTGTGCATGTTGGCTTGCATGAATATCATAAGAAAGCTTAGAAAAAAGTGTTTTGAAATGGGCATCATACTCCAGACACTCTCAGTAGTGCCCTTCTTAATATCCTTGAGCGTGCTTATACTCTTCTGCTCAAATTCAGGGATATAGAACTCTTTAAGGAAAGCATCTTTTAATGTTGCATAATCTACACAAGTTTGATCAGGGTCAAACTTCCTGTACCAACTGTGTGTGCATCCCTGTAATGTAGTTACAAATTGACTTGCCTTGCACTCAGAAGCCATGATCCCTTTTGTGTGCCACAGTATCTCACACATGTGCATGTGTTCAACAACATCTTCTATGCCCCTATACTCTGGAAGACAGAGAGACATCTCCATGTAAATATTTTGGGGTTGGTGCGGACCCTGCCCACCTGATCCAGAACCTCCTGTGTTACCTCTACCTCCAGAACCACCAGATCCACCAGAACTAGAGCCACCTATACCCCTTGATCCTCCACCTGTAGCCAGAAGTGGACCAGAAGATGTACTTCCATGTGTCCCAATAGTAGTACTGAACTGAACTCCTATAGTCTGTGTGGTGGTACTACTCCCAGAAGTGAGTCCAAAATTCTACGTGCTCGAATTCTGTGTTGATGATGCACCTAAAAAGGTACCTCCAAACAACAATGAAGACATTTTCCCTACCATAGATGTACTTGCTATGTGACTTACTCCTACTTCCCTACTACCCAAATTAGCTTGCTGACTATTGGATGTACTAGATACTGGAAAACCAAGCGCAAGGGCTAGGTTTCCAGGTAGATTCAGATGCGCCCATGGCCCAGGTCATCTCTACTGGCATGCTCCCTTGTGAGGCTGAGGAGGGTTCCCTGTCATGCTTTCCCAAATGGGGGAGTTCCAGATGCTCTGGCTCCATGCCTTCTGCGTGAGCTCCAAATCCTTCATGAGCCATCTCTCTCCTCAATGCCATCCACTCTACAATATCCCACTGCTTCTCCATCTCCCTTTCATGTGCCTCATTGTACTTAAGCCACCTTTCTTCTCTCTACCTTTCTACCGCTAGGTCCACCATCTTTCACCAAACCTACTCCTTCCCCCGCGTGTGGTGGGGTTTAGCTAGCCATCGGTTTTTCTTCCAAGTTCAGGGTCACCATCAAGATCTTGATCACAAGTGGAATGCCTTGCAAGTAAGTTCCCCTGGGATAACGTAAAAATTGGAACTCAGCTACCTCTGGGAAAGAATAAGTGGAAATTGAGTACTCCAGAATATAGTTGTTCAAAACACCATGGAACCAAGTATCCACATCACATGTCCAAATCAGATCAACATCATACAGGGCCTGAAATTCTTCCTACATCTAGACAAGTGTGTGATACCTCCAATTCCATTTAGACACATAAGCAACCAGCCACTCGTACAGTTCTACCGGGAAGATAACAAAGAAGCTCTCATACAAACAGTCATACAGATTCTGTTCCACCCACACGCGTGCATCAAACTCAGATCCAGTGTTGAACCTCCATGCATACTCTTCTTCTAGATATTTTATCCACTCCTCAACACTTGCTAGGGTCAACTAGTATGTCTTCATCGTGAACCATCCTGAAAACAACTGAAAAAGAGGTCCTGGAAATGGAACCAATGATGCAGCCTAGAATCCACCACAAACAACCCAGGCATGCTGGCACATCACTCAGCCTGAGCTGAGCACTCACCCAAAGCATGCAAAGGTACCAGGCCCCTCTTTAGAGTTTCTTGTGTAGGATGTTAACATGTTGAAGATAGAGCATATTCAGAACCATAATAAGCACAAACATTCCACAGAGCATATTCAATAGTGCAGATCTAGATCTTAAAGAATCATGAATTAAACAATAACATATGACAAGATTGATCATAAAAGAACCAATTACAGTCATGTTAACACTTTATCCACCCAATATACTCCATTATATTAAACACTGCAAAACATAGAAGCTTCTTACATCATATAACATTACCATAAGTTTATGCGTGCATCAGATCCGACAACATAACTCTACAATAACTCATACACAGTGTCTCAGTGTCTCTCTCTAACTACATAGACTAATACATACTTATAGGGGTGGGGACTTTCCCTTCACCACTTACGCACTTCCCAAAATAGGTTGCATGCTGAAAATAGCCATGCACCTTTACAATAATATGCACACATGCAAGTGCGCTAATAATAGATCTCCTACAGTTAACTGGCAGTAGTAATCCTATTATTATCCCAAACTCATGCATGGTGCTTAGTAGATGCTCATCCCCAAAATAGCATTTGTGTGTCATGCAAGTCTCCATCCCATTGTGTGCTCCGCATGCTATCTCCAAAAATAGCCTGTAACCATGAAAATGGCTAAGTCCCAAATCAACTTGTCCTCATGCGCGTTTCCTTTCCTATCCTTCCACGCCTTCAAATGCGCCTTGTTCCTATGCGTGAATCTTCTATGTGCCATCTCCTTAGTTTCATACTCATAGATTTAGCATTTTACCATCAAATCATTGTACAAAGTTTCTTGCGGGTATCTAGGATTTTCTACTTGTTATAAATTTATTACAAGTAGTGTCACATTTATGTGAACCCTTGTAATATACATTAAAGCTCATTTATAGACCACTAACAATCACTTGAAGTTAAAAAATCTCAACATTTGCAGGATTGAAATCATATGAGTTAGAATCAGACCATAATATGGCCTACCTAACAAGGTTTGTATAGTTCCATACACGAGCATTTTCTAGTTATAGTATCATGAATGAAACTCTTCCATGTTCTCATTATCCCTTTTAACTAGTCTATACACCCAGATCACTTGTGTCCCTCTCTAATCAATTAAATGCTTATCCATCCTTGTGTTTTACGCATTTATTTTATCATTCTATTATCATTTATTGCATTAATAGCTATATCTTGGATTGTATAGTTAATGTGGATTAATCAATTCAAAATATTCTAGTTGTAACATTATCACACCTAATACTAAGGAAGGAAGTAACTATTATCAAACCCTGACCTATGTGATTTTTTGGGTGTAAACAACAATATAAAGAATAAAATTTGTTCCATAGTCTGGTCTATACTTTCATCAATTAAAAATGAGTAAAATGAACCATGAAAAATCTCAGCCTTCAAAATTTTCCAATATACCACCTTAGTTTCTTGTAGAATTTATTTTCTAGATGTGGTATTTGTATATGCATATTATTCACATGTTAGAGGCATGTGTGGAGTGCCTCAATTCCTGTTCAAGCCACAAATTATATTGTAGAGTTCTAAAGGTAAATCATGTATGGAAACAAATTATATATTTTCCATCACATATATGATTCTTGTTTTCTCAACATCTACCATTAGTTTTATATTTTTGGTAATTGGAATGCTTTTGTTTGGTTTCTCCCTCCAAATGTTGTGAAGAAAATTTACGAGGATTTGATTTTGCATGGGTAATTCAACCACTAACTTGAAGGGTGATATTCCCATCTTTAGTAAATGGAGTTTCTGTTTTATATTTTACACACCATGAACACTTTATCCTTTCAATACCATTGTAGTCTTTTATAGCATAAGCCCATATAATATAGTTTTCTATTTAGACTTGAATGTTTTTGTATATTTCTTTGATGTTATCCTCTTCAAGAAGTTTTTATCCATCTTACTCATGTTCTTCATGTGGATGAACATAAAAATATTCATTTTGGGGATGACGTTGTTTACTAGAATGCAAAGGGATACCAAATGCATCAACAAGTGATAATTGTTTTGTTCTCCTTCTTAGGATGATCAATGGAAGTTGTTTTCTCACAACTTACATAAACATATATTCAAATAACTATCAAAATAGATTTTTCCACAAAAATTTACATGTAGGGTATTCATAAACATAAAAAATTATTTCATCATTTGAAGGTATGTTCAAATGAAACTAAATGGGACTTGATCATTTGATAACATATTTTACTAAAACCACTATGAAATTAGATGGAGGGTCATGGTTGAATCTTCTATATAGATAAATACACAAAAATGAACTCCTACAAATTTCATTAAAAAAATCCATTTTAACAAACTAAACTATGTACAATATAATATAACGAAAACTATACCTTTTGGAGTAAGGTAAAGAATCCTAGCTAGATTTGAAAGGTAGGGGAAGACGGTAGTGATCAAACACTACATGGAAATACTAAATCCATTGTAATTTATAACTACGACTCAATTGGAGGCTACACAATATCATAGGTATGCCATTCAAAGATTTTAAAATAATTGGAAAAGAGTGTAAACACCTAATTTTGGAAATTTATCATTTGGTAGTGACAATATTGGATATTCACCTAAAGCATGATTCACACGTACATTCCAAGCCTAGGTGAGTTATCCTTATCCATTTTACATGAATTTCGTATAGAATCATACTTCTCAATTTCTTACATAACTAATTACATCAATCTTTGGCAATATATTTCCCCCATGCATCATTCCAAGAGCTTTAAATAATGCCAACACATGCATTTATGGGACTGCCCATCTGGGACCAAATAGTCTAATAGTTCAGTCCAAAGCCAACGATTTCATTCCTAGCCACCCAATGATCACTTTCTTAATTTAATATTTTTATGGGTCAGTTCATATGCTATAGATTTTTCGTAATATGAAATTAAACTTACAAATTCCTATATAAAATACTCTAATTCACCTATTTACCTCACTTGGAAATCACCCAACACTTTCAAAAACATACTTGTAACATATCATTCCAAAAGCACACTAAGTTCTCCTAAATCCCTTCAAAGTAGCAACACAATCTAGGAGTATCCCTTACATAGGTCTGAAGTACTCCCAACTAGGTTCACGATTCAAGTTTCTTAATCTAAAGACATTTAAAGCCAAGCCAAAAATCAAGTGTGCCAAACTATTATTTCTCATTGTCAAGTGATCAAGTTATGAAAGTAGTTGTATTCATATAAATATTTCATTCTAGGTGGAGAATTATGTGTGGTTTGTGGCCTCTTTAGAGTATGCCAACGTAGACGATGCAAAAAATGCACTTTAACCCAACCACTAACCTTTTTATAACGTCTCCTTCCCATAGTTAGGGTTCAAGGTTATTTCACATCAAATAGAGGATTTCAAAAATGTGTGATACCTAGGGTTTCAAAGTAAAGGTCATCACAGTCAGTCACACACACAAAAAACATTCAATATTACCAATGCATCACTATACAAAACCATCATAAAGGGATCAAACCGTCTGACGCTTCTATACTTGTTGAATGGTTCCATACCTACTCAATTATGCACTCTAATTCTAAAAATGAATCACTTCCAGGTATTTTTCAGTTTGTACAATCACCTTGCACTTCTATTTCAGCTTTCTGCATTTTTACTAAGCTAAGTCCATCCATTTCCTTGTGTTTTAATAATCATTTCCATGTTTAATCTTGCAAATTTCTAATGATAATATTGATTTACATTTATGTTTATTAATTAATTTGAATATATCAACATGTTGTTAACTCTTTATCCCTTATATAAGTAAGAACACATTAACCCCCTGCTCTTATTTATTAATTCAAATTAGAGTTAAATCAAAGGGAAAAAAATCTTGGAAAAAGGGGTCTTTTGAATTTTTATCTTTGTCATATTCATGTGGAAAGGGCTACAAAATATGATTGTTGAAATAAGATTTATTGGAGATTCTGTAAACCCTAATGTGACTATGCCCAAATTACAATTTACATGCAATTTCCTTATCTAAAAAACAATTCATAAGAAAATAAGGTTTACATTTTTTGACCACAACAAAGAAAATCCAACACAACAACCGTTTTTTACCTACTGATTGCTAAGTATTGGAAATTTGGAACCATATTTGGCTTGATTCACAATTGTAAACTTTATCTTTGGTGAATGCATTACGTGTGGATAGTGGAGCAATTAAAATTTGATAAGACATGGTTTCCCATATTTGTGTCATCATTTTCATGTCAATGATTAAGAATTAAATGTGTTTTATGCACCGCTCAAGTCTCATTGGTCAATTATCCATGTTTTTCTTATGACAAATTACAACTTTACAATTTGGTTTCTATAATTTATTTTTGAAAGGAAATGATTTTGAGTTATGAGACTTATATTCGATTATTTACAACTCATAGTTGAATTTGTAGTATATCTAATCTCACTGTCCAAATTCTCATTTAGTGATCAAACATCTGTTTTGGGATTTACAAATTGAACTAAGGATGACCTAGTAATATGATTGATAGGAATTTTTCAATATAGCCCCTTTTTTGAAACTTTTAGTAGTAACTTGAACTTCTGCAATGCCAAACACTTTATATATTTTGATTTTTTTACCAATTTTTTATAACTTCACTTGTCTTACAAGTTTGAAGCCATGGGACATGCTCAATATTGAACATTGGTTAGCACCACTAGGAGAAGTAGAACACAAATTGTTTGGTTACCGCCTCGGGATTCAACAATAAAGCTTAATTTTGATGGGGTAGAAAAAATAATATGGGTTACATTGGTTGTATTGGGATCTTCAAAAATATTAAGGAGACCCCACTTTTGGATTTCTATAAAGCCCTCAGAAAAATTGTTAATAATTTTTCTATTTAGTAAAGGATTTTTAGAGAGGTATTTTGATAGCAAAATAAAATAATTGGTCAAATTTTGTAATAGAGTGAGACTCTCAACACTTTATTAAATATCTAAAAAATAATAGCAAACACTGGGAACTAAAAGTGGTTATAGAAGATTGTGTCAAACTAACAACTTAGTTCTCTTCCTTGAAAATCTTTTGCACAAGGCATAAGGGTAATATAATTATTTATCTTCTTACTAACCTAGTAGTTGATCATCATTTATTGAATAAGAATCCCCTCCATTTGATATCGCCTACAATATAATAATGATTGGAAATGTCTCTTCTATATAAGGACAACACTTTCATGTAGAAAGTGTGGACAAAAAGAGAGTTGTCTGCAATTGTGGAGTTACAATCAAGTTTGAACATGCTAGTCATTTGAGTTCCAAAGATAAAAAAATAATCGAGGGAAATTTGGATTACATTGGGTTTATCCAATAAATGCTTGAGTTAAATTATTGGAGCCTCAAAATTGTGTTATTAAAATGTATTTGACATGAGCCTTTTGAGGCCAATAGATTTGTGAAAAAATGTACATATAGTAGTTTGTATGCCATAGACTACACTCGAAAACTACCAAAAAATAAGGATCCATATGTGTTGCATTGACATTGTTCACAATTTTTATTTTTATTTAATTTCTTTGTTCTATTAATTAATAAAAATTTTATGCCTATTTTCATTCAAGCTCACTCACCATATATATAATATATTTAATTCACACACCATCTTCTCATAAATTGCATGTAGGTATATTTTTTCTAAATAGGTAGAAGACCTACACAAATGCAAGTGGGTAATGCATTTCTATCCTAGAGGAAACATGTATGTGACTCTTTATTTGTATTTAGCATAAATGACCATCCAATATATCTACAAATATGTGATGATGAAGATGATGGAATAAAAGTAGAAGACATCAATGATCACCATTCACTTTATGTAGATCACCTCCCCTAAAATGTTCGAGATGACAATGGAGGTCAATATGAATTTGTTGGTTATAAAGAAGACCACAATGAGGATGAGGATAATGAAGAAGATATAGTGTACTACATAAGAATACTATATTAGCTATGTATTGTCTCAAATTAGACATATTGATCATGATATTAGTACATGTGATGTAGATGATGATAATGATTATCAACATGCCACTTTTTTTCTAATTTTAATAGAACATAAAATTTTACGATGTTTTGGTTTTATATTAAATTCGATAGTTTCGCAATTCAATAAAAATCTTACATAATGACATTCACTCATAACATAATGACAAAAAAAACATAAAGACACTAAAGTAAATCTATTTATGTGATTAAAGAATAAATTTGTGTCCCACATATAGGCCAAAATTGTGTATTTCATGCGAGCTATTTTAGTGCATTGTTTTGTTTTATCTTCCTACTTTCATTTAGACAAAATTAATCTTATATTTATTTTTTCAAATTCTTTTGAAATTTCATTAATTACATTTTCAATTATTGAACAATGAGCATGTTTGTGAGACTCTCTCTTTGGGAGATCAAACCTAAGGTGATCAATTTCACACACTTCAAATACACTTTGAAATATTTTAGCTCAACTACACAAGGGAATAAATTAGGATATTTACAATGTTACCACTTATGGTCACATATTTCCTCCACAATTAGTTGGTTATGAAAGTGGATACTTATTATTTATTTATTTGATATCGCATCCTTTTGTGACCTTTGTGACTATAATAAGTGCATGGTATTCAAATTCGTTGAAGGTTGTCTCATTGCATGATTTAAAGAAATTTAAATCTTTATCAGAGGACTGAGATCAAATGAATATAGCAACGGAAAAATATATGTAATATGCAAAGTACAAACAAGTGTGCAAGATAATAGATGAGAATGACTTAGTTTGTATCCATAGATCTGGGTTGATTCTGGGCTGGAAGTTGAATGGAACATGTTAAATCTGGACTGTGTAATCTCTTTATGGAAAACTGAGGTCTAGAAACTCTTCATACAGGACCGCCTAGATGAGGACATGACTTCTTGGTGTCTGAACTGGGTACTGGTGTCTAGGCAATAACTCTACTTCGGATCTTTTTAGGGTTTGAGATTAGCTTCTTACTTTCAATGTTTTTCGAATCCAATTCATTGTAGGATTCCTGTGTCACACCTATACCTGTAAAAAAAACCTAGCTACCTGCAAAAGGCTCAAAAAATATTAGATGGAATAAATAATGCATATGCTTGATTGGGACTGACCTTAGCGGTCACCCCAATGTGATTGTCATCGAGTGTTACACTACATTTCAAACTCTATGTAGTTCTTGTGTGTGTGTGATTTGAATTATGTCCCTTGAAGCTAGGTTTCCCTTGTGCTAGTCGCACCAAGATAGCGGGCTACAACTACTTTTCCCCCAAGATGAATGTGTGAGATGGAATTCAAAAATAGTCCCCTCCTATGCATTGAATAATGTATCCCAAATGCAGTCATTGAAATTTGCTCTTTCCTAAATAGTAGATGATAAGTATTAGCCCCAAATTGTACAGGCCCTAATGATAGTAAGTAAGTTATATATATATATATGATTCCCTTATTTGAATTTTGTCATTAACAACAAGAAAATCTGACCCAAGGTAATAAGAAAGATTTTAGAAAAGGTACCAAATGATGTAGCATTTGAAAATCAGGAAAAGGAGGGAAAAGGAGGAAACACCCCAAGGGGACAGTAACACCTGGGAACTCCTGTCCCTAATGGGTGGTATTTTCCGGGATGCTCAAAGGTTATAATGGTAAATTCATAGATGGGTCATGTGTTTTCCAATGTCCAAAAGTAAAATAACCATTCCATAAAAGCAAATAAGAAGAGTGTGTAAGAGGATAAAATAATGTAAAAGCAAAACACATGTTGTTAATGTCTAGTTTTCTCACTTAGGAATCATGCATATAATGACATACTTAGAGGTTTGATGTAAGTATAAAGTGTGTGATTTTGTGACTACATTTACCCCCACTTTATGTTGGTAAATGAATATTTGGTAGCATAAAGTAGATAAGAAGAGCATACCTTGTGGAGAGTCGAAGGGAGTTGTAACCAATAGCATGTCAGATGAGAAATGTTCGTGATACCGTGTTGAATGGAGATTGTGAAGTGTGTATCATGGAATCTAGAAAAGGATAAGGATCCTAGGGGTGACCTTTGCATGCGTAGTAGAAGTGATGTATGCATGTGTAGTAGAGATTATGCTTGCGTGTGTTCCTTAGATGTTTCCTTTTTTAGAGTGTCTTATGCTTGAGATTGTTCCTTGTTCCATTTGTGTGTTTCCCTTTTATCAGAGTAAGGTTGGACTTACAAAAATCCAATAAGTGTATTTAATTCTCATGATAAATGAAATTAAACTTTAACTTAGTACATGTAAAAATAGAAATGCGTATTGAAAAATAAGTGAATCAAAGATATAATACACATGTGTGTTGTGAGAGAAGATATATAGTCATTCTTTTATGTTTTCTTCCTTGGATATGGTTGGAATAATACTAAGGATTTGGGTGTCTTGTCACCAAACTACGGATTTGAGTGTCTACAACTAAAATTCACTTTGAGCAACCTTAGACAAATTTGAGCGTCCTGTCACTAAACTAAGGATTTAGGCATCCCGACAACAAAGGAAGAGTATCAGGAGAGCGGTCAGGTTTTCCTTCTAACCCTTAACATTTCCCCACAAAGAAGTGCCAATGTATATGGTCATAAACCCAATATAAATTGGTCATCAATAAATTTTAAGTAATTAGTTTTATTGTGCAAAGTTACCACTAATTTTCTTCATGTTGTTCCTAATAGTAATTCTTAACTGAGCATGTGTTGTTGGAAATTGGAAAATACTATCACTGAAAACATGTTGATTTTGTATTGTATTTGTTTCTACCCCCAAGAGAGGAACACCCAGGTGGGACATTAGTGCTCACCATTCCTATCTATATTGGGTGCTTTTGTCCTACACTGATTTTATGGCCAAGTCTGATTCTAAACCTATTTCTTAGCTTCTATGTACCCTAATTTTTCTATTTACCATTATGTATCTAGTCTGTGAACTGTTAAGATGGTGAAAGGGTCACTCATTTATTGCCCCCACTTGTTTGGGGTGCGTGAGATGAACAAAGGCGAGTACAACCCAAATGAGGAAAGTTGAAACCAATGTGCACATCTGAAATAGAAATTCTATATGGGGAATAGGTAATACACATGGTAAAAACCATGGTGTATGCAAACAATGGAAACAAAGGCTAGCCAAAAGTGTTAGTCAAAAACAAGTATACATGACTTAATAAAAAAATTCACAGTTCACACAATAACTTTTCAAAAGACACAACAAGTAGTTGGTTGAATACATGAGACACCACTTAGGATGTCGCAAGACAATCAAATCCTTCAAGGTGATACAAGTAAATAAGAAATAAAATAGGGAAAAGCCCGCAAATAATAACAATTAAGACACAAGAAAAGAAGACAAGATATAATCAAATCAGAGAACCATGATTAGAAGTAGGCCTACAATACAAATGTTACACATAAAGAACCCATTAACATGTTAGAAAAATTGATAGTATGCCACAATGTATACAACTAGAAATATGAATGAAAGTAGTATATATTACAATGATCTAACTTGGATATAAAAAAAAAGAAAAGATAGATACCCCCAGTAGCCTCAATGGAACTGATATGGTATAGTGCCAAACATCACACATCATGTAAGAACCTATAAGTGATTTTCATTCACCTAAAAAAGTACCATGTGAACATGCATATGTGTATGGAAAAATGATAGGGCATATTATGAATTGAAGTAACATGATAAGTAATGTGCAACATAGAATAGAATGAGAAAGTAAGGATACAACCAATCAAGATCTAAACTAGTATTTCTGATTTTTTTTTGTAAATATGTGAATATGAAATAGAATAGCTAGGAGAGGGGAGTAGAGTTCCCCCCAGTGTATGTGTGTAAAGTGAGGTCCATGTAACTAAATGTGCCCTCAACAATCATGTTTGAACCTAGAACAAGAGTGCATCATCAGGTAATGGGGGGAGAGTTATGCCCCCAAAGGGCAAATGTCATGGTGATCTAAGTGATTTCATCAATATTTTCTTCTAAATATGAGTAATAATCGAAGGGTATAACACAAAAGATACCAAAGAACAATGTCAACGATGAGCCCAAAAATGACTAATTTTATACAAGATTTGACATTATTTTTCCTTGCATATCTAAAGTGGATCTAAGTGTAAAATATGAACTTATGGTTTATTCAGAATGAAATAGAGAGTACATATCATGGTTATTTCTTTAAAATTAATTGTTATATTTTTGTTAGCTATTTCTAATGATTATTGGGAAAAAGATGTCAATTTGTGCATATGCAGTCCATACTTTGTTATAATTGTTGAATAAGAGATTTTAAGCACTAAGCACCAACTACAACCAGCCTTGGAGGATCTTCAAAATCTCTCATATCATCTCCAAATGTTTTTATTGCAAGAATTCATTAGCTCTTGAGATTCCTTCACTAACTTCATAAATGTTCAACAATTCTATGAGCGACTCCTTAGTACAGGTTTGGAGAAAAGTGAAAAACAATTATCAAGAATATACCCAAAATTAAATCTAATTTCATATTCAAATTCCTCTCAAGAAATTATGCAAGTTCAAAAAAAATATTGATTCGAGTTCATATGCAAAAGCTATAGTTGTTTTAGTATGGCTTCGGAGCCTAACATGTTTGCTTCAGAGTCTAACCTTTTTGCTATAACTTACTCCAAAAAATTCAAATGGATATTATGAGATAGGTTTTTTGTCATAATAATGAGTTTAACAAAAAAATCCTTCTATTTTTCTACATCTTTTACCATTTGAAAGAAATTTGACTTTTGCTTCATAGTTTGACCGCCTAACTTCGGAGTTTGCAGGACTAGCTACAAAGTCTAGCATAAATTAAGCTAGAAAACTCAAATGGATATTCTGAGATATTTTTTTCTCATAAAAATTATTTGAATAAAAACCTCCTTCCGTTTTTCTACAACTTTCACCATTTGGAAGATATTTGACTTTTAGTATGTGACAGTCCAAGAAAAAGTGTATCAGGTCAAAAGAAACATTTGAGAGAGGTTTTTGGTCATAAAAATGTGTTGAAAAAATACATCCTCTTGATTTTCTACAACTGTCATCATTTGCAAAAAAATGTGTTTTAGTATAGTTAGAGTTACAATCAACTATTGATCTATTTATTGGGTCAATATTTATTTTCACATTAAAATGGGAAAATAAAATCATTAGGATAGATTCTTTGTACCAAACAAGAAGGAGAAGATTTAGTTATATAAGATTTTGATTATAATAATACATCTCTTTCCATATTTGTTAGGGATTGAGATCTTAGTTAGTAGGATTGGAATAATTCAAAGATATAGATATATGACCTAAAATAAAGAGTGGGTTGGAAGCATACAATTATAAATACAAAATCCCATACCATTGAATGTAATCTCCACTTTTATTTTGATCAATTCATTCTAAAGTTCCATTCCATCCGTTTGCAAATAATTGTTAATTAAAATCCTCTTATGAGGAATGTGCTGACCACTCATTCCAATGAAGATGGATGTGTATGTTTATATTTGTTTTTTAATTATGTAATTTTAATCTTTTCGTATTTTTATTTTTACCCTGTAATTATTCCTTTAGTGTACAGTTTGTTGTAAACTTGCAGGTGTGTTATGTGTTTATCCTTTCTTTCCATTTTAACAATTTCCATTCCTTGCAAGTTTTATTTCCTTTCTATAAGTGTGTTTTAATTTCATGCAAGTGTGTTTCTAATTCATGTAAGTGGGCTTTTTAATTCCTGCAAGTGTGGATAGTGGGGACCATTGGAAAATATCTCTTTCTCCTTTTTCATACTGCCATGGACACCAACCTTGGATTGATATTGTTTAATGAAGAAGATTGATGACCCTCATCATTTTGGCACCATTTTTGGGGACCACTGTGTTACTAGGAGATTCATAATTTTCTAAGAGAATTATCTAGTGGCAGTAGATAAACAAGTTACTTATGAGAGGGAATGTCTCTTATAATATTTTGTGATAGGAGATACTTAGTTGATGGTTTCTTTAGAATTTACTTTCCTGCAAAAATAGATTAGATTTACTTTCCTGGAAAATAGATTAGATTTACTTTCCTACAAAATAGATTATATTTATTTTCATACAAGTAGATTGTAATTTTTTTTTCTGCAATTAAGATTTAGAACAAAACCCCCATATCATATTAACACAATTGTATAGAAAAATGTAACTACTAACATTATTATGAAGGAAAGATTGAATGTTGATGTAGGTTGGATGAGGAATTTGAGATGGCTGAGGAATCTAAGATGGTTGAAATCTACAAGGGGATTGCATTCCTCGAGGAGGGAAACATGCTTCAAATCAGTCAAATATATTGTATGACACATAAAATAAATTATAAATTTTGCATGGATAAATGAGCCACACTCCAAACATTGATGGTAAGTCCTATATCACTGATTTTTAGGAAAAGATGAAACTTTTCAAAAATCAGTTTGCATCTATGTTTAGAATGAATTTTGAAAAATCGATTGTAATAATTAAGGAGTTTTTGCATGTAATGAACACACCATAATAGATTTGGTTACATGCACAAATTTTTTAATCTATTTTAGGATTGACATGCATACAATCAAAATATGAAATCATGCATGTAATCAAGATTATAAGAGAAAATCATGAAAAAAATCAGGAGAAAATCATGCAAATAATAGTTACAATGGATCTAAAATATTTGGGCAATCAACGATTTTTATTGTCATCATTGAAATCCTCCTCCCAACATTAACATTCAACCACACTAGATTTTTAAGTGTTCATAAAATTAGCTTTCACCTTCCTTGTACATATAACAGCTAGTTTTTTCTACATTGTTCATGAATAAAAGTATTGATGAAATTGCATTTCATTTCACTCAATCCGTATTCGGGAATTATTTGAAACCATATGTATCATCATAATAAGATAAATCATCTGAGGGAGTTCATATTTTTCATAATAATATTTCATTGTTAAGAATACTATTTCCTAAACCATCAATCACTCTTAAGTAGGCTGAAATTATTTCTTCCATATGTATTCAAATTTTCCTCTTAATCTTTATATTGTTGACAATTATTGCTGATGTTATACTTGTATGGAAAGGTTTTGTTCATTTCAAATTTTTGTAGTATAATCTCATGACAAGGAATGTTTTTAGACATCATAATGGATATATTTATGTCTATAAATTCATCAAGCAGAGGACACCTTATCTTGAGATATCGCAGACAAAATGAGAAGCAATATCAACATACATCAATCATAAGTTATTGGACCAAAGCTGAGGAAATATCAAAAAAATTGTTATAGTTGGAAGCAGTATAATGATGTATTCAGATTACTGCTAACATTTCCCCTGTCATAATTTCTTAAAATTTTAAAATAGTAAAAAAACCAATAATGAAAACCCTTGGGCGTTGTTGGCAGTCTTGGTTTGAAATCTAGCTTGCTAGTGGACCAAGCACTGGAAAAAAGAGCCTTGATTAGAAAACTATCTTGTTGGATGATCAAGGGATTTTTTTTAAAGGAAAAGTTAAAAACCAAAAAATGATGGCTTTTCAAAACAAGTAATAAAATATTTGGTTGTTCTTTTTGTGCTCTTCTTCAGTATAACATGATTGCAATTTATCAATAGTTTTCCCAACATAGCAGGACATAGAAAAGGCAATGGAGACTAAAGTATACCAAGATGTTTTACTCTTTTATTTTAGTTTTAAATCTACTTGTAAGTTTTGTCATTACATAAGGATCTACTTTTACATCACATGCATATGATTGAGGATGAAAAGGAAGGAAAAAGAATCGGGCATATTAAATTACAATTGTTAAAAACATATTTTGGCAATCATTCCTTCAAGCATATGTTTGAAAATTTCAAAACAACAATATTTTTATCAGGATTCTTTCTATATGGATTCATTTTTTGTGGAATAAAAGAAAAGAGAAAGGAAACACAAGTAAATGTTGTTTTAAAGAAAAGATAAAAATTATTAGCATAACAGGAAACTATCCACAGAAGAACCTCCTGTCACAAAAGAAATGAAGAGTAGCAATAAAAATTACACACAAGAACCTCCTCTCAAAAAATAAAGAAAAGAATAGCAGGAGAAATTCCACACAAGAACATATGCTAAAATCTATCAAGAAGAAGAATAGGAAAACCTCCACACAAGAACTTGCTTATGAATCAATGCAAAAAGAAAGAAAAGTAGCAGGAGGGGCTCTACACAAGAACTTGTCCTTCAAAATAAGAAAACATAATTTTAATGGAATGCACAAGGACATGCATGAGATTAGGCGTGGGGGAGATGATGATTCCAAAAATGGCCCATTTTATACAAGATTTGACATTCTTTTTCCTTGCATATATAAAGTGGATCTAAGTTTAATTTATGAAATTACAATTTATTTAGAATGAAATAGAGAGTATATATCATGGTTATTTCTTCAGAATTCATTGTTATTTTTTGTTAGCTATTTCTAATTATTAGTGGGAAAAAGATGTCAATTTGTGCATATGCAGTCCATACTTTGCTATAATTGTTAAATAAGGGATTTTGAGCACTAAGTACCAACTACAACCAACCTTGGAGGATATTTAAAATATCTCATATCATCTCCAAATATTGTCATGTCAACATTTCATTAGCGTCAGAGGTTCCTTCACTAGTTCCAAAAAAGTCCAACAGTTCTATGAGTGGCTCCTTAGTATAGGTTTGGGGAAAAGTGAAATAATAGTTATCAAGAATATACCCAAAACCAAATCTAATTGTATATTAATACTTCTCTCAAAAAATTATGCAAGTTAAAAAAATCATCTTGATTCGAGTTCATATGCAAAAGTTATAGTCGTTTTAGTATGGCTTCAGAGTCTACTATGTTTACTTCAGAGTATAACCTTTTTGCTATAACTTAATCCAAAAAATTCAAATGAATATTCTGAGAGAGGTTTTTGTTCATAACAATTATTTGAACAAAATAATCTTTTTTTCCTACAACTTTTTACCATTTGAAATAAATATGACTTTTGCTTCAGAGTCTGACCACCTAACTTCAGAGTTTGCAGGCCTAGCTACGAAGTCTTGCATAACTTAATTTGGAAAAGTCAAATATATATTATGAGAGATATTTTTCTCATAAAAATTATTTGAACAAAAACCTCCTTCCATTTTTCTACAGCTTTCACCATTTGAAATAAATTTGACTTTTACTATGTGATAGTCCAAGAAAAAGTGTATCAGGTCAGAACCCAAAAGTTATATAATCATAAAACAAAAGGTCAAAAGAAAATTTTGATATAAGTTTTTAGTCATAAAAATGTTTTGATCCAATACCTCCTCCCTATTTTCTACAACTATCATCATTTGCAAAAAATGGCTTTTAGTATAGTTAGAGTCACAAACAACTATTGATCTATTTATTGGGTCAATATTTATTTTCACAATAAAATGAGAGAATAAAATCATTAGGATAGATTCTTTGTACCAAATAAGGAGAAGATTTAGTTAGATAAGATTTTGATCCCAATAATACATTTCTCTCCATATTTTTTGGGGATTGAGATTTTAGTTGGTAGGATTGGAATAATTCAAAAATAGAGATGTATGCCCTAAAATAAAGAGTGGGTTGAAAGCATGCAATTATAAATGAAACCCCCCACACTATTGAATGTAATCTCCATTTTTATTTTGATCAATTCATCCCGAGGTTACGTTCCATCCATTTGTAAATAAGCGTTAATTAAATTCCTCTTCTGAGTAATGAGTTGGCCACTCATTCCAAGGAAGATGGATCTGTATGTTTATATTTATTTTTTTATTATGTAATTTTATTCTTGTTATATTTTTATTTGTACCCTGTAATTATTCCTTTGGTGTAGAGTTTGTTGTAAACCTACATGTGTATTATGTGTTTATCCTTTCTTTCCATTTCAACAATATCCCTTGCAAGTTTTATTTCCTTTCTGCAAGTGTGTTTCTAATTCATGCAAATGTTTTTTTAATTCATGCAAGTGTGTTTCTAATTCCTACAAGTGTGATTTTTAATTCCTGTAAGTATGGATAGTGGGGACCACTAGAAAGTATCTCTTTCTCCTTTTGCATATTGCCATGGGCATCATCCCTGGATTGACATTATTTAATGAAGACGATTGATGACCCTCATCAATCAACATAATGAGGGGAAAAGCCTATGGATTTTGAGATCCCAAATTTATGAGGAGTAAGTTTAGTGATATAAACAATAAGAGAGTTTCCAGTAGGAGAAACTATAATAGATGGAACATTGGGCTTGCTGGTAATAATGGAAAAAGTAAGTGCAAATGTAAGGATCAATATGTGAGTTAAAATATGTATAACATATATGTAGTGATAGGAGGCTGATCAGTATCAAAAAAAAAATGGAGAAAGAGACACATGACTCTTCATAAGCAATATGTGCAATTTGAAAAGATTGGAAGCATTAAAGTTATATGTAGTAGCCCCTATGATCATAGGCATAAATGTGGAAAGAGGGGAATTGATTGCCCCCATGGATGCAACAAGATGAGGAGTAGCCATAATAAATGAGTCATGAATATTGGAATCAATAAGCATATGATCATTAGAAGTGCATCGAGGGTGAGACATACTGGGAGGAGTATCATGGGCGCTGATAGAAAGTGTATCATATAAATCAATAGCATTGTAGTCCATCATAGGAGAATAATGATGTGCAATATAAATAGTAACTTCAGTATCATGTATGAGAGGGAGATCACAAGGAATAACAATGTGAGGTATGTTAGGGTATCAAAAAGGGGAAAGTAAAAATTCAAAGTGAAACTTGAGTTTACAGGGGGAGACAAGATTCGACAAAATAGGTTTTTAAATTTTTTCATTGGTTGGGTAAAAAATTCTTATCCCTTGGTAATACATATTTTTTTACATTTTCACTGTGAATTCTATTCCATGTCCTAGATAGGGCCTCTGAATTATTTTGCACTTATAGTTTAATATAAACTATAACACACACACACCGACACATATTGGTTTATATAAACCTAAGTCTAAAACCTAAAACCAAACCTATAAAAACCTAACCATGCCACTTATATAATTAAAATATATATAAGCAACAAACATATTGTATACACCAAATTTGGGTCACATTTCCTTTGGTGCCCTTTAATAAATCAACGTAACGTGTTCACCTAACCATGACCCCTTACCTCACATTCATATTAATTTAACTACTTACAATTGAATTAATGTTCATCCTCACATTATTAATTAATTAAATTACTTTAATTAAATTAATTTACACATCACATAGACACCTCACCATGGACTTATTCCTAGCCTATTAATTAACCAAGACTAGGTCCTTACTTATCCCAACCAACTGGGACTTAATCTAACCCTAAAATTAAATTCATATTCCTTCTCCAATAACACTCCCACTTATCTAAGTGCCAACCCTCATTTGAGACCCAGGTTGACAATCAAAATCATGCCAAAAATAGTAAAGATCTGCCTATTTTTGGTAAACCTAGACTTACCCGCCATATATATATATATATATATGGTTTATATAAACCTAATTCTAATATATATAAACCTAAGTCTAAAACCTAAAACCAAACCTATAAAAACCTAACCATGCCACTTATATAATTAAAACATATATAAACAAACATATTGTAGACACCAAATTTGGGTCACACTCCCCTTGGTCCCCTTTAATAAATCAACGTAACGTGTTCACCTAACCATGACCCCTTACCTCACATTCATATTAATTTAACTACTTACAATTGAATTAATGTTCATCCTCACATTATTAATTAATTTAATTAATTTAATTAAGTTAATTTACACATCACATAGGCACCTCACCATGGACTTATTCCTATCCTATTAATTAACTAAGACTAGGTCCTTACTTATCCCAACCAACTGGGACTTAGTCTAACCCTAAAATTAAAGTCATATTCCTTCTCCAGTAAAACTCCCACTTATCTAAGTGCCAACCCTCATTTGAGACCCGGGTTGACAATCAAAATCATGCCAAAAATAGTAAATATTTGCCTATTTTTGGTAAACCTAGACTTACCCTCCTTAACCGACACCAGTTATCCCTCGACCGGCGCCGATCATCCCTTGACTAGTGCTGGTCACCTAACTACCATCGGTTACTTTATATACAACTTTACAACCTTTTTCCTAGGTTGGTCATTTTCAATTTTGACAGAACTATTGCATTCAAGTGCGAATCCAAAGCCTCTCAGCATCCAGACGACACAAAATACTCAACCACAAGCCCAAGAAAGCATCCAGTTCTCCTTCTAGAGTTGGAATACTCATAGGAACAGTATGGGAGTAGTGCCGCGACACTAAATCCAGAATCTCTTCACGGATCAACTACCCTCCACCTTCACCTGCCAGATTTGTAAATGCAAGTTAGTATACGTGATTTCAATCATATTGTGCTTTCTTAAAGTATAGATTCCTTACCTCTTTCATTATACTTTATTTCTTCCTTTATTATTTTATCTCCACCTCCTCACCAATCTACCAACCTAACCACCTATAGCCTTTTTTATTTTCGTGACTCCCCCCTTTGTATCCCTGAGTCTTCTCAGTAATATCACGAACCTAACCACACCCTTATTACTCTCTGTGCAGTCACATATAAGCCCAAAACCCACCTTTATCCAATTATTGTTAATTACCCCTACCGATGTCGGTTCCATGATCATCGTCAGTTTCACCTCTATACCGACGTCGGTCACTTGACTGATATCGGTCTCTGTGTCATTTCATTTCTTTTGACCAGTGAGCCCTTAGATTAACAAAAACTAACCTAGACCTCACCTAATCAACCCCAGACCCCTATCAGACCTGCAAAAACCCAGAATAACCTACCAAACCTCAGGATTTAATCAGAACATTGCATGTTAGATTAGATTTGCTTATTATATTTGCACGAGATACCTAAACCATATAACTATAGTAGGATTTCCTTACTTCATGATATTTGCATTAAATTGTATTTGAAAGTGGACTAATAAACTTCTAGGAAACACCTCACTTTCTAGATTTAACACTCGCTAGGAAGTCCACTAACCTATATTATTAATAATATTTGGTGGTCTTGTTGTGTTTCTTATACAAGTCGTTCCCCCTAGCCAAAGGGAAGTTCTTCACGATCAGCTTGGATCAAAAATTCAGTAATGCACGCATTCAACCTTCGACCTACATATCATAGGTATTACTCCTAACATATTTCCTATTCCATTTTAACTAAATCAAAAATTAGGTGAAACATCTTGGCACGTCCGGTGGGACCCATCCGGGGTTCTTTGCATTGTTCATTCCTAGGGAAATATTGTGTGTCTATTTTCATTTGAAATGAGTTCACTTTAAACTTCTTCTCTGGAAATATTCTTCTCTTCTGATGATCTCAGTGACACTTCTCTTTTGGGATTAGAAAGAATTCTTCTTTCTTTTCTTGCATTGCATTTAGTGAAAGTCATATCCTTAACCTCTTCATAATTTGTTCTCATCGAATATAATTTGTGGATTTGGGTTTTAAAATTTGTGCATTTGCATTGTTGAGTTTGTTGCATTAAAGCTAATCTAAAATTTTGGGCAACCTATATGCTGGAAGTCATGCCCAGTTGATGGTTGACAAATTAAACTGTAGCTCACATGTTGCACATTCTCTATAGCTAATCACTAAAACCAAATTATACAATTCTTAAACAACATCTTTCCCAGAAGAAGCTGTCAACGATCAGAGGATTGACAGTGGGCTCCAACTAGTTTCTCTGTCCAGTCATCATCTCAGAGAAGGATCTCCCACGCCAAAACTTACCTAAAACTAGCCATAGTTGTCGACTTTTATAATGCACCCTTGTTAACCAAAAATTCTATTATTCTTAAAGTCAGTCCTCAATGGCATTAGCCACAACATAAAATCTATAGCGTAGGATTTAATGTTTGTTATCTTTTTGTCTGTTTGTGTTTTGAGGTGTGAGTTGTGTTTATTCATTCATTATTATCCTTTTATACCCCACATCATGAATGGTGTATTCCGGTTTTATTATGGGTTTATTATGACTCCTCATAACCATACTCAGTCTCTGGGTTGACCCTTTTATTTGATCTAAATCACCAAAACTTCATTTTTTCTTATCTTCCCAGATTTCATAGCAACTGATATTGGTCCAACGACCGACTTCAGTTTTATCATCTTACCGGCACCAGTTAACTAATCGACATCGGTTTATATAATTTTTAGTTATTTTTTTTATAATAATATTCTTCACCTTCATGTTATTTTTGTGGTTTTGTTCTACCATTTTTATCCCACTCCTGAGTCTCTGATATCATTTTCAGGATCCAGGTTGACCCATTTTCATCTGTCATTGCCAAATATTTGAATATCTTATTCTTCATAGTAGCTGACATCGGTCTAAGCCGACCGGCGCCGGTTACCCTTATACCAGCATCGGTTGCACTAATCAACATCAGTCTCTATATTATGACTTTCCAATCAGAACAACAATATAATCACTCATTTTAGACTATTTTTTTTCCCATTTCTTCTATGTTTCCGCATCGTCAATGAAGTTCAAAATACCTATTTTATCATTAGTCACATGGTTTTGAATCGTAAACAAGATAACGCTCTCGTGTCTCACGCTAGCCTCCAGCTGCTCTTAGCTAGCCCATTGCCCCCTTCAATCTCATCACCCATGGACCCCAATCAGGCTCTTTCCATACCCACTGGTGATGAGGAGTTCACAAGACTCCTTGATCACAACCCTATTGCTCTGCAGTACTATCTCGCTCATTCATCTACCCGCGATTCATCATGGTAGCTTGTATACAGTATTCATGTGTCCATTCCCCTTACACTCTTACCCACTTCCGCATCAGCTACTACTAGATCGACTTTACCCTCTTCCACCTTATAACCTGTGGTGTCCTAGCTTGACCCTACATCATCGATATATGCTACGCTTGCGCCATGTGTTGCACCTTTGACGTCAGTCGCTCCTACGATGTCAACCATGCCTTTATCAATCACCTTGAGTGTAGGTCTATCTACACCCGCCACCTCTCATATACCTATTGCATCTCAGCCACCCATGGTGTCGGTAGCCCATACTCCCTTCCAAAACATTGTCTTCTCCATTCCACAGTCTCTTCCTCTGATTTCTACGAGGGTGTTTATGTCCACTCCACCTACCTACACTTATCACTAACAACCCCTATTTCATCTATCATTTATTCAGGATACTTACCATCTACATCTATTCCGGATTTCATTCCTCCCTCATAATTTTCATACTCAGCACCACCACATACTGGGATACCACCTACATCATACCTTCCTCATCTACCCCCTTATACTGTAGGGGTTTCCCAGTCATCACAACCTACCAATAATCTTATAAAAATGATGATGGAAAAGATGTAGACATTGGGAGCATCTGTCTCAGGATCACATAACTCTTTGACATACTAAGAAATTTGTAATGAGCCCATTCACTCGTCCATTCCGATTTGTCCATACCATATGAATTGAGAAATGCCTAAATTCAACCGATTTAACAACAAAGAAGACCTGTAACAACACTTACAGTCTTTTAAACGTGGGTGTTATCTAATCGCTAATGATGACACTTTTCTCTTATGAACATTCCCAATGTCCTTGACAGGACTTGATTTGGATTGGTATAGTGCTCAACCTAGGCACTCCATTTTCTCATTTAGCCAAGTCTCTCAACCTTTCCTAGACCAATTTTCTATCAACATTTTCAAGAAGGTCACCATGACCGACTTGTACATGACACACCAATATAAAGACAAATCTATCATAGACTTTTTCACTCGTTGGCAGAGCTTGATCAACCATCTCACATTCCTATTGCCTCAAACTAAGTTAATAGAGTTGTTCACCAGGGCTTGTGCTAGACACATCTCGCCAAATCTCCAAGTTCAAACCTTCTGCACGTTTGACGATGCATTCACCATGGCCTAGAAACTTGAAATTCGTGCCATTAAAGAGAAGATATAATTGCGTAACAAGAATGCTTTATTTAAATCAAACGATACCTCTTCTTCTTCTAAACCAAAAAATAATTACTCTAAAGCAAAAGGATCTGCCAACGCAATAGTTTTGAAATCCGGCCCATCTCACCCATCCAACCAACCAAATCCTTCTTCCAATCTTTCTCCTATTTAGGATTTTCAGTTCAAGCAGGAGAAATGAAAGTATACTCCCATAGAATAACCCTACTCTTTAGTTTTAGAAAAACTTCTAAAATCTGGAGTATTCACTCTTCCACCCATCAAACTACATATTGGTTTTGACCCCTCTCGTCTTATGCCTGCATGGTACAAAGAAAATGATTACTACAACTATCATCACGTTAAAGGTCATAGCGATGATAATTGTATAACTTTCAAAAATATTGTCCAAGAAATGTCAGATAATGGAGATCTCGTCTTGGATAATCCTAATGCACCAGCTAATCAGAACTTTCATATCTTCAAGAAGTCGTTCCCAAATCATAGCCCGTCATCTAACCAAACTGGAAAAACTTCAACCAATGACGGTAAATTTCTTGAGGTTCATGTTGTTTTCGACATCATATCAGCTCTTCCTTAATTTCCTCCTACTCCATCTATCGAGAAGATTCTTGCACGAGCTCCTTCATCCATGGAGGGACTTGTTTCATCTACTCCTTTACCCACACAGGAGTCTCCCTTATCTCCTCCTTCACCCAAGAAGGAGTCCACGATATTTGTCGATGCAATTTCCCCACTCACCTCTCAAATTTATGAACAACCCGCAGTACTTACTCTTCTACCCATAGGAGACTCATGCTTACCTTCTTCTTCGCCAAAAGATGAACCTACCTCATCCAAATTATCATCTCCCCTACCCATAGGCGGATCCATTAGCAACATCCCTTCCTATTGGTGACAATTCTCCATTGGGTTTCAAGGATCCTGTTGATTTTCTCTTGGATATTTTACCCACAGAGTTTGAAGCCAACCAATTCCCTATCTCATAGACATTCTTTACATGGATTACTAGCAAATCAACATCATCCCCCTTAAAGTGGTGCTTTTCACATTTGGCTGACTGCTTGGATTATGTTGAGAATTCCATGCTTTGGGGACGCCTTCGATTGCCTGTCTCAACTCAAATGCAAATTTTGTCTGCTGGTACTTCCACGATCTATCCGAAGGTGTTTCGGATAACCAAACCCACCATACCCATGATAGTTGTAGCGACCTCTTCTTCATCACCCTCATCCACACCTAAACCTTTACTATCAAATGAAATTTTTCCTATGCCTAAAACCTTACTTTCACCTATATCTTCCTCTGTGTCCAGACCCATTGCCACATTGGGATTCATGCCAACATCAATCCTAGTCCATCCTCCTGTCAAACTGGATTTAGCCACATCCTCACAAGCTATTGCAAAAACTATTCCCTCACATATGAGGAAGACCTGACCTCTTGGTCCACATACAATGACTTCATCCACTACCCCTCTATCACCTTCACCACTTCCATCTATCCTTGGTCCCCACCCATCAACCCTGGCCAAACAATCTCCTACCTAGAGTAATCCAAAAGCACAACAATGTACCTCGTCACGATCCTCTGTTGCACCAAAATTACCTACATAGCTTATGCATTTGCCATCACCTACATCCTTTTTACCTTCTATACCTACATCACTTCTAGTACCCTCATCATTACCCATTCCATTCCCTTCTCTTCAACCAATACCTTCCACATTGTCTCTTACCACAACCTTCACCACACCTCCATTATTGCCTTGGCTAACTCAGCCCATTCCACCATCTTCCTTCCCTTCTACATCATGCACTTATTCTTCACCTTTACCCAAGAAGGTGCAACCAAAGTCCAAGAACTTACTACCCTTTAAAGAGGTAGTTAAACCTAAACCACCTTTAACAACTAGTTCACCTGTTACATCTTTACCAAGAAGGTGCAATCCAAACCTAAAATCGTACTATCTACCAAATAGATGGTCAAACTTACTCACCCTCTGATTTTACCTCCAGTGGCGCCTCTCCCACAAAATTCACCCACACTTCCATTTAGACCCACACTTCATATTGTGATCCATTCGCAGCGTCTTACGCCAACATCCTAGATAACCTTTTGGAAACCTCTGTCATCACATTGCCACCACTTAGACCTTAGGACCCACTCAAACCTAAATTAGAAGGGTTTGACGATAAAAAAATTTACACTTACCATTGCATGCTAGGGAATGATGTGGAAAGTTGTAGGGCTCTTAAGACTATTCTTCTCCAACTATGTCCTCCCGAAGAAAGATTTGACAATGATGATATTTTAGATGAGGACCCTATTCCACCAATACCTATCACCACACATCCTCATCCTGTACCTATTCAATGGCCTTCATCTCCCCCTCCACAACCCTTTTATCCTCCTCCAACATTTGAGCTCAATATGGTCTGCATAAGAGAGCTAGCCAAACCTCCGCTAAAATGCCAAAATGTTGCATTGTTTTCACAAAACCAATATATGCCTTCACCATATTTTTGCCCGTCCTGTTGTTACACCTATCACGACTCACTTTATACTTTACCACTAATTAATATGGTTTAAATTTCCACTCAAGCCCAGAAGGACTAAGTAAATGAGAAAACAACCAACTCATTTGTTACTCTTTTACCCAATATTGCATATGCACCTGCACTAAAAATTACCATCCATGGACCCACATACCCTATTTCTGACAGGGTTTCCCATCATACAATGCTTAAATAATTGCACTAGCCTCCTCTCAAATAGTCTTTGTATGACCTTGTCCAAACCTCTGAGTCTCATCGACATGCCCTTATTAAGGTTCTGAAATCTATCTAGGTTCTACCTAATGACCCTACTCATGTTGCAAACATTATCACTCCTCACCATGTCACCTCTCTCACCACTTTTCCCCCTTCTTTTTCTCCCGCTACCACTCATCAAGTAACCACTCTCATTTTCTCCGATGACGAGATTGTACCTCTCCAATTAGATGATCTTGATCCATCCCTATTTATTTTCATTTACATTGATAATATACGCATTCGACACGTTATGATCGATGGCGGTGCCAGTATTAACATCATTTCCTCCCATGTGTACAAAAGAATGTGCATCCCTGCCAATTACATGCATAATAACCCAGTTATGCTACGTTCATTTAACGATGCCATGACTTCCACCCTTGGCACCATCATTCTCCACATTTGTGTAGGCCCCCGTGCCATTCCTGAATTATTCTATGTCTTAAAGGGGGAATTCCAGTACAACATGCTACTTGGCCGACCCTAGATTCATGCCATGGGTTTTGTTCCTTCAACCTTACACCATTGTTTAAAATTTGAACATGAAGGGCACAACTATACCATTCCATCCGACCCTTCACCATTTAAGACATGTAACATGTTGTATCGACCCAATGATGTCCTTATACCAGTTAAGGCATCTACCACCACTACCACTTCTTCTTCAACCACTGCCTCATCCACCAATACTACCGCTACATCTTCTAACATTCCCACTGTTGGCGTAACTCTTCTTCCCAAACACATCCAATGCCACTTCCCAACTTGCCCGATTCATCCATTCCCACTATACCCACATATCAACTACTGACCTCACACCACATTTATAACATTGACACATTCCTTTACTCCTCAAGAATGGTAACCCACCTAACTCTCAATTAACTAATGCTTCTACTTCCCAACTGACCATTCCTTGCACCACCTATAATTCATCCATTAAGAATGCCCAAGTTTAAAATTGCTACCCACTTACCCACTACTGATCCCTTAGAAGATGTTTTTCAATGCAACGCAAATCACTCTGGGGGAGTATTCCCTCCTCTTCCCTTCCTACTATCCTACATGATTGAACATTAACACATTCCTTACTCCTTAAGAGTATGGTTCTGAGACACAAACCAACCTTCACCAACATCCCCACTTGAACCCAAACGATCACCATTCCTAGGCCAAAGGTGAAATAGAATCTTCCCCTATGGTCCTCCCTGATTATCCCTTCGTACACAAAACAACAGGGGGAATATATGGGGGAATTAATGTTTTCTACCTATGGATAGTTTCTCAGGTTATCGCCCAAGCCACCTTCCCAAACTTAACCAATTTCCTGAATTATATGTTTCATGACCTGAAATCTAACACCATAGTCCTTAAGGTACTGTCTTTGACCATCTCATCAAATATTTCCCCTTTAACGAGAAGTGTGTCTTCATTGTTCGCTCAGGAAATCCCAATTTGTGTGGCACTAAAGTTTCCTCCATTATTGTGCTTGCAAGGGCTTTGGTCTTTTGTTTCTACCACGAACAATGTTGTCATACTATCATTCCTTGAATAACCATTTTAACCACTTGTAAGCATAAAGACCGCAATGGTATTGGATTTTCTAAAAAACTTTCTTCCTAGCCTTAGTCTTTGTCACCAGCTTCTAGAAAGGCCCGATTGTCAATATTGACCCCTTATATTACATCATTGAGGACAATAAAGTATACTCGCCCATAGCACACCTTCCCTACCTCATTCACCAAATCTTCACCACCTACGAACAATGTTCATGGGGGTGGTATAGGAGTTTCCTTCACCTTCGTATGCCTGAGACCGCAAATTATCTTCTCAAATAGATTTTTTATTTTACAAGCAATATCCCGATATAAAAACACTCATGTTAGGTCTTCAAATTCCCTAACCTTAGATTTTTCACTGTAAATCTTCACCATTCACCACCTTCACCTACAAAATCTATAGACCCAGAATCCATTCCTCCTAACTTTTTTTTTGTAAACACCGTTTCCTTGGGACATTTGACTTATCAATGAGATGGTGAGGCTCCTTCTTCTCTTCCCTTCCTGTATCCTGACATGATTGATGACGATACACCTTCTATTAATTTTGTTCAATGTCAGGATGATGAGTGTATTCTCACCTACCTTGGTGCAGAGGATTCTTATATTCATCGGTCATTACCTTATGAGACACAAACCATGTTGAATGAATCGACCATTAAAATCAATATTCACACTCAGGATGACCCACACATTCTAAAAATAGGTCAATCTTTAGATGTAAATGAATAAGAAGCTTTTACTTATTTTCTCTGGGATCATATCAACGATTTTTCTTGGTCCTACGCTGATATGCCAGGTATTGATCCAAACATTTTGGTCCACAATATTGTAACCATTCCTTATCCCAAACCCGTGAAACAGAAGCTGCGAAAAATGAATCCTCACATTTCCCTTCTTATCAAAGAAGAATTCCAATGCCTTCTTTTGGTTTGCTTCATCCTACCCATTGATTATCCCCAATAGATCTCTAACATTGTTCCTATAACAAAAGCAATAAGGGGACTTCACATTTGCATAGATTTCTGTGACCTTAACTTAGCTTGCCCCAAAGATGACTTTCCTCTACCTAGTATTGACCAACTAGTTGATCTCATCACCGGCCATGAGATGCTATCACTCATGGATTGTTTCTCAGGTTATAAACAAATATTACTCGCCCCAGAAGATCAACAAAAAACCTCCTTCATCACTCCTTATGGGACCTTCTGTTATTTTGTCATGCCCTTTGGCCTTAAAAATGTTGGTGATACATATAAACGGGCTATAAATTATATTTTTCATGACATCATGCATAACATATTGGAAGATTACATTGACGATCTTCTTGCCAAATCTAAACATCGGGCCGAGTACCTTGCTATCCTTAAAGTTGTCTTTGATCATCTCATCAAATACTACGTTCGCCTTTAACCTAAGAAGTGTGTCTTTACTGTTCTCTCCTACAAGCTCCTTGCTTTTATTGTTTCTTTGCGTGGCATTGAATTTTATCCCACTAAAATCAAGGCTATTCTCAAAATTCCTCCACCCACTAACCTTCTTCAACTTCGTAGTTTGCAAGGTAAGTTGGAATCTATTCATTGTTTTATTTCTCAGCTTTCTGACCGTTGACATCCATTTCATCATCTTCTCAAAAAGGATGTCTCCTTCAAATGGGATGATGAATGCCACAAATATTTTGACGCCTTAAAACAATACCTCCTCAAACCACCTGTGCTTATTCCCCCTAAGGATAACTGTACGCACCCAAAATTGCATGTGCTACATTGTCAAAAAAATGGTTACAAAAGTCCCCAATGATGATTCAGGTCCTTTCAAGAAGGTGTTCGAGCTCCAATTTCCCTTCGCAGTATATATTTGTCACCTAGACGTCTTTACTTAGCCTTCCCACGCTTTTTTTAGCTTCCTACCTCTTTCTGCGCATGTTTTGGCCTTCAGTGCCAGGACCGCCACTCTACTTGGGCGACGGTTAGGAAAATGCCACCCTACGCAAGGTGGCGGTCCTACCCACTTTTTCTAGAATTATTCACGCATGTTTTAACATGCTCACTTAACTTCACTTTTTGCATGCATCTGTGAGCCAAATTATCTAAAATTAGCTTTGATTGCTTGGTTCTCCTTCCTCCTATTTTTAAATAGATTTAATTGGTTGGAACTACTCCTTCTTTCCTTGTGCATGAAGGGTACTTCCCATCCTCCATTCTTATATATTCCATGCTAGTATTCAAGCAAAAGGGCCTAAGAATTTTGTGTATCTTGTATTTTATTTCTACTACGATCTTTCTAGGAATTGCATAGCCAAGATCTAATGTGTTGTGCTATCTCTCTTCTACTTGCATTACATTTGGACTGCCATCAAGCTGCCATTGCTCAAGTGTCATCCTCATGTTGTTTTTCTTTCATTCCCAATCCCTTGGATTCATATGAACACTCAGAGAAAGAAAGGAACAAACTGAGGGGACATACTACTGCACAACTGGATTTACCTCTGTTCTATGAATTCTAGGTTGGATGTGTTGTTTGATTTCCTTCATTCCTAAAATTTATCATTGTTATATCATATCAAATAAAGTAGAAATAAATTTCCTTTCATTTGCAAGTAATTAGTTAATTTCCAAGAGGGTTTGAATATTTCATAGCAACTCCTGGTGACAAATCCTCTTCTTCCCATCCCTTTGGATCTGAAGGAGAGAATATCTGTAGAAGGTTGTCTACACATCATAGATCATTTGGAAAAGTGTGTGTTTTAAGTTAGTTTAGTTTCAATACACTCAGCATAGGTGAATAACCACACTAGGTTATCTCGCTTGTTTAGTTTTAGTGTAGAAATATTTTAATTATTTAGAATAGAAGAAAATTGTTGTTTGTGATTGTAATATTTCAGTTCTGTGATTTGTTTAGATTAGTTTCCTTTCAACAGTAGCGTAGATTGTTAATTTCATTTAGTTTACATGGACACTTCAAACTAGTTTAGTGCTTAGATCCAAGTTAGGTAAACAAACCATAGGGAATTTACGATACCTGTTTATAACCTCTAAATCTCCCCTTTTTCAACTCGGTTACCAGGAGATCACACTACCAGATCTTAGTAACTGATCCTCCTATAGTTATCCACACACATTTAACATCAGTTGCTCCGCCACGACCTCAGGGGGTTGAGTGTCATTGAAGATCACATGTTCATTTTCATCCGTAAAAATTGGTGAACCCAACGTGAAGGATTAATTCCTTCTTGTTTCCTTGTCTTACATTTCTATTACCTCGCCTCTCCATTTCTTCCCCTATTTTGGTAGGTATTTAATACTTTCTAATATATGTTTGGAAGAGAGTTTGGTGGGCCATTTGGCTCTCATAGATATTACACCAATGTTCAACCACAACAACCCCCTTCTCTTTTGAGGTGGGGTGACAATTACACAAGAAAGATCCAAACCTCCCCTAGTTACACTTCAAACCCTATTAGCTATGTAAGGATGGAGGAGGTTGATCAACCATTAAACATTCAAACTGGCTCAACCCAATGCAAACCACATTGTCATCACAAATGGAACAGGTTCTTACCATATAGTTTTGTCAAGACCTCACATTGCCATACAATCAACAGAAGATGATATATTTACATGAATGGCTAATCCTCTTCGTCAGATAGATGAGTCTTTGGATAGAATGAAGGCTACAACCTCTGAGATTTTGAATACATATCCTAATATTCTTACTTTTGAGGAAGACAAGAATTATAACACTAAACAATTCATGATAGGGTATCATGAGCATGTTCAATCAAACCCTATGCCACAGACACCCCAACAAGGGACTCAATCCTCTCCCAATGATCTCATTTCTACTTTAGTACAGATGATTAGAGAATTAGAAAGTGCCCAGAATTCACAACCAACACATGCAGTAGGGCACAACACAGGGTATCTAGTCGACAACAAAGGATACATCTCTTCCAATGAGCAACCAACGCAATATCCTGTACAACAAGGTTATCCAGTTCATTCAAATCCAGGTGATCTTCTCACAGGGTTAGACACACTAGGGATGGGTCCTCATCCTTCTCAAGCTTATCCTACACAAGGGTTGGCCAGAAGTGCATTCTCGAATGCTGCCACAATAGGCAATGCGACATTCCCTGGTTTTATACCCGCTAGTCCATATCCTATTACTATCCCACTTTACATGCATATGTATTTGAAAAACTCCCCAGATGGACCCATATACCATTCCTACTCCCTACATGCCATATTAAGGGACCCTATATGTTCCTGTCAACACTTATAATGCAGCTTATCCAACTCCTCCTCCTCCACCACCTCATCAAGGATCTTTAATGGTGGAATATTATGCAATGAGGACATACGTTGAGTACTTAAAGGAGCCTCTTGACTTCACCATAAGTGGTGTCATGCTTCCACGCCCATTGCTGGATCTTCCAAAATTTAAGGGAGAAGGAGACCTGAACGCTCATATCAAGGCCTATGCTACTGCTATTAGGGAATTTCTTCCTTAGGATGTTTTAATAGCTAAAATATTTCCCAAGAATATTTAAGGAATTACACATTGGATTGGTATTATTGTATTCCGGAAGCTTCTATACATTCCTTCAAACAACTTGTTTCCGATTTTATCAAATCATTTGACATGAACAAGTTGTGTACAAGGATTAGGGAGTTCCTGCATATTAGATAGGAGAAAAATGAATCTGCCGCTCATTTCATCCAGAGATGGCACCAAGTTCTTTATTCCTCTACAAGTGCGCCCAACATGGACCAGATGGAACTTTGTGATCTTTTCCTTCATTCACTCAATCGAGAGACTAGGGAAGAGGTCCAAAAGTTTCCTTTCCGTAGTTATGAGGAATTTTTGGAAGGTGCAATTCAAATTGACCAATCTGCTATTGATAGTGGGTGTAAGATCTACGGTCCCAATGGGAAATTGGTGTCCCCAAATCAAAGTAATACAAATTATCAAAACAATGGTGCCAACAACCAAGGAACTAAGGGTGTGAATCGCAATCATGGTGCTACAATGAATGGTGCTACTGATCAAGCCAAAAACATTGGTTTTCCAAACAATAACAACAATAACAATAACGACAACTTGGGCAATCAAAGAGGCCCTAACACTATGTCTTCTATCAACACGGTCGATGTAAATCGTCCACCACAAAAACAAAATAAAACTCAAGGCATAAACCAATATCAAAACTCCAGCCAAGGGGCAACGAATCATGGTTATAAAAACCAATTCCAAAATTATAATCGGGGTTATAATCAACAACAACAAGACACTTATCAAAGGCCAAGATATTATTACCCTAACCTATATTTTGGTTTCCATAAGGTTCGAGGTCGTTACGACAAGACCTTCCGTGATTGCAACAAGTATTTGCAAAGACTTCCCGAAAACCAAAGGTAACTCTTTGTAGACATGTTCTTAGAAAATTCTGAAACAAACCCACAACCTAGTCATACTGGACCTGTCACACCTCAAAATGAAAACCCTAAAATTCCTGGGGATTCCCAAGTGAATCCTTAGAATATAAATTCCTATAGGGAACAACGATCATGAAGCCTCAACCTCTAATAATTCTTGAGTTGCTCCTAAACTTGGTTTAAATGATAATACAAAAATCTTGGGGTTAGTCAAGCTAAAACTTGAACCATGACAATTAATGCAACAACTCAGATGAAGGATTATGTTTCACAACCCCTACCCGCTCTTTCCTTCCCACAAGATAATGTTCCTAAAATTGCAAAACTAGTAGGATTCTATGATTTAATATCGGATTTGAACAAGACCTTTTCTTACATTTCATTTCTATATTTTCTAAAGAATTCACCTGTGCATTGTTCTGTGTTGCTCAATGCACTAAGTATTGGTCATCTAATCCATGTTACACCAGCACATAACGCTCAAATAAATCGTATCGACTTTGACATACATCCTTTGGGATAGAATGATAGGGATACTGGGTTTGTTTTTGATATAGACAAGATGCCATCTGACACTGAAATTCACTAAAGAGGTGATCCTGCCTTATTTTTACAAGTCTAGGTTTATAAAAATTGCATTAAGAGAGCCATGATTGACAACGAGGATGCTGTAAATGTGGTTCCCTTCTCTTTCTTGTAGAAGTTGGGATATGGAGAGACAAATTATTCCTCTACAAGAAACATGTTACGGGGGTATGACAATCTTAAAGTGACCTCGATTAGAACCATAGTTCTTCTAATCACGCTTGGTCCAAAAACCATCTTTACTGAGTTTTACATTATCGATAGGGAAAAAATTTATAACATGATCCTCGGGAGACCCTGGATTCATCGAATGAAGGCTATCCCTTCTACCCTATTCTAGGAGATTAGATTCCTCCATTTGGGGAAGGTCTTCATTGCTCAAGGGGATCCTAAGCTCTTCAATATACACTTAGAAAACCTCAAGAAGAAAAAAGGAGTCCATATAGAGTATGAACTTCCTGCGAATCAATTGAAAAAATCACATCCATCAAAAGAGTTAGCCCCGATCACCTCGGGCGTTCCGAAGGTTGAATTCGTTGACCCAAAAAACATTTTAGGTGGAAAAAATAGATAAGGGTAAATCAATATCTATAGAAATAGTGTCCACTAAAACCACAACGGAAATTATGAAACTCTTAGAGAGTGACGATCCGATATTCCTCCCATTTGAACCACAAGGGATGGGTAGTCTTCTTGGTTTAGCATCTCTTCCATCCGATGACCTAGATCTAGGTGTAAACATGATAGAATTAACAAACAAAGGACAATTTGAGATTGAAATGATTCCCATCAAATTCATCTGAGATTTGTTCTCTAAACCCCAGTTTCAACCCATGTGCATCTGAAACTAAGCTTTCCATATCCATAGGGCAAGGCCTCATCATTCAACAAGTGTCACAAGTAAACACAACACTCTACATAGGAAATAAGGTTGAGCAACATAGTCATGCTCACCCACACACCATCTCTCGAGAACATGATAACGAGGTGTACGAACACCTCTTTTAGACAAATGATTTTAGTGATTGGACATATACACTTCTGGGCAAGGGTTGTAAGTCTAAACCCAGAATGGTAGGCCCTTGTCAAGAGAACATAAATTTTGAGGATAATGGTTCTCCGCTGTGTACTTTTAGGGGTGAAGAATTTGATATTTGTCAGCTTTCTTCACCATAGACATCACGACATGTAGTTTCACCTACATTTCCACATGTACATTACTGCATTTGCATTGCATTTTCATCTACCGGTTCATTTTGTAAAAAATGTGATCAAGGAACTTATTCTTATAGCAATTCCTAAAAACTTCTGAAAACATTAGCAAAACATTCAAATTACATCTCTTCAAACCTTCATAGTATCATCAATTATTTCAAAATCATTTCATCAATTCAAGCAGGATAAGACAAAGTTTTGACCGTGATCATACCAAGGCATGCATACTTGGTTCTGCTTATAGTCTCTTTCTGGATTATATGTCTTTGCCCATAGTCTGTTCTAGAAGCTTCATGGTGTCACATCTATCCCATAAAAATATCTTTGGAAATAAGAACATTCTAAACATTTTTCCCAAATAAGTAAGTCAAATGCAAATCCACAGAAATTTTTTATTTTACACATTTCTTTGCCCTACCAACCTTTGGTGGTGAGCTTGCATCTCTTACTCATGATGTAAGGTTGGGAAAGGAGGGAAATGCCCTTACTCACCTATACCTTGTCCATGGTGATGAGCCCATAATTCCTATTGGTAGTATGGGGCAAGGTGTAGGGGGTCTCTTTGATAAATTTGAACGTTAAAAATAATCCAGTCAAATATTGTGAAATCATAAGTTGAAAACAAAGTGAGTTAGATGTCCAAAATTCCAAAAGAGTTTAAAACCCCAAATCCAAAAATTTTCAACCAAGTGGCCATCTACGGATCCAAGTCTAGATAAAATGGAAAGCAATTCACATTCTAAACTATGAGGTATCTTGAGTTGGATAAGGTGTAGCGTCTCAATTTGGTTATGACAAACCTTTGTCTTTCTCTCATCATTACCATTCAAATTTTTTTCATAATGTGTGCCCCTTCTAACTCTCGGTGTTTAGCCCTCGTATCTTACTAGTTGCGTGGAGTTAGGGGTGGGACAATTATATCTACTTATCATATCATTTTGTCATCACATTTTTTTAAGACCATATGAAGTGCCAAAGATTGCTAAAGAAACTAAGTTTAACATCACATTGTGTTTTGCATCATCACATATCAACATCATAAAATACAAAAATAAATCATTCTGTTATCATTCATAGCCACTGCATACATTCTAAAAAGCATAGAAAAGTGGAAATTCTAAAAACATCTAGAGTACACATGTGAGAGGAACCAAAAGAAAGTCAAATCAAATACAATGGAATACCGAACCAAAAATAAGAGTTTGTATATATTGTGGTGAATCAAGTTTGTATACAATGTCACCATGTACTAGGAATGGTCAAAATGCTCGCAATGAGCCTGAAATACATACAAAAAAATTGTATAAATGACCGAAAAAATGTCATAAAAGCAATAAAAATGGCCCCATGGCCTGTCAGTCCCTGTGGGATCCCTCGGATGGTGTCTGACCATGTCTAGGGCTCATACTGTAGCTATGACGATGCTGAGAGTGAACCGAATGATGTGATTGCTCATGGTGGCATCTGCTACCCATGGCTTTGCTGTGAGAATGGCTCTGTCTCATCAAATTCTTGATAGTCTCATATCCGGCCACCTGGGTATGGAGGGAGGTCACTATCTCCGCTACCTTCCACACAGGGGAAAACACATCAGTATGTCTACTGGTGGCTAATGGCTGGCTCGAGTCGGCAGTTATCTCAGCTCGAGTCTTCCCCGAGGGGATCAGTAGAGTATCCATGCACACCCAACAGATGAGATCTTGCCACTCCTGTGTCGTCACTGCAAGAAGAGAACAAGAAGCGATAAGTTAGAAAAACAAAAGAAAGAAAGAGATATAAGTCAACATTCCTAATTAACAAAAGTCAAGAAAAAAGTATTAAACTTACTCGGGTCTTCGGACATCCAGTTAGGATCAGTAACTACTGCTACCACTGTTGCTGGTGCCTGCGGGGCTTCCCCAAAGCCTGAAGTGAATCTATGTCCTATGATGGAATCTTCATCCCCCTCTCCATCGTGAGGAAGTGTCGACTATGAGACTAAGGTCTCTCTCTCAACATCTCTTGAGTATCATGCCACTCAGGATCAATCTCCTCCTCCTCCGCATTGGCTACTTCGCTGGTCCCAACACCAACTCCCTCATCCTCTGTGTCCTCTCCAACTGCTTCTGCCTGTTTCTCACCCCCCGTATCCTCCTCAGAGTCAGAGTTTAGATCAATGGTCTCATCCTGCTCCCCACTATGAGTAGGAGCGGCCAATCCAAAGTAAGGGCACTCAATAGGCACCAACTACCTGACGAGCATAAACCACCCATATAACCGTAATGGGCATACCTGGAATGATCACTATCCAACCAGGATCTCCTCTAGGGCCCATCTGAGACTTTTGAATAGTCCTATAAACTGGTGTAACTGGAGGGAGCATATCAATGAATGAAAGGCCAAACTGTTGGGGAACCCGGTGAAATGGGTGGACCTCAAGTCTCCCTGCTCTTTTAGCCAGTTGACCTGTTGTAGAGAAGGCTACCATCATAGTCACCTCCAATCCCCATATCCCTGCTATGTCCTGGTAGGGTGTAACATTCATGTCTGCTGTAGTCAGGGAAGCCACTGGTTGATGTGGCGTCCTAAGTACTGACATACCTATCCATCTAGCTGCCCGAACAACCCTTGGATCTGACACTGGTACTCCCTTGCCATAGGGGATGAAACACTCATAAACCCAACTCATAACAAGAGTGGGGTGGATCAATGATTGCCCTTGCAATATGACTACCATGTATAAATCATGGTACGTAGTCCCCAAGATATCTACACCCCAAGTATATTTACAACCATGCCCCTTGATTTGCGTGATGATAGGAGCCCAACAATATAAAATGGTGTCACCCCCTTGTCCCTGATCAGTCAGGAGGACAATATGCCCATGATGGCTTTGCATATGATAGGAATGGGAGAAGTGGCAATGGACCGAACCCTCATCTCCTTCTTCAAACCAGATGAGACAATGACGTCTCCCATGTATATAGCCCACTACATCATCTTTTCCCTAGACCTCGTTGTCTCCAAATTCAACCTCCTCCCAAGTATTAGGAGCCCAAGAATGTGGTACACATCCTCCAGGGTGATGGTCCACTCACCCTAGACACTTGGAAACTAGACGGTGTTCCGGTTCACATCCCAATAGGAAAATAAGTCACATAGAATATGATTAATAGGAGCAATGTGGGGGACCCGTGCAATCCTCCAAATACCGGTCCTCTGGAGAAGGTCTATCTCATCCTGTGTCAGTTGCTCTAGGATACCAGGGAGCCAATCACACTCCCTTTCCCGACTCCATCTGATGTACTCCTCCTCCTTATGCATTCACCAAAACATGGAAAAAGAGAAAGTTAGTAACATATACCAAATAATAAGCTCACCAAAAACATTACAAAACATCAAAAATTCAAGTTAAATATGCGTTTTGGTCATTCTGTTCAGAACCATCGCGCAGTGTAGGGTGGTGGTTCCAAGACTGCTACCTTGGAAGGGTGGTGGTCCCGTGACCGCCACCCTGCTTTGGGCAGCGGTCCTGGACCGATTTTCCAAACACGTCTTTTACCCTAAAAATGCCCAAAAAGACTACTTTTGACAAAATAAAAGAATACCTTATGGGCACCCCCCTAGAGACTCATTTAAGACAATTTTTTTTTGAAAATGATCCCTCCTAGGTGAACTTTTCAAATTTTTTACATTTTAGGTATTAAAAGACAAAAGTTAAAATGACCAACCTTAGATCGCGTTGGTCGATCTACCACTCATGAAGGCATGATCACGATCTCATCATAGTTGTATCGGCTATACTCTCATCTAAAATCGTCACCATGGGTCCAGAGCTCCGAATTCATCAATTAATGCATTTACCTTTAATGTGTTTCCTTTCATTGTTGTTATGTTTTGTCAATTTAGTTATATGTTTTTTTGTAATAAGTGCACTTGCACACAAGAAGTTGATTACTATATTTTGAGTTCATGTGTAAAGGACCAAACATACTTTTAGTGTGGGGTGGAGCAGATACAAGGGGTATACAGGTACATATAAGGGTTAAAACTTTAGCCTCATTTGAAATATTGGTGCGCAAAGAGGAAAGATGTTACAAGTGCTCGGATTGAAGGTGTTTTAAAGTAAAATTTACTCATATTGTAAAAGGATGATCGCACAGTGTAATGTGAGGTAAGAAGCAACATGAGAAACTACTTGGTATGAAGCACAAATGTTGATGTACTTCAACACATGGAGGTGCACATAAGGAGGTTTGTGGCTAAGAAGTATTAGGCGCGCCAGAAGGTTATCATTGGGGCACAGAAAAATAAATGAAAAGTGCAGAAAAAGTAGAAAAACATAATTAATGATGAGTATGGTGGTAGGTAAGGAGTAATTAATGCAGAAAAATTGAAAAAATATATAAAATGGGTGCTTACAAGTTCATTTCTACCTTACATACTTTGAGTTTTCAAGCCTTGAAAAGAAATTTAAGTGTGAAGTGCGAAATTCATCATATACAAGCAGCGGACCAGTTGAATTTTGGAATGGACATTACAGAGTTCCCGTGGAAGGGTGTTTGAGTGAGTAGAAGGCATGCAAAAAGGAAGGTTCGTGGGGCTAGGGTTTGTGAAGAACAAAATTATAGCTAGGGCACGTGGATTTGGAGTTGCAGAGGTCAAACGAATGCAAGGAGTCATTTTTAAAAATCACTATGGCACCCAAAAGAGCACTTGGAGCAACTACTTGAGGAAATAAGTAGAAGGAGGTCGAAGTAGAAGTTGAGGATGCGCCTGAGACTAGGTTTTCCAAGATGTAATACCTTGAAGTTATAATCATGGGGTTAGATTGGGAGTCTCACATCAGGAGAAGTAAGGTGAGTGACTAAAATCACCATACTAAGGCAAACAAAGATGAGATGGACAAGACACTAGTAACAAAGACAAATTTGTGAACAAAAGATGATAAAGCCATCTATGACGATGCAGGGTGGAAGCTGTTGGAGAGCGTTGGAGTTTTGCAAGTCTATAAGTTGTCATACTTTGGCAAGCCAAAAAAATTATACCAATGGTTAATGCACATAGTCCGCGAGGAATTTTTCTATTTCGTAGGAAGGCGGGTGTGCCTCACTGTGCCCTTAATTGGAAAGTTTATATGTTTGAGGAGTTTGGGCACTAAGATTAGAAGTGACCTTAATGATGATGAGTGTGTGGAAGAAACTTCTACTGAGTTGGGATATGAAAAAGGGGGGCATGCGATGGAAATTGAGAAGTTGGAAGAAAACCTTATGATCTAGATTGTTGCACACCTCCTCACCAAGTTCAATAACCATGAGCGATGGAGCCAGATAAATTGAAGGTGGCTCCATATTGCCAAAAATCTTTCTGAAGGATTTTTATACAATCTATTTTCTTTCATTTTTGAAACTATAATTGAGGAAGCACACCATGGGGATAAGATAAGTTTTGATATTATTTTATTGTCTATTGTGTTTGGGAAGATTAGGGTGCCCGATGGACCAAAGGAGAAGATCTAGCAGTTCCCTGAAGAGAATAAATCACTTGTAAATAGAATTGCAAAGTAAACTTGTGATGGGACTATGAGTGGTTCTTATAAACAGAGGATGGAACTTTGGTATATGTGCATGCATGAGGATTTTGAGCATGAATGGAGAATACCAAAGGACCTCACTATTGTGTTGGATAAGAAGGCACAATTTACAGTCTTCCAACATTTTTGCATTGGCCATTTAAGAATGAAGGATGGTACTTGGAGTCCTTAGTGTAATCTTCCATATGATTTTACCGTACACTACTTCAAAGCTTTCGTTAACATGTTTTCAAACGTGCACAGGTTAAGATTTGATGCAAACAAGGTAGGATGTGAATATGATACACTCCAGAAAACATATGTGTATCCAGGTAAGTTTTCTTACATAGAAAATTTGATATCCAATGATATAGATATCAAATCCATGAGTTTGGCAGTTGGGAAGCTTGGTGCGGTTAAAGTATACATTTACCTTAAGCCCAAGTTAGTTGATGGGAAGTATATAGAGAATGATTTCAAGGTCCCTAAATTACATAGATGAAAGCATATTATTGGTACCTTACAAGATGATGAGCTCGATCCTCCTCACATAGATGAGGAAGAACTTGAGGAAGAGGAGGAGGAGAAGGAAAACAATGGTTGATTGGATAATGGTGTGCGGAGGAAGCCAACAGTGGGTCAGAAGAGATAGTGTGAAAGCACTTATCCTCCCATGGAAGAAGAAGTGAGAGATGAAGAGGATGTTGAGGAGACAAAAATAGGTGAGGGCACCGAAGACCAGGATTTTAGGAGAGTTCTGAGGAGAACCAGAACAAAAGGAACTGACACAGGACCCTCATAGCCACCAAGGAGATCACCCAGAGTATCTACTGTGAAGCTAAGTACAGTAAAGAAAACGAATAAGAGGTGTAAGTATGTGCCCAAAAAGTATAGTGAGGAGGACCTATCAAGTGAGACTGCACACATTATACAAGATGTACATGTTTTTGATGTAGAAGATGAAGAGGATAATAGACCTGGAAGATATTCATCTTGATATAGATGCACATGGTGAACACGAGAAAAAGAGAGGACCCATAGATGAAGAGGAGGAGAAAGAGAATAGTATAGGTGAACCTTCAAGTGAACCTACAGGTAAATAGGTGGGCGCGATGGGAGAAGGCGTGGTTCAAGATGCATAAATGCATATTCCTAGAGGGTGTTGGTCTGGGAGAAATAGGGGTGAGGAGATGTAAAATACGCCTGAGTTGGGGTACACTAATGACCCCTCCAAAATCATTCGCGCCAAGTTCCAAAGCATATAAGATCCTACAAATCTTTATGAATGGGAATTGATGGACTCATAGCGTGCGAACATGCGCACAAGGAAAAATTTATCTTAGAACATGTAGACTCACATGGATGAGCCTAATTTTGATGTAATGGAGGAAGCATATGTCCAAAGAAAAATTAAGAAGGGGGCACAGGCTACGCACATGAATGTGAAGACAAAAAATATAAGTGATGATCAGGCAAGTAATGCCTTAACTAAGATGGCAACAAAAGTGGCACACAGGAACCTAGATAAAGTGGTCGCACTCAGGTCATTGTTGGAAGATAAAAAGAATTTGAAGGAACAAGTTAAGCAATTGACTAAGGCGCGAAAGAAGGAAAAGGAGAGGAAGAAACAAATTTTAGATTTTTCTACAAAAATTGGTGGTGAGATTATAATGGCACATCTAGAGATTGATGAGAAGACAAATCAGACATAAACCTCTTCCTTGCACTTCCTATAGGAGTGTGTCCACCTCTTACTTGAGAATAAGGTAGCAGCGCTGAAAGAAACAAAAGGATATGTGAAGGTCAAGAAGGAAAATATAAAGGCAACAATAGCGCATGAGATTACAATGTATGGCGTTATCCTTTAGAAAATAAAGGATGAGATATATCATATAGACACATAACGAATGGGCACTCCAGATTTGTGAAGATCCAGATGCAGATTTGATCAAGTTTTTAATTTGACAATGCATAGATTAAATTATGTGAAAATTTAATACATTGAATATAATATTGAAGACATTGAAAATAAAAAGGAGAAGGTAGTTAAAATTGTCATAGAGAAAATGGGTATTTCACATATAAAGTAAAATAAAGGGTACCTCTCATGAATTTTAAGATAAAGGAGTCAGGGATGTTGGTCACACGAATAATGGATAATATTGAGATTTATGATTTCAGAAATAGGATAGTAGTGATCCTAGGGAATGCACGTGAAAGGACATAGGTGTGACATGATACTCAATCTCTGTGAATCTATGTTTACTTAATATTAAACACTTGGGAATAGTATTAAAATAATAACCAAGAAATGGAAATAAGAGTGGAACAATGGGTTTGTTTTATTCTAGAGCGAGATGGATATAATGATTATCTTTCTAAACATGTAAACTACCAACTGATGAGTTAAGCGTGCAATCTAATTATTCTATTTCCTAGAAAAAAACCAACTCATAATCTCAGATCTTTCTTCAACAATTGCAAGTGTTTGTCTCTTTGTATTTGGAGAACTTCACTCAATTTTCTAGAAACGTCTACTGCTGATAGCTTATAAAATTAATTATTAGTTTCTCATTACATGTTGGACTGAAGAAATTGCAAAATATAATTTGAAGAGCTTGCACAAAATTTGGACACGCACAAGATGGACACATAAGCGTGCACAAGTTATCAATTAAGTATTTTCAAGCAAAGAAAGTTTAATATTGATACTTAGCCCAATATTGAAAACAACACCCCAATAAATACACAATATACATTAGATCATAGTGTTTCTTATTGTAGCAATGTCCCAAGAATGAGATTGGGTGCTTTGTGAGATTTTTGCAAACTAAAGGAATGTCTATTTTGGAGCTTATTATTGAACACATGCGAGGTGAAAATTAATGGTCATGTAAAGTTCGGAAAAATAATAATGGTCAAAACAACATGTAAATAATATTTAGGTTTGGAATCAATAACTTATCAAGTATAAAGACATGCGTAAAAACATGCAATTAAATGAACAATGGATCTTTTGAGTATATAGCCTACTCTGAGAATACATGGGAGGTTAATACAAAGTCCCCATTTTTAAAAATATAAAATAATTCTTTGTTACAATTTGTAATAAAGTTATTAGTTACAAATGAGTTGTGCATACTTACTTTATGATTTTTTAAATTTAAAATTATTATAGTATATGGGATTGTAGTCAACCTTTTTTCAATTCTTTAATGAGTTAAAAGAATATACATGGATCGTTATTAAAGAAGATATTAGTCTGTTTATTTGACTCTGATCATGGTACTTGTAAGATAATATAACAAGTTCATAAGTGATTTGATATTATTTAATGATACTGAAATATCATGTGTATTACCTATACTCAGCAAAAGTATATCCTTATCTATGATAAGATTCTATTCTTGTGATAATGGTCAACTCTGATTATGACTGCTAATGTTTCATATTAGACAATTGTCACCAAAAATAAAGGGTTAAACTAGTAGCATTCGCATGCTTCGGGTGACATATTTCAGATAAATATTTCTTAATGAAGTGTTAGTTTCCTTTAGAGTCTAAGGGGAAGCATAAATTCTTTCCCAACAATCCTCACCCTCATTTCCTTCTTTCAACAATACTGAAACTATATTTAACATACTTCTAAGGAGAGTACAGAAGTACAATTTCTCATTTCATTTCGTATATCAATAGCCAAGGAGTGTGACATGGACAGATGAGAGAAATAACACCATACTTAAACTATCATTTCTTTTTTTTTTATATTATACAAATAGTATAGGTCTCAATACAACAAAACAATAGTTATTGCATACATGGTTTACCGATCATTATTTTACATGGGGAAGGTACCAAAATCAAAATTCTGTCCAATGAGTCGTAAGTTTAAAAACAATCCCTACATGTTAATAAATGGCCGATTATTCAATCAAAATAGCGTTATTGAATAACAAACTTTAAAGATGAAAACCAACATCAAATAAACCCAAAACAAATTTGAAAATATTTTCTATTTATCAATTCAAACACTCGAAATTATACAGAACCCAGAACTGGTAAACCACATTCAATTGGTTTCAATTTTCTTAACCAGATTTTTCATTTCATACCATTAATGCAGAAAATGGTCTTGTTGCCGAATAAATCTTTATAACTCCCCACAACCTTATGTTATAAAACTAGCTTGCGGAACTCTATTTTAAAACCTTATGTTGTTTTTACTTACTGACTCTAGGATAATCATACATTCCCGTTAAATAGATTTCAAAAATCCTATTAATAGAGCCCATTGTATTCTGTTAAATGACAAATGAAAACCAAATTGTATTCATACATTGATGAGTTACTATGAAATAATACATCTCATTCAACTGCCACGTAAATGCGTGGAATTTTCTTTATATTTACGTACAACGTGAATGTTGCTAATTATTCAAACACAAACAAACTTAGAAGATTTCATATCAGAGATGGAAACATTTGGCAGCTCCATAAATTGCTGAAATCGAAGCGGCTCTAAAAGAAAGCGGTCCACATTCATGATCTCGTGACACCATTTAATTGACTGAGGATTTATTGTCAAACAATGTATGTTAGTAGTCTAAGACTCCGCGGGTATACATATGACCCCATGAGGGAGAACTTGGATTTTCAATTATATTTTGAAAAGATGTTCAGAACTAAGCATTCTCATAGTTTACAGTATCTCGAATTGACTATATGTTCAGATACCATGTCCATCTTTGAATTTGATTATGTATGTTAATAGTTAACAATATGACCATGAGGGGAAGTCAATTGTATTTTGAAAAGATGTTTAGAACCCCAGCATTCACCTGTAGTTTACGCATTTTCGAATTGAAATGTTCAAACAACTTTCCATTATGCATTGATAAATTTCCATACCTGTTAATTTGTTAGCTTGGATAGCTATTCGTCCATTTGCTAAGATTAAATAATAGTTATCTTATCATTGAGAATGTATTTAATTATTTTCTAATTTTTTATTTCCTTTAGTGACACCTTGCAACCTATTTGTTATGGTTGTTAAGTTGTTATGTATCTCAGCTGTCGATTCAGAAATGATCTCGGCCATTGGTTTACCAATGAGAGTAGTATAAAAGGAGGTCATTGGGCATTTGGAGAACACAAGTTTGGAGAAGCATTTGTAGTGCTAGCAAATGAGTTTGTAAGTTTGCAGTGATAGCAAACAGTCTTGCAGTGTTAGCAAGGGTGCAGTGATAGCGTTGGGGATAATAGTGGGGGAATATCAGTGGGAGAAGTTGGGAGATTGTCAGAGTTCTTCCAGTAAGAGGCAAGGAATCTTTGTATCTCTTAATTTGCTGAAGTTAATATAATTCCTCATCTGTAGAACTGGTTTTCCCTTAGGGGTTTTTCTAGGGACAATTTTTCTGAAAATATTGTGTTCTTTGTGTTACACATTTCTTTCCGTATTTTTATTAGTGAAGTTGCAGTTGTGTTATTTTTCGATATTAGCTGTGAATTAGTTTTCTGCAGTTAAATAATCTTTAAAGATAGGAGATTAATAATCAGTGACTGCAATAGAATTTTCACATGGTATCAGAGCAGTGTTAAGGGTAGAAAAAGGTTTACCCTAGGAAAGAAATTGAGGGTTTCTATAACCTAGTTTGATCTCTTTAAATTATTTTTACTTTTATCCTTTGAGATGGCTTCAGCTGGTTTGAGAGATCAGGACAGATTAGATGGTGCCTCGAATTTTGGTGTCTGGAAGGCCAAACTTTCTTTATTGTTGGAAGAGAATGGTATAAAGGATTATGTTACCACTGTTGTAACTGTACCTACAGATGCAACACAGCTTGCAGCATACAAGAAAGAGGATGCCAAGGCGAGGAGGATTGTCCTTGATGGTGTCAAGGATCATATTGTTCCACACATAACTGAGTTAGATACGGTGAAGAAGATGTGGGATGCCATTCTAAATTTGTACCAAAATTCTACCACTAACCAGAAGTTGATTCTCAGAGAAAATTTGAAGAATACCTAGATAAACAAGGGAGAAGACGTTACAAGTTACCTCACCAGGATTAGACTCGTCAAGGATGAGTTAACAGTTGTTGGAGATAAGCCAGATGATGATGAGCTAGTAAGAATAGCCCTAAATGGGTTTACTAAACAGTGGGATGTCTTTGTTCAAGTTGTTAGTGGATGAGACACCTTACCGAGTTGGGATCGACTATGGATTGATTTCACTCAGGAGGAGTTTAGACTAAGTCTTGTCAATGGGGCCAACAAGAGTCAGAAAAGTGAGGGAGAACAAGAAAAATGTTTCCCTAGCGGGAAAAGGGAAAGCAAAGAAGGGATTTAGCAAAGGATCAAATTCTCAAAGTGAGAAGAAGAAGGACATGTCTAAGGTCAAGTGTTATGGCTGTCACGAGTTTGGCCACTATGTTAGTAACTACCCGCAAAGGAAGAAGAATGATAAGAAGGGAAAGAACCAAGTGGCAGCTTCAACAAGTGTAGAGGAGCTCTCTAGGAGATTGGAGGATGAGTTTGCACTCATAGCTTGTATGGTCAGCTCAACCTCACAGTGTGTTTGGTATATAGATAGTGGGGTGTCATTTCATATGACAGGAGTTAGAGAGTACTTCTCTAGTTACCAGGAGGAGGACACCAATATCCAGATTTCTATGGGGAACTTTTCCAAGCTCAACCCAGTTGGGAAAGGGACTATTCAGTTTCAGAGGGAGAATGGAAAGATAGTTCCACTTCATGATGTCTTGCATGTGCCAGGCTTAGGTATGAATCTGATTTTTGTATCTGTTCTTCAGGATAAAGGGTATAATGTACTTTTTAGAGGGACACATGTGTTGATTAAGCACAAGGATTGGAAATCACCCATAACTATTGGAGTTAGGAGTGGTCACCTTTATAGGTTACAGTTTGATACTCCTAAGGCACTTATGAGCAGCAGTAATCCTAGAGATCTTGGAGAGCTATGACATAGGAGGATGGGCCATATTCATCATGGAGCACTTAAATTGCTTCGTGAGATAGTGACAGGTGTTCCAGAGGTGAGCAGAGAGCATGATGATGTATGTAAGGGATGTGTGTTGGGGAAGTTTTTGAAAGCATCTTTTCCAAGGAGTGACAATAGATCTAAGGGTGTTCTTGATCTAGTACATTCAGATGTATGTGGACCAATGTCGACAAAGTCTCTCAGAGGATATGTGTACTATGTTACATTTATTGATGATTTCTCCAAGAAGACCTGGATATACTTCTTGAAGACCAAGGATGAGGTTTTCAGTCGCTTCCAAGAGTTCAAGGCTCTTGCGAAGAACTCGACAGGAAGGAAGATAAAGGTTCTTCAGTTAGATAATGGAGGCAAGTACAAAGGAAATGACTTCCAGGATTTGTGTACCAGAGAAGGAATCAAGAGAGAGTGGACGGTTCCTTACAATCCACAACAGAATGGAGTTGCTGAGAGGAAGAACCGTTCTATATCGGAGGCAGCAAGGGCTATGCTACATGACCAGGACATGCCCCACTATCTATGGGTAGAGGCGTGTAGTACAGCAGTTTACATTCAGAATAGGGTTCCACACAAGGTACTAGGGAAGATGACACCAGAGGAAGATTTCACAGGGAAGAAGCCAGATGTAGGTCACTTCAGGATATTTGGGAGTTTGGCATATTGTCATATTCCAGAAGATACATGTACCAAGTTAGATCAGACTGTAGAGAAGGGGTACCTTGTTGGGTACAGTGAAACTTCAAAGGCATATAGGATTTTTATTCCAAGGACTAGAAGAATTATTGTCAGACGTGATGTCAATTTCATGGAGGACAAAGCGTTTAGAAGGTCTAGAGATTTGCCAGCAGATGATCAAAGTGAGCAGCCAACAAAAGCTCCAAGTCCAAGTTAAGGGCAACAAAGCTCAAGTATAGTTACTAGTACAAGCATAGACTCAGGTAGTGAAGATTCATAGAGTATGGAGCAACTGGTGTAGCAGGATATGCATCTAGAATATTTAGAGGCTGATATTTCATCGTCTACAATTGGCAGCAGGAACCGTGAGGTTCAAAACACACAAAGGGATACTCAGGAGTTTGTGGGAGCTCCTAGGAAGAGTACGAGACAGAGGAAAGAACCAACCAAGTTCAATGACTATGTGGCATTAGTCAGCCAGTTGGTAGATAGTGAACCTTCTAGCTATCAAGAGGCTGCACAACATCAGGTATGGAAAGATGCTATGGTTGAGGAATATACTTCAATAATGCATAATGATGTGTGGGAGGTAGTTCCTAGACCAACAGATAGGGCAGTAGTTGGATCACGCTGGATCTTCAAGATAAAGCAAGCTGCAGATAGTAGCATCAAGAAATACAAGGTCAGGTTTGTGGCAAAGGGGTTCTCTCAGAAGGAGGGAATAGACTATGAGGAGACATTTGCTCCAGTGGCCAGGTATACTTCTATACGAGCTGTAATCTCATTTGCAACACAGATGGGATGGAAGATCCATCAAATGGATGTCAAGACAACATTCCTTAATGGTGAATTGAAGGAGGAGGTATACATAGAACAACCAGAAGGCTTTGTAGCACACAACAAAGAGACCCACGTGTGCAGATTGATGAAAGCCTTGTACGGACTCAAGTAGGCTCCTAGAGCGTGGTATGAGCGCATTGATACATACTTGCAGAAAATGGGCTTTGTGAAGAGTGAGGTAGATGCTAACCTCTACTACTTGGTGGTTGGGGGCGAGGCTCTCATTCTTGTTCTATATGTAGATGACTTGTTTCTTACAGGTGCACTAGGGCTCATAGAGGATTACAAGAGGGACCTTGCAGAAGAGTTCGAGATGAAGGACTTGGGACTCATGCACTATTTTCTAGGCATGGAGGTGTGGCAGACAGATGGAGAGATTTTCCTTGGTCAAGGGAAATATTGCATTGAAATCTTGAAGAGATTTGAGATGGAGGACTGAAAAGCCATGTCTACACCTATGTTCACTAATTGGAGGAAGGTAGATACATCTAAGGAAAAAGATGTAGATACCACCTTATACAATCAGTTAATTGGTTCCTCATGTATTTGGTCAACACCAGACCAAATATAGCATTTGCAGTAAACTCTCTTAGTCAGTTCATGGTTGAGCCAAAGAGAGTGCATTGGACAACGACCAAGCATGTGTTGCGTTATTTACGTGGTTCAGTTGAGTATGGGATCAGATATGTTCAAGGTGAAGGAATCAAGCTGATAGGCTATACTGACACAGATTGGGAAGGCAGTACAACAGACAAAAGGAGCACTTCAGGGTGTTGTTTCAGTTTAGGATCAGGAGTTGTTTCTTGGTTCAGCAGGAAGCAAAAGTCTGTGGCTTTGAGTTCATCAGAAGTAGAATACATTGCAGCTAGCATGGCGACATGTGAAGCTATATGGCTTCGGAAGTTGCTAGTGGCCTTGTTTGGTCAGAAGGTTGAGACTACTATGATACACTATGACAATCAGAGTTGCATCAAGTTGTCTGAGAATCCAGTGTTTCATGATAGGTCTAAACATATAGATATCAGGTATCACTTCATCAGGGATTGTGTACAACGAGGTATTGTTCAGCTACAATACATACCTACAGAGGAGCAGGTAGCAGACATTCTGACTAAGGCATTGGGGAAGGCAAAATTTATCTTCTTCAGAGATAAGATGGGTGTCGTGCAGAACAACTTCCTCGCTAAGAGGGAGTGTTAATTTGTTAGCTTGGATAGTTGTTCGTCCATTTGCTAAGATTAGATAATAGTTATCTTATTGTTGAGAATGTATTTAATTATTTTCTAATTTTTGATTTCCTTTAGTGACACCTTGCAACCTATTTGTTATGGTTGTTAAGTTGTTATGTATCTCAGCCTTCGATTGAGAATCGATCTCGGCCGTTGGTTTACCAATGAGAGTAGTATAAAAGGAGGTCATTGGGCATTTGGAGAACACAAGTTTTGGAGAAGCATTTGCAGTGCTAGCAAATGAGTTTGTAAGTTTGCAGTGATAGCAAACAGTCTTGTAGTGTTAGCAAGGGCGCAATGATAGCGTTGGGGATAACAGTGGGGGAATATCAGCGGGAGAAGTTGGGAGATTGTCGGAGTTCTGCCAGTAAGAGGCAAGGAATCTTTGTATCTCTTAATTTGCTGAAGTTAATATAATTCCTCATCTGTAGAACTAGTTTTCCCTTAGGGGTTTTTCCAGGGACAATTTGTCTGAAAATATTGTGTTCTTTGTGTTACGCATTTCTTTCCGTATTTTTATTAGTGAAGTTGCAGTTGTGTTATTTTTTGATATTAGCTGTGAATTAGTTTTTGGCAGTTAAATAATCTTTTAAGATAGGAGATTAATAATCACGAAAATTATGGACCTTTCCAGCGCCACAAAAATAATCATGTAATACAAATTCCCTTCAGCACCAATGTCAGACTAAATTTCACAACATTAATAAGAGAGGACCAGTCGGAATAATCTTGGAGCAGGCTAATAGATGTTCGCAGGGCTGCAACGCCTAGCTTTACACCTGCAAATTTTGCAATGCTTCAAGTTTCCAAAGCCTATTCAGCGTACGCATTTAGTGCATACCCAACAATCAACACAGTCCATGTGACCACCCTTGTTGAGGAATTTTAACGAACAGTTCAGACGCCTGGTGCAGGGGTATGATAATCTTCTCTACATCGTTCCAATTGTCATATAGTCTATGTGTCCTGTTATTGCTCCGTCATTTTGTTAATCTACCTACTAGCGCACTTGAAACTGCTACAAGAGACAAAAATCCTCGTTTTTTAAAAAAATTCTTCCAACATTATAGACCAGCCAGGTATTTTGTCAAACAGTTCTGAGAATTGAGTATGCCTTCATAATTTTGCATGCATGACTAACTGGGAAACTGACCACACGTTAAAAACAAGATTTTCTTTCCATGAGTTTTGGTGGATATCCATGCGCTGCCCTAAGATCCCAATTTAACAATTGCAGGGAGGATATTAGCAAAGGTTGTGCATGTTGGCTTTACACCTATCAATTGTGTGCTTGAAGTTCTCAAGGCCATTTTAGCCAAACCATTTGTGTGCATATGAAATAATCTATGCATTCCAATTTCCTGCGAGGCCGCCTTACTTAAAGTAATTTTATCAAACAGTCCAGGCCTCACACTTTTTCCAAGTTGTCAAGCGCTTGAAAATAACAACCTCAATAAACAAATAAACCAAAAATAGAATGTCATATTTCTGCAAAAACAGTGGTCTATGGCCAAAGAGATATTTTACTTTCCGACTAAATATTATATTTTGTATTTGCTAAATAAACATACATCACCATTGGCGCGTAGGAGAGAGAAAATCAACTCATTCTATTCTGCATGAGTTCCTTCCTTGTCCTATATGTTCCATAGAAAACCCCTGACATGGCGTAGGCAGGATGCGTGTTGGAAAAGTTGAGACAGTTGGGTTTAACCATGTCCACTGCATTTTTAGAAGACCCAAAACACCCTCTACACATGCTAGAAGAAACCAAAAAATCTGAGAAGAAAATAAACACTCGCATCTTCTGTGGATGCAATAAACGGAACCAAACTTCATCCCTCTCCTTTGGCATACACGCATGCCAAGAAATTGAATTTAAAATATTGTCACAATTACCCAAAATTCCATTATTTCATTTCCTTAGTATAGGATTGGAAAAATCCCCAAACAATAGGGAGGATTTGGGGATAATTTAATTATTTTCATTTTTTCTTTGTTATTTACATTTTAAATTTCAAAATATTATACTATTTATTATTCTGCCGAAGGCATGGATATTGCTTTGACATTAGCAATTACATATTTGTATTGCCTCCAATAAGAATGTGCCATTTTTTTTTTAAATGTTGCTATACTAAAGTTTGAAGTTTGAATTTTTTTATTTGAAAAGTTTTTATTGGTAGTTGCCTTTATTTGCTCTGTAGAGGAGAAAATGGCCTGTTACGTATTGATATCATTTGTTTTCATGCATTTAATGCATTTGCTCTGTGCTTTGCATGGAAAAAAGGGGAGGTCCTCTCAAGGAGTGAATGCATTCACTGTGACCCATTCAATGCATTCACTGTGGACTATGAAGGGTTAGTTGATTTTGTGTGGCTCGAGGGTGGAAATATTTGATAGTTCGAGTGTCTTCTTCCCTACATTTTCGTGATTGCCCAGAGATGAACCAGCGTGAAGAACATGAAGGTGAGACTGTTTTGGCATCGGTTCTGCAGGAAATGGCTGAGTGTGCATTTTTTAAAGTTTCTCTGTTGCTGTGTAAAAACTATTAGACTCTGTTAGCTTTTTCTCCAAGTGCGAGAAAATCGGTTAGGTTCATTTACCTATTAATGTTTGTCTCGTTTCATATGCAGAACTGAAAACAGTTGCCAGTGCTTGAGTCTTTGCCACCATATGGTCGAGGCAGGGAAGTAAGTGGAGGACAACTTAACAGTGACATACATTATTACAACAGGTATTAATGTGCTTCCTCCAAGTAATATTAAACAAGTAATAGTTATATTGTTATACGTGAAGATCCAGGAATTGCTCCCAATCTTTAGGCAAGGGTTCAGAGCATAGCTCTATTTCCCTGGACCGGAGACTTGCAATGGATTTGATCTCAGAACAACAATCATTCTCAGCACATTCACTATCAAGTTTTTCGGTTTTTGGGACCTTGGACAAACTTGGCATGGATTGCATATCAAACTCTTAATGTAGTTCAGGCCTAATTATTGAACTTCTTAAAAGATTTTATGGTTTCGTTTATGGTTGAATGTTACTGCGGGCATGCAATGCCAGAACAAAAAACCTTTACACAGTTGAATCCAAAAATAAGTTAACAACCCTACATTGACAAAGAACCTTGGTTGCTGTAATCAATATTGAAAGAAGCCCTTCTCATAAAAGGCTGCTGAGGCAAACATCTCCACAAGATAGTCAAAATGTTTTCTTTTTATCTGCAGACTGTTGCTCGATGGCATACTTAATTTAAAGACTGGTTTTGTTACTTTTCTTATGAGGGAACCCTTCTAGTTGAAACTAGTGCTTGACAGTCAAATTGGTCCAGATTGCACACTCAATGATAAAAAAATTGCCTTTATCATTATGGCTTCAAGTTCTTTAGGGACTCTTTCCTAGATTACATTTACACTCAGAAACACCCGAGTGACACATCTCACCGAACAATGAAAATCATGTCTATCAGTCAAATTAGTGACCTATTTGATCTTTAAAAAAAATCTCTTTGTTCGAATTTTAATATTTAGTTCTCAATCTGTGTTCACATTTTCCTAGACGATTATGTACCTTCATCTCCAATCTTCCTGATAGCCATATTCATGGTATCTGCAATGTAGACATTCCCTCTATCATCTATTGTGAATCCCTTTGGATGATTGAAGCGAGCATCTTTAGGCCTTCCATCTACATGGCTTGAGTATGCTTGTCAGGAGCCTGCTACTAATCTAGCCCTACTGTCTGCACAAACCAAAGCAGAAACCCGATGAGTGTTGAACTTGAAATACAAGAGCAAGGGAAAATATTAACGGGAAAGATCAGAACAAGCTAAAAATTGGTAATTTTAGACTTCTAGTTCAAACATGGCATCAGAATGGGAATGTGGATAGCGCAGGGACACATACAACGTGACAATGGAGGAGTCAATCTAAGGATGTTGTTGTTTTGAGAATCCAGAATAAGCAATTCACCATCTGGGGAGACCTCAATTGTATACGGGTCTATTCCCAGCTTACTTCCTTCAAGAACTGTTTCCACCACATAGCCACTCTCAAACTGAAGAAAGTTCCGGTCTGAAATATGCCATTTTGTTAGATCTATCACACCCCCTACTCAGGAATAACCAAAGAAATAAGGATCATAAAACATCGTTGAACAACATAAAATAGTAAGAAAAAGTTGTTGATCAGAAAAGATCTAAGTAGTTTTAGTAATGATGGCTGGCGAATTCCATACCCACTTGAGCAGAAGAGAAAATGGGCTGCTGATAATGCCTGAAATCACAACGTGGAACATTGCATTAGCACATCAATTGGGAAAGTGCCAACCAAAACATCAGATTACAAACCAATTCAATACAAGATACCCTCAAATTCCATTGATGCAATAGCACAAAGGCACACTGTCAAGCAACTCAAAAGGTACATTGAAACAAAAAGTTAAAACCAAAAACAGACAGTGGAACAACATCGCATGACATTTGTTATGAATTAAGAAGGGCATCAACATTACCTAGAGGAGCAGCAGAGGCTGGGGGCCACCTGGAAGCCAGCAGAGCTATTAAGAAAACACAAATAACTAACACAGTTCCCTTCATATTTCAGAACTTGGAACCCACCACAACTTTTCTTCTGAGCAAACACATCCATGCAGAAAAGTCCTAATACCCAAACATACGCACTCCAGATCACTGTTTCCCTTTCCAACCCATTCCAATCTCCTCATCTACAACAATAGAGAATAGACCCCCTAAAAAACTATAATTTCAGCTCGTCAAGTTCTTCTGAACAATGTCAGTCAATTGCTCCTTTTGGGGGTTGGGAAATGCCTCCACCTATTTCACAAACACAAAATTCATTTAAATATGTAAACCCGACGATGAGCCAAAATATAAGATCTGTAACAAACACAACTTTCCAATATTTAAGCACCAGACCAAAAGGAGGAGTTTGAATTTAAGGGCACAAGTCTGAATTTACAAGATTAAAGTGCCTCCATAAAGTTATAGTTTCCAATTTTCTCAAGTCCGCCTTCTGTATCATTTGGCATGTTACACATAGGTAGTTACAAGAGTGACAGGTCAGAGGCATAGATGGACACCACACTCAAGACAAAATAAAGATATCTAGATGCGAAAATTCATCTATACTGGACCAATACTAAAATAAATGCAGATAATATGGAATGTACGCTTCCATTCTAAGCTCCATGGGCAACGCCACACCAGAGAAGCAGTATTCGAAGTTGGAATTGCTTCCACCCACCAGAACCCATCTGTCTGGAAGAACATTTGCAATAGAATGGTACATTCGAAGAATTTTCGTGGGCGCCAGAACTCCGAACCAATTGCCAAGGGCTTCCACAGGTCTGTAGAGGAACGGGCTCAGCACTAGTTCTCTTGCAAACTGCCAGCTAGCGGTTCCTTGCTTAGCACCATTGATTATGAGAACTTCTCCCATGGGAAGGATGGGCATGCCATTCATCACCCTCGGCCCAGGCATATCCTCTTCATTTGTCTTTTGATGTCTCTTTCTATCAGTTTAACTACATGTTTAGTATGAGGCAATATTTCCTTATATACAGCGAATAATTGTTTTAATCAGCACTACAAACCATTTTTACTACACTTATAAAACTAAATATCCCCAATAACCTGTAAGGTCATGACTTCCACATCATTTTACAACACTCCTTATTGTCATTTGCACCTGGACTGAGAGAATTGACCTCGTCCTCCTCAGCTATCCTGTTATAATCTGCTGCATGCATAACTAGCTTTTTTAAAGAACTACTTGTGTTGATAGGCACCACCCTATAATGGCAACAGGGGTGTTGGTGGGGTGAATAACCTGCTTCAGATTTTTCATTATTCAAAGTAGCCTCAACTTATGTATTGCAAAACTATCCAGCATTGAGTTCCATGGTGTACACAACCCACAAACTATATAAACATTAAAAACTTCTCACACAAGCTTTTCTTTTTCCAAACAACAAATCTCTAAGCTCATAATAAGAGCCCCTCAAATCATGTACTCTGACTCCAACTACTACACAAGAATTCACTCTTTGACTAAATTATAAAAATGGTATATCACCACATACAAATCTTCTCATTCAACCACTGGATTTACACACCAGAACAATACAATCACCTTTTGAACAAAAATTCCCCGCACTAAAAACACAGACCACAAACCTCTCCTGATACAGAAAACACCATATTAGCATTAATACTTATGACATGGGATTCCATATGGGATTCTTGGTAAATAGATATGGTAGTCTATTTTTCTTCACCAGTCAAAGGTTATAGTAACATACATTCCGCCCTCACTCGTTATTAATCTCTTTAGTTTTAATTCTTAAGAAAAGGCAATTCTTGTGCAATATTTAGTTAATGACTAAGACCAATTGCAGATCCTTGGATGTTTTCAATTGGTCCTCTATTTTGTTCTTGAAAATTCTGCCTAGTTGTAAAGTATTTAGTACAATTTAGTACTTGTTATTAGTTGTTTTGTTTCCATTTTCAATCCCAGTAAAATACATCTGTGCCCAATCTCACATGCATGGTTTCTATCTCTATTTCCGAAGTAGGATGCTAATACATACTTAAATAATGTACCGATATCCCCACTTAGCACTTTATACCAATTAAATCCTGCATTTTCATCAAAGTCATCAAGACTGCAATAAATTGCACTAATGAAAATGCCAACCATCATCCCATGCTCTGCAACAGTGGTAACTGCAAGCCAATGCCATGAATCAAATTGTTTTGATGTTCCCTGAATTGTTAAAACACTCACACTTATAAAATTGCACTAACCCCCATAGGGCAAGCAACTGTAGATAATCCATCATTTTCAGTCTTAATTTGTAATGCGCATAATTTTCATCTGACAAGCAACTATTCCTATCAGCAAATATATACATTCAATGTTAACCACTTCATGACAAAGGCATCCAACAGAAATCTAGAACTTTACAATGTACATTCAAGAAAGATATATTTGCTTCAATAATTCACCAACTTTCTATACAAATACTAAAACATATTGAATCTTACGAGATGATAATATTTTAGATTAATGTTCATTAAAGAATTCACAGTTCGTAAAAAATTGCCAAATCTAAAAACTTTTTAAAAATATAAGCTTCCTTAAAACTGCCCCTACATTGATAGGCATGCTCCCCATGATATGGTACTTACCTTGATGTGGCCCACACCCTGATGAGAGTGGATCTAAATCACTGTAGAAATCATAGAATAGAAACCCAATGGATGCAATTCCTAAGCCTAAAGGTGTTCCAAGATTGATGGTACATCAAAAGTTACATTAATGTGGGCCACACTCAAGGTCGCTGGATGCAAGTCCCAGATAACCCGAACACGCAACCAACCAACTCAACTCCAAAGCCTAAAGGGATACTAAGCCTTCAGTGATTTCAAATAAACGTGTTAACTGTTACAATTCACCAAGAAAAAAATGTGTGGCATAGTGAATAAATTTGCATAGCCCTGCTCAATTACTAGCTATGGTAGCAAAATAGGCACTGTAAATCCTCATGAAACAAGCTTACATAGTCAGTAGTACATAAGACCACTCTTCGCACATAGCAAAAAACTTTAATTTTCTGTTGTTCCACTATTTCTATCACTTAAAAACCCACATCAGAACACAGCTTCAACTTCTGGGTCCCACACACTAATGAAATCATTTCATTTCTAATTATTGCAATATATCTAAATGGGCGAAGATCTAGGGTTTTAGTAGCTAAATCGCAAAATTTAATTTTGAGATTCTTTTCACGGGTTTGCTATGAACAACTGTGTTGTGTCCTCTTTGTTTACAAAATAAATGTAATCAAAACTTAATTCACAGTAGAGCCAGAGATGTAGACCTATAGGAAGGGATAAAAATCGCTACAACCTATTTCCCAATACTGAGCAATACAAAATTTAACTAATAACCTCAAATTCATTACTTATTTTATTTTTTGTTCTGTTTTTTTTCCCAATGAACTCCACTTAAAGTAGTACTAAAATTCAAAAAAAACATGACAGATATTGGATTACATAGTTTTTCATTTTTTTTGTTCCTATTTAGCTTTCGTATATGAAACAAAAATATCGTTTCACACTTAATCTGTCTTTGACAGCAAAAAATGAAGTGCTTGATGTATGAAAAAAGTTAACAAAATGTTGATGCGAGTCAAATAAAGACAAATGGTTTTAAGCAATTTGTTCTAATCCAATCAAATTTCATAACTTAACTTGTCAATGGCTTTGTTCAAATAAATGTGACAACCTCGTGGCGATCTTCCAATCTTCTCTCCTCCACCAGTATTTCAGAGTACCATTTCCTTTGCTTGAAATCATAATTTCTTGAATTCATATACTTTTCACAGCTGTGAAACTCTTTCACTAGTTTATGCTCTTTGTTTCATATTTCATTGTCCTGGTTGCTTTATCATACAGAGAAAGTTTGTTTTCTTGACTACTTCCATTTCTAAGATGTGCTAACTGCATAATGCCTTTTATGTACATTGTAGGTTCGTGGCAAAAGCAAGATCAGAGGAGAGATATTTCGTTCCTGCTTGTTTGGATTGCTTGTGCTCCATTGCACAAGGTATAGACATTAGTCTTTTTCTTATATGTACTGCTCAACAAACCTTTAGTAAATGCATAATGCCTTTCATGTACATTGCAGATTTGTGACCAAAGCAAAATCAAGGAAGGAGACAAAGTTCATTCCTATTTTTTTGGATTACTCGTGCTCCATTGGACAAGGTATAAACATTAGTCTTTTCTTCTATATTGTGCTCAAGAAACTTTTTTCTGTAACACGTAAACACCAAATCAAACCCAAAAAACAACCATGTCAACAACACCTGTAGACGTAGAACAATATACATTATCAAACCGCGTTGTAGAATGCATAGACAATGTATTACATAGGTTTGACCTTTTCCGGGACTATCGTTTCAAATACAACGTTGGTGATTGTTTATTTGATTCCTTCGCTGTGTTGCTGCACTTCCGATACACATCTCTTGAACTTAGAACCGGTATCGTTGAGCACTTTGAAACTTTGTTGTCTCTATCTGACCCTGTAGCATTGTCATCTTTAGAGTTAGAGCTAGATCCTGAAACTCTTTCTCTTTTGCATGGTGTTCATAGCCATGCAACATATTTACGTCGAATGAAACTATCTGCAGTGCTTTCGCACGATGCAACTGAACAAGGCCTATGGGGGGACATCTTTTGCATAAAATGGCTTTCAAAGTGGCTCAACTTGCCAATATGGGTTTGGTCCGCAACAAGAGAGACTAATTATCTTTGTTTTAATCTAGATAGTCAGCAACTGCCATATTGTCTTCTTTTCCATGATTCAAACCCTCTTAGTGGTCATTCCGAACCTTTATTCTGGAAAAAATATATGAGCTACCCTGAGCCAAGAAACAATGCTCATCTATTATTGTTCCAATCTTCAGTTGAAACTCTTCGGAATACCTTATCCGACCAGCTACAACAATTGCAACTTGCTAGATTGCCACCAAGCAACAACAATTGCACTGATAGCCTTTTCAATTCTATTTGTCAGCTTCGCAACCATGAATTCAATCCTTGCTGCCTGCGCAGGTATGCTGCTCAAGCTTTTTGTGGTTCTATCCTTCGAAAAGACCATGCAACTCTTTGCTTCCTCGATACTTGGCTTGCCAAAAACTCAATAAAAAACATACCTTGTATTGCCACATGGCAAGGTCTTGTAATGAACATAGCCATGTTCCATGACAAAAACAATATACTAGAAGAAGACTTCAGCATCCATTGGTTATGCCTACTTTTCCAAATTAATATTTGATTGTGGCATTCAAATCCTTTGCAAGTTTGTAACGTTTTTTCTACTAATGCACCACTTGAATAAACATATAATCTTATACGGTTTTCACTTTCCGAAGGCCATTTTCATTACGAATTGTTGACTACGAATACTCAATGCACGCCAAAACACCCCTCTTCATATGCATTCCAAAATTATTGTGCTCAAATGGATACAAAAATTGAAAACATGTATTTGCAAATGTCTACAAAAAACATTGTGCAAAAGCGAAATGAAAAAACCTTTACATCTTCTGTTCGCTCAATAAAAAACCATATACGAAAACAAACACAACAAACAGCTAAAACAGTTTACAGTGCTGTGCATTCCGTAGTGCTAAAAGACCATCCGCAAACCAATCTCTATGCTACGAAAACAGATTTCATGTCCACAACAGTTACAGCTGAAACACATGGAGTTCTCTCAAATAAAACGTGTAAGCAAGAACAAAACAAGCGTACGAAAACACAAACATCAAATGCCATAAACAACTACAAACCAACAATGTCGAAAATGTCTCTTCGAAAGCTAAAGACAATTATATGCAATAACATACAACAAAGTGCGAGCTCTGCACGTTGTGTTGCCCGTTTTCATGCCCGGACAAGTGACACACCGATACATACATGCCAAATTTGTAAGCAGCTCCATTTCAAGTTCAACTTGACATCTTTTACACATGCAACAAAAAAAACGTATCTGCAACTCACATCAGACAAAACAATGCCCGAACACAATAAAATTTGTCGTCCATGCTCAACAAGCTTATTGAATGAAAAATTGCCAAGATTAGCAAGTCCTCAACAAATACAATTAATTCCAATCCTTCCGACAGTTGCAATGCTTTCTGACCTTGAAGAAAGACTTGTGTCTCTTCGACTTGCATTTGGTCAAATACGGCACCGAAGCCATAAACGCCCTCAATACATGTTAAAAGGAGCAATTATAAATGTCCCAACAAATATAGACATCATCTAACAAGCATTACCAAGACACCTAGAAGAAACAAAAACAATTGTTGTGGCACTTAAACGTTGTTTTGAATACAAAAAACCATACCATTCAGGAAATGTTCGCCCCGTAATCACCATGGCCACCCTCAAATAATTATGTGCAACACCATTATATCTCATGCATGAAATCAAAGTAAACCATGGCTGGGATCAAACCCTCTCTATTGCCACGAAATTTGAAACAAACAACAACGAAGAACATGAACATATCTCCTCTGACAACAGTTCTTCTGATGATGAGATCAATAATGACAATGCACATGACACACTAATTCATGGTTTTACTGATTCCTCAACCATCCACTATCTTAAAGACAAGATGATAAATATTGCTCCTTCGGAGGGCTTTACACCATTGGGAATTTTTCAAGACAAATTTTCAGAAGAGATGAATTTCCCAACTTTGTTTTTCGGCCAACCTCGCAGCGACACAACTACAAAAACAATATCGTATCAAAAAATATCAAAATGGGAGTTGATGCATTCTGATCGTAGATTTTCTTATCACATAACCAATATTTTTTTCAAAGCAATAAAGTTACTAATTGACCAAGTGGGCCGTTCAATATGGCTCAGAATCAGAAAGGGACAATTAAAAGGCCGAACACTTATTGCAAAAGATGTCAAATACAAACCAAATCTTGAAAAAATCTTGAAATCTGATATCGGCTACATTGATTTCAAAAGAATATGCATTTCACCAGACTATATGCAACAAACAAGGAAAAATCTGTTTTCCATGATCCGTCAGCTAGGACCGCCTACCTTTTTTGCCACATTCTCAAGCGCTGAACATTGTTGGTTGCCACTAACAAACGCCCTTAGTAATTTATACACCCGCTATTGTGCCACCACTCCTTTAGACAAGCCAACACCCTCAGATTATAACGACCCTAACTTCTTTGTTAAAAATGATCCCGTTACGTGCACTCGTTACTACAAGCACAGACTTTATGCATTGAAACAATTGCTTTGCGAAGACAAGTCCTTTTTTGGAGAAATAGAAGATTACTTTTGGGTCACAGAATTCCAAAACAGAGGAAATGCTCATAGCCATTGGTTGATTTGGACAAAAAATGCACCTATCTTTGGAAATGATGCCAACGACATTGTAGAGTCCTATGTTGATGAGTACATTACATGTGATACTAGTTTATTCCCTCAGCATATTGCTAAACTGCAATGCCATCACCACACACAAAGTTGCAAAAAAAAAAACATTCCAAGTGCAGGTACAATTTCCCCCAGCCTCCAATGAAGAGTACAAAAATCCTTGAACCTGTACAAGAACCAACAGAATCTGCTATTGCACATGCACATTCCATTTACTCTCTTCTAGAAAGCAAACGATATGACACTTGCATTACACATGATATGTTCCTTCAAGAAATAGGCATTGATGAAAACACTTACATAGAAGCAATACAATCAACGCTCAAACAACCAACATTGCTATTGAAAAGAAAACCATTCCACGCATGGAATAATAGCTTTTCCAAACAAATGCCCATGATCTGGGAAGCGAATACCAATGCTTAGTATGTGCTTAATGCTTATGCAGCAGCAACCTATTGCTACTCGTACATGACCAAAATTGACCAAACAATGACAAAAGCATTCACTAGAATTCGAAATGAGCATCAAAAAACACATTTAGATGCCATTCAAATGATTCGAAGCCTAGGCAATGCAATGTTGAATACCCACCAAATGTCTGCACAATAGGCAGTCCACATAGTGCTTTCAATCCCCTTAAACAATACATCACGAAAATGTGTTTTCATAAACACTTCAAATCCGGAAGACCGAACATTCATTCTAAAACGTTCAAGTTTACTTCAACAGGAACCTGATGAATCGACAAACATCATGTGCTACTCTGCAATAGATCACTACATAACACGACCTCCTTCTTTGCACTCGATTTGCTTAGCTGATTTTGTTTCGATTCACAACAACGGTAAAAAAATAACCCCTCGGAACAAGCCACTTATCGTGCACTTTGTCAACTACAACAAACACCTTGACATAGAAAATTATTACCGCGAAAAGGTTTTGCTTTATGTACCTTTTATAGACAATGAACACGCTCTCAAAACAGGATTTGCAACTTGGGCAGATGCATATGCATTCCATGAACAAACCATACATGCTAATGAATCCAAATTCCGCTACACTACCAACAACAAATGGGGTGACATGGACTCAGCAATTCAGGATCTGCAATTGTCTCTTCAAACCTCTGACAAAACAACAACAATGAGAACGCAGCAACACCAACCCTTTGAAGACTATGACATAGAGCATGATTTGCCTTTGCATAATCTAGAACAGCATACTGGCATTGCAAAGAAACAATTTCAACTAGGAAAACACCCAACCATTGCAGACAACACAACATATTTCAAACAAATGCAACTACTCAACAAGAAACAACAAGCCATTGTCAACGACATATCCTTTAAGAAAAATAAAGATCCATCAACTCCTATCTACCTTTTCCTAACAGGAGGCGCTGGCACGGGAAAAACGTTTGTTGCAAAATTGATATTTGAAACATTGGCCCATATTTATGCCGCATCCATGCAAAGCGACCCCTTGAAAATCAAAGGCTTGATCTTGGCATTCACAGGCAAAGCTGCTTACAATGCTGGTGGAATAATGCTTCATTCTGCTTTCCTCTTGCCTTTCAATCGATCTGAACTACACCCATTGAACAATGAACGATTGGATTCCTTGGCAAAGCACTACGAACAATTACAGCTTGCTCTAATAGATGAGATTTCCTTGGTTGGAGGTCAACTTCTATACTTCACAGACCAACATCTCTGCCAAATAAAACACATGCCAACAACTTTCTTTGGAGGAATTGACATGATCTTCTGCAGAGACTTTTACCAAGCACAACCAGTCAATGACTGTCTTGTATTCAACAACCCCAAAATTTCAAGAGAATTGATTGGCTATGACTTCTGGAATACACATGTGAAAATATTTGAGTTGACTGAAACAATGCGTCAAAAAGATGTTGCTTTTGTCTCAGTCCTAAATAGAATTCGCGTTGGACAACATTCAGAATCTGATCTTGCATACCTCAACGATACATGTATCCGTCCAGTACCTGTTGATCCAATGTTCCCATTCCTATTCTATAAAAACATAGATGTTCTTCGACACAATAACAAAATGCTTGCTCTTGCTCCTGGCAACAAAATTGTTATAGCCTCCATCGATGAACAAGACAAGTCAATTGAACAAATGGAAACCTACTCCAAAACTATAGAATTGCCACAACATATAGAACTCAAACTTAACATGCTAGTAGAAGTTTTCGCCGGAAACTACGACATACAAGACGGACTAGTTAATGGTTCTGATGGCATTTTCAAAGCATACACAACGACAAACGACCTCGATGCCATATGGATAAAATTCAATGACCCCTGTATTGGAAAACAACAAAGATCTAAACACCCGCAATTGTCAATAGCCAAAACAGAAATTGAATGGGTTCCTATTCTTCGCATAGCTAGACCCTTGCGTAGAACATCATACAAGATACCGATTACAATACGAAAACAGTTCCCAGTACAACTTTTTGTGCACGCACAATACATAGAGCACAAGGCCTCACACTTGAATGACTTACTTTCAGCCCTCTTGGCGTAACGTCACATGGGTTGGCATATACAGCTCTGTCACGAGTCAAAAGCATTTCCAACCTTTACTTGCTATCGCCACTTACAAAAAAAAATCAGCATCAAACAAACAATCATTACAGAAATGGAACGCCTCCGAAAAGAAGCTAAATGGAATATTCAACATGCCTTGTCACAACTGATATTTCTTCCTGTATTATAGTTGCTTCACTTAATACCCGAAGTCTCCATGCTCACAAACAAGCCATTCTCCATGACCATGAATTAATGCAATCTCACATTCTTTGTTTACAAGAAACTCACATGCCTTGCCCCATTGAAATTGACTATCTAGACGGATACCAATGCTTTTCTATGCACCATGTGCATGGACTTGCAATTTTCATTGCAAACAATATACGTTTCCTACAAACAATTAACTTTCATAGCACAAATGTAGAGTCCATAGTCGCAAACATATTGCTGCAACAACAATGCATAACAATTGTAAATGTCTATGCTACGCCAAATGCAAATCACGAAAACATCTTTATTGTTCTTGAAAATGTCTTCCAATCCATTGATCTGAGCATCCCCACCTACATTCTTGGAGATTTTAATATCGACATGCACAAGCAAAACAAAAAAAATCCTGCTTTCAACATTTATGCAAAAATACAATTTCACTTTCCACATTCAACAACCAAGTGTCTTCACAAAAAACATCATTGACCATATATGGTCAAATGCTATACAAGAGGTCTGCAGCTCATTTGAAAGATTTGCATATTGGACTGACCACCCGGCAATGTTTGCCCTCCTAAAAAATACACACAAAAACGCAGCGCACTTGTAAGTGCACATACCTTGTTATATTGATTCACCACAACTAACATCTAATAAGTTCACTCTTTACTTTCTTTTCCCTTTCACACTTTGTAACAACCATGTGACTATTTCAATTCTTTGCAGATAGTTCCAGCCAAGAAGAAATGGAACAGCCACCCAAGAACAAGGCCATTGGCAGCAGTGATCTTTTCCAAGAATCCTCTAAACGGTAATCTCTTTCAAACATTTATATTATTTCTTGTCGTGATTCATTTATTACCCTCCTCGATATTTCAATGACAACATGCTAATATTCTTCAAATTCCAGCCCAAAACCAACAACACAACAGCCATCCACGATACTTGACATTTGTGCAGGCAAAGTTGCAACTGTGTTTGAGGGCGATGTCCTTGTCGTGTACGGACCAGCACATGCAACGAACATTTCCCCTTCAAAAGCTGAAATCCTCCACGCTGATTTGGTTGACAAGAAAGGTCAAATGACCATTACTTTGAACATGAGCAACACCTTTGTCCACAAATTTGCATCGACTATGGTTGCTGGCTGCGGTTTGCGTGTTGCTGGTTTTGCTGTCAAAGAAAAAACAAAGTATGAACAAGGAGATGCAAACTGCTCTCTGTCTGCAATTGCAATAACCACTATGGAAAACATACCAACAGTTTGTGAATCTCGAAAACTGACACTAGAAATGACAATACAAGAGCTTGTTGAATCAAATGCAACATTCTCTGTTGGGTCATTTGCTGCAATTGTAACAGGAATACATCACACCAATGACCTGTTCACCCTCTATGTCAAAGACTCCGACACAGAGAACGCAAAAGCAATAGTATCAACACTTTCCCTTGCTTCTTTTTCATATACATTGCAACATATTATTGCCTTCAATTTTAACCAAATATATTGCTTTTCCCTTTCAGGTACATCTGGGAAACTTTCACGTTTCGCTATGCCACACAATAAGAGACAACATTGCAGCAGGGAACATGCCGCTATTGCTTTTCAAAAACTTCATCAGGCAAGGAACAAAGGGTTCACGTGTTGTACGTGTAGGCCATTCATCCTTCGTTGACCCATTGAATGATGAACCTATAAAAACATTTATACAATCTCTCATACAAACAAACATTGAGGCAAGTCCTTCGCAATTGTGGATTTTTCACTTATCTCACTTCAACGTTCCCTCACCCATCAATTGTCCCTATTAAGAATATATCCCTCTAATAACTTCTTCTCCATTATGCAGATCACTGGCATACTTCGCGCAAAGAACATATACCTTTCTCCTTTCCAAGCATTTTGTGTTGAATGTGACCATCTCACGCAACCGGATCCAGCTGAACAACAACAAATTTCCCTCTGTCCAACTTGCAATACATCAAAACCATACAAGTATAAGCACTTCCTCCACTGCACTTTGCAAACAAGAGATGACTCACTTCACTGCACACTGCAAGAGCCACTACTGGGGAAAGTCTTCCCTCAACTTTCTGAAACAGAATATGAAGAATATCAACAGGACATCTCTAAGCCTGTATTTCTTCTCCGTCAATTCCAAATAAAAGGTACATTCACTTTGACGGTTGACAACTCAATTTCAACAATCAAAGATACCTAGTTGTCTCCCTTCTTTGGTGAGCATCTCCATTTACCAGCTCTATTAATTTCATTTCAGTTTAATTCTTTCTTTTCTGTCTAACATATTCGTTATGCTCTTTCAGATTCCTCGAACAATTTTGTAGCCCATGCACCTAGATGAACAAATCTCATGACTGGCTCCCGTATGACCAGGAACACTCCATCGCTATAAACTTTTATTTTGGCAAGATTGAAAAAAATAGCAAAACACAACTGCAAAGGTTTTCAGTCACTAAAAAAGAAACTATTGTCTCAGCTACATAGTACTCGTTGTGACTACATACTTCTGTGCGTTAGACAATGCCAGTTGTTACAAAGTTTTTGCCTTGCTTACCTTCTTTCATTTTTGTAATTAAGTTATTCTCAGACTACTTCTAATACTATGAAATCATAATCCAAAAAAAATACTGCCAATTATTATTATATTCTTTTGTCTACCTCAATTGCAACTGTCTTTTTTGAAACATGTTTTTGTTTAATGAACTATTGGATTCTAATTTAATGTTGCATATGAAACAAATACAAAACCACCTGTTTAATTACCACTTTTTCCTGCAATTTCTTATTCAACTTACCAAGTTATCAAACAATCTACATTGGCTATATCGACAATTTAGCAATCGTATCCTTGTTTATACTCACTTTCAGTTCTTTGTCCTAGACTAATGACTCCACACCCATTGTCTTCCTCAATCCAAGAAGAGCTTGAAAATAATGCTCAATGTCTCTAAAAGAACCGTCTTTGCACAGTCTCAATAACAACAACGTCAATTCAAAGCCACATCAATATGAAGACCATGCTATTCTCTTCATCCAGAATTATTCTCGAAAACATCTAAGCCAACAAGACTTCTGCTGCATTGTTGTGTTTTCATCGCTGTGTTGTGTATGCTGCAGATCCTCTTCTTCCATCCACATTTGTCAATTCTTATGCTTTTCACTCTAAGTTTTGATATAGACTCTGCGATGTCAAGTTTATGCAATGTAGACCTTACTCTACAAAATGAAAACAATTGTAGATGATCTACATTTATTTTTTCAACGATGGTCACTTAATGGAATATGTTTATCTTCAACATCCATGTCCACGTACTGGTTCCTAATGCATTTACTTATTGAATCTCATATCTTTCGTAATCATCTTTTTTTTTGCATTTTACACAGAATAAAATGAGGAATATGACAAAACTAAATAAAAAATTGGGTTATTACCAATAGCTATCTGATGACTTACAGTTTATGATTCTCTAATTATGATGAATATTCCAATCTGTCCCGCACGTTTGCTGCCAGAATCCTTCCCAGAAACAGAGTCCTCCACCAATATTTTACAAGCCAGACTCCAAATACAACTCTTTCAAAGGAAGGCAAATTTCATATTGGTTGTGCAGCTATAACCTACCCAAAACGGAGATACTCCTTTCTAATAGTTATACTGTTATACATCCAAAAATACTTGCAATTCTCTCAGATTGCAACTAACTTATTTAAATTAGATAAATTTCTCATGCAATATGTTTATGGTCTTATTTGTTTGTTTATCTTGTATACTCCACTACAAGTTTTCAGGAATCTTTATTGAAAGGACAAGTTGCCCAATTCACTTATTTAAATTACATAAATTTCTCATGGGAGATGTTTACAGTCTGGCCCAATGATGCATGCTCATTCTTGAAACAACTTAGGTTGGCAGATTGGTCATCAGACAATATGACTCATTGCAAAGTGCCAAGTAACTAGACTAAAGATCTACAGCAATTTTTATAATATAGGGATTCAGAAAATGCTTCATGTGTGTGCACAGTCCGAAGCAAAGTTCTAAAATCAGAATTCAACATTACCAGGGATGCATCCAAGTACCACTTTTGTGTGTTACACCCAGCCAAATCAAGGCATCATGTTTTCATCCTTGTCTGGTTTGTTTTTTAGTACAATTGCTCATAATATTTGGCTGCAATTTTTGGCATTCCACTTTTTAGTATTCTCCATTTCTTACAGTGCAGCTTTTATTCTAGAATTTGCTTTAACTTAATCTCTTCTGCACACAAAACTAGTAGAATATTGGAAATAGGAACAAGTTTCACTTTCATGACGGAGTTATCCTTATGAATTTCTAGACTACAGGTATGAGAGTTTAATTGAACAATCTTGCACCTGGTTTAACAGTTTCATATTATTGGCATTGTGTGCCACAACAGTAAGAAATCAGCCAGGCGCAAATATTATTACAACAGCTATTAACATGCTTCCTCCGAGTAATATTGAACAACTAATATGGATGCTTACTTTACCTTCTTGCTTAAAGGAAACAGCAGCGCTGCAGTTATAGCAATGGTATACTCCATTGCTTGAAATTGGTACTCAACCATTTAGGATGCAATTATGTAAGATACCTTCATGCTAAATTATTCCCAGAATATAGGGGCAAATGATTTTTATTTCGCTCATTACATGAAAATCAAAATTAACTCAACTGTTCTCAGATTGGTCATGCTCAAAGACATGGGTGGGCAAGAATATAAGATGCAAGTAATGAAGGCAATATGACCAGAAAGGATCATTCCTCGATCCTTGGTTCGATTCTCATCAAATTCCTCAGGAAGCTGTAACATTATGAGTTAAAAGAATGATGACGTCAGTCCCTGTGCATTTTCAAAGGAGCAATATTTCTTCTTATGGTTTGTAATTGTTCGTTCTCCTCCCTTCTGCTTTTTGAGAATACAGTTTATAGACTTTGAGCCTAAGCACTAAAACACAACAGGTTGCAGGTTGGCCTCCTAGAGATTGAATTGGGCACCAGAAAATGGAATATATGCGTTTTTATTCAAAAGGTGCGAGGATGATTCTAGATAAAGATGTACAACAGCAGAAAGGGCATGATTTCAATTTGATGTGACCCATTTTTCATCCAAACAACCCCAATTCTGCCATGAGTAAAATCCCTCAATAAATAGCAATAACAGTCAGCTTCTCAGCCATTATTTCTAACCAGACCCAACTCACAAATTGTCACCCAATTTTAAATCACCAAAAATATTGATGCTGATCAGACAGCCTGCAACTGGACATTTTACACTAACATTTGATAGGAGCTCTAAATTTCCTTGTCCTCAAATATACAGATTGTTGTTAAAGACCAAACTTGTATTAAGTTGACAAATATTGTTCAATGAACCAACCCCTTCCAGAATTCCTTCGCAAGACACAAGGTTATCTATTACAGCAAGAACTGAGTTATAAAATGGTATCTCCATTACTTGAAATTGGTCTCAACCAGAGACTTGTTCAATCTATTGCACATACCTTCATGCTAAATAATTCCTATAAATCTGAAATACAGTATATAGCAAAAACATGAAAATCAAAACAACAACTCATTTGTTCTCAAATTGATAATGCTCAAAGCCATCATCCTAAGTTTCAATAAAGATGCAAGTAATGAACCAAGATGACCAGCAAAGGACATGAGATTTAGAGATTTCATCAAATACTTGGAAGAAACAAATGACTTAAAACAACGATGACATCAGTCCTTGCACTTCCTTAGCTACTTACATATAATCGTCTTTCAATTTTCTTAGGTCCTCCTCGCCAATATTGCCTTTCATACGGCTTGTAAGCACTAAAACACAACAGATTGGCCTCTTATTGGCTACCGCATCTGCAAGCTCCTGTAGCAACAAAATCAGAAATCACATCGTATATGAAAGTTCAACAATCATGTGCAAGTAACAAATTAACAAATATAATCAACTTTTATTCAACATCCACAACATATAAAGCAGCGCAACTTTTGGCAATTTCATATAACTAATTAAAGCTACGTTCTACCAGAGATACAACCTTCAAACAGAAATGATCAGTATACCTGTATCCAAGAATGTCTTCCACCTCTTAACAACAATTTGACGAAACCTTCAGAAGAACTTGTTGTTCACACGCCAAGCTCAGCCTACCAGATGCCCCCAACTTAATGCACAATGCTAAAATGGTCGAACTCTGTCTGGATTAAAAGTTCAACAATGTCTTCCAAAACAAATTAATTTTCAATGCAGCCCATTTCATGCCAAATGTCAATTTACAAAATTGATACACTGCATACACCCATATCACGTTGTCATGCAATACTTAACTGCAATTGTATTACACTATGTATAAAATACTTTAAATAAACAAAGTTTATCAATTTTTATAAATTTCTCAGCATATTAAGAATATGTTTCATTTAAAAAAAAACAAATCGCCTACCCCAATAACCGTAATTAGATGTTAATAGTTCTCCCAACCTGCATATCAGATTTATGTAGCGCCTTCAACAACTACAAAGGTGCATCAAAGTTGAAGCCTAAATCTACGAGCAATAAATAATTCAACAAGCATGTTACTTGACCATTGCCTTGAATACATTGTGAGACGACTTCAAGATCACACCTTCCATTGACTACAGAACACAAGCACATACATAAGTAAGACAACATCCCGAACAAAAGAATGTGAACTATTGCACTACAGGTATACTCGCACATACAATACCTCTTCTTCGATTACAATAGTTTGATCGACCTTCTTCAATTTCCTCTTCTTCTACCCAATATAGCTTCATTGCATTGCAAAACCAATGACCACGCATAATTCAATCCATGCAAATTAAAATTTATGATAGATCCAATCAACGTAAACCGAGTAACTATTACTTCGCCATATTCAAGCATAGTACATTTGTTCTAGCCATTACATATCTATGCCCAACACATGTTTCACTTATTGTTTTAGTGGAACAATGTCCATTGCCCCAACTAACCTCAACCAACAAAAATACAACACCAAAGTGCACTTGCGCACCACAACAAATGAACAACTTGCCTACTTCACCGCATCCAACTCGTATAACATGCTCGTCCACTTGATTACACAACAGCACGACCAATGGAAAAGATCCTATCCAAACAACATACCCAGACACCGTACAAGTACATCAGCTAGACAAGAAGTTACATTGGCATCGACAGGATTTGCCATATCATGGCCTTGTTATTTTAAATTTTCTCAAACCATAACCACAATAGCTTCCCGCTACGACATTTACCCTTTCATGAAATTATTTTCACTTGAAAATTATGTGGATTAATTTTATTGTTATTTATAAAACAATTTAGTTAGGTCAACGTTAAAGTTATAGAAGAGATATACATATTTCAAACGCAAACCTAAAAAAATCTCTCGAGTTGAATGAAATGCAAGAAAACGACATTACCTCACGAATCAAAGACTCGAAGATACACTTAGTATACGAAGGAAAAATTCAACGTTACCCTCATTGTTTTATAATCTCAAATGCTTAATTTATTTCATTGCCAATTTTATTTACGATCACTCTGTAGGTGGCCAAAATGACAACCCAACACGAGCCCAACATTTAACGATCATCTTGTAGTCCTTGGGAAAGGGTTCTAAATTCCTTTAATCAACAACTGGGATAGAGTTATCATGATCTGCATGTCACATGGGGACCTGCAACAACACGAGCATGTAGGGGGCACTACAACATTTTTTAGTGTTTTTGAGTGTTAAAGTCTATGTATTCAATTCCATTCAATATAAATATCCTAGTTACATCCAGGTATAGAGGATGTTTTATTTGTGCCTATAAGATCACGTTATTTAAGAAATATTGGAGGATATCCCATATAATGGTAGTTGGATATTAGTCTCATGGTTCATGACATGCATCAAGATGCCCTCATACACACAAAAACATAAAACCTCCTTAATTAGTTTTAAACATGATCTTAGAAAAGAGTTGAAATCCTTTTGAAATTGAATAATATATGCCTCTCTAAACTCCATTGATCCCTCCTTAGGTATAAACACCCATCCCCCTGTTTTATGATCGTGACATTTTATTTTCAAATTTTGTAGGTGCCTACTTAAGTACACATATGTACACAATTAGAAGGTCTAGCCTTTGCTTCTTTTAGATTTAATTAGTGTTGAAAACTAGGGCTGCATCTTAAGTGACTTGAGACATTAATATTATCTAACCACATTGTAATATATGATGGTTGTATAGATAAATCTTTTTAACCTTCATATAACTATAAAACAATTTCCAAATAGCTTTCACATGAACCATTTGATGAGTCCTTAGATTGACTCATTATATCACACAATATAATATTTTTTCTTTCAAACTCATTGATCAATGTGTAGAAATCTAAAATTTCAACATGATTAACTATGATATTTGTCCCGCAAATAACATCATCATTATCCACATAATAATTAATCGCAAGATTAATTATTATTATTTAATCCATTTTATCATATTTAAGCTTTATCATTTTATCATCATTTATACCATAATTTCATTATTAATCCTCTTAATTCATTATCTTACCCCATCTTATCATTAATCACTTTTATTTCATCATATTATCCTATTATCCCACTAATAATCCCTATTAACATTTTCTAGGAATTTAATATTCCTACAACTACCTACCCACCTACCCTACACATCCCTACACTTAGCCTCTCCATGTAACCTCACCCCTAATCATCATTTATTAACCTAATCTAGTTTTAATTCTAATCATATCCTCACCTCTAAATCTAGAGGCTTCTATTTCTAGAAGCCTCTCTAAAATTCCCTCTTTCATATTTAAAAAATTCAAATATATCTCCCTCCCTCCATTGAATTTTTAATTCAATGGATGCTTCTTCTAAATTCTAGAATTATCCAATTCCAGATCTTTCCATCCTCATATGCATTCTCCACCATTTATCCAAATCCAACTTGGCTTCATCTTATCCCTTGAATCTTCTACCCATCAACTATAAATTGAACTCTCCTCCTCCGTGAGAGCCAAGGAGAAACAAGCTAGCAAAACTCTACCATTATTATTCTCAATCACTCAGTCAATCTATCATCCATCTACAATCAATTCATCTTCATCAATCAAGAAATCCAAAACACAATCAAGGGTATGTGTTGCCCAAATGTCTCAAAAGTCTGAAACATGCACATGCAAAGCATCAAGGGATCTCTTCATTGGTAAGTGAAGGTATTGCATTTTCTCTCCCTTCTATCCATTACTCTATCTAAAGTATTTGTTGATAATATTAGATTAGGGAAGCAATTTAGTTGTTTTCTCATATTTCAACACACTAATATTCTTAACATATACACAATGCATGGGATGGTTTTGAATTGATTAGGTCCATGTAGGGAATAATGCATTTTATCCTTGTTGACTATTGTGGACTAGTGATTATGGTTTTTTCCAACTAATTTCCTTAAAACGATATGTGGTGATGTGTGCAAGGTAATGAATTCATGGTAACCTACAGTTATTTCTGTCATAGTCTAGATTTACATAGTCTCCTCCACCATAAGGATCAATTGAAGAAGTTAATGAAGGCTAGAAATAGGGAGCCTGGTTCCTAGTACTCTTGTATGAGTTGTAATAAACTTCTAAAACTACCCTCATATCCAATTTCCTAGATTCTTTGGTGTGTGTTGGAGGATTGAGGTATAAAATTGTAGTCTGATTGTTTCATGTATGTATGTATGTATGGATAGGGAAGTGTAATAGGAAACAAAGATAGACATATGCTTATGAATTTTTCCAACTAATTATCTTAAAGAGATACGTGGTGATGTGTGTAGGGTAATGAATTAATGGTAACCTCCATTTATTTCTATCATAGTTTAGATTGGCATGCTCTCCTCCACCATAAGGATCGATTGAAGAAGTTAATGGAGAATAGAAATAGGGAGCCTGGTTCCTAGCAATCTTTTATGAGTTGTAAAAAACTTATTAAATTTCCCTCATATCCAGTTGCCTAGATTCTTGGGCACGTGTTTGAGGAGTGAGGTATAAAATCGTAGTCGTGACTATTTTGTGTATGTATGTATGAATAGGGAAGTGTAATAAGAAACAAAGATAGACATATCTAATAACATGAAATTCTTATTTATTTGGCGTATAATATCAAAAATATTTATGATAGATATAATCCTAAATGTGCATGGATCAAATTTTGGGAAAAGCTTAAACAACTAGTGCATTAGAGGTTCATTGGTGTTGATACATGAATTGTCTATATTTTTTAGTGTTTTTGAGTATTAAATTCTATACATTCAATGTCATTTAATACAAATATACTAGTTAAATCAAGGGATAGTACGTGTTTTATTTGTGTCGATAAGACCATGTTATTCAAGAAATATTGGAGCATATCCCATATAATGGTAGTTGGATATTAGTCTCTTGGATCATGACATGCATCAAGATGCCCTGATACACAAAAAAACATAAAACCTCCTTAATAATTTTTAAACAAGATATTAGAAAAGAGTTGAAATCCTTTTGAAATTGAATAATATATGTCTCTCCAAACTCCATTGATCCCTCCTTAGATATAAACACCCATCCCTTGTTCCATGATCGTGACATTTTATTTTTAAATTTTGTAGGTGTCTTCTTAAGTAAACATATGTACACAATTATAAGGTCTTGTTTTTTCTTCTTTTAGATTTAATTAGAATTTAAAAATCATGTTGCATCTTAAGTGACTTGAGATATTAATATTATATGATCACATTGCAATATATGATGGTTGTATATATAATTTTTTTAACCTTCATATAACTATCGAAAAATTTCCAAATAGCTTTCACATGAACCACTTGATGATTCTATAGATTGACCCATTATATCACAAATTATGATACTTTTTCTTCCACACACATTGATCAATTTGCATGGGATTGGTTACAATTGATTAGGTCTAAAGTTAGGAAATAGTGCATTTTATCCTTGTTGAACATTATGGACTGAATGATTATGGTATTTTCTAACTGATTACCTTGAAGAGATGTCATGGTGATGTGATGCAGGGTAATGAATTCATAATAACCGCTAGTTATTACTGTCACAATCCATATTGACACAATGGTCTCCTCCACTATAAATATCTAGTTAAAGAAGTTAGTGAAGGCTAAAAACATGGAGCTTGGTTCTTAGCAATCTTTTATGAGTTGTAACAAACTTCTAAAAATTTCCCTCATATCCAGTTGCCTAAATTATTAGGTGTGTGCTTGGAGGAGTGGAGCTATAAAAAAATAGTATTAACTGCTTTGACATATATATACATAGATATGTATAGGGGTGCATGTGTGTAGTGTAATGAAAAAAGGTATAATATGAAACATATATATATGAATGTAAGAGTGTTTGTTGTAAGTTGTTTTCATTTATTTGTAAGAAACTCTTTGTGATCAATAAATACATATTGTTTTGAGAATATTGTGTTAAATAAACCAGGGCGAGGAAGAGCAAGGGCCCAATCAACCAAGGAATTAGTATTGCTATGTTGGTATTTATGCCCCTATTTTATCACAGTAATGAATTTTGAGTCTGCTTGATAATAACTACTTTCAATATTACCATATTTGTACTAACATTTCTTTCACTATATTATGTTTATACTGTATTTTTAATTCATGCATAACTTTCCTTTCTAAGTATTTTAAATTCCTACAAGTTCTTGTTTTAGAATAGTTTCATTATGTACAAGCACATTTCCTTTCTTGCATGTTGATTTCAGTAGATTAAAAGGTATTTGATTCTAATTTGAATAGAGTAGAAGTTGCTTATTTCTAGATCAGAGTAGAAGTTGTTATTTCCAAAGTTAGTTAACATAACAAACCAACCCAAACAAATAGTCAACCCCCTCCCAAAAAAAAAAACTACACTTACCAGTTATATGTTCGTTTTCCTTATTTATATACTACCTTGAGCACATCGTTAGATACAATGACATCAACTGCAAATGAGTTGTCTTAAATGATCAGAAATCATGCAATGAACCATCATTTTTGGCATTGTTTCCTGGGGAAGTGTGCCATTGAAACAAATAGCATATGACTAATAATGATCCTAGCCTTTTTTTACAAGACCAAAAATGATGTGCATGTATTAGGAATGTAAGGGAAGATACATACGTAAAATCTCTCAACCAGTAATGTCAAGTGAAGAAACCTTGGAAGAATTCAATAACAACACCCAAGAAATAAAAACTGAGTATAAAATTGAACTTGAAACTCATGTATTTCAAAATATATTCACAGACATGGGTGATCAATTAGTTTTCCCTCCCCAAGGGAATAGACCCATGAGAATGACCTTCACTTATCCTATTCTATTAGATGAAGACAAATTTACCCCCATGAAAAAAATTTCTCAATCTATTCTGTCCACATTTAGAGGAATGCTAGAAAAAATTCCAAATCAATTACTGTTTGAGTTTAAAATCTTATGCTAGACATATGACTATAAAAATGAGAACTTGAAACTCAAGATATTTCCTTCAAATATCAAGTATTATGCCATGAGGTCATTTATGGGGTTGAAAACTAACTCCATCCATTCCTAGGAAGAAATGGAAACTATTTTTCTAGACAAATACCGAGATTATTATAATGGAAGGGATAAGAAGGAGGAATAATTTTAAATTAGACAAGGAAAGATGAAAATATGGAAGACTATTTAGACAAATTTATTTTTTTCCCTAGGAGAAGTGAATATGAGATAAATTAAGACCTAAGTAAAATGATGTTTCATAAAGGAATTGATGAAGAAGTAAGAGATTCTCTTAATATGATGGGAAGAGGTGATGTGAATAAGCTTACCCTCCAAAAAATTGTTAAATTATGCAAGAGTTACTCTAAAACAAGGAGAAGTAGAAGGAAAAATAGAATTGTAAAACATTCCTTTAATACTTTCCAGCTTATGGAAGATCTCTCCAACATGAAAAATGATATCTTGACACAACTTACCTCTGAGGAGAAAATAAACACTCGCCTCTTTTGTGGATGCAATAAACGGAACCAAACTTCATCCCTCTCCAATGGCATACACGCATGCCAAGAAATTGAATTTAAAATATTGTCACAATTACCCAAAATTCCATTATTTCATTTCCGTAGTATAGGATTGGAAAAATCCCCAAACAATTGGGAGGATTTGGGGATAATTTAATTATTTTCATTTTTTCTTTGTTATTTACATTTTAAATTTCAAAATATTATATTATTTATTATTTTACATTTTCTCAAATCATAACCACAATAGCTTCCCGCTACGACATTTACCCTTTCATGAAATTATTTTCACTTGAAGATTATGTGGATTAATTTTATTGTTATCCATAAAACAATTTAGTTAGGTCAACGTTAAAGTTATAGAAGAGATATACATATTTCAAACTCAAACCTCAAAAATTCTCTCGAGTTGAATGAAATGCAAGAAAAAAGCATTACCTCACGAATCAAAGACTCGAAGATACACTTAGTATACAAAGGACAAATTCAACGTTACCCTCATTATTTTATAATCTCAAATGCTTAATTTATTTCATTGCCAATTTTATTTACGATCACTCTGTAGGTGGCCAAAATGACAACCCGACACGAGCCCAACATTTAACGATCATCTTACAGTCCTTGGGAAAGGGTTCTAAATTCCTTTAATTAACAACTGGGATAGAGTTATCCTGATTTGCATGTCACATGGGGACCTGCAACAACACAAGCATGTAGGGGGCACTACAACATTTTTGAGTGTTAAAGTCTATGCATTCAATCCCATTTAATATAAATATCCTAGTTACATCCAGGTATAGAGGATGTTTTATTTGTGCCTATAAGATCACGTTATTTAAGAAATATTGGAGGATATCCCATATAATGGTAGTTGGATATTAGTCTCATGGTTCATGACATGCATCAAGATGCCCTCATACACACAAAAACATAAAACCTCCTTAATTAGTTTTAAACATGATCTTAGAAAAGAGTTGAAATCCTTTTGAAATTGAATAATATATGCCTCTCCAAACTCCATTGATCCCTCCTTAGGTATAAACACCCATCCCCCTGTTTTATGATCGTGACATTTTATTTTCAAATTTTGTAGGTGCCTACTTAAGTACACATATGTACACAATTAGAAGGTCTAGCCTTTGCTTCTTTTAGATTTAATTAGTATTGAAAACTAGGGCTGCATCTTAAGTGACTTGAGACATTAATATCATCTAACCACATTGTAATATATGATGGTTGTATAGATAAATCTTTTTAACCTTCATATAACTATAAAACAATTACCAAATAGCTTTCACATGAACCATTTGATGAGTCCTTAGATTGATTCATTATATCACAAAATATAATATTTTTTATTTCAAACTCATTGATCAATGTGTAGAAATCTAAAATGTCAACATGATTAACTATGATATTTGTCCTGCAAATAACATCATCATCATCCACATAATAATTAATCGCAAGATTAATTATTATTATTTAATCCATTTTATCATATTTAAGCTTTATCATTTTATCATCATTTATCCCATAATTTCATTATTAATCCTCTTAATTCATTATTTTACCCCATCTTATCATTAATCACTTTTATTTCATCATATTATCCTATTATCCCACTAATAATCCCTATTAACATTTTCTAGGAATTTAATATTCCTACAACTACCTACCCACCTACCCTACACATCCCTACACTTAGCCTCTCCATGTAACCTCATCCCTAATCATCATTTATTAACCTAATCTAGTTTTAATTTTAATCATATCCTCACCTCTAAATCTAGAGGCTTCCATTTCTAGAAGCCTCTCTAAAATTCCCTCTTTCATATTTAAAAATTCAAATATATCTCCCTCCCTCCATTGAATTTTTAATTCAATGGATGCTTCTTCTAAATTCTAGAATTATCCAATTCCAGATCTTTCCATCCTCACATGCATTCTCCACCATTTATCCAAATCCAACTTGGCTTCATCTTATCCCTTGAATCTTCCACCCATCAACTATAAATTGAACTCTCCTCCTCCGTGAGAGCCAAGGAGAAACAAGCTATCAAAACTCTACCATTATTATTCTCAATCACTTAGTCAATCTATCATCCATCTACAATCAATTCATCTTCATCAATCAAGAAATCCAAAACACAATCAAGGGTATGTGTTGCCCAAGTGTCTCCAAAGTCTGAAACATGCACATCCAAAACATCAATGGATCTCTTCATTGGTAAGTGAAGGCATTGCATTTTCTCTCCCTTCTATCCATTACTCTATCTAAATTATTTGTTGATAATATTAGATTAGGGAAGCAATTTAGTTGTTTTCTCATATTTCAATACACTAATATTCTTAACATATACACAATGCATGGGATGGTTTTGAATTGATTAGGTCCATGTAGGGAATAATGCATTTTATCCTTGTTGACTATTGTGGACTAGTGATTATGTTTTTTTCCAACTAATTTCCTTAAAACGATATGTGGTGATGTGTCGAAGGTAATGAATTCATGGTAACCTACAGTTATTTCTATCATAGTCTAGATTGACACAGTCTCCTCCACCATAAGGATCAGTTGAAGAAGTTAATGAAGGCTAGAAATAGGGAGCCTGGTTCCTAGCACTCTTGTATGAGTTGTAACAAACTTCTAAAACTACCCTCATATCAGATTTCCTAGATTCTTTGGTGTGTGCTGGAGGATTGAGGTATAAAATTGTAGTCTTATTGTTTTGTGTATGTATGTATGTATGGATAGGGAAGTGTAATAGGAAACAAAGATAGACATATGATTTATGGATTTTCCAACTAATTGTCCTTAAAGAAGAGACGTGGTGAGGTGTGTATGGTAATGAATTAATGGTAACCTCCATTTATTCTATCACAGTTTAGATTGGCATGCTCCTCCTCCACCATAAGGATCCGTTGAAGAAGTTAATGAAGAATAGAATAGGGAGCCTGGTTCCTCGCACCTCTTGTATGAGTTTGTACAAACTTCTAAAACTACCCTCATATCAGATTTCCTAGATTTTGGGTGTGCTATGGAGGATTGAGGTATTAAAATTGTAGTTTATTGTTTGCACAGTTTAGATTGGCATGCTCTCCTCCACCATAAGGATCGGTTGAAGAAGTTAATGGAAGAATAGAAATAGGGAGCCTTGTTTCCTAGCAATCTTTTATGAGTTGTACAAACTTATAAAATTTCCCTCAGATTCTAGTTGCCTAGAGTTCTTGGGCACGTGTTTGAGGAGTGAGGTCTAAAATCGTAGTCGTGACTATTTTGTGTATGTATGTATGGATAGGGAAGTGTAATAAGAAACAAAGATAGACATATCTAAAAATATGAATGCTTATTTATTTGGCGTATAATATCAAAAATATTTATGATAGATATAATCCTAAATGTGCATGGATCAAATTTTGGGAAAAGCTTAAACAACTAGTGCACTAGAGGTTCATTGGTGTTGATACATGGATTGTCTATATTTTTTAGTGTTTTTGAGTATTAAATTCTATGCATTCAATGTCATTTAATACAAATATACTAGTTACATCAAGGGATAGTACGTGTTTTATTTGTGCCAATAATACCATGTTATTTAAGAAATATTGGAGCATATCCCATATAATGGTAGTTGGATATTAGTCTCTTGGATCATGGCATGCATCAAGATGCCCTGATACACAAAAAAACATAAAACCTCCTTAATAATTTTTAAACAAGATATTAGAAAAGAGTTGAAATCCTTTTGAAATTGAATAATATATGTCTCTCCAAACTCCATTGATCCCTCCTTAGATATAAACACCCATCCCTTGTTCCATGATCGTGACATTTTATTTTTAAATTTTGTAGGTGTCTTCTTAAGTAAACATATGTACACAATTATAAGTTCTTGTTTTTTCTTCTTTTAGATTTAATTAGAATTTAAAAATCATGTTGCATCTTAAGTGACTTGAGATATTAATATTATATGATCACATTGGAATATATGATGGTTGTATATATAATTTTTTTAACCTTCATATAACTATCGAAAAATTTCCAAATAGCTTTCACATGAACCACTTGATGATTCTATAGATTGACCCATTATATCACAAATTATAATAATTTTGATTCCAAACCCATTGATCAATTTGCATGGGATGGTTACAATTCATTAGGTCCAGTTAGGAAATAATGTATTTTATCCTTGTTGAATATTGTGGACTAATGATTATGGTTTTTCCAACTAATTTCCTTGAAGAGATACATGGTGATGTGTACAGGGTAATGAATTCATAGTAACCTCTAGTTCTTTCTATCACATTCTAGATTGACACAATATTCTCCACCATAAGGATTAGTTGAAGAAGTTAATGAAGGCTAGAAACAGGGAGCCTGGTTCCTAACACTATTTTATGAGTTGTAACAAACTTCTAAAACTTTCCTCATAACTACTTTCCTAGATTTTTGGGTGTGTGTTGGAGGAGTGTGGTATAAAATTGCAGTCTTGACAGTTTTGTGTATGTATGTATAGATAGGGAAGTGTAATCGGAAATAGAGATAAACATATGTAAGAGAAGGTGTTTGTTGTAAGTTTTTAATTATTTGTAAGAAAATATTTTCGATCAATAAAGGCATGTCCTTCTAATAATATTGTGTTAAAAATAAAAATTTGAGGAAGAGAAAGGGCCCACTCGACTAAGGACTTAACTTGCTATGTTGGTATTTATGTCCTTATTTTCTTACAATATTGAATTTTGAGTATACATGATAATAACTACTTTCAGCAGTACAATATTTGGACTAGCATTTCTTTCACTGTATTTTGTTTATATTGTACTTTTAATTCATAAAAATTTCTTTGCTAATTATTTTCAATTCTTGCAAGTCTTGTTTAGAGTAGCTTCATTCTACAAACACATTTCCTTTTTGCATGTTGATTTCAATAGATTAAAATTTATTTGATTCTAATTTTAATAGATTATAACTTGCTTATTTCTAGATAGAGTAGAAGTTGTTATTTCCAATAGTTAGTTAAATAAAAAACAACCCAAACAAATAGTCAACCCCCACCCAAGTTCCAAAACTATACTGACGAGTTATATTTTCGTTTTCCTCTCTGTACACTTCCTTGGGAAAATAATTTGTTAGAATGACATCAACAACAAGTTAGTTTCTTAAATGATTGGAACCCACAATGACCCATCATTTTTGGCATTGTTACCGGGGAAGCATGCCATTAAAGTAAAGATTATATAACTAATAATGATCCTAGCCCTTGTTTATAGGATAAAAATTGATGTACAAAGCTTAAGACTCTAAGGGAAGATATGTATGTAAAATCTCTTAACCAACAACATCAAGTGAATAACCTGTTGATGCAAAATCACAGCACCCCTGGATGCAGATCAGGTTTCTAGGTTGATCACTTTGGAATCCAGTGTGATTGCATAACATTGAATCCTTTCTCCAAGTGTGGGACTTGAAAAAATGAGAAAGGATTCTCCAGAGAAGGCTGGTTCCTATTCCTCTGTTCAGATGCACACGAAATATGCAGAGGGTTTTCTCAAAACCTAATCTAATCTGCCAAGGAGACAAGGTAAGAAGATGCATAAAATAAATCTAAGCTAATAGAGGTGATGCACCGAGGAATGAAGAACACCTATTTTTCCAGTAAACACAGACCATTTGAATGTGATATAAGATCATGCACAGATGACAAAACCTGCAGTGAAAGACCAGGAGGATGCAAAAATGAACACAGAGAGGGCTGAGAATCATCCACAGACATGCATTACTTGCTCCAAAGATTGATACAATACACTACAGAATGCCATGAGGCAGAATAGTATTACAGTTCAAATGAGAGGTTCGAACTCCACAAATTCGCCTGAGGAGAAGAAGGGAGAGGCAAAACAGAAAAATGTTCGACCTTTGAAAAGAAGCTCCTCTTTACAATATATAGAAAGAATGAGAGAGGGAAGAGAGAGAGGAAAGCCAAATCTACCCCAACCACCTCCAGGTTGCATTCCATTCATCTCATTATGGCAGAAGCGGCGGATCCTGGCAAAACGGCGGGCTGTCTAACAGAAGCGGCGAACTGTCTGCTGCATTAAAGTTGTTTGTTGAAGCATTACTTCTGCTTGTTATTTCGCGCCAGAGGCGTTTCTTGATTTTCTCTCTCCAAACTGAACCAAAATGCAAGATTGACCCCGAGAATCGTGTAGAGAATTTTACCAGCTTTCCATTGATATAAAGAACGTGCCAATCCGAGCTCTGGATCGAAAGTTATGGCGATCTGAAGATTTAGGGCAAAAACAGGCCAAAACGTGTTTTGAAATTTTTCCCGCGCTCTGCCACCTGGATGACACGTGGCACGTGCTGATTCACTGAGAAATTCTCTCTCCTCTGCCTTTCGCGGGCTTTCCTTTTGAAATTTCCTTGTGGGCCCCTTAAACTTGGGACACGTGGCGCTATTTCATTGGTTCGGGTCAGTGCTCGAAACCTCGCCCTTTGACTTTTGGACTATCTCCCTTGTGACACGTGTCATGATTTGATTGGTCTGCGGGTTTGCCGGCTTTTCGCGCCCTTCGCGTCTTTATGTCCCAGATGTCCCAAACTGTTTGGGACAAAAACCTCCGATCCACCCGAAATGGGCTTCCTCGTCCCTCATTTGCCGATGACACGTGGCGCAATCTGATTGGCTCTCGGCTTTTTCGGCTATCCGCGTCCCTCGCGTCCCTGCGGCCCAGATGTCCCAGTACGAACTTTCTCTGTTTCGGCCGAACCGGCCGGTTCACGTCCATTTGTCCCAAATGTCCCAGTGCTTCGTGGGACAAATTCTTCCGGTTCGCCCGATCCGGCCGATTCGCGTACTTCTGGCCCAGATGTCCCTTTTGCTTCCGGACTGTTTGTTCTCATTTCGGCCGATCCGGCTGGTTCGCGTACTTGTGGCCCATTTGTCCCGAATGAAGACTTGGGCAAAATTTTTCCTTCTTTCGGCCGATTCGGGCATTTCGCGTCCCGCGCGTACCTGTGGCCCAGATGTCCCTTTGCTTCACGGGCCGCCTGGAGGCTTTTCGGCCGATCCGCGCCTAGATGTCCCAAATGTCCCGACTGCTCCTAGGACTAGGACTTAGCCATTTTTCGTGATTTTTCCTGTTTCAATCTACTTGCCTGGAACTGCAAAACTCTGATGCATGTTATCGAAATTTACCCTGGGGGGGGTGAAATTTTGACAACAGTTTTGACGACTCAGCGGGGTTACCTGCCTGCTAGGTAGAAGATCAGTGGCCTTTTAGCGATCCATTGGGCATGGAGTTATAAGCAATAACCTGAAACGAGCCTGATACTGCAACTTCTTCTCCAGCAACACTCTGAACTGTAGAAAACAACCTGAGAGCAGCAAAACCTGTGCCAAAGCACTTAGGGAAATAGAAACCTAACTACCACAGGACAATGTGCATACGCACTTGGAGGAATGAAAATCTAAACTAATATTTACAAGGGCAAACCTTTTCTTTTTTAGTAGCAATGTTTAAGATAGATTCCGTTAACCGGAATCGGAAGTTCCTCTCCATCCAATGCAGACAATTGGAAGGCATTACTATTTTTGCATCCCGTGACCATGTAGGGACCACTCCAGATGGCATCAAACTTGGAATGCCTTCCTGGTTTTGCCCGATCTGCATCCCATTTCAGAACTAGGTCCCCTTCCTGGAAGGTCCTTGCTCTTGCTCTCTTATCAAACCATCTTTTTACTAAGGCCTGATCCTTTTCAATCGTCTGAACTGCATGTTCTCTGATTTCTTCTAATTCCATCAATTCTGCATACCTGACCTCCATTGGTTCGAACTCAGATAACTCAAACTGCTTCATGAGCTCCAAGGCTGGCAATTCTAATGATATAGGCAATACTGCCTCCTTCCCATAGACCAACTTGTAGGGAGAATTACCTGTAGACCTCTTTGGTGTTATCCTGTCAGCCCATAATGCTGATTTTAGCCTTGTATGCCATGTTCTTTGATTTTCATCCAGAGTCCTTCTGATGATTTTTAGCAAATTCTTGTTTGTGGACTCTGCCTGTCCATTACCCTGCGGGTAATAATTTGAAGAGGTGCTCAAATAGATTCCATTCTTGACAGCCCATTCTGTAATTTTTGAACCTATGAATGCTAATGCATTATCTGATATGATGGTGGCTGGCACACCGAACCTGGTTGCTATTTCTTCATAAAAGTCTAGTATGTTAGACTCACTTGCCTCTTTGAGCGCTACTGCTTCGGTCCACTTGGTGAAATAGTCTGTCGCTGTAAGAATCCACTTGTGGCCTTGACTCGAATTGGGATTGATGACTCCAATGAAGTCCAATCCCCATTGCATGAATGGATGATCTACTGAAATTGGACGAAGGGGCAGTGCTGCTAACCTTCCTTTCCCTGTGAAGAATGCACATTTCTTGCATTTCTTAACCCATGAGTAGCAATCATTGAATACAGTAGGCCAATAGTAACCAGCTTTCATGATTTTGAGAGCTGTTACTCGTGGGGTGAAATGGCCTCCTGCCTCCCCGTCATGGAACTCGTGTAAGATCCTCTCAACCTGACCTGTCCCAATGCATCTTAATAGAACACCGTTGATGTCTTTTTTAAACAAAACACCATCAACAAGCACATATGGAACTGCTTGTAATCTGAAGTACCTTCTTTTTGCTTTGCTCATTTCTGGAGGGCACATGCCCGTCTGTAGGAAATGTATCATATTCTGAGTCCAACAGGGAGTGGACACATCATCATTTTCCTGTTTTTGATCATCTTGTAATAGCAGGACAACGTCTTCTTCATCTTCTGGGTTGTCTGGTTGTTTGGAAGCGAGCTGCTCACACAAACCTTTGCCTCTTACCAGCTTGGTGATCTTGATCTCAATGTCATACTCCATGACACGGGTGATCCATCCTGCCCTTTTCTCATTCAAATCCTTGTTGAGGAGGAAGTCCTTAACCCCAGCATGTGAGACTAGCAACTGGACCTTGTTGTTTGAGACTAAATGCTTGAATTTCTTCAAGCTTCTGATTACTGCAAGCACATGCTTTTCAATAAAAGAGTACCTCACTTCGCAGTCATCTAGGCTCTGGCTGAAGAAGGCAATCGGCTGTTCATCATTATCTTTGTTCTGCTGTACCAGAATGGCAGAAATAGTGTCATCACCTCCAAATGCATAGAGGATGAAATCCTTGGAAAAGTCTGGGTTGATGAGAGTGGGTGCTTGGGAGATGGCTTCTTTGATTGCTTCAAAACTCTCCTTGCCTTCTGCCGTCCACTTGAAAGCCATGCTTTTCCTTAACATTTTGGTGATGGGCTTGACAAGGGCTGCAAAATCTGGGACAAACCTCCGAACAAAGTTTATCCTTCCCAGGAAACTCTGAAGGGCTTTCTTGTGGCTTGGCAATGGTAGTGCTCTTATGGCTTCAACCCTCTCTGGATCAATTGCTAATCCTTCCTTGGAGACAATATGGCCAAGGAGCTTCCCTTCATGTGCAAGAAAGATGCACTTCTTAGGATTCAAAGACACTCCGAACTTTCTACACCTCTGAAACACTTGCCTGAGGTGAAAGAAATGGTCTGCTGCATTCTTTGAGAAGACAGTAATATCATCTAGGTATATCAGCACTATCTTGTTGATCAAGCCTTTGAATGCCATATCCATAGCTCGCTGGAATGTTGCTCCGGCGTTCGACAGTCCAAATGGCATCTTCTTGTAAGCATATGTGCCCCATTTGGTTGTGAAGGCTGTCTTGAACTGGTCTTCCTCCTTTACCATAATCTGATTGAAGCCTGAGTAACCATCAAGTAGTGAAAACCTTTCTGAACCAGCTACGACCTGCAATATTTGCTCCATGGAAGGGAGTGGATAATGGTCCTTGAGAGAGGCTCTATTCAAATCTCTGAAGTCAACACACAGCCTGATCTCTCCACTCTTCTTCCTGACTGGAACTAAGTTGGCAACCCAACTAGAATGCTTGATTGGGAATATGATTCTTGACTCAATCAGCTTGTCCAATTCTTTCCTCATGAGAGGCTCCATGTGTGGATTGACTGGTCTCTGTTTCTGCCTGACAGGCTTAGTATTTGGATCCAATTCGATGGTATGCTGAGCTAAGTTGGGATTGAAACCTTTCAAGTCTTCATAGCTCCAAGCAAACACGTCAGGGAACTCTTGACATAGCTGTATGAACTCACATCTTTCTTGCTCAGTTGTCATCTTTCCAATTTGCAATGGCTTGTTCTCTTCTACCAAGATGGATACCGAATCTTCTCTCTTGACCTGAATGTTTGCTTTCTCCTTTCTAAACTGATCATTGGGGTTAAAAATGGACTCCAAAGTGATAAGTCCCTTGGGCAGCTTGTCAGTTCTCAGCTGTATCACTTGGTCACCATATTGCTGTTCCAACTTTTCTTGATTCTTAGCTGAGAACTCAGCTTCTTCTTGCAAGAAATGGATGATTTGCTGGTCATTCTCAAATACTTGCCAACTGACATCGTTATCCGGCACCGAAGGCCTGACAATCACGTGGATGTTTGGCTGTACCTTGTCTTGTTGAATGTTTTCTACAATGTCAAAGGCTGCCCCTACTGCTGCAAGCCTGTCAGCAGCTTGATTCTCTTTCCTAGGAATGGCTTTAATGCCGAAACCCTCAAAATCTTCCATGAGGTCCCACACCCTGTTCTTGTAGCACCTGAGTAGATCATTTTTGGCCGCATGCTGTCCCTTGACCTGATTTACAATCAATTCACTGTCCCCAAAGACTTGCAAGTTCTTTATTTTTTTCTTGATTGCCCAATGCATCCCTTGCACCAAGGCTTCATATTCAGCAGTGTTATTGGAGCATGCAAATTGAAATCTAAAAGCTGAATAGTACTTTACTCCTTGAGGTGAAACAAGCACGGCTCCACCTCCTGCACCTTGTCTACTCCTTGATCCATCAAAAAACAGCTGCCATACCTCATTGTCATCCTTGTGGTTTGGCTTGGTGATGCTAGGAATAGGTTGACTTTCTTCGTGTATACAATAGACTCCTAGCTCAGATTCTTCTATTCCTTGATAAGGATCAAAAGCATGCACCTTGTTTGCCCATTCATCAAGAGTCAAATCTGGGATACTTCCAACCTTAGTGTCAGCTTCATCAGTGCTAGGGTGATCTTCTTGATCAAATGCTGAGCAATTGACATTAATCTGACTTGGAGTGTAGGGCTCAATATGGAAGTTTGCAATAGGTTCAGATCTGATTGTGGCCTTAGTTCCATATCTCGTTCTGAATAGCATGTGTGACCAATCAGCGGACAAATATCCCCCAATCTTGGCAGTGAAGTCCCTTGACAAACATAGGGCAAAGAGTGGTGGAAGGTCTATGACTGACACATCTTGTAAAACAACAACATTTGGACATGCGTGCAAGGTAAGACTCAAATTTCTAATCACTCCAACTGTTGCTATTGCTGTCCCATCCAACTGCACTACTCCCTTAGATGTTATTTCATACTGGAGCCCTAACTGATCAGCTATCTGTTTAGGCATTACTGAGCTACTTGCCCCAGAGTCTATCATGCAATTGTGCACTAGCTGATTTCCAATGATTAACAAAACATAGAAAGGAGGGGGTTTCAACATCTTACCTTGTTGTCCTCCATGATTTCCCTCAGGCTGGGCAGCATTTGTAAGCACTTTGTCTTGTATCTGCTGATTCGAAGTTGGCCAGTCCTTCATGGCAGCTTGCAGCAGATCTCTTTGGCCTGGGATAGCTAGGGATTCCCACATAGATATATTGACGTTTGTTTTCTTCATCTGATCAATGATACTGAATGGTGATGAAGGATCTCTCTGCTGCCCCTTGGTTTGCACATTTACTCCTTGTATGTGGGCAGCAACAGCTGGCATTTGAGTTGGCCTAGGGGCTGTTCTTGGCTGTCCTTGTGCATTTGAAGCGGGACTTTGCTTGCCAATCATTTGTGGAGCCATGGAAGGTTGTGGATTGGCTGGGGCTAATGGCTGTTCTTCACCCAAATTTCTCCTTTTTGACCTTGTGTTTGCTGCAACACCTTGAGAAACTGCCTGGTTCATGCCACAAAAATCCTCTGCTTGCCAATTTACCAATGTGGTGTCATTTGGGGCTGATTGCTGTTGGAATGTTTCTTGTTGTTGGCTGTTTTCTTGACTGTTCTCACCCTCCACACCAGTAGTTGTTACCATTAAAGCTTGAGTCAAAGCACCATTGAAGCACATGGATTGATTATGAGGCTCATTACATGGAAAACACCAATCATACTCCTGGGCAATGTTGTTTTGTGCTGGTACTAATGCCCTAGAGGCAGATATGGCATTTGGATTATAGGGCTGGAATGGTCTATTGACAGGAGGCCTTGTTTGATTCATATTTGCAGCTGGATTAGGTGGCCTTTGAGGCTGATATGGCTGCCTATTAGGTTGAGCTTGAGGCTGATACGAAGGTCTAAAACCTTGAGCTTGCTGTCTTTTGAGAGTGACCAGCTCATTGCCTAGATTTTGCAATTGCTTCATGACCTCTTGAAGCTCATTTGGGGCACTTGGAGATGAAGTGGAAGCTTCATTTGAACTCTGATTTCTAGGAGTGGGAATAGGAGCTAAGACAGGTGCTTGACTAGCACTTGGGCTCTCTAAACTTGGATATAATGGCATTGGAGGCCTAGGAGCCAATTTACCAGCTTGGATAAGACAGTTTTCGGCTCTAATGGCAATGCTATAAGCAGCAGGTAAGGTTGTGCCTCCCATAGATTGAATTAACATAGAAATATCAGAATTCAAAGCTTTAAGATAGTATAGAAAAGCACCTTCTGCTGTTGGCCTGACTGCCACTGGAATCCTATCCCAAGACCTTTGAAATCTGAAGTTGAAATCAGTCAGCTGCTCGTTGGGGGCTCTCTTGATAGTTGTCAATTGTTCCAGTAGAGACAAATTGTCTCCCTTTTCTCCAAACTGCTCATGAAGTGCAATACACAGCTGATTCCAGTTTGTGATAGAGCCAGCTCCAAGGCTCCTAAACCATTGCAATGCTTTCCCCTTGAATGAAGATGCCAGCAATTTGACAGCTACATCCATTTCATTTATCTCATGGATTGCACAGATGTTAGCAATGTCTTTGACATGATCACCAGGAGTGGTATGATTTTCTCCAGTGAAAAATGGAATGTTCTTCAATGCTGCAATTGGAACTGGATTCTGTGCATTGAGGGCAAGTGGGCTGCTGCCAGTGAAATTGACAAAGGGATTTAGTGGTTGCGCCATTCTGATTGGTCGAAGGACTCTTGAATACTGAATGAAAGGCCGAGCAGGTGGAGGAGTTGAGAGAGTTCTGTTTGGTGGAGATGGAGACCTTTGAATCCTTCTTCCTCTTTGCCTTCTTCTTGGAGATAATTGCAGGTATTCAAACAACACTTCTTCTTCTCCAACTCTTGACCTTGTGATTCTTCTCATAAGCTTTCAGGCCTGTACTGCTGAAACCAGTTGATCTTCCTTTTGGAGTCGCCAGATATGCAAATAATAGCTCTTTTCAAGCAAGAAAATTGCAGCAGATGCATATCAACTTTGCTGCAATAAAAATGAGACCTCTAGGTCCCACCGGGCGTGCCAAAACTGTTGATGCAAAATCACAGCACCCCTGGATGCAGATCAGGTTTCTAGGTTGATCACTTTGGCATCCAGTGTGATTGCATAACATTGAATCCTTTCTCCAAGTGTGGGACTTGAAAAAATGAGAAAGGATTCTCCAGAGAAGGCTGGTTCCTATTCCTCTGTTCAGATGCACACGAAATATGCAGAGGGTTTTCTCAAAACCTAATCTAATCTGCCAAGGAGACAAGGTAAGAAGATGCATAAAATAAATCTAAGCTAATAGAGGTGATGCACCGAGGAATGAAGAACACCTATTTTTCCAGTAAACACAGACCATTTGAATGTGATATAAGATCATGCACAGATGACAAAACCTGCAGTGAAAGACCAGGAGGATGTAAAAATGAACACAGAGAGGGTTGAGAATCATCCACAGACATGCATTACTTGCTCCAAAGATTGATACAATACACTACAGAATGCCATGAGGCAGAATAGTATTACAGTTCAAATGAGAGGTTCGAACTCCACAAATTCGCCTGAGGAGAAGAAGGGAGAGGCAAAACAGAAAAATGTTCGACCTTGAAAAGAAGCTCCTCTTTACAATATATAGAAAGAATGAGAGAGGGAAGAGAGAGAGGAAAGCCAAATCTACCCCAACCACCTCCAGGTTGCATTCCATTCATCTCATTATGGCAGAAGCGGCGGATCCTGGCAAAACGGCGGGCTGTCTAACAGAAGCGGCGAACTGTCTGCTGCATTAAAGTTGTTTGTTGAAGCATTACTTCTGCTTGTTATTTCGTGCCAGAGGTGTTTCTTGATTTTCTCTCTCCAAACTGAACCAAAATGTAAGATTGACCCCAGAATCGTGTAGAGAATTTTACCAGCTTTCCATTGATATAAAGAACGTGCCAATCTGAGCTCTGGATCGAAAGTTATGGCGATCTGAAGATTTAGGGCAAAAACAGGCCAAAACGTGATTTTGAAATTTCTTCCCGCGCTCTGCCACCTGGATGACACGTGGCAGGTTGCTGATTCGACTGAGCAATTCTCTCTCCTCCACCTTTCGTGGGCTTTCCTTTTGAAATTTCCTTGTGGGCCCCTTAAACTTGGACACGTGGCGCTATTTCATTGGTTCGGGCTCAGTGCTTCAAAACTCACCCTTTGACTTTTGGACTATCTCCCTTGTGACATGTGTCATGATTTGATTGGTCCGCGGGTTTGCCGGCTTTTCGCGCCCTTCGCGTCTTTATGTCCCGGATGTCCCAAACTGTTTGGGACAAAAACCTCCGATCCACCCGAAATGGGCTTCCTCGTCCCTCATTTGCCGATGACACGTGGTGCAATCTGATTGGCTCTCAGCTTTTTCGGCTATCCGCGTCCCTCGCGTCCCTGCGGCCCAGATGTCCCAGTACGAACTTTCTCTGTTTCGGCCGAACCGGCCGGTTCACGTCCATTTGTCCCAAATGTCCCAGTGCTTCGTGGGACAAATTCTTCCGGTTCGCCCGATCCGGCCGATTCGCGTACTTCTGGCCCAGATGTCCCTTTTGCTTCTGGACTGTTTGTTCTCATTTCGGCCGATCCGGCCGGTTCGCGTACTTCGCATACTTGTGTCCCGTTTGTCCCGGATGAAGACTTGGGCAAATTTTTCCTTCTTTCGGCCGATTCGGGCATTTCGCGTCCCGCGCGTACCTGTGGCCCAGATGTCCCTTTGCTTCACGGGCCGCCTGGAGGCTTTTCGGCCGATCCGCGCCTAGATGTCCCAAATGTCCCGACTGCTCCTAGGACTAGGACTTAGCCATTTTTCGTGATTTTTCCTGTTTCAATCTACTTGCCTGGAACTGCAAAACTCTGATGCATGTTATCGAAATTTACCCTGGGGGGTGAAATTTTGACACATAATCAAAAACTCAAGTTGTTTTCATCTACCTCTGAAGGATGCAATACCATGAGGTGGTTTATGGGATTGGAACATCTAACTCCATCTATTACCACTGGGGCACAAATGGAAAGTAGTCCTTCCTAGACAAGTATCTGGATTATGGTAGAGGGAAGGAATAGGAAGGAGAAATTCTTTCAAATCAATCAAGTAGAAGATGAGAATATGGAAGATTATTTAGACGGATTTCTTTGTGTCCATAGAAGGAGTGAATATGAGCTGTAATGAAGAACTAAGTAAAACCACTGTTTCTCAAAGGACTTGATGAATGAAGCAAGAGAGTCTCTTGATTTGATGGGAAGAGGTGATTTTAATAAGATTACCCTCAAATAAATTGTTGAGTTAATGACATTTATAGAAGTTATTCTAGAACAAGGGGGGAAGTAGCACGAAAAATAGAATTGTGAAGTTTTGAACCTCTAATACTTTCCAGCTCATGGAAGATATTTCCAACATGAAAACTAATATTCTGACATAACTTACCTCTAGCTTGGATGGGATGAAAGCCAAAAGTAATGTTATCAAAGAACATTTGAATATGTATTATCCTAGGTGGAGGAAAATGCATCCCTTAAAGGAGTGTCCCTTTAGACCACAAATACATGTGTCTTGATTTGTGAATTCTGATGACCATGACACTAATCATTGTACCTTTCTCCCTCTTATTAAAAAGAAAGTTTGAACAAGCATCATTCAACCAATCAGCAAAATAAACTATTATCCAGAGACAAAACAATCAAAATTTCTTTCCTCCAAGACCTGCTCCAATTCCTTCAAACCCTTGGATGATGCCAGTGGCCCAACTCAGATTCTTCCATCTACTTGGGGGCAACCTAATTGGACATCAACCAAAATGTGGATGAAGGATTTCCCAAATCAATAACCATGGATGCCTCAATTTCTAATCAACAAAACCATGGATGCCACCAACCTAATGTTTCCACAACCATGGCCAAATAAAAAATGGTCTCAAGTAAGGTAAACCTTCAATCAACCAAGAAAATATCCTCCAAAACAGGCTTTGATGCCACCACATAATTAAAAAACAAGGAGGAAAAGTAACTCAAACCCAATTGCCAGCTCATTCTATACCAAATCCAAAAATCAACAAATAATCCTCAATTAATGAAGTCGAATTAACAAGGGGGGGGGGGGGGGGGGGGGACAATGTAAACTAAATTCCATCAATAACCATGGAGTTGAGATTTGTAAAGACATTGAATAAACCCTCCAATGATTATTAATCACTGAGATATATAAAGGAAAAATGGAGGATGACTACCTGTTGTTCCCAAAAACAAACTAAAAGAAAAAAATAAAGCTTGAAGATAAAAATGTTCACACAACTCCCTTCCCTGAGAGGTTGAAGGAAACTTTTGCGAAGGAAGAATCTACATTGACATGGGAATTTAAGGAAATTAAATATTGAGATTCCACTCTTGAGAGCAATCAAAGACATTCTAGAACTTAACCAAGTGATTAAAGGCCTCTGTATAAAAGCACCGGGAAGAAAAAAACAGTACCCAAAAACAATGCAAGTTGATGGAAAATTAGTTGATTTATTGTCAGGGAAGTTGCTCTTACCTAAGTATGGGTATCTAGGGAGTCTAGTCATTTCTATCACCGTAGATGGTCAAACCATATCTAATGTTTTGGTAAATTTAAGAGCTGCAATTAACATAATGACAACAAATACAATGAACCTACTATCCTTGTCAGGATTGCAATCAACCAAAACAATCATCCAAATGGCAAACGAGTCCATTGTTGTACTAGAGGGAGTCATAGGAGATGTGAGGGTTACAATTGAATCACGGGAATATCCAGTAGATTTCATGATCTGGCAACCCAAAAATCAAAAATTTGGCTATCCAATTATTTTGGGAAGACCTTGGCTTGCTACTGTTGATGCATTTATTGATTGTAGGTCTGGAAATATGACTATCTCAAATGGGTCTAAAGCAAAGAACATTTCCCTTTACCCTCCTGCTCAGCCATACTTTGCAACTTATGAACATTTGTCGATTGATTGACCGAATCAGCGTTGTATGAGCCTTTCTTATTTAGCAATGATTGTAGTAAAAAACCATGTGAATGAAATTAAAGAAACATACAACAGTTTTGATGAGAAGACTATTCTGGCTCCGGATAGAAACACCGCCGCTACGGAAAGAACCATCTGGCTTCGGAAAGAAATGTTGTGGCTTCGAAAAGAACCATTTAGGCAACTGAAAGGACAGTAGGGTTTTAGAAGAAGGTAATGTTGAAATATATGATTATGCTCCTTCTGAACCACATGCTTGTCATGAAAAGCAAACGTCAAAAGATTTCATTTTCCTTAAGAGTCATGTCTGCTGAAAATACAACAATCTTACACATGGTGCAACCCCATTTTTGTCATTTGAATTCTCTAATGAATAAAAACCAACAAGAAAACCAACCTGAGAGCAAATAAATATCTATTAAACCAGGGAAAGAATTCAATATTGGTACAAATCTAAATGGTGATCAAGAAGTTGAACTTGTTAATGTCTTAAAAGATTATTCCACTGCATTTACCTGGGATTATACTGATATGAGAGGAATACACCCTAGCATCTGTACTAGCCACATTTACATTGAAGATGTTAACCCAATCAAACAACCACAATGTAGGATTAATCCAGCACTCAAAGATATTGTTAAAAATAAAATTGAGAAACTATTGAAAATTGGTTTTATCTATCCTATATCTGATAGTCAGTGGGTGTTCCCACTTGTTATAGTTCCTAAGAAGAATGGTAAATGGAGAATCTATGTCGCCTATAGGGAACTTAACAAAGCTACAAGGAAAGACTATTTCCCTCTGCCATTTATAGACCAAGTTTTGGATAATCTGCAAGGAAAGAAATATTTTTCTTTTTTGGATGGATTTAGTGGCTACAACCAGATTTCTATAGCTCCACAATCAGGATAAAACCACCTTCACATCTCCTTGGGGAACATTTGCATACAGAGTTTTACCATTTGGTTTGTGCAGTGCACCTACCACTTTTCAAAGGGTAGTCTGGGCTATTTTTGCAGATCTCACTAGTGATTGTGTTGAGGTATACATGGATGATTTTTCAATCCATGGGACTATTTTTCAAGAATGTTTGAGTAATTTAAAGAAAGTATTACCAAGATGAGAGCAGCACCAACTCTCCTTGAATAATGAGAAATGTTTAATTATGGTTGATCAAGCGATTGTTTTGGGTCATCATATCTCTATTAAAGGTATTTAGGTTGATCCTTAGAAAATAGAAATCATTACTAACCTACCTGTTCTAGCAAATCAAATTGATGCTAAGAGCTTTCTAGACCATGCAGGTTACTATAGAAGGTTTATCAAAGATTTCAACAAAATTGTTGCACATATGTTCTCTTTATTTACAAAGGACTATGTTTTTTAAATAGGATTCTCAATGCCAAAAAGCCGTTGAAGCCATAAAAGATAAATTAACTACTGCCCCAGTTCTAAGAGGACCCAATTGGGGGCAACCCTTTCATATCCATATTGATGCATCTAATACTGTAATGGGCACACTATTTGCTCAAAGTGTTGAAGAAGAACAAATGTATGCAATTTACTTCATTAACAAAAACTTGACCCCTACATAGAAAAATTACACAACTGAGAAAATAGCTATAAAATCTTTGTATACACACACCATTCAGTAGTAAGGTACTTGATGAATAAGCCGGTAGTGGGGGGAAGGATTATTAGATGGTTACTCCTTTTGCAAGAATTTGATCTACCAATAATTGATAAACATGGAAAGCTAATGTTGTTGTTGATTTTCTTTCAAGATTGAATGTTTCAAGTGAAGAAGAGCCTGTTGAAGACCACTTTCCAAATGAGCACTTGTTTGCAATTTTAGCACTCACCTTGGTTTGTTGATATTGCCAACTATCCGACCACAGGGAAGTTTCCAATTTATTTTACAAGTAAAGAAAGGAAAAGATTAGTTAGAAACAGTGATACTTATACATGGTGTAATGGAATTTTATTTAAGTGTGGTTCTAATATGGTTCTTCACAGGTCTGTTAGAGAAGATGAAGTGTATTACAGCATCTGAGCTTCCCATGATGAACCAGGATGAGAACATGATTTAGTTAAGAGGACAATTCACAAAATCCTTGGAGCTAGATACTATTAGCCTTCATTGTACAAGAATGTCACAAAAAAACATCTGGCAATGCGATGCATGTTAAAGGATGGGGAAGCCTACTTTGTTCACAGAAATGCCTCTTAATCCTCAACTGGTTTTACGGTCTTTTGAGAAGTGGGGAATTGATTTTGGTGGACCAATAGACCCTCCATCTTATGGAAAAGAGTACCTATTGGTGTGCACTGATTTTGTTACCAAATGGGTAGAAGTTCAAGCCCTTCCTTCTGCTAATGAAGAAGTTGTAGCTGATTTCTTGTACCACAAGATCATGCAAAGATTTGGAGCACCTACAGCCATAGTGTCTGACCAAGGACCTCAATTCATGTCCAACATGATTGAAGCCTTTGTAGGACTCTATCAGATCAAGCACCGAAATCATCACCATATCATCCTCAAGCCAATGGAGAAGTAAAAGTTACAAACAAAGAACTAGAAAATATCTTGACAAAAGTTGTGAATGCAACCAAAAAAGATTGGGTACAAAAGTTGCCTAAGGTAGTTTGGGCTTACAATACAACATGAAAAACTACCATTGGTTTTTCTCCATATGAACTTGTGTAGGGGAAGAAGCCACTGCTTCCTATTGAATTTGAATTGAAGATCTTAAGGACACATTGGAAGTAGGAATTGAGATTGATGCAGCTCAGAAAGATAGGATTCTCCAGCTGAATGAGTTAGATGAGATGAGGATGGAAGCCCAACAGTAGTTTGTCCTCATCCAACATCAAAGAAAGATTTGGCATGACTCTCACATCAAGACCAGGAGGTTCAAAGAAGGAGATTGGGCCCTTTTGTTTGACTCAAAGTACCAGCAGTTCAAAGGGAAGTTGCGGACTAAGTGGTTGGGGCCCTAATAAGTACAAAGAATCTATGATAATGGATCAGTCAGGTCACTACCCATTGATGGAGATAGAAGAACTCTACTGATGAATGGACATATAGACTGAGGCTGTACTAAAAGCCTCAAAGCAAAGATGAGTTTACAAAAGAAGTTCAATCCTATGTTGAATTTAATTTCATAGAAGAATGTAATTCTTCCACCTTAGTGTGTTAGGGAGTTCAAAACTCCAATAAAGGGAGAAAATTAGAATTTCTAATGACAGTATCCTCCCCCCTTATTCAAAAAAAAATACAAAAAATAGAAATAAGTATTCTGAAAACTCAAAATAACAGCATGCAAATGATAAAGGTAGGTATGATCAATTTCCTAACATACACACTAAACATAAGTCTTTTCAGATGCGGGAGTGGAGAGCCAAAAATCAAAAGGACACATATTTAGTGAGGTAATGTACATTTATTCCTCCTACCTATGACTTTTTTCTTTCTAAAACATCCCATGCATTTGATTTAATGAATTAATAAGCAAAAGGAGAAGCAAATCGAAGTGATCGTGGCATAATGACAAATTAGTTTGGCATAACGATTGGCGCGGATGACTAGGGCAGTGACATCAGGAATAATAAGTTCAAACATGTCGTAGTTAACTTGAGTATCCCAAAAGCGTGTCAAATAATTACATAAAGAGTTATTGGGACATCACGAAAGCACACTTGGAATTACTAAGTAATTGCCTTGGTCAACGAAGAGTCGGTTGAAAAAAAAATATAGTGCTCCAGAAAGAAGTGGTTCTGTGCAAAAGTCACTCATATTCTAAAGATTTCCCCTTGCCAACTTTTATAAGATGGGACAACAAAATAAATCAGAGCCTGGGTCGCCATCATTGCTCCTCCAAAATGTTGATCGTCACAAAAATCTTCTAGGAAACAGGTTGGTTAATTTTCTCAAAAAGTTTGAAGGATATGACTCTGAGTTGGTTGAAGAGTTTGTTTTGAATTTTGAAAAATTCCACACAAGGGTTAGAGGAACAAAGATTGAAGTTAACAACACTGTTATAAGTGCCATAAGTGATCTCCCTAACTTTGGAATCAAAGTATCAAATCATTCTTCTATTAAAGACCTCATTCAACTCTTTCCTGATGATAATGAGCCATTACCTGAAATTATACTTAACCCCCAAGGGATTCAGAAGGGGATAAAGAGGGAGAGCCTACCCGAACCATGGAAATTTGTTGCTTCCTAGATTATCAAATATTTCACTTGTGATGGGCAACACTCTGTATTTGGAGGGGATGCAATGAGACTTTTGATTCACTTGAAACATGGGAAGAGGAAGCCTTAGCTCAAAGTTAACCTTCCAGGGTTTTTGTTTGATGTCATCTGCACCATGGTCACAAAATACAGTCAGGGCAAAGCCACACTAAAGCACCATGGTCTAATTGAGTTAATCTACAAACATCATTTCTTAAAGAAGCCAATAGGGGAGAAGGCATGGGAAGCCTTCGTGGGAAAAAGTTTAGGGAAAATCATAGGAAGGTCCTTGCATGCCTCTTCCACCCCTAGGGTTGCTTCAGCAGCTGTTGACACCCCACGCAATTCAATCATGAACCTCATAAATCAATAAATGAAGGACCAAGCCCGAGTTTTGAGCAAAAGGCAATTTTGGTTGACGATTAAGAAGAAGAAAAATAAAAGAAGGATTTCAGTCCCATAATCTCAAGAAAAAGAACTAGGGCAGAGGTGTCCTCTCAAACCTATGCAAGAGAAAGAGAAAGCATGTTCTGACTGATGAAAGGGCCATTCAAATCTTGGAAGAATTGTCCCACACTGAGACACCTAAAGCTCCGGAACCCATATCTCCAGCTCCGGAAATAAGGACGAGCTCCATAAACAAACAGAGAAGCTTTAGAAATGGAAAAGTAGGCTCCAGAAAAGAAGAAGGCTCTGAAGCAGAAGGTGGACGGAAATAGAAAGGCGTAACCTTGAAATCAAGGAACAAGCTCCAGAAATGACACAAGAACAGTATATGGAACAAGGAGGCCCCTCTTCTTCTAGACACAGTTTTGTTATTCCAAAAGGAAAGGAACCAGTTGTTTTTGAGGAAGAGGACAGTCCTTCCTCCCATGATGAAGGAAAAGAGGAAGAACAAAGAGAACTTCAGCATGTAATCATGTTGTCAAGAGTTAAGGCCACCATCAAAGAACAACAACAGGAGATTGAATTGTCGAGGATAAAATTGAAAGGTGTGGAAGAAGTTAACTCTTCTTTGAAAAATGAACTTCAGCAGACAAATTCTCAAAATCTAGACAAAGAAAAGAGCATTTCTGAGTTCAGTCTAGAAGCTGTAGATTTAAGAAAACAAAAACATATTGGACTAAAAGCTTGGACTAACTTAACTGATGATTGAACCAAAGTTTGTGAAGAAAATAAGAAACTACTTGCTGAAAATAAGATGTTGAAAGAGATTTTTGAGTCGAATTCATGAATAAAAACAAAGTTAGAGTCTAAGCTTGGCATTATTTTTGAATTAGTCCAAAAACTTGTCGCATACAAAAGCCTAGCTTCAGTTTACAGCCTATTTGTTCAAAAACAATTTTATTTTTGGCATCTCACAAAATTGTGTCATGGCCTTCCTCATGAAGTTGATGATGAAAAGAGTTTTATGGATGCCTACAAAACCGGTGCCAAGGAACACCAAGATCTAATCTGTGAACTATTTTTGTGTAACCTGGTTGTTCCTAATGTGCCAGATTTCTAGCTCAATTTATATGTGAGATAATTTCAACTAAAGTTTTCCAATCCCTACTATATAATCAAATTTTATGGCATAGACACACCAATGATTTTATGAATAGGGAAAGGGCCATTGGGTTCTTCATAAGACCTCAAGATGCTAATGCAAACCGAATGAAAAGAAGCTTCAGAGATTACTATTACCAGCCTGAGTTTCTAAGCATGCAGCCACAAATTATGGAAGAATGCCTTAACAATTTCATCTCTTATAGTGGGGCACATTATGGGGAAGCTCTTGCTGCATGCAATGCAAGATGGGAAACTCTAAACATTCCATTGAAAAGGAGGGAGGTAATCTCTCCATAGAATCTCTCATGGAGCATGAGGAGAGCAAATGCAATTGTGAAAATTGTTCAGGATCTGGCTCAGAAAGAAAATGATGAATGGATGGGACTGAGGACTGGATGACCTCTGGTTTTTAGTCCTATGACATCATGGCAAAACACTGCACCACAACATGAGGAACAGTTTAGAGAATGGGCAAACTCAGTCTATGAACATAGAGGATTCAAGAGTAAAACTTCAAAGAGGTATTTAGATCAGTACAAAGAATTCAATATGGCACAAAGACTTGAGCAAAGACTAATGCAGCAAAAGTTTGTAAGAGGACTTGCAAAAGGTAAGGTGTAGAGGAGATGATGAGTCCATAGATTGACCCATTATATCACAAATTATAATACTTTTCCTTCCAAACACATTGATCAATGCATGGGATGGTTGGAATTGATTAGGTCCAAGTAGGAAATAATGCATTTTATCCTTGTTGAATATTGTGGACTAATGATTATGGTTTTTTCCAACTAATTGCCTTGAAGAGATGTGTGGTGATGTGTGCAGGGTAATGAATTCATGGTAACCGTCAGTGCTAGTTGTCACAGTCTAGATTGACACGGCCTCCTCCACCATAAGGATCAGTTGAAGAAGTTAATGAAGGCTAGAAACAAGGAGCCTGGTTCCTAGCACTCTTTTATGAATTGTAACAAATTTCTAAATTGTCCTCATATCCATCCTGCCTAGATTCCTGCGCATGTGTTAGAGGAGTAATTAGCTATAAAACTGTAATTTTGACTGATTTGACAAGAGTTAAGTTATGTGTGTAAAGTGTAATAGGAAAGGATGATATAGACGTATGTGGACTTGAGAGTGTATATGTTTGTAAGTCATTTTCAATTATCTATAAGAAACTCTATTTTATCAATAAAGGCATGTTGTTCTGAGAAAAATTGTGTTGACAAATCAAGTCGATGAAGAGCAAGGGCCCACTCGACCAAGGACTTGGTTTGCTGTGTTGGTATTAATGTTCATAATTTCTTACAATATTGAATTCTGAGTGTGCTTGATAACTACTTCCAGAATTACAGTATTGCAATTGAACTATCATTTCTTTCATTATATGTCCTTTACCCAGTACTTTAAATTCCTGCAAGCTTTCCATTCAAAGTAATTTCAATTTCAGCAAGTCTTGTTTTAGAATAGTTTCATTTTGCAAAGTGCATTTCCTTTCTGTATGTTGATTTCAGTAGATTAAAAGTGATTTGATTCTGATTTTGCACATCCTTGGTTAGAATGACATCAACTGCAAGTTAGTTTATTAAATGAGTAGAACCCACAACAACCCATCACCACTAGCACGTTCACATAAACGATGTTAAAATCACGATCTCTAACACTCAAAAACTTCAAAAAGTATTGAATAATTTGTATGTTATTGTTATTCAACGTTAATCCATTGACTATAATATTAGTAATGACTAATTAAGCTCTTACTTAAAAATGGTTTCATGTAAATAGTCAGTGCCATGTTGAATGGCACTAAACTATAACCCTAAAAAATTTAAATCATCTCTAACTTTGATGATTAAATTTTAATATTGATTTTTAACTCTATTAATGGAATCCAATAGAGTTCTAGTGACAACTTCTAGATTGCAAATACATTGGAGATATTCTACTTTCTTTTTAGATCTTCTAGTAAAATAGATTAAAAGTAGAACTAGGAGAAAGTATTATAATAATGAAAAAAATGATATATTAATGAAAAAGTAATAATTAATTAAAAAATATTAAACCAAAATATAAAAAATATCCAAAACAGGGTAATAGCTAAAAGAGATTATACATTTGGTATGTTAGCTCAAGCTAACATGGAAGAAATCAATATGAATATGCTATTTTATTCCTCAATGCACCTACTATTTGCATAAGAGTGCAACATAAGACAAAGATCCCACTAAACATCCTTACTAAATAAATAAATAAACCAAGGATTAAATATCTAACATCTGAATGTACATGCGAAAACTACTCTAAAATGCATGGAATTTGTTGGAAAAAGATGTCTGTGGAAGGAACCTGTAACTACTACAGAAAATTAGTTACATAATTGTATCCTATTGTCATTAACGAAAAGCTCCTCAAATGTAAATTGAAATTGTTGGAGGGAAATTTTAAAAATGCAATTGAGGTATTGGAAGGGCCATCGATGGCATGTATTTACCTTGGATTTGATTGATGTGATGAAAGACGTAGTTCAGGGAGTACATGTCGTGATAATTATTCAAAATTTGTACATTTATGCAAACACAATGGACGATGAGAGCTATTCTCCCCATAGAATGCACCACATATATAAAACTAACTATAAAATGCCATGTATGATGAATTGAGCCAAATCACGAGAGCATTAGTGCAGGTAAAGCACCTTCCACATTTTCTACTCAATTCATTTTAGGGTGATTTATAATTATTATTAAGAGATATAATTAGGGTACAAAAATGTATATCTATGAAAGAGTTGAGAACTATTAAATTAGGAGTTGTTACATGATAAGGGAGTTAATAAATTTAACATTAACTAAATAAATTAGAATTTACAAAATTAAACTGTTTTATTTTAAAATGGGGTCATCATATTTTATTTAATAAGTAGTAAATTTATAATAATGATTTTGTTAATTTTAATTTTAAAATTAATATTTTGTAATATTAATTTTACAATTAAATTATCTATACTTAATTTTAAAACTTAAATGTTATAATTTAAAAAACTACAAAATTAATACAATATAAATTTAATTATCATAAATTAAATCAAAGTTAAAATTTGTTCTTATAATAATACTTAAGGGGGTATAATATCTAGTTATTTTTAATGATATAATTATTTATATGATTATAATTTTTAACGATTCAATTATATACTTTGGATTCATTCTGCGTTGACCCATATTTGATGAATAATATCATTAATTGGAAGTGTATGTCATTTTAGTGGTGTCTTAATTTTTGATATGAGATATAAGGTTTAATATAAAATGACCTTCTCTATTTGTTTTGAATTATACTCATGTGCTATGGTTTTCTATTGTTTAAGTTTTAAAGTTTGCGATGGAGGAACAATGCACATTTCAATTTAAGGAAGCCACCATAGGATTAACCGCTCAAATGTTGAAGTTGATGGACAAATCAGACATTGATTTTGCATTTAAACAGGTTGAGATAACAAAGAGATTGTTTATGATGCGATTGATAGAAGTTCTATGAAGACACTCTCGTCCATCAATCAAAGTTCCTAATATTAGAAGATTTTGTATTGAATTGGTGATTTATATGTTGGAGAAAGAAAAACAAAACTTTTACATGAAAACGTTAGAATTGGAGGAAACTCTAGAACAAGTGATAGAATCCACGTTGGAAATAGAGAGTTACAACACCTTCTCTAGTAGCATAGTTCTCACTAAACATCATAACACCATTCATTCCATTGCTTGCACCACCATAAAATTACGTTGTGACTAATTCAAATGTAAAACATATATCTTTATTGTTGTTTATTTTATAAATGTAAATAATTCTTTTCATAATTCTTTTCGTAGACCCTATTGCATGGTCTTCCCAAAGTATTAATAAAATTCATTCTTTTCAAATTGTTAACTTAAGGTGGCATAATTTTCTTTCAATATCTATATGTCCTTTTCCTAAACATAAGTAATGAGGGCTCCCAATTTTCGAAGTTCCCATGGAAACCATTTTCCCAAACTATGCAATTATCCAGTGGCATGCGGTTGCATGCTCTCCCCTCTGCTCCACTAAAAATGGTTCCTTCGCCTCTTCTCGTGGCTCCTCCGCATCATTTTCTCCGCCCCAAGCCATGGTCTTCTCCATACGACCCTACAACAACAACAACTTCCTCGGTGACCTCCTTTTTTGTCATCATAAAATCTTCTGCTATTTAAAATCCTACTACAAGAGGGAAAGTCGACAATTTACCTTGCCTTTATATTGCAGTCCATCCTCCACAATTCACAATGAAATGTAATCTGACTGGTTATCCTGTAGATTCTTTGTCTTTCTAATGACGTATATTTGAAGCTTCTCACAAAACCCAAATTTTAGAAATTATAGGTTGTAATTCATAAACTCGCTTAGATTTTTGATGGAATTCAACCTAACAAGTTGTGCAATTTCACCTCTTCGATGAAATTCAACTTGATAAGTGATTCCTTGCAGAGTTTTTATCCCCAAAGTTTTTTACAAAATGCTAACTTCGAAAATATAACAAAAATCTCATAAAATCATTTACATTTCCACGTGAAATTTAATCTAACAATTCTATTCTATATTTTTCTACAATATTTTTTTAAAATGCAAATGCAGATGACTTTGTATTAGCTTCCCGTTTTCTTTTTGTTTCATGTCGTTGATATTTTTATCTCCTCCTCGTCCTCTATCATTCTTATGATTCTTCTGTGGGACATATAGAGTTTAAGTTTTGCTTTAACGCTTGAATGTTTGATGACATTCTAAATATTTTTGGACTTCAGTTTTGCATAAATATTAAATTGCATACCTAAGATTGGTTAAATTGCAACTGTTTCCTTCTATTTTTGCTATTCCACGCAATCATCTCAATCGTGCAACTCCTTCCCTGTAATTTCTCAAGCTTAAAAATGAGAAGGGGGCTTACAAGTTTCTATAAGAAGAAAGTGGTGTCCTAGGGTTTTCGACCTTAATGTTGATGAATTTTCCTCTTTTGTGGTCCCTTGAAGCACCAATTGCACAAAAGTAATTAATGCAAGCAAGATTAAGATGATAAAGTGAAACACTACATGCCCTGCACCTCTTACCCATCATCTCCAAATGAACATATGGGTTTCGTGCCTTTCCATTCAATTTTTTTCTTTATCATGTTGAATCCAGAATTATTTACTTCCCCCATGTTTGATCGATAAAATTTTCTACTAGTCGCGCATATCACCAGTTCATGTACAAGCTCAATTATTAATGGCTTTTTTTACATCAATTGTTCCTTCCATTTAATAGAAAAATTATTTCTACCACTCTTTACATTCAAAAATATCTCTTTTAGTTGTTTCCACATCATCTAAAACAAAACCCCCTGGTCTCCTTCAAAGGATTAACATAAATGTCAATTTGTTGTTGGACAGTTCAATTTCACATTGTTTCTCCTTTCCATTTTCGCAAACCTCGCACTTCTCCACCCTCTAACCCCTTCTTATTCACCTTTCTTCCTCTCTCATTGTTTCTCTCGAGTCTCCCTCCAATATGACTCCTTCAAAAGACCCCCTTTGATATTTCCATCATACATTTCACATACGATTATTAGTATATTTCCTATATGAGGACAACTTGTTGATCCTATGATTATAGTGATTGCATTCACCCACTTGTGGAAAATATATAACTTTTGGGACTTCATTGTTTATATCGATCTTATCATAGCGTTTACATGTTATATTGCTAACATCTAGAATAAAAGGAGTAAATTGTACTTGTGCTTGTATTATTTACATCACATGAACACATGATGACACAATTTTCTTATTATATACATGATTTCATAATGATATCTAATTGGTATGTTTTACATTAGTTTTTTAATTTCCTATTCTACATATGATGAACACAATTCTTTTCTTTTGAGATGCATGATTCATTGGTTCAGCACACCTTAAAAGGGAGGTATATATTCCACTTAGTTTACCTCCAAGCTTTAGGACACATGACACTTTCTTCTCCCTCCCATGGAAACAAACATTTGGCATTTATTCAAAAATATATCTAACACATTGTACATGTTCCCATCACATGAAATATTCATATTGAGCACATACTCTAAGGTTTTAGATGTTACTATTTTTCAGTGAACTTGTGTGTACTTGTTTCTAGTATTTTTTTTTTTCCAGATTTCACCAGTTCGTTGATTATTGAACTTATATATGTATATTAGATTCGCTTACACATGTTCTTGATATTCTTGTGAGGGAAGAATTTTCCATATCCCATAAACATGAGCGTGGATGTTGGTTCCAAAATCTTTACAACCCGCTATAAAAATCATGTGATCTCTTGTTTTGGCTTTCAATTCACTATTATTTTGGAGTTGATTTTGAGAATACTCGAATAGGTTTCAAGATGATTAAAGTGGCTTCATGAGCATCATCAACATAACAACATCTTAATCTCCACACAAATAATAGGTAGATTTAATGCCACAATTTATTTATTTATTTATATATTAACAACCAAGAAGGAATAAATTGTATATATGATATTGTATTTTGCAGGTGTATTCTTTACCATAAAAGTTTGGTAGCGTTAGCATAATTGACAATCCTTGCCCCATCCATGAGCCAATTAATAAACAAAAATACTATTCCAATATTTATAAGAATGGAGAAAGGAGGATAGCTAAATTGTCTCTCCATAGATTCCACATGGTACCTTGGTGACAAATATTCGTTTACTTCTAATTTAAAAGAAATACACAATCATTTACATTATTTTATTTTTCGGAAGAGGGGCCATAAAAAATTCTAAGATACGAATCTTAGAAATTGAGAAGGAAATTGAATGATATCTTGGCAATGCTTTTATAGTTCTGATCCAAAGAAAAACATATAGCAAATCATATGAGCATTCACTAGTCTATATTGAAGTTTTTATTGTCGCTCAAGAACGATAAAAAATTTCCCTCCCTCATCATTGGAGGCGTTGAGTACTTCTGATGCTCTATTTGCAACTCTCCTTGCATAATTCTCAAATAGTAGACTCACCACATCTCCTCCTCCAAAATGAGATGAAATCAACCCTTCCAGTACAGCTCTAATTTGAATGGCAACCATCCTTCCAAAAGCCTCGTTATTGCTTTTCTCCATATCAAATTGTGATGAGTAACCCCATTCACACAAATACTCTATCATTTTCACTGTGAATGAACCCTCTTTCTCTACTTCGACTCTCAGCTCCTTAGCAGAGGGAGAAAAGTATGGCAGGTTGAATGAGTCTAGTTTCTCCTCCTCTATCACTCCCTGTCATCCAAAATAGAAATAACAAAAAAAAAATTGTTAGACATGGGTTAAAGTGTGCGAAGAGCTTAAAAACAATTGGTGTGTTGTTAACGCATGGGTCGTTTACCATTTTTTGATGTTTTTGAGTGTTAAACTTAAACCTTATTCATTCAATTCCATTTAATGTGAATGTATCGATTGTTTATATGAGGCCCAATGGATGTGTTAATCTTACCTGTAAGACCATGTCATTGAAGGAATCTTGAAGGATATCCCATGAAATGGCAATTGGACCTTGGTCTCTTGGATCATCACATGCATCTGGACGCCCTGATAAGAACAAAAACATACAACCTCCTCCAACAACTTCTTCTGAACGAGCTCTTAGAAAAGAGTTAAAATCCTTCTGAAATTGAGTTAGATATGCCTCTCCAACCTCCATTGGACTGTCCTTGGATATAAACACACGTCCCTTATTCCATGATGCAGACATTCTATCTTGAATTTCTGCAGGAACCTGTTAGGTGTGCATGTGTACACAATTAGAATGTGCAATTTTCCTTGCCCTTAGATTTACTTGGTATTGAAAGCACACAATGAAGTGGTAAGAGACTTCAAACATTACTATTATTTGATCACATTCAAGTGTATGGTTGAAACTATCATAGGTTTTACAACTTGGTCTCATGTAAAGAGTCATGTTCATGTTGAATGGTGTTGGAATCACGAATTTTAATACTCAAAAACATTAAAAAGTATTCACGAATTTTAATTTATTAAAAACATTTTTTTTAAAAATTAAGTGAAAGCTGAGATGTAAAAGTGTTGGGGAGATAATTATAATAATAATTATTGTTGTTATTATTAATAATAATAAAGATATTCTAATTCAAAATAAGAAAAAAAAAATAATAATTAAAAATTATATCTTAAAATTTTTAAATTAGATAGAAGAATTATTTATATCTATACCCACATTTAGTTACGTTAATACAAGCCTGATCACCTCACTGCTTATAAGAATTAAATGTCTAATGGTATAATGTACCTGTGAAAGCCAGTGTAAACTAAAAGAGGAATGAACAAAATGCAGGGAATTTGCTGGGAAAAGACGCCTGTGGAAGGAACCTGCAACTGCTGCAGCAAAGTAGTTGCATCTCCGAATCCTATTTTTGTCATCATTGTCGTCATCATCATCATCATCGTTGTCATCATTTCCCTGATTAGGAGGCAGGGGCACGCTCCTCAGAAGTAAATTGAAATCGTTAGAAGGCAGGTCCGAAAAGAATACTTGTAACTGAGGTATCGAATGGGCTGTAGACGCCATGTATTTACCTTGGATTGCCTTGCAGATTGTTTCTGCAATGAAGAGCGTGTTGGGACCAGAAGAACACCCCAGATCTGCTATGCAAAACCTTTCACAGGGAATAATCTTCATGTTGGAAATGCATTCTTGTAGAAAAGGTTGTAGAAAACACAAAATGTTCCCCTGCCACACAGAAAACAAATCAATACATGATGTAACATAAACTCAGGCGTTTTGATGGAAAGAAAATGTACCTGATACGATGAATTTCGAGCGTAGCTGCGTTCTCCTTGCCCGCCATTCATATGAAGAATTTTTTCCACCTTCAATTCCATTACTGTAACAGTGGAGCTTTCCTTTTTCTGTTTCTGTTTATGCTCCTATCATATAGCAAAGATTAAGCCATGAAGTCTATGACAGGGAATATTAAGCCGCTCAGATTCTCCGCCTATTCATGAGGGGGTTTTGTACTGTTGCACATTGTTGTTGACTTTAAATATATATATTTTTATGACCCATTTCACGCCAATGCTTATTATTAAATTTTTAATAGATTATTTGCTTAACTAATTTTCCTTACAAAATGTTAGATTTGTCACTATATTTATTAATAAATTCGATGGAAAAAGATACCACATCATTAAAAATTGCAGATACCTTAAAGTCTATTTGTTGATTATCAACGTTAAGTTGGGACTTTGTCCCTTAAATTTTGGTGACGTCCCGAAAGTTTTGGAGATTTGGAGAGGAGGTCCTCTATTTTTCGCTAAAGGTGTTATGAACATTCATGGGATTGTGTCAAATTTGACGGCCTAAATGACGGTTTAGCTATTTTTAACTATTTATTTATTTTATTTTTTGGTTATTTTTGTAGATTTGATATTTTTAACAATTTTATTTTTTTTAGTGGTTAATTTTGTAGATTTGATATTTTTAACAATTTTGCTTACAATTTTTTTTTTTTTTAGTGGTTATTTTTGCAGATTTGATATTTTTAACAATTTTTTTAATTTTTTTAGCAGATTTGTTATTTTTAACTATCCCTCTAAAACAAATAAGATATATTGTTCACTCGACCTTATTTCATAAACAACATTCGACATTGAAATCTGGTGGTTTTGAGAGGCTTCTGCGTTGCTAGCGAAGACACAGAAGGATGCCAGAGATTTCTGGTTTATGATTACATGGCTAATGGCAGCGTCAATAAACATATTTTTCTGGGGGGGATTCAGAACAAGGCTCCTTTGACGTGGGAGCAGCGGAAGAACATTGCCGTCGGCACTGCCAAAGGACTGTGTTATCTGCATTTCGGCGTGCAGCTCGCGATCTATCACGGAGACATCAAAGCCACCAACATTCTATTGAACGATCAAAAGAACACCTGCGTTGTGGATTTCAGATTGGCAAGGATCATCATGGAAGGGCAATCCCACCTCACGACGTGAATAGTCGGCACGCACGACTATTTGGCCTCGGAATATGCTCTATACGGCCAACTCACAGATCGGAGTGATGTCTATGGCTTTGGCATCGTGTTGTTGGAGATAATGAGCGGCAGAAAAGCTTTGGATACTTCTGTGGAGCTTCCTCAGAATATCTCACCACAGATTGGGCGTGGAGGCTTGTAAGATCGGGAAAAACCCTGGAAGTCATAGACACAAGAATCCGCAAGATTGGGTTTCAGAGCACAATGGAAAGATTCATTTCGGCGGGTATTCTGTGTGCGCACATAATGGTGGCATTCAAAACGAGTATTGCAGAGGCATTGGAAATGTTGGAAGGAGAGGTTGAAATTCCCGGAATTCCAGACAAGCCTGTGCCTCTCTTCAGTTAGGGATCTGTCACCTACAATTATAGTTCCTTCTTGTCGAATTCTCAAAATTCTCAACCCACTAATTTAACCGCGACGATCGAGTTGAGGTAAAAAGACTGCAATTCACGGTTACTTTCCTTGTGATCTTTTAAATCATATCCTTCATTCTACGCAATTTTAATCATAGTCATCTACTTAGTTTGCTCTCTAGATTTATATATTTGTTTATTCCTTTCCTCCCGCGCTGGAATGTTTTAATGTTTCTAAATTGGGGATGATTCAAATATAAATTAAATTAACATTTTCTAATTAAAGTAACACCCTTCCCAATAAACGTGTAATTACAATAATACATTAAATATTATTTTTTAGTTTTCAAAACTGATTTAAAAACATGGCCGACACAAATCTTAATCTCCCATGGTCGTTGTCACCATTTGTCCGCGATTTGAGTTGTAATTGCACAAAAATAATGTATACTAATTTCCACGTCAGCATGGCAATGTTAATCTGAATTATTGTGCACACATCACCTTAAGTAATTATTAAGAAGTGATGTTTATTACGTCGAAGGTGTTTCTATATAAAATGCATCCTCCCGGCTCTGACAAATTGGGTGAAATCAGTGGTGCAGATTGTTAGGTCGTGCATGCGTTGAAATCTAAATGGTGGGAAGTGCTCCACGTCAAGGCGATGTTAACATGGCTTTTGTCAGGTCCGATCCAATGGTCACACTATTTACCGTACTCCCAGCCTGTGCTTATGATCAGATGGTGGAAACAAAACAAAAACAACACACAATATTTTTCTATTAGAGACACTTGAACTCACTTCAGATACAAATACAAACCAAATTAATCAATTTGTACATAGTAAGATGATGAGATATTAGGTATACATATTTATCTGCGTGTGCAAGTCTGATTTAGCCCTTAATAGTGTCGATTTTAGGTCGGCTGTTAATGAGAGCTCTGTTTAGCGCAATTCCCCCTAACGTTTTGTTTATTTATTTATTTTGTTTATTTGTGTAATTAATTTTTGGTTGCAACTATCTAATTAATGCTAAATTTACAATGTTAACTTGGGTTTCAACATGGTTATCATTTTAACCTTGGATAAAGAGCTTGTATCATTATGAAAAGAAAAGACAGGTTTGAAAGGCTACGAGGATGTGTTGCTCTCCTTACTGCTTGTTTTTGAAGAGTGGCTTGCCATACCACACTGGTGGGTTTGTTTGACATGGGTCTTTTTTCCTCACTCAACTTTTTTTTTTTTGTTAAATACATGGAGAAACAAACAACAAATACGATACTTTTCAATCTATACGATTCATATCAGCTATCTTCTCTACCAAAATCTTATCAATCTAAGGAATATCTATATCGAATGTCCTTAAAAACAAATTTAAAATGTGTCCTAACTGTGCAAACCCTTAATTTCAACTATGTAGATTAACATCTGAACATCAATGTCATAATAATACTTTAATTTTACCATGCCGAAGGGCTTTGCTTATAGGTGTTATGCGTCACCATTCATCTCCTTTGTGCCAAGTACAGGGTTCTAGGCGATGGATGGCATTCGATCGTTGTCGTACGTCTTTGGAATAAATTCTCGCCGTCAAAGTGAGCACTCAAGCAGTATGGTGTTCACAACTAGGTCGAGGCTTACCCCCTTTGACAATAAGAAATGATGTGGAGGGCTTAGACTAACATCTAAGCATCGATGACGTAATAATAATTTAATTTGATCTGACCAAACGACTTTGCCTAAGTAATAATAATTTAATTGTATTTGACCGAACAAATTTTCCTGTAGGTGCTTTACGTTGTTGTTCATCTCCTCCATGCTAAGTATAGGGTTGTGGGCGATGCCGGCCATTTGATTGTGATTGTATGTCTCGCGTTCTCCCCAACATAAATGTTGGTTTACTGATTCAGAGCTAGGGTTTTCTGTCTGAATTATTCGGTTGTTGGTTGTCTTCCTTTTGGGCATTCTTGTGGAGGTCAATCTACCAAAGGATTAGACAAATTCCAGGGAATCATATGGGCTGAGTAGGTTGAATTTGTAGTTACTAATGGCCCATGTTCTGTATCCCCTTTCTCCATAGCACATTTGGAAAAATATGCACATGTTCCATACTTTCCTCCTCCTAAGAAAGTTAGCTTCCTCGAAATAATTCCACCCAATAATATCATCTCTCATTTACTTCTCCTCCCTCTAACCCCCTCTTCTTACTTTTATGTTTTCCTCCCTCAAATTCAACCTCGTCTTATGTTGCCCCTTCGGCGTTCACATCGCATAGTTTGTGTACGATTGCTAGTTTTTAAAATCTCTAATTTTTTTTTTTTGATTTGTTTACTTTTAAAAAGTTGTTTTTACAAACGACATTAAATTATAATCTTGAAAGTACCTAAATAGAGTTTAAATCCCTAAATTATAATCTTGAAAGTACCTGAATAGATTTTAAAAAATTTGATGGAAAAAGATACACCCATCATTAAAAAAATGCAGATACCATAAAATATGCAAAACTTTTGTTTGTTGATTACATTGAGAGGTATTCCTACAATGGCAGTACGGAGCGAGTTGTTCATTTTTATTCTAGATATTAAATTTAATGTAAATTTGACCATCATGTGACAATTCATCCATAAATTTAACTTGCGTTCGATTGTCACTTAAAAAAATAAAATTGGAGAATTCGATAAAACATAGTAATATTTTGGTCATATAATAATATTTGAGCCCTTTTTTGTTGAGAAAAGTTTTTTGAAACCAACACAATCATGCCTAAATTGATTACATTTACCACAAATCAAAGAGAAATTGATAAAGAATTTAATGAAGTTATTAATTAAAGTAGTACATAAAAAATCTAAACTAAGAACCTTGAAATTGATATTTATTGATGTGTTTTATATAGGTACATTTATTATAATATACTTATTATATTATATTTATTTATTGGTATGTTTATACTACACTAGCATAACTAGATAAGAGCCTCCATATTGATACTTCTCGACGTTTTTTTTTTATGAAATAGTTTATATTACTTAATATAAAATATTACAGCCTATCCACAAAAAAATATGGGTGGTAAAGGGCACACCCCACGATCCAACTAGCCATGACGGCTAGGAGACTAAAGTATCAAGCCCAAGGGGCAACAAAAAACTTAACAACAATGCCAGAAAAACATAAAAAAAACCAGGCAATTGCAACAAACATAGGGGTAGGGGGTGGTGGTGGCCTCTTATCCTCCAAGTTACTACCAGGAATATCTTTGCCATCCGGAAGGGGCGGCCAACCTGAAACAACTTCTTCATCTTTGTCTTCATTCTGGCTAGAAGAAATAGCAAGAGCCAACCTGGGAACTTTACCAGAGTCCCACCCATCCCTCTATGCAGGAGGCGAGGAGTGGTGGGGAACCCCAGCCACTGTGCTGTGCAAAATGGTGAGGGGACCCCTAACCACCACTATTAAGAGGGCTATGCCGTTGCTCGGGCTACCTTCTGGGAGAGCGATGACAATGTACTTGATCTACCGACCGGCCACGACCATGACATCCCTCTTGGATGAACACTCCCAGAAAGGGAGGTAGGAGGTTCCCAAGCCATAGTGTTAGGAGCGTTGGTCCAATGATCCAGAAGGGTCTGAAGGTGCCGCACTTCCAGCTCTACCTTGCGGGCCTGGTCCTGGATTTGTAAGAACACATTCGAGATAAGCATGGCCTTATCATAATGTGAAAGAATACAAGAAACTGCAAAATTAGCAAAAATAACATAATTGCGTTCTTTCCATATAAAAAAAGGATCTCCACTTTGAAAGTATGCCACACTTGTGCAAAAGCATAGGGAATGGAAATAGAATCCCCCAACAAAGTATGTTACCAATGAAATTGAGCTGGTATAAACGGCTGAAAGAAATTATGGATCCAAGCCCAAATAGCTTGAGCTTTTGGGTTGTACTAGAACAAATGTATGAGCGTCTCAATGTGCCCACAAAAAGGGCATAACCGAGGAGATATCTCATAATGATATAATCTACGCCTAAGAGGAAGAACTTGATAAAACATACACCAAGCAAAACAGGATAACTTGATTTGAATGATGGCTTTCTAGATGGTATGAAATCTAGCTTCCCAGGATGACCATCTAGAATTGATGGACCATCTGGAGTTAAGCAAGGCTACCATCAACAGCCTCGGGGTGAGTAGAGCATAACCTTTGCCTGGGGAGTAATTAAAAAAAGGGGTATCTGGAAATCATTTCCAATCCTTCCACCAAGGCCTGAGAGAGATGACACCAACTTTTTGAAGCATCTCGGCATGAATGGAATCAAGAACTTCCTGATAAGACTCTCTATCAGTAGAAGTAAGTCGAAACCTGGATTTAGCTTGAGGCCAATTGAGAAGGAATCTAGTCTTGCCTGCAAAATATGTCTTTAAGAGTGTGCAAGCCTCAACGATACAACTTAAGAGCGTGAACCCAGGGCACTTGGGCAAGCAGAACATCATGAAAATTGATGAGAGGAGACCACCAAATGTTGTGGTCATTAATGGATAGCCCATTTCTGAATCCATCCCCTTCTCATATTAAAAAGGGTTTGAGCAACTCCCAAGCTTTCCATATGCTTTTGACAAAAAAAGTGCCCACAATCTTAACCCAGGCTTTGATAACGATAAGGCTATGAAAATACAGCCCTTGCCAAGTTTTACGCCCCTATGGGGAGCCTTGACAAATATAGTTGTGAATCAACAATTTCCAAGCTTCGTTGCAAGTGCAGGCTCGAATAATCCAGTTGGCTGCAAGAGTAGACCCCTGGCGGCCAATGTTAGTAAGACCAAGACCTCTAGAATGTTAGTAAGGCCAATGTTAATAATCGGTTTACACAGGAGGATCATGGTGGGGGCATATGAGTGACTACTTTGTCACATGTATGGGCATAAGAGCACATTTCTATATTGAGGCCACTTAGTGGGCCGCAAGTTGATTGGGCTTGTCTGGAGATCTTTGCAGCTAGATGGGTGGGGACTCGGAGTATGAGGATGGATACAACCACATATAGGTTGTTGATAGATCAGATGTGCCCAAGGGCCATTATATGGAGGCTGTATAGGGATTATGGAGGATGGGTAGAGGATGGTGTTGAGTTACGATGCATTCTCCACACCATGTGGTTAGAGGATTGATTTCTAGGAGTAGTAGAGTTGTTCTAGGGTGAGAGGATTTCACGACAGTTTGGGATGGCTCAGGATGTTCCCTCAGAGCCATATGTATGGTGTCAATCGACTAGGTCTACGAGATGACCTGAATGGAGACCATGGTCCACAGAAGCATGAATATTACCCCTAGGTCTAGATGAGATAGATCTAGCCATAGAGACGTTACAGGTAGATGACATGGGGTGCACAGAGGCATATAGGCAGTGGTTGATGACACACTGATGGGTGTTGTTGTTTCTAATGGTTGTGGAGGTAGTAGGTGGAGTAGCAGATGGAGGAGGCGATGGAGGATTTGGAGTTCAAGCACCCGCTCTTGAGGTAGATGATGTAGCATCAACTCGGGTAGAGCATAAATATTGCACATTGTGTTTTGTTTATTTTTTAATTATGTTGATGGTTATGACAATGTGCAGTTGTTAATATGAGGTGTTTGGCATATGGTTGTAGGTGATGCTTATTGGACACTGGTTATGGACACATCCATACACATGTTGATGGGAAACGTACCCCTAAATGTACTCATGGGAGGAGGGATTTTAGATCATGTTGATGCGATCATGGGTGAGAATGCCCATTTATTTGAGCCAGTTGCGATAGTAGTTGTTACATATATAGTAATGTTTGGTGAGCAGAAGTAGGCTTGTTCTAAGGTGGAGCATTTGAGACAGACAGTGCGAAGATATGGCCTAGCTCAAGATGTTTTTGTGTAATATGTGGAGCTCTAGGTCTGATATGTGGAGCAAGTGGCTGAGAATGTCGTGTTGCGGAGTTAGTTAGAGATATAGGTCTCAAATCGACGGTGTAGAGTGAGCAGTGAAGATTCTAGTTCTAAAGTTCCCAATATTGTAGATAGAGAGAGCGACGATGACATATGATGTATTGTAGAGTATGCATTGAGGCACGGGGGCTTGCCCCCAGTGATTGTATTATGAAACTATGATTTTGGATTTTATACACACACACACACACGTGTGTGCGTGTGGATGTCATATTTTTTGTTGATGTTCATTTTATATTGTACGATGATAGTGATTCACATTTGGTAATGATTATATGGTTTGTTTGATTCTATATGCATTGATGGTATGGTTGATTGGATATATGGTGTTGAATTTTTTACTTTGTTATGATTGTGGAAAGAATTGTTATTGCAAAGGAATTGTATTTGAATAATAGTGAATAGTATAGCATATGAGAAATAGAGATGTATATAGGTGATGTGATGTGGTAGATAAATAGAAATGGTAATATGAATAGATAATGTAGGAGAAAATAAAAAATAATGATGCCTTGAGAAATGTATAATAATAAGATGTGAAATGATATAGATAATTGAGCGTGATGAGGATGAAAGGGGTGAGAAGAGCGTTTGCCCCCAGTGTGAGAATGAGGTTCAGTTTTGTAACAATTCCCTCAATAGTCATGTATGAACCTTAAGAACACGAGTTTGTCATTGGGTAATCATATGGAAGGTGAATTATATACCATAGGCGAAGGGGTCAGCAACGTACATCAGGAACATGTGAAGTAGCGAGACCGTGTGGGTAAGAGTGAAATTGGAAGTTCGAGGAAATCGTGTCAACAATAGGAAGTGCGATGGTGGGTGGTGTAGAAGTGGGATTCTTAGGAAGACAATGTGGAGTGATGACGACAGGGGTTGGTTAAAACTAGGTAGAAGATGATGGGACAATTGGTGTAGGTGGATGAATGATAACTTTGGGAGGAGGGCGAAGGATGACCCTAGGAGGTGATAAATGAGACATATTAATTGTGGTAGAGGATCACTGACGTGGAGGAGGAGATAGAAAACAATCACGAAATGGGTGTGAAAGGAAATAACACCCTTATCTTCTAATTTTTGAAGTTTATCATATAGGACATAGCAATCATCATCATGGTGGCCATTAATGCGATGAAAATTACAAAAAGGGAAGTCATGATTGTGGTGCATCTAGTGAGGGGGATGTTGTTGGTTTGAAGGTAGACGGATCAACCGCTTTTCAAGTAAAGTGTGTAAGACATCATGTGGTTTATCGTAATGTGATAAATATAATGGTTCACGAGAAGGAGGTGGAGAAGGTCTAGGTGGAGGGGAAGGATGCCTATGTGGAGTAGGAGATGGTGACCATGAGGGGGGTGCAATGGGTGGTAAAGAAGGGGTTTTTGTAGTCAATGGGAGAGTAGAAGAATTAGAAGTAGGTGTTATAACATTATCCGTAATTAAGTCTTTTTCTAAATCAATCACCTTATAGGAAAGAAGAGTCAAGGAATCACATGTGTCATATAATAGCTTTTCTTTTAATCGAGGAATTAAGCCACAGAAAAATATATATTACATTTCTAAATCAATAGGCTGAAATAGCAAATGGTGAATGCAAGAATTAGAGCGTAATAAAAAATCTAAGGTTGGTTCTATTTTCCGTTGATGAAAATAAGGTAAACATTCATATGTAACTTTAGGCCCATTATTAGAAATACAACGTCTAAGAAAATCATCCTCCATATCATAATAAGTACTAATAAAATCATTGAGTAAGTGAGTATACCATTAGAGATTGGTATCAACAAGACTATGACAATAGGATTTTAGCAACAATCTATAATTGGAATAGGATGCCATGGCTAATCGGAAAGATTTGAGATCTAAATAAGGGTTTTTGGTGTCGTCAAAACATGAGAAAATAGGCATAATGAAACCCTTGGGGAAAGTGGAATTATGGATCTTCTTAGGAATAGGGTTGTCGAGAAGAGTATTATGGTAAATAGAAGCATAATAGGCTTTACTTTCTAGGGTGAGGTGATGGAATTTACTTTGTAAATCACCAACAAAATTCATGAGGGAAAGCATATCATGCGAAGGAATGTTTTAAGCAGTAAGAGGCACATTGAGAGTTTAAATTTTACTATTATGAGTGATCATGGGGACTTGAGGAGAGGAATGGGATGTAATGGGAAAGGATTTGTGTAAAGTATCTAAAGGTTTAGTATGTGGGGAGTTAATGGGTGTATGATCAATACGAATAGGAGAAGAGACATTAAGAAAATCATTAGGGTTAGCATGGCAAGCTTTGGAAACAATGTCATAAATAGAAGAAGTGTGAGGTGTAGGCTCACTTTCAACAATTTTAATAACGAAAATCATTATTAACATATGAATTGTCATTAATAGAATCAAAGTTACAATCATCCATATTTTTGTGAGGAATAGTGTCATGAAGACAAGTATCAATGGGAAAATAAGTGTTATCATTTACCATAGTACAAGAGGAAGAGGACGTGGAAAAAATTTCAGGAATAAAAGTAGCATGAGATATAGATTCACAACCAACAATTTTAATGCAATACACATCATTATTAACATGTGTAGTATCATTATCATAATCAGAATCACTATCATTCATGTTTTCACAAACAATAATCTCATGAAGACAAGCATCTGTATGCAAAGAATCTACACTAGTGATATCATGATCCATAGTACAAGGGGAAGAAGATGGGGCATCAGTCGTGGCTACAATAGATGGGGGAGAATATTCATGATTAATTTGGGTATGGGATACAATGCAAGAATCATCAACTAAGATTTTTTTAGGAATAGAGGCTTGGAATGTAAGGAGTTGTTAGAGGATGAGGGTATTATATTGGGGATTTTTCAAGAGATCTCAAAAGTTAGATTCTTCGTTGGGGTTAGATAATATTGGCTGCATGCCCATGAAGGTCATAGGGTAATTTGGATAGGGGTATATTTTAGGACTCATGGGGAAGGTAGATCCTAGGGCAAGAATTTCAAGCAAGGATCGGGTTCACCAAATGATTTAATATAAATGTAATTAAATTTAATATCAGAGTAACTCCTATAACTAATGATGTACAAATGATAAATATATAGTAATGGACAAGTAATAAGCAAGCAATAATATAAAACCGTAAGCAAGAGAGAGAGAGAGGTTAACTTAGGTTATTTCTATACAATCTGGAGGTTGTCGAGACTTTTTCTCTATTGGATATTGTTGGAAATGATGTCATTGGATGGAAGATAGTTCTAGGACTCTGTGTTGTGTTGGAAAAAGTTTCCCAAAGGAGGACAGGAGTGCCCAGGTGCTAGTGTACGTTCTGGGTGCTAGTTTCTGTGTGAATATTCAAGACCTACTCCTTTTCTGGGTCTGAGGGTCTTTGCTTCAATATCTGATTTATCGCTCTAACTTTGTTGTTAGGGTTTTGATCACACCTGTCACCTACAAAAAAAACCATAGCTACCTGTACAAGCTCACAAACACATGAGATCTGAAAAAAAATATGCAATATGTGAAGTTAGACTAACCCTGACGGTCACCCGAAGAGTGAACTTAGTACCAACCATTGTAGTACATCTCAAACTCCATGTAGTTCTTTGTGTTTGTGTGTGGAATAGTGTCCTTAGTTTTCCCTCAAGCCAATGATGCCAAGATAGCGGGCTATAGCTAGCTTTGATGAAAAATGTGTGTTATGGAATTCAACACTTCCCCTTCCTATGCAGTGTATGCATCCCAAAATGTAGTCCCTTTGAGTGGTAGTGATAGTAAGTAGATATGATTACTCCTTTTGAATTGCCAACTAGAATAATAGTATGTTGTGTATATATATGATTCCCTTGTTTTAATTTTGACATTAGTGAAACAAAAGGTGGACTATGAATGCAAGATAAGGATAAGAAAAGAAATAAGGCCAACCAAAAAAGATAAAATGTGCAAAAATTAGGAGGACAGGAGCACCCATACGCTAGTGTCCTGAGACCACAAATGACTTATGTGATAAAATAGATAGACATGGATCCCTTTGACTTGACCAAAATTTAATGTATAACTGAGAGGTGTATAAGAGAGTCACAATAGAAATCATTCAAAGAACATACAAGGATAATGGAAAGTGTCACCAATGTGTAATTTTCTTACTTAAGATCCATGCATATAACAACATATCGATGACGTATTAAAGTGATGTTACGTGCATAATTTTGTGTCTGCATTTCCTTGTAGATACCCTTAGGTCTCATAATGAAACATTAGTGGATCAAATATTTTTAGAAAAATCCTTAGAAGTTTTCATGTTAGGTTTGATTCTATTTAAGATTCAAAAGACTTAACATCTAGTTGTTTATTAATTATTTGGTGGAGCCTCTACAAACCCATAAGAAAAGGTTGAATTGGACAACCGGTTCCTCCCTTGAACATGCATTGATGTATCAAAAGTTTTAGTTATAATTAGGAGAGGCACAAGAGAAAGAGGAAGCTGTAAAAAGGTACAATAGGAAGAGGAAGAACCAAACATTTTAATTAAAAAGGAAGATCCAAATCCAATTTATTTGTAAGTGAAAAAGGTGAAAAATCATAACTAGAATCATGGAGGTCAAAGCTATGAAAAATCTAATGTCCATGTCATTATTCTAAGAAGTTTTGTCATTATATAAATTAAAGTAGGAAGAAGTAGTTTGATATGAATAGATAAAGTGTGAATTTTTCAAGAGTAAATTAGGATGAGAATGAAAACAATAGTAATTGCTTGCAATGTGGTTAATGAGAGTATAAAATAAGTTTGGAATCTAGATAGTGGTTGCAGTAATCACATGAGTGGAAACAAAGACATGGTTGCAAACATAGATGAATATATGATATTAGAATTAAAAGTAGGTAATGATAAAAAAATTAACTATCATGGATAAAGGTAGTATAAACATTAAAACCAAGTGGGGAGAGAAGAAGAAAATCCCAAGTGTTATTATGTTGTAGGTCTTAAACATAATCTAATTAGTATTAGGAAGCTAGTATGTATGAGGGATACATATTTTATTTTGAGAATGGCACATTTGATTCTTGATAGAAATGGTAGTGATAAGTTAATTTCTCAAGTTCCAATGATAAATAATAATATGTTTCATATGAAAATATAGAATGAATTATATGTTTCTTTTAATCACTCATAAATACACTTTCCTTTTTTAGGGGTTTCCATTTAGTGCATCATAAGGGAGAGTCTCTAATGCTTCATATTCCATGTGGCACCTTACATGTTCTTTGAGTTTTGGGAAGATGTTAATCTTTTACAAATTTGATAACTTTATAAATTTGGTTCAAAATCTTGTACTATTTTTACATGTTGTGAATTTATAAATTTAGGCTTTTATATGCACTTTGACTAATTTTTTATAAAAATAGTAGTTACATTACACAAAAGTGAACATTACAATTTTTCATAAGAAAGGATGGTAGGATGGAATCATGTCGTGATAACATCACACTAATCCAACGACCTAGGAAAAACTTACAAAACAATCAAGACAACCTATTAAAATAAAATGTCATTCAAACAACATCCATGAATAGATCAAAAGGAGTATGGTCTTTGTCTTTCTGCTTGCCCCAACCACTATTTAGAAGGTTAGGCACGTGTGGAATGGGATCCTAGCCGATATTTGTGTTCTCAGTGACTTATGTTGCTTCTTCCTTTCCACGTTCTTGGTCGTGAGACAGAAAATTGGCCCAAGCAATTCACAAAAATTATCTGTAAAAGATTGTAGAACCCATATATTGTGGCATTGTAGTGGTCAGCCCCACCCAATGATGATCTAATAGAAGAGATTGGAAATGGGGAGAATAACCCACCTCGAGTTGTAGCGATACTGGCTATAACAATGCCCCTTCCTCTTGGTGAGACATAATGAGAAGTGGGAGGAGGTAAGACTTGAGCCACGATATAGGATGCATTGACCCAATGATAAAAGGTTTTGGATATGGGACACCTGCATATCCACCTTCCATAATTGCACCTAGATCTACAAAACTACATTAGAAACAGCCATATCTTTATTATAAGTTGAAATATTACAGTCAATAACAGTATAAGAATAAATGGATACATTTCTCTCTTTCCAAATTAAAAAAAAAACACTCTAAAAGCATGTCAAATATGGGTAAATGCTATAGGGATAGAATGTCAATCCCATAAAAGGATGTTCTTCTAATGAAAAGGCTTGGGTTTGAATGGATTAAAGAAATCATGAATATAGAATTATGAAATTTGAGCTTTTTTAGCAGAACTAGAAAAGGTGCATGAGGGTCTCAATGTGACTATATAAATGGAACTATAGCTATAGGACTCCTAAATGAATAATCTCATAGTCGAGAGGTAGAATTTGATTTATTAAACACCAAGAAAAATGAGCAAGCTTGGGTTCAACAATGGCATTCCATATATTTCTAAACCTATGTTTCCAACAATGTGCAAAGGAACAAATAGACCAATGGAAATAAATCTTATCCACTATGGGAAACTTTGGTGTGAGTAAACATAGCCCTTTCTAGGAAAGTAGTTTTGAAATAATGTTTCAATATACCATTTCCAATTTTTCCACCATGGGTAAGAAGAAACAATTGCAATTTTGTGGATCGTTTCCTAAAGAATAGCATCCAAGATTTCTTGAAAGGATTCTTGATCAGTATTAACTAGCAAAAATTTAGCTTTATCTTTTGGACAAGGAAGAAGTCTCTTGGTTTTTATGCAAAACACATCCTACATAATAATGTGAATCCCTTTTCTGAAAATCTTAAGGGCATACACCCAGGGAACCTATGAAAGATATAAACTCTGAAATTGAATAACCAAAGACCACAAAACCAAATTGGAATTGATGGAAAGGCCATTACTGAATCCATCCCCATCCCAAAGAAGGCATGGTTTGATCTTCTCCCAAGCCTTCAAAATGTTATTTATAACAAAATAGTCAACCACTTTTATTGGAGATTTGATAATGAGAATTTTATGAAATCTGAAACCTTTCAAAGTCCTACGCCATTGCAATGTTCCTTTAGAGATGAAATTATGTAGAAAATATTTCATACTTCTTACCCTTCACAAACACGACTGATCCATGTTTCGCAAAGGGTGGTACCTTGATGCCTAATGTCAGGCAATCCAAGACCTCCATACTCCTTAAGAAGGTAGATAAATTCCCAAGAAACCCTATGAAATCATTTTCCAATTTCATAATTATCCCATAAAAAATGTCTTTAAAAAATGTCTAAGCAACTTCCCAACCTTTTTGTAAGAGGCTTGAGGATCCCATTATGATGAATAGTAAACATGGGCGAAAGTAAGGACTTTGGAGAAAAATTGAAACTTTCCTACCAAATATAGGGGCTTAGTGATTCTTAAAGAGAGATTTTATTCAAATATCTCAACCACATACTACCACAGGTGTGAGGGGGTTACTTCGTATAAAAAGGGAATGGCCAAAAATTGGAATATTTCACCATGATGGATCCACTTACATTGAAAGGTGTATAACCAAGGTATTGGAGGTAGGAAGGATTGCTTATAACATTGATCTTTTTCCATTAAATAATCGATCCTAAGGTTAAGGAATAAACATCAGGGAAATGAATAGATTAATGAATATTGTTCTCATATTCAAGAAAAGTGAGAAATGAATCATCAACAAAGTATTCATCAACAAGTTGAGCATGTGTTCACCCAAGAAGGGAGATTCCTTTGACCAAACCTTGTTGAGTGTCATTGGAGAAGAGATAAGTAAATCTTTCTACAACTAATACATAGAACATTGGTGCAAGGGGACATCCTTTGTGTATAGAGTGAAATATAACAAATTGTTCAAATTTAAAACAATTAAGAGATATGTAATCCAAGGAATCAACAAAAAGCATTTTCATTGAGCAGATAGGGGTAGGTCTAAATCATAATGCCTTAAACATTGCCAAAATAAAGTGTCTTTCTATTTGATAATTTTTAATTCAATTTTCACAAGTAGGGAATTTTTATAAGAGCGAAGAACCAACTCGATTCCTTCCCAAATTGTAAATATATTTTTGAGAATATATCTAGTTTTAATTAATTATATTTTTTCTATGGATAAAAAATTATAGAAAGGATGTGGCTAATGTATTGTGACAATGCTTTGGTAATAATATTGTAGTGAACATTCAATAAAGTAACGGGACACCAATTATAAATGAGCTCCAGGTCCCTCATATTGGTTATGAATTTATGCGGCCTTGGTTGATATATTACCCAAATGAATAATAACTAAATTCCTATGTATAAACTCGGTAGAAGTCATTTTCAGTCACATCCATAGAGCTTTGTATACTTCATCCCATTTTCATCAGGGGATTTTTCATTAGCCATTTGAGAAACAACTTTGAATAGGTCATCTATAGAAAGAGGCCAATCACGTGCAACCCTTTGGGCTTGAGAGATTTTACATGAGATAATTGCAATGCATCGATCAATATCCATTTTTCACTCATGTAAGGGGGTTGAGCTTTGAAAACCTGATGATAATGACGTAAAATGCTTATACAATATTTGACACTTTTGTAAGAAATTTATTACCTTCACAAATGGCCTCAATTTTCTAGTGGGAATGCTTGGATTTAAGAATTTTAAGAAATATTTAGACACATTATCTCCCATTTTGACCTAGTAAATTATACCTTTAATATGAGAAACTCATGTACTATATGCTATGTAATTTGGAGGCAGTTCCTAATATTCGCCGCCTATATTTGTAAGGGTTTATGAAACATCATCTATCGAAGAGTAAATAATGAGAGGTTCAACTTAGAGGTGGTGGTGGAATAGGATTTATGTCGGATGCAAGCAAGATGGTGCCTAAAGGTGTGAAGAAAAAATGTAAGTTAAAATACGACATATTTCCACTATGAAATCTCACTTGTCATGACAGTTAGCATGGAAGCTATATTCCAAACTTGCTTGATATGGTATAAAGTGGACCCATGATGAATCAAAATGGTATAAATAAAAACTGATTTTGTGAATTTTGGGCCACTTGAAGAGCCATTCAATTTGTTAAAAAATCATAAAGTGGTTAGAAAGAACAATATCTAACAACACTACCCCCGTTATCTAAAAACACCTAGTAAAAGAAAAAAATAGTTACAAGGAAAACATTTAATGATCTAGGGGCTTAAGGAATTTTCCAAGTCCTTAGAATAAATTATACCAATGTGTCATACGACTGAGTTAAAATGACTCCTTGAGTTGGGGTCATAAAATCCAAATTTATTGCACATGTACATCTAATATACCCTTTTACCAACTATACAATACATAGGTAGGTGACCAATCATGTCCATTTATAGCTCGACCATATTGAAGTCACCATACATCACCTAATGTGTGTCAAGGAGATCATTGGATATCTAATGCCATAGTACCATTCTTTCAGTCACATAATTAGATGCATAAACATTAATAACCCAAAGAGAACGATTATCAATGTTGAATAACATCCACATTACACAATTTTCTAAGTCACATTCATGAATAACATAATGGGCTCATCATTTAGGGGTGACAAATGTGGCAATACCTCCATGACTATGTTCATAATTTCTAATCAGAGCTAAACTATCTAGCCATATAGCTTTAGTGATGGTGGATAGAAAAACAAATCCACCTTAACTTCTTGTAGACAAAAAATGTCAATTTTAAGAAAACACTTTCAAAGTTCTTGCACTGTATATTTGTGAGTGGAGTCAATAATACACCTAACATTCCATGAGAATAATTTTATTAGGAGCCTATATCTATATAGATTCTATAGCTGCCCTTTTGATTTATAGGGGTAGGGGGATGGTTCTTTGATAGATATATCTATACCCCCTTCTCTGTATCTGGATTTGGGGGAGCCAAGATATAATAAAGAGGGGGGGATATGTGCATAGCATAAATTTCCACATCTCCATATAAGGGATCATAGGATTCTAGATTCTATACATAGGGGTCCGACGGCCCCCCTCTCTGTTCTATCTCGGCTCCCAAATCTATATATAGAGGGGGGGTCGAGAAAGAGGTACTCCCTCCTACACTATCTATCTTCTCTCTCATTAACGAACATATCCTTTGAATTCAAGTAGGAAATGGCTTTATAACTATTCTACAAAAAATTAGTGTTGGTTAGAATGAAGAAAATCATTAGGTCTAAATTAGTGTCTAGCCTCTAGAAGAATGTTTCCTTCCTTGAGATGGCAAGGAGGGATTAAATATCACAAAGACCCTGATTTTTGGGGAGAAATTGTACGCACAATCACCAAATCATTAAGATAATTTTCATACAATAAATGTTAAGAACCTATGAGAGAATTGATAGACGAATGTGGTCTATGACATTGAGGATTTAAAACTTCTCTAGAGGTTGAGGAAATATCATGCATTTGTAAAATCACGGATACCACCAAGGGATTATCAAATATCTATAGAGAGGGATGTTATAGCTTGGGGTTTAATACTTTTAGAAGCACCTATTGGTTCCTAAATCTATTCCACCTATTATATAAATGAGGAGGGAGAGATATGACATTATTTAAGTATGCCTCTTCCCTAATCAAAGGCATATTTGAGGAAAAAAATTAGAGGGTGGTTAACCTCTTAATATTTGGGATCTATAGAAACAAGGAGAGGTCTCTTAAAGAAACCCAAGTGATGTTAAATGATATGGACAATGCAAACATAACACATCAAACCCACCCAAGTAGCCTAACCACTATGATTTCCTACCCAATTGGTTGTTAGTAGTAGGAGAACCATAAAGTTACTCGATACTAGGAAGAGGTTACAAAAAAACATATCATTACAGTAAAGATATAATTATAGTTATATCAAACATGCCTCTAAAACTATGCATGATTACATAGAGGTATCAGAAGGGGGTATTATAACAATTTTTAAGAAAAGAGGGTAAGTTTGATCATATTCACTTCAAATGCACCTTGTCCATTAGGCCAATCCTGCAAAGCTGAGATGAAGGATTGAAAAATAGCATAATAATTTCTTCAATCTACATGACTGCTTCAATTCCCCACAATTCATATAACTAAGAAACCACATACACTAATATTTTCCTAATTATCAAAGCATTGCAACTTAGAATCCAAAATATAGCACTAGCTAAGTTTGTTGGGAGTAAATGAAACCAGAATTTCACAAGGCTTTTATAATTAAATGATTTGGTGATACACATCTAACCTCTACACTGAATTATCTTCCATTTAAATCCATGATCTTATTAATGGCTTTAAAACATACGTAGCTACTCTCTCATACTTGTATTACAATGTATTTGTATCGATTGCTCATGATCTTCACTCTAACACCTAGAACATAGCTGAAAATAAACACCAAAAAAACCATACTACCAAAAGGGATCAAAGATCTATCCAAGAATAAAAATCTAGAAGATGATTTTATGTAGAATTAGAAATTTGGGGGAGCTACAAAATGTGGAGAACAAATGAGAGGATAAGAATAAGCATGTGCATATCACTTCAATGGATCCACCATGGATCAAATGACAATTAACACCAATTAGAAGCTCATGAAATATACAAGGGCCCCAATTACATTCCTTGAGATGCATGATCATTTGAAAATCACAAGAGAGGCTCCACACACATGTTAAAGCAAACAAATTGGAGAAATGGAGTGTCAGATGATAACAAAGGTTGGAAAACATTTTCATCAAAATATTACAAGTTTCTCAACCATTTTATTCAAAACTAAAACCAACATGTAGTCATCTTTAAAACTTTCCAATGGTACCAATCTTTCCTTAATTGGAGCTTTGTGTCAAAAGTTATGAACAAAAAATGATCCTATGGTCATTTTAATGGTGTCTCCCAATTTAACGTCCCCGAGCCAAATTTTACTATAGAAGATCCCGTCAATTTTAACCCAATTTCATGTATATTATAGTGGGTCGCTAGTTTTTGCCACATGTGTACCTTGTCGTACATTTGAATATCTAGATTCAAAGATCTTGGGATCCTTAAGCCCATTTTCCCACCTATTTATAACCTCTAAGAGAGACGGTGGTCTGTTATTGGTCCATATGGACCAATCGTGTGTATTCATTTCATGGGGTCACTAACATCCTTTATCAATACAATCCTTAGTGTTAGTCGATGAATGACACGTGGACTTATCCCTAGCCACATAGACCTGTGATAGGTCTATGTGGACCAATCACGTCTTTTTGGTGCTCTAGGTTTCCTCGAGATTTAAAGGTTTCTCATATTCTCAATCCTTCCTTACACTCTTGTGGTCTCGATATTCTAGACTTCCTTTCCTTTGTTGCTTCCAATTGAGACCTAGGACCTCTGGGACCGCGGATTGCCATCATTGGTGCACGTGGACCAATCACGAAATTCCATGATCTCATGCCTTCTTTTCCTTATTTTATTTTGTCACACTTCTCAGGGTCAAGAGTGTTGACACATGTCCTCTTACACACTTAGTCATTTTGGCTCAAGAAAACACATAGTCATTTTTTTTTCTTCAATACAAAAGTAAATTCAAGTGGATCCTTTGCTCCACTTAATAGATTAAGTGATCTCAAATATAAACCTAACTGATTTCCTTTCCCTAATTGAAAAACAAGGATGTCTCCATATGATCCTTAAACCTTATTTGATTGAATTTGGTGGTTTATCAATTGAAGGAAAACAAGGAGGATGATGTCAACAACCTGTATTGAGACCAAAATCATTATTTTGATCAAATGTTCCCATTTTTTCACATGTGTGAACCCAAATCTATCCTATGTGAACAATTTTTATAGGTTATGAGATGACAAGGTGCCTAAAATGCAAGAATGATCATGATCAAATGCCAAATTTTAACTCTAAGGCCCCAAAATGAGGTGAACAATTTTGGGCGCCAACATTGGCTCTGTCAGTGGGACGGGTACCCCTTGTGGGTAACCAGAGATCCCAAAGAACTCAGAAATAAATTATACCAGTGCCTCTAGGAGATAACCAAGTCAATATGAAACTACAAAGCTACCAACAAAACTCTGTAATTCTAAACTAATCCAAAAACTAATTGCAAAACCAAAATGATTAAAATCTCTGAAAAACCCAACAATCTAGTTGTGTAAAGAACTTATTCCAAAGAAAAGTACTATACAAATATATAAAAAATATACATGGTAATGGGCATTCTAGCCATCATTCAATAATACCATTCACAGGAATAGGGAAATATGATCCATTTCTTAATAATGTCGAGTTTAATTCCAGTAGACTGTAGCAACAAAGGGTAGCAAAACACTCCAAGTAAAACCCACAATGAATAATTGAGTTGAGTATCCATAAATGTGAAATCAAAACCAAAAATGAGAACCAATCAAAACAAGGTTCTTGTTGAGAACAAAACAAAAATGCCCAATCCAAAAGCTTTGAACCAAGCTGAAAACAATCAATATCAATGTGCACACCTAGAATAGATACACTCATTTTCTCAATAGGTTCAAAACTTGGCTTAAAATTAATTATGGGAAGGAGGATAGTGGGTTTGTAAACCTTTAAATTTTGAATATTATTTTACCCATAAATTTGACCAATACCCAAATTATCATTAAGCACAAATGCAGACTATTCCATCAGACATAAACTAGCATTTGATTTCTCTCTTGATTGACTTACTTGCTACTTCCAAATTATACCTATATCAAAATAAGAAAGCTTAATAGTTTTGCTAGGACTATAAGCATCAATATGAAAATATTCAATTTCATAGCATGGGGACAAATCATTGTTCTAAAGGTTAAATACATCATTAAATATGACACGTGTGTATGCATTTATCTCATTATAAAAGATTGGTTTGTTAGTAGCAATATAAAATGAATATGAATATGAATCGGAAGTGTAATCATAACCCAACGCATCATAACAAGATTGTTGCAATTCATTACATGAAAAATCCTCTAATAAACTTTCTTCATCAATTGTGGACATAGAAAAAAATTCAATAAAGAACTCATTCTCGGTTTGGAATGGATCATCATACATATAAAGGTGTATGTGGTGATTAAGTGAATGAAGAGGACTTGATTCAATTCCATAACCAAAATTTTCACATCCAGCATTATGTAAAATATCATAAGGAGAGAGAGGGCGGGAACAATCAACAAATGGAGGAGAATACTCATCTCAATGGAACGTTTTCATAGAATATTCAACCTTAAATATACAAAACTCATCCATCTTATCACATAACAATAATACTCATGCAACCATTTCTTGAGCATGAAATTTCTCTTTTTCTACTTCTCTAATAAGATCATAACATGAATCAATCACAAGTTCATTTTTATGTTCACAATTGTCTTCATTTGTAACAAACAATAAAAAATAAAGAACCTTTCAAATTCATCCTCATAAGCATAGCTAGTGAAGAGCTGAAAAAAGAAATTTAACACATCATTCTCTATAACCTATGGATGTTGAGATGTTTTCAAGACACACATATTACCCAATGTCTCTGCAATGTGATAATAAATATACCGAGTCTCTTATTTTGCAACACAAGTGTTTCTCTTGTCAACAAACTCATTATTCACATTAACCATAACATAATAATTGGAAAATAAACATTTTGAATCAAAAAATAGAACTAAGCAAATAGAAAAATGAGATGTTTGAATATGTTCTTCCTCAGTCTCACAGACATGTGTAACCTCGCTAGATTCATTAAATTCATCAAAAAGTTTGTCATCACATGTCAATGCACAATGACATTCAACAAACTCTTCACATAGTGCATCATTATGTAAAGGGGGATAAAGTTCAAGCTCAACCATTAATCATCATATTCATCATGTGTTTGGAACTCAAAAGGATCACTATCATAATAAGCATATAGTTAAAAAAACATGTAAATAAGTGGAAGAATGATCAGGTAACAAACTATGAACATCAGATTGTATATAAACAAGGAAATTTGAATCATTGTCAATAAAATCAAACCCATTAGTTGTAGATTCCTACACCAAATTCTCTAACATCTCACAAGTATTTAAAAACACTAAATCCAAACCCTCTTCACAAGCATCCAACTCATATTCAGATTTAACAGTACAAAAATCAGAGGCATGGGAAAAAGAATCAAACTTTAAAGCCAAAGTACAAGCATAATAAACTGTTAGTGGACATTTATCTCTCAAATAATTGTTTAATTCAACATTGAATTCCTCACTATAAACAATACAAGCATAAGCTTCACGTGGTCTAATGTGTTCATGAATTCTATTCCATGCCTTCCGAAATATGAGATTAAAATCTTGAATGCTTTCATCCTTTCCTCTTACCATATTATGAAAAAATTCTAAGATAAGCATAATCAACGTTATTAACATACTTCTCGGCAAAGATAAATATGAATTTATCCCAAGAATCAATAATTTTTTCAGGAAGGTCATAATAGCATTCTTGTGCATCACCATTAAGACTTTGAATGAATAATCTAACAACACCTTCAATATCAACCTTATAATCATAAATCAAATTGATAAATATTTCTAAATGTCTTTCCCTTTTTTCTCTGCAACTACCATTAAACTTGGGTAACATTTATCTAATCACATTAAGGAAAGGAACATGAAAATTAGAGAAACAATCCATATCAACAGGTCTAAATATATGACCCATGAATGAAGATTTAGGTAAATTCTTAATTTCAACATGAGGATATCTTCTACCGCTAATGCAAGACTGATCCACAAATTCCATAAACCAATTAATATTTGAATGAGCATAAGAGTTATCGGAACTTCCAACAAGATGAATAACGGTTTCCATTTTTGTATCACCATAAATTTGACAACCAAAAAACTTAGCCAGTGTAGTCAAAATTTGAGAGCCACTTATATGATCCAATACAAATCTTAAGGTACATTTTCACAAAAAGGAGTCACCAGTAAAAATGAAAGCGCCAAAACTATGAATCTTTTTTCCAAAATTCATAACACAAACCACTAGCATAAAAAATACTTGAGAATAAAAACAAATTTCGAAGAACACTGGATATTAAAACAACAAGGAATTACCACTTTAAAAAGAAGATTTGAACTCTTGTTTTAAAACGAAACTGAAAGGTTAAAACTAAAAGAAGTTACATATTTACAAAATAAAACCAAAGTAAATTAGCACATCCCCGATAATGGCACTAATTTGTTAGAAAATTTGGTAGGCTAATTGTGAGTTAACCAACCTCCAATGCACACAAATTTTATGATAGAACAAATACTACAAATCAAATAAGGATTGAATATAAAAAATTAAAATGAGGCACCAAGAACCCCACCAACGGTCTTCCAAAGGTTAGGAGTATAGTGAATGAACAATGAAAAATATTCCTCAGCAACAATGTAATTTTTTTAGATCACAAATATATTCTACCTATTAGATAAATGAAGAGGGAGAGAAATGTCATTGTAGAAGTGTGAATCTTCTCCAATTAGGTGCAGATACAAGGCAACAAATTAGAGGGTGGTTAACCTTTCACTCTTTAGGATTTGTGAAACCCAGTAGATAGATCCTAAAGAAACTCAAATGATGTCAAATAACATGGATAATGAAAACATAACACAACAAACCCACCCAAGAATCCTAACCACTATGATTTCCTAGCTAATTTTTTGTCACTAGTAGGAGAATCATAAAGCTACTTGATACTAGGTAGAGGTTGTAGACAAACTTATTATTACAACAAAGATATATCCAAAGTTATATCAAAGAAACCTCTAAAAGTGTGCGGGATTAAATAAAGGTATCATAAGGGGTCAGTACAACAAGACTTGATAAAACTAAAGGGAGTTTAATCATTTTAAATTCAAGTGCACCTTGTCCATTGGTTCAATCATGTAAAGTTGAGATGGAGTCAACAATAGCATAAGAATTGCTTCAATCTACACAATTGCAGCTTCAATTCCCAACAATTTAGATAATTAAGAAACCACATACACTAATATTTTCCTAATTATCGTAGCATTGCAACTTAATATCCAAAATATAGCAATATCTAAGTTTTTTTAGAGTAAATGAAACAAGAATTTCGCAAGGCTTTTATAATTAAATGCTTTGGTGATTACACATCTGACCTCTAGACCCAATTACCAAATGGCCATTACAATAATAAAAGTGAATACACTTCTAAATCAAATGATAGATTTTATTTAAATCCATTATCTCATTAATGACTCAACAAAAGATACATAGCTACTCTCTCAAACCTTTATTACAATGTATTTGAATTGACAACTATTGATCTTCACTCTAAAACCTAGAAAATTTCTGAAAATGAACACCAAAAACAACTAGACCATCAAAAGAGATCATAGATCCCACCAAAGATGGAAAGCTAAAATATGATTTGATGATGTAACTACTTCATAAATTTATACAATGGTATAATATTATATAATTGGGAATGGGAGGGAACTACATAATGTGGAGAACCAATAAGAGGAGAGGAATAAGCATGCATATATCACTTTAATGGATTCACCATGGATCATATGACAATTGGCACCTATAGGAATCTCATGAAAGATCCAAGGGCCCCAATTACATTACTTGAGAGGAACATATCATCTGAACAACACAAGAGAGGCCTCACACATGTGCTAGAGCAAGCAAACTGATTAAATGGAGTGTCAGATGGGGAACAAAGGTCAAAAAAATTGGTCATCAAAATATTACAAATGTCACAATGATTTTATCTTAAACTAAAACCAATGTGTATCCATCTTCATAAGCTTTCCAATGGTACCATTCTAGTCTTTCTTGGAGCTCTATGTCAAAAATTATGAGAAAAAAATGATCCTATGGTCATTTTAATAGAGTCTCCTAGTTTGACGTCCTTGAGCCAAATTTTTCATTCGAATAACCTGTCAATTTTAACCCGGTGCCACGTATATGATAGCAGTTCACTATTTTTTGCCACATGTCCACCTTGTCACACATTTTAATCTCTAAATTCTAAGATATTAGGATCTGTAATCCCCTTTGCCCACCCATTTCTAACCTCTGAGAGAAATGACGGCTCATGATTGGTCCATGTGGACCAATCATGTGTACTCAGTGCTCAGGGTCACTAATATCCATGGGCTTAATATACTCAATCTCGGTGACCAATGACTTGCCCTCAAGTTCTTGGGATTTTGAAAGCCTTAAGTCTTTAATCCATTGCCACTTTTCTTAACCCCTGTGAATCTTAGTCACCCATGATTGGTCCATGTGGACCAATCACGTCTTTTTGGTGCTCTGGGTTTCCTCATAATCTCGGGGTTTCTCGAAGTCTCGAGCTTGCCTTAGACTCTCGTAGTCTCAATATCCCAAACTTCATTTCCTTTTCCACTTTTGTTTGAGACCTCGGCCCTTAGAGACCACAGATTGTCGTCAATGGTCCATGTGGACCAATCACAACATTCTGTGATATCAATCCTTCTTTACCTTAGTGGATTTTGTTGGAATTCTTGAGACCAAGAATTGTGACACGTGTCCTCATGTCCACTCAATCAATTTGGACATGATCAAACACTTAGCCAATTTTTCTCTTTGATCCAAAAGGCAATTTGAGTGGGGCCTTTGCTCCACTTAATAAACTAAGTGCTCTCAAATATAAACCCGATCGAGTTCCTTCCCCTAATTGAATATGAGTCTAATCTCTGAGTGAAAAACAAATGAGGCCACCATGTGATCCTTAAACCCAATCTTTTTGGATTTGGCAATCTATTGATTGAAGGAAAACAAGGAGGAGGACATCAACAACCCGTCGTGAGACCAAAATGTGTTATTTTGATCAAATATTCCCTTTTTCACCTGTGTGAACTCTGATCTAGCTTGTGCAAGAAATTTTTATTGGTTATGAGATGGAAGGGTGATTGAAATGCATGAATGATCATGATCAAACGCCAACTTTTAAATTTTAAGGCCCCAAAATGAGGTGAATAATTTCTGAAGGAAACAACACCTACTAAGGGGTTGGTGGTAGTGGATTTGTTATAGTTGGATTTTTTACCCGTAGTCATCTAACCATATTTTCCATTTGTCTAAGGGATCTTAGCAATGGGATTCGAAATGAATTTTTTATGCACTAATAAAATTGGACAATCCCGAATATTTTTCTTAAATGATTGACATCTAAAGCAAGTGTTTGGAAAGTTAATATAAACCACCCTTTGAGTATAACAGAAATATCCCACTTCAATGGTGATAGACTCCTTGAGGTCATGGGAAATATCTACTTCTACACAAACATTCCTTTGTGATCATGCATATCAGAACTTAGAAGGTTCCTTATAGATGACACAATAAATTGAGGAAGTTATGTGGCCAAGAAAATGTCAACACGGCATGGGAAGACCAAAGAACTCAACTCATATGGATACCTTGAGGGATATATGTTCCAATACCACGAAATATCATGTCCATGGGGATAACATGAGCAAAGAAATTTAAACATAACAAGATGTGGAATTTTGTAGAATGATCGCAGCATGTGTTGAGTTAGCAAAATGAAATAAAAAACCTTTGGTCACATTTTATACGGTGTCTAAATTTATGCCATGTTGGGTCCAGGAATAATGAACCTAGGGTTTGAGAATGATTTGGAGGGAATCATCCCATAAAAAATAACCTATCAAAAAAAAAATTCAATCCATTTACATACAACATCAAATTCATAAACAGGAAAAATCAAATCCTTGAAAGAGGTATTACCTCATGAAACTCCTTCACAAAAAAAAAACTTGCTCATACTTCCTTAGAGGTGCTATTAAAATCTATCACAGTTTCGATATTTGGACATTGGGTTTGGGTAGCCATATAAAAATTTCATCCATGGATGAGGTTTCCTAAAAGGCCTAAAAAAGTGAAACAACATTTGAAAAAGCTTCCTGCAGCAAAGAAAAGTATGAAAATATTTAAACCACTTTGACAATATTGGAAAAGTATATTCAATATGGTTTAAAACCAAAAATAGCTCTTGTGGGGAGAAGGGGTTGGGATTAACAATATAATTTACAATTTTGGAAAAAGTACAAAATTATTATTAAAGTCTCAATTAGTTTATATGGTGGGGATAAGTATTATTTAGGGAATTCGATGGAATTTGGTTTTGATCTCATCTCACCAAATCATGGGGTGGGACTTAGGTTGTTTATAGTGTTTTGTAGCCATGTTATTTGATTTAAAGGTTTGGTTTATTACTACAAGTGTGAATGTAAATATTTTATATAAAATATCATGTTGTTTAGTATCAATGACTTACTAGGGAGTGGGGATATTTGAAGATTTGGCGACTTTTAACATTTTCCACTTTGGAATTGAAGTTTTGATAGTATGTGGCATTCCCAACCTCTAAAAATTATTTTTTTATTCACTCCTGAAGTCTGAAAATTGTATTATAAGGCCCTAGTCCAAATTTTGAAATGAATTTCATTCATTCCCACTTCTTCGGTGAAGTTCTGAAATTTTTTATTTTTAAGTGAAGAAGCACCACCCCTTAATTTTTCACAAGATTTATAATATTATATTCTATTGTCATGGCTCCTCTTCTTTTTTTACTTTGGTATCAACCTTACAAACATATTTTCTTTGTGATCAAATTTTGCTTCAGTAAACTCTTCTTATGCATTCCCTGCTAGTTACACTTGTTCTTGCATCGTGTATCTTTCTTTATAATTTATTTTAAGCTTTATCCATGTAGTCAACATTTAAAACATAATCCATTTATCTTCCTCTACCTTTTCAATCACCATGGCTGATTATGTCCACCTCTGCTATATCCTTGCTAAAATTTTCTTGTGTCAAACCATTCTTCATGCTTGTTTTCTTCTTCCTCATATTCCTCTTTCTCACTTGCTCAATTATTTTCTTCTTAAAAAATTATTCTATCTTAAGTCAATTTGATATGTCTCTTTAATAGAATGCAAACACAACTTTCTCAACTCATCTTGAATGGACAGTGGAAGCCCAATCACACATTTGGTAAGCTTCTCTTTTTTATTCTCTCTTTGGCCAAATTGAATAATCAGATGATAGTACTTCTCAATATACTCCTTCACACTCAACTCCCTTTGCCTCAAGTACAACAAACTTTTCAACAAAAAAAATAATAGTAAATTCAAAGTATTCCTCTAATCTAGCTTTCCAATTTATCAACATTTTTGGATTCAAGATTTTGAAATATGTAGGTGTATCCATCCTAGCTAGACCTCCAATATTAGAAATAATCATGACCAACTAGTCATTTAATCAAGGTTATACTTCATATCTAAATATAAACTCCCCATCATCGCTATCCTCCTCAATTTTTGCAAAACATCCTCTCCTCCTATGTGTTTCCATGGCATTCACTCTTTCTTACATGGTCCTCACCATATCTACAAGGCTATCAACTTGAAGTGTGCGACCTCACTTCCTACAAGGATATTACAACCTTTTTGAGATATTGGTCACTACCATATTTTTTATTTTGATCTCATGACACTTAAGGATAATGTATGTATTGGCTCATTACATTCTTTCAAGTTCTAACATCAACCATTATGGAGATCTCCCTACCCTCTAGTGTAGAACCACCCCCTATTGTGTGCTACCGCAATGCTCGCATCTAGATTGCAAGCCATCTAGTTGACTTGGGGACCTCACTATCTAGCCTTTTTGAGATCCTACCGCCCAAGGATCTCACTAACATGTGAACATAAGCAAAGGGAATAACTGTAATCTTATTCCTATCTGTGCCTGGTAAAACATTAGTTTTGTCACCTTGTAAAACCAAAAAGGGTGTTGGTTTTACCCGGCTTGTCATTTGCTAAAGTCTTCTTACCGTACTTTTAGACATTTTCCAATACAACTTATGTATTCATATTTTAAACAATACCAAAAATAGTGTAGGTCACCACAAAGGGCCAATGAAAAGTAGTATGGATGTCATTAGGATTAGAATGCTCAACCATTAATGGAAGCTCAAAAATGTAGACATAAAAGCAAATAAAGATATATAGTTTTATAATAGGAATGGAAACACCTAACAACAAATATTTATTGATCTCTTCATTGATAGAATTAAACCTCGCAAGCTTATCTCAAATTTTGTTTCAAGCTCAATTCACTTCAAATATACCTTATCCAAGTGTATCCCAAGGATTTCCCTAAGAGATATCTCATCCAAATATAGCCCAAGGTCTCACCTAACTAATACCTCACCCAAGTTTAGCACAAGGTGTCTCCTAAGAGATATCTAATCTAGGTATATCCCAAGATATCAGCTCAGAGATATCTCATACAGATATCACCTAAGATATACCTTACTCATGTGTAACCTAAGGTGTCACCTTAAGAGATATCTCATCCAAATGTATCCCAAGATGTCAGCTAATCAATTATTCACCCATTATGAGATATTCATCTATTTGTAGATCTCATTATGCATCATGGAAAATATACAACACATTTCCAATAATCTCCCACTTGTTGAATACTTTCCATTGGGGTCTTAGATTCATACTTTAAATTGATAAGGGTAGTTATACCCATTAATTTGCACCAAGAAATCATCTTAATACCCACATTCTTTGTCAAAGAATCAATACTACACAAAGTGTGAATAATGTCATTTTTTGGGGTCATTTTTACGTCATAAATTGACTTATTTGGTGTTTTTGGCCATGTTTCTTTGAGAAAACGTGTCATACATTGTGAAGCACCCACACATGTGGGACCCAAATGCATGACCAAAAAAACTAGGATAGTTTTTTGACTTTCATTTACTTGATACAACTATGAGACACCATAAATGGTCACAAGAGATTTCTCAACACCACAAGCAACATTTACACCAACATGAAGAACATGCAAATGATATGACAACACCAGATGCACATCAAAGCCACACTATTATGAATGAACACGTACAAAAACGAGACCCAACATAGTATGAACATCACGAATGTACCCTTCCACAGAACCACCTTTTCATGGTTATTACTTATTTATAATCATGTTTCATTGTTCAACCTCAATGGTTTAAAGAGCACTTAACATGAACACGTATGTTTTCCTTTCTTTTCTATACCATGTTTTTTTAAGTTTGTTTAACACTTAACTTGTAATGGCTACATCCAAAATTAGTTAGTTTAGCTTATTGTACACAAATTATAAAACTCGATTGACCATTATAGGAATCTCAACATTTACACATCATAGGATTAGATTTCCAAAATAGAAACTATGTCTCCTTTTCCAATTGTTTGCCTTCACAAAAATCAAAACACTACTACTTTCACATCACAAGAAAGATCTATTAAGTTTCAAATATGCTTCATATAGCTTATAATTTATAGTCTAACATCCCAAGAGTATATTCACAATATCAAGGAGCAAGCTACAAACTTTGTGTACAAATAGAGTCTAGTGGGGTATCCATGAATAACCTAATCATCCTTGTGTTCCCAAGTAGTTACAATATCTTCCCTTCTAAAATTGTTTAGTTCTAGAAAAACTATTCTAATACATACTAGAAATATCGTTCTAAATGTCACCAAGTGACATTATGCCTTGCATCAAGCGCCCTATACACAACATACCCACAAGATAAATCCCTACTAGGTTCATGGGGAAGAAACACACAAACTCTTACATTTCCCTAAGACTTTAGGACTACAAAAAATACTTTAGATCTAAACATAATTCCATGCTTACAAAAAAGGACCCTCCTATCGCTTATAGAAAATGTCCTAGCATATTTGTTCTATCACAATTCCCATAAGTGGTTTCGCATATCTAGATGTAAGCAATCATATTCTTACGGTAACAAGGATTTGAGATCCTATCTCCTTTTGTGAAGTTAAACTACTATCATCCAAAATGATAGGATGCATTTTGAGGTACACATGGTCATATGAATCCCATCTTTGAGAAGGAAGGTCTCAATATCAAATTACATGTTCCTGTAAGGGCCAACTCGGCCTACAACTTGGAACAACAAATGGATTGCCAAAGATTTAAAAAGAGGTGGTTTTCCATGGTCCGCTTTGTTTCTAAGCTCAACATTCTAGAAAAAGAAATGCTATAAAAAAAACCCAACATAGGTTTTTCTCCCCAAGACTCTCTAAAATAGGTGCTAGGATTACTTCTCTCCCTTTAGAATTCAAGGGATCTACACTCGATACAAGTTTAAGTTAGAGAAAAACATCTTCCCCTAGGTTAATTAGATACAAGATGAGGTTAATGGTGTCAACCATGAGGTTTAATGTGTAGGAAAAGTGGTAAATAACTCCACTCGCGTCTCTTAGATATCTTAATGAGCTCGTTCAATGTGTAAGACAAGATACGACAAGTTATGGGTTTGAGTCTTTTCTAAAGAGGGTAGGGGTATTGTAAAACTATACAAGACTCGATTAAGAGAGAGATACACAGTAAAGGTTAAAAGCACGGTTCCTTTGGATAGTTTAGAACTAGAAAATTTGTACAATCAACATAAGTATTAAGGGAGAAAACAATAATTAACATTATAGAAGTTTGTTTCAAAACATCTAAACCTTAAAACAACTTACAAACTCATAATCAAGATCATACTGAAATAGAATGTTTGTTTTCCAATACACCCATTTAACACGAATTTCTTATTCATCACAATTTATCAATAAATAACATTCATGTTCATGAAAATAATGATGATACATTTACTTAATATTACATGTATATTTCAATGGTATTGCATACTACAAAAGCACGAACAATGCTACCATTTTCTTCTTGTCTGCGTACCTGCAACCATCGCATGGTCAGCACAATTGTAGGCATGGCATCAAACTACAACCAAGCACAGTTTGTGATTTTACAGTTCTCTAATAATAATGAAACTATATTTAACACACTTTCCCAGAAGAGTAAGAATTGCAATGTCATTTCAATTCATCTCCAGAGCTAATGAGAGAGAGAAAGAGGAGAGAGAAACCACCATTGTTCCACATTCAATATCTTTTCAAGCAAGTGTCACAGAAAGTTTCCTACAGTCATGTATTTGTGTTTACCAAGTTTTTTATCGTTATTTTTCTTAGATAAGTTCATATAACATTTTTCGCCAAGTAGTAGCAAGTTTCCAAAAGCATCAAATTTAGACAAGTTGCTCAAAAAACAACGTTTGAAAACCATCTTCGAGACTCAAACACACAAGGGAACAAATTCTTATCTATTTCCCTATATACAGGGAAACACTCAAAGCTAGAAGAACCCCAAACTGGCAAACAAGATTTAAATGGCACTCGTTTTTCCGGAGCTATAGGGCATAAATATACCCAAGCGGCATTGTCACCCAACGACCGGAGGCCTATAATTCCTATCAAGAAAACTAGCTTGCGGGATGTTTTAATCTAAACTAAAGGCTTTTAGTAATTGTCTCGTAGAAATATTATAGGTATGCGGAAGCCAAAATCTGTTTCGACACCGAAGGCCAAAATGAAGGGTCAAAACCAAGCTACATTTTTAACTTTCAGCAGTTGTTTAAAGTTGCCAAATAGCCCGTGGGGCTCCTAAACGCATTACGAAATAAGTTCAAATAGACATCCAAGGAACAACCTAGGGTTCGATTGGACACTCCAGATGACAAGGTACAAGCTAAAGTTTGTTTTTCCCATTTCAGGGTTTGTAAGAATATTTTGCGCCTCCATGAAAATAGATTTTATGAACATTACACAAAGTCAAAAAAATTGGTTTTACTAAGTTTCCTATTTATCCTACTAACCATGTGGTTTCCAAAACCAAATCTAGTATCGTAGTTCATCCATCCATCTTACGATGTAAAGCAGAGAATAGTGTTTACATTCATGGATACTTGACAAGTGCATACCAATCAAATGCACACTTTGCTATAGGAAACACATTTTATTTAATTTACCCAAAATTTACTTTTCTTTAGTTTGATTTACAGCTCCATTCAAATTAAGAAAACTAAAACATTAAATTATGCAAAGATAAAGTGAGATGACCATGCTTGTGCAATAATCGAAGCGATACGAGGGACTCCAAAACAATTGCACATGCACAAGATATGAGTTCACCACCAGAGCATCCGTTAACCGGTTTAAATGCATAGTGAAGTTTGCCCCATTCGTGCATCAAACAAACATTGCCTTCATTCATGTTTTGAGGTTGTCCGTAACAGTTGCAAAGCTTTTATTTGGCCACACAAAGCGAGAACGCTGACAACAATTGTGGAGGTTGGCTTCATGCATTTGTTTTTGAAAAAAAAAAAAAACTCAAAATCCTTTTTAACAAACCCATTGAGTGTGCATCCCGCAGTCATTGCTGTCCGTGAACCCACATTCTTTCATGTGTTTTTTGCAAACAGTTCTCATGCATCAAGTATGCCTCCACATTTAGAAAACCTGACTAATTGGCACCAAACAAAACGTTTAAAAAAACAAATAGCTTCTATGAAGCTTTGATGGATTTCCCTGTGTTGTTCTAATTTTCCCCATCTTGGCGCAGGCTGGAAAGATAGCAACAAAGTTTAAGGGTGTGGCTTCAAACCTGCCAATTTGTATTTGATTGAAAGATTCCAAAGCCGTTTCAAAGCATCCTTTTTTGTGTGTGCAGCGTCCAGCAATATTTGCAATCCTAGTGTCTCCACATTACTTCAGACATCGTATCAAACAGTTTACAAACCCTGCATATGCTTCCACATTCTACATAACTAAAAAATAAGACGTCCACTAAAATTTCCCCACTCCATTTTGTTTAAATCTTGCAATCCTCACAGCCAACGAGACCACAGTTTTGGAGGCATTTGATCAAACAGTTCGCTGGAAAGATAGGGGAGAAAAATACTAGACACAGACACGGCTAAAATAAAGCTCATATGGCCTGGTAAAGGAAGATTCCACCAACAAAACAGACACAAAACAAATAAAAACCAACCTTGCCAACAATTGGCAAAATCCTCAAAAGCCCAAATCCCAAAATCCTCACGCATGCCCAGAAAGCTCATTAAAAACAATCTCACATTATCACAAATTTTCATTATTCTTCCTTAGAAAGAGTTTTGGCACAAGCCTCAATGGTTTGGGAGAATTTAGGAATATGAACAATATTTTAAGTTTTATTTAAATTTTATGGTTTAATTTATTATTTTAAAAATTACTTTAAACAAACTTCAATCGCTTCGGGCACTCACTTATCGCGTAAGTATCTTCCATTGAAAATTTTGTGGATTAGCCTGATTGATATCTCCATACGATTTAGTTAGATCAATGTTACATTACAATTATAAATATCAAACTTCAAGCATCGAAATGATCCTAAGCTAGATAAATCGCAAGAAGAACGAAACCACCGCGCAAGACGAAGACATGCCATGGGTTTGAAAGTGTTAGTCCGCGAAAGGACAATTTCAAACTTATCCCTATTATTTCAATATCTCAAATTATCAATTTATTTAATTGCTATTTTTATTTTACGGTTGCCCCAAATGCGGTCAGATGACCACCCGACATGAGCATTCTTCAACAATCCACACAAACCGTCATGGCTGGAATAAGGGAAAATTCCTACAAGCTAGAGGGGCACTACACATTTTGTCACCAAAGTGACGCAAATACAACGCATCTAGATATTTATAATTGCATCGCATTAGTGCCACCAGTGTGCCACCCTTAAATGACAATAAAATGCATTAACAACATTACTAAGTGGCATAAATGTGATGTAAATGTTTTTCCATAAATTAAAAAAAAAATAAATATATTAATATAATTAATTTTAATTACAAATATTGTAATTACGAATTATTATATTATTATTATTTACAAATATTGAACAGTATATATTAATATATTTATATTATATTGTATAAATTATTTTATATTTTTTATGTATATAATCATATTGATGTACAGTGAAAATGTCCAAATATTATGAATAATAAAAATAAAGATAATATTTCAATTCAAAATGTTTTGTACAATAATATATAGCAGTGTAATTTCGAGGGAGTACTAAAAGGTCCCTTTCAAATTACAAAACAAATAGCTATGAAACTACATCTTAAACGTCCTAGTGATTAGCCTCATCCTCCTCCCCCAATCATCACGATCTTCTTGCTCTTCATGATCTTGATCCTCCTTGTCCTCCTCGTCATCTTCTTCCTTATCATCCTCGTCATTATTATCTTCCTCATCATCATCATCGTCCTCTTCTTCATCATCCTTGTCCTTCGCATCATCATTTTCGTCCTCCCATTTTATTTTACCCTACAATACATGATCATAAAATTTTTAAAGTGTTTAATTTTAATTTACAATTTACGTGTATAACAAATCATACACTACATGTAGATTACTAATCAAAGTAATTATCTCACGCCCATTCATTGATTAAAGATTGTTGTATTAATGCCACACACACTTTCTTTATTGTTTGTTTCTTATAGCACTCTTCCTACGAACACAACTATATGATAAAATCACATATATTAATAATTTATATTAAATATATATAAACAAAACAATATACCTCTATTAATAGCTTATATAGAACTTTCAAATTTATTAGTAAACCTCTTCTAAGTTTTGTTGGCCCAAATGATGAGTCACCAATAACCCTTTTCAAACTCTTCTTTCATACTCCTTTAACACAATACTTATGTTACCTATATCCAATTAATCACCTTGTTATAGAATTACCTTTGCATTTTGATCATATGTCATAGTTGTTTGTTATAAGACTTGAATGGCGAATAGAAAATAGAAAATATCAAATTAAAGAAAGTGTGTTTATCAACCGAAGTGCAATACTTTATATAGTCCTATCGACAGTCCACGGGTCAACATATATTATTGATTTCATTAACTAACCTACAACCCTATTAGTGTTCTCTGCTAGCCACTTGTCACACAAACCAAACCAAATATCTCTCTCTATTTCAAGAGGTCAAAGATGTATCATCTCTTCTTCTGTATTTCCTTACTAGTGAACCTACAAATTATAAATATATATAATTATTTAAATAATATTTTAAAAAAATTAAAAATTTGTATTTATCCTGAACAATATAATTTTTTTGAAATAAACCAAATTATTTATTAAAATTAGCTAAAGAATCATTTTTAAAAATATTAGTTTCCTCCAATTTCACCTTTAACTTATTTTTAACATCAAAAGATAGATTAAAATATAACTAATTAAACTTAGTTTTAGCATAAAAACTAAAATTACTTATTCAAAAAATATATTCCAATATAACGTTATTAAAAATAAAAGGCTTGTCAGTAGCCCATAAAATGGAAATGTTATTAGATTTATGAAAAAAAAACTAAAATAATTTTTTGATGAAAACAAAAAATCTTCCCTATTAATATAATAAAAAATTTATTGGGTGCATAGTACATAATCCATAGTCTAGACTATAATGAAATTACTTAGATCTAAATATCAATAGCAACAGAACACCAAATAACACCAAAATAAATAGAATAGATCACAATATGCAAGTAGAATGACTTAGCCACTTTGAGGACATAACCTCTAAAACATACAATAAGACTTGAGTGCTCAATATGATGTTCATCTATGAGTTACAAGTGTTATTGTTCAAGAGTATACAAAACCTTATTTACGTGATATAGGCGTTCCTCCCATGTCTTGTTGTATAATTAAGATATCATCAAAGAAGACCAAGACAAACTTACTCAGAAATGGACGAAAGATAGAATTCATTAAACTCTAGGATGTAGAAGATGCATTTGTAAGGTTAAAAGGCATTACCAAAAATTTGCATTGGCCTTTATGCATCATAAATCTTGTTTTATGAATATCCTCGTCACGAATTCTGATTGTATGATGTCCTGAACAAAGATCTAATTTTATAAAATAAACAACACCATGTAATTCATCTAGCAAGTCATCAATGACAATAATAGGAAACTTATCATTAATCATGTATTTTTTGAGCTCCTTGTAGTCTAGACACATGTGCAAAGTTTAATCCTTCTTTCATACCATCACTACTGAAGATGAGTAAGCACTTTGGCTATGGAAAATAATACCCACTTCCAACGTCTCTTGTACCATCTTTCAATCTCACTCTTTTTATATATAGGTACTAATAAGGTTTAATATTGGGTGGTTGGTTGTCTGGTACTAACTGAATGATGTGATCATGATCTCTTTTGGGAGGCAACCCTTTCAACATATCCCCAAAAACAATTGAGTGATCATTAATAATTTCTTGTAAATTTGATGGTATATGACCTTTTGATAGTTGAGATTTTATTGAAAATAGTTGTGCCACAAACTCATCTACACTCTTCTTAAGCATCTTTTGAATTTGATGAGAACTCACTAACTGTGGATTTTTTGTCTTCGTCCCGTGTAGCTCAAAAATTCTCCTTTTAGAGTGGAAATGCATGAAAAAATACTAGAATTTCATCTAAATTATTCCCAATGTAGCAAGCCATTAGACCTCAAACAAAATGTCTACGCCTCCCATTGAAATGGAATACATGGGGCTATTTAGCATGTAATCTCCCATGGATAGTTGAATCTTATGGCACTTTCCTAAAAAAACTAAGTTTACCTCCATCTGTAACCATGACTTGAAACTTTGGGGTTGGATAAACAAAGAAATTTAAGTGCAAGGCCAACTTATGATTGATGAATTTGTGAGCATTTCTAAAATCCATAATACAATCACCCTTTGTTTCTTCACAAACCTGGTAACCTTGAGGGTTTGTGGGGTGCTAGTGCCTAAAATTGCATGGCAAGAGATTGTTGAGATATTTTATCCTCAATCTCAAGAGACACTTCCTCTTCATTGGTTATTTCATCCTCGTCATCTTCCTCAATGGGCCCTTGAATGTAGAGCATTTTCTTCTTAGAAAAATTATGTTCCTTGCTCCATTTTCTATAACAATTGTAACATAGAATTTATGGTCAATTATCTTCAATTTGTTGAGGATTCAATCGGGTAGGTTGGGGAAATGATTGTGTTAGAATCATACATTCCTTGTGAGTAGTGGGATCTCCCCATTTTACTAGATATATTTCCTCTACCCAACGACCAACTATCACAGATTTTGATATCAACGTTGGATTAAGAAGGTGAACATCAAGTTGGATGTCATCCTTGAGACCACCCAAGAACAAATTATTTTGATTACTCTCTGAGATGTTATCCACATGTAAAGAATTTTTTTGGAATTGTTGGATATAATCCATGACTGACCCCGTTTTTCAAAGCTTCGCTATTTGGCTGAAAGAGTTCTCGGTAACACTATTATTGTAGTGTGTATGGAGCTTATACATTAACAATGACCATAAATCATAGAGAGCCTTCTTTTTCTTCTACTACAAAATAAACTATTCTGGTTATAGATACAAGGATTCCATTACCACATTTTTCCACTTAAAACTTGATGCACATAAAAAAAAATCCATTTGGTTGATCCATGTGATTGGATCATTCCCATTGAATTTACACATTTCCACGTTTGGAATCATGTTTCTCCATTGGCTAGAAGATCCAACACAATTGGGTTGTGTAGAAGATCCACCCTAGTTGGGATGATTTGGAATTGAGTGTATATTATTTGAGGATCTTGTGTGACCTGAATGGGAATTCGTGAAAGAGTCATGAATGAATTAAGGGCCACAAAATCACTTTTCAATGAGTGCAAGCTATTGTAAAATTCTACCTTCAATTCACACTTCATTGAATGGAGGCTATTGTTGAGGTCATCTTTATTCACCATGTTTTTAATGTTTTCCTAAAGTTGGTGGACTTCCTCCGATACAAGAGAAACCAAAGACTCGTCATTCATATATTCCTTGTTTGGAGTCATCCTAGGAGTTGATTCTCCCTTCCCTTGGCCTCTGATTTTCATGCATGTCATAATGTAGGGGTTGGCAATTAGGGTAGCGAGATTAGGGTGGGAATTTAGGGTTTGGAGTTTCTTATGAATTTTGGCCAATTACAGAAAACCTAGAAAACAAATCCTTTCTAATTTTATGTAAGATTTACGAGAATGTAAAGAACTTTGAAAATTTCCAAATTTTGTAGCCTGTAGAGAAAATTAATGGAAAACACTAAAATGGTGATAAATTTTACAAAAAAGATCCAAAAATCCTAAACATACTTGAGTGACTTCGCAACTTCAGTAAAAACATTGGCAGAGAAATTTGCTAGAGTTTTTTTAGATACAACTGAATCATCAAAATTAGGGTTTTAACCAAATTTTATCCCAAATTGAAGATTTTAAACCACTTGTAACGAAATTACTTAGATAGATATCAATATCAACAACAATAGAATGTCAGATAACACCAAAATAGAGAGAATATATCACAATATGCAAGTAAAATGACTTAGTCACTTTGAGGGGTAACCTCTAAACCATACAATAGGACTTGATGTTCATTTATGAGTTACTCAAATATATACCATATTATGCTATGTAAAGCATAAATAAATAAGTTATGACATATTAAGAGATTGTGTTAGCCACAAGTCGGCCATGTATAACTTGATACATGATACCGAATCAAGTGCGTAGCATATACTCCACTAATTAACTAAGAAATAAAACACAAAATTAAAAAGTGTTACAATACATATTTTAAAATATATATATGTAATTACTCACAATATTATAAAGTTTTAATTTTTATTTTTCATAGATTACATTTTAAAACATAATGATTGAATTATTGTTAATTGACAAACTCAAATGAAATGAATTTTTTGAAAAGTTATTTACATGGACAAAAATAAAAGAGAACAACATTAAACTAAATCTTGGCTACATACTTGGTATAGATGGAAGTTAAAAAGAAGAAACTCACTGAGAAGATGAAGCTTGCATTTTCCAACAAGAAAATCAGATATTCTAGTACCCCAATATTACTCTTTTTTTTCACACTAATCCAATCTCACATTTATCATGAAAATCTAAATGTACAACAAAGTTGTAAATATCAAGAGAAATCTTTTGAAATACGAAGAACAAAGATGTAAATTGGTTGAAAATCATAGATCCAACGAGTCATAGAAAGTTTTGTATAAGGTGGTCGGTCAAATTATTAAACTACCTATATTTTGAGAGAGATGGTTTTTTTTAATCCAAATAATATATTAAACTATTTTTTGTATGGAAATTAAATTTACTGCATAAATTAATGTACCACTCACGGCTTGAAAATTTAGACACTACATTCTAGTGAATTGTAATGTACCACATAGCCTTTAATTAATTTAAAAGTTGAGACAATGTTATATTTCAATTAAAAGTTCTTGCAATTCAAGTTTATATAAGTATTTATATTTGGGAGTATCTGCAAGGCTGTTAGTTTCTATTATTATGTTATATAGGAATTTTAAGATTTAGGTTTTTATGAATTTAAAATTGTATGCATTATGATGTTGTCTTTAAAATAAATTTATGATTTAAGAAATTAAAAATACATAAGAATAATTGTCTATTTAAACATATAATGTTAACACCTAATGGTAGCAACACAATAAGTTTGTAAAACAAATGTAAGTGTTAAAATTGGTTAGCTTAATTTTTTTTGGAAAGAGGGTAAAATGGGGGTTTTAGAAGGTCCCACAACCTTATACAAAGAGCCCAACGGCTAGATTAAACTTTCATGCTTACATAGACAGAAAAAACCCAGGAAAATTTCCAAAAAAAAAACAGGCAAAAGAGCAAAGCCCGAAGCAGAAAAACAACATCAGATGAGCTTCTTAAGCTCAATTACAGTATTCTTCACCTAGATAGACCCCGATTCATCAGTAAGCTAGTCCGCAAGCATTAACAATTCGGTGCAATCTTTGGTAATGGCCTTCTTGGTGTTTTCGGTGAAGTTCTCCCAAGCTTTGAGAACATAGAAAGAGTGTTTCAGCTTGGCCAAGATGGAAGTCACCAACTCCACATGACGGCCTTCCGACTGGTTCTCGGTGTCATTAGTAGAATCAGTGTTGGCCTTCTCAATGTTGTCAGAAACAAAGTCAATCCAGTTTGGGGCAACATCCATTTGAGCATCCTGGGGTTGGTGTCACGATCCTCCATGATAGTGTTACCAACATCCAGTTGGAAGTTAAGACCCTCCTCCTTGAGCTCCACCTCCAGGCCAATCGGGACAGAATCAAGAGAATCAGGATACAACTGAGCAAGCCCTAGCAGGGCGTCCGAGATGCGGAGCTCCGAGTTGGACGTCGAAGAGGAAGCAGTGAGTGCCACCGAAGCCGAACAGGGGAGGCAGGGGGAACAAAACCCGCCAGGATTTCGACATCGAAGTCAGAGTCGAAGGAGATTTGTCGGTAGTGGCGACGGCTGGCACGGTTCATTTTAAGAAACCTCTTAAAAATGAAAGGTGGAAAATACCTAACGAATATCCTCATAACCGGTTTCACGGGAAGGCAAATATTTTGGGCGTTTGACAGAAAATTTTTAACCTGATTTTTAAGTGGTGGGACAAAAGGTTGCAGACACGTGATAGAGATTTGTTGACACGCGTCAACAAGGTGGTTGATGTGCGTCAACAAACCTCATTGACGCGCGTCAGCAAATCTCTGTCGCGCGTCTGCAGCCTCCGCCATCTAGTCGCGCAACAAAAAAAATCTTTGTGTCACGCATCAAAAAACTCTCTGTTGCGCGTCTACTTCCTCCGCACTCCTGTCACGCATCAACAAACTCTCCCTGTCGCGTGTCAACAAACTCTCCCTGTCACGCCTCAACAAACTCTTTTTCACGCATCTGCAGCCTCTGCCCTCCTGTCGCGTGTTTACTGTACTTGATAATACATATGCCCCCAGGTGGTATGAGTGAGCTAATAGTGTTCTACCTGGAGAAAAATATAGGATTATATAGGGGATAGTTTCAAGGGTAGGTGAAGCCGACCCCTAAAAAAAATTAAACTGTAATTTTTAGGCGAACAGGTCACTGGCCTGTGCTAGAAAATTCACCTTTTCAATTTTTTTTAAAATGGAATATTTTCCATATTACAAATATTCACCACTAAAATTATCTCTGACGGCTGGAGGAGGGGTGGGAAGCGGGGGATGGAATGGGGGAGGAGGTGGACGTATGGCGGGGTCGACTATGCTTGGGAGGAAAAAGACTCAATTTAGCAGGGGAAGCGACAAATTTGAACAGGAGGTAGAGGAGGCCCTGATGCAGAATGGGCCCTTCACCTTCTCTAGCCAGGTTGATGGAATGCTCAAGCGATTGGAAAAGGAAAGCAGCCAAGTTGATCTTTTTCCCCCACCGTAAGTGCGAGAGGATGAAGAAATGGGGACCATAGACTAACCTGTAATGGCATTCGATGGTGAAGTACCTCATGATCACCTCGGCAACTCTATCCCAGGGAGGAAAGAGGGATTCCCGTATATAGCCCGAGGGGTACTTAGTTGGATTCTCCCCTTTGGTCATGAAGTCTTGGAGCTCCGTCTGCAGAGACTTCTTGAAATATACTGCCCCCGAGGAAGGAAGGCTGGTGACAAAAGTGAAGGCATTTATGGAGACAGTGAAGCAGGTGTTTCCTATCTGAACTCTGCCTCGTGACCAAGCGGCCAGAGCACCATACGAAACCAGTGCCAAGTAACATGACATCATTTCAAGGAACGTTGTGATGCCATTGTCGCTAAGGATGCTCCACACGTCCTGGTCCTCCTGCAACCCTGTGTATGAAGCGGGTTCAATGCGCTTGAGTTGCCCTCCCATTTTCAGAAAAGTGTGGATGTGGTTCGAGGTGACAATCTACGACTCGACTTTAATAAGCTCGCCCTAACTATGGGAGCCTTCCATGTCATCCATCCTTTTGAGACGGGAGTAATTATGATGTGGAATGGTGAATCCCAGACCTAGATCTGCACGAGTGCAGTAATACTCGTCATACGTGCTTTGCTCCGTGGAGCAATACTTTAAATTTATATGGAAATCATTACCACCGTCAAAAGCAAGAATGGAGTGCCTTTTTCCGAAATTGCTAACATATGAATCAGACTCCCATCCCCACGCGTTAGCTAGACAATGAGCAATCATTATGGGTAATTTGAAGGAGATTGGTAGATAAATTCTCTAACCAAGTTTGTTGAGAGTCAAGGAGGACACCAATGTTAGCCAAACAATCCGCCACCTTGTTTCCTTCCCTAAGAGTGTGTTGAAACTTGAGTTGCTGAAAAATTCTTTGAAGGATCCAAATGTAAGCAATAATGTTTTTAATAGTCCATTGACTTGTGTCATCCAAGTTGAGGAGAGTTATAATATTGAGAGAGTCACTTTCCACTATTAGGGGATCGTTGCCAAGTTTAAGACTCATCTCAGCCCTTTTAAGATTGCTAAGGCTTCAACACGATGATTGGTACCCAGGTTAAAATTGACTGCAATAGTAGCTTTAGGGGAACCATATAAATTTTGGAGGATAGCCCCCCCCACCCCCGACTTTCCAGGGTTACCCTTAGAAGCACCATCCGTATTAAGTTTCAACCAACCCAAAGGAGGAGGGAGCCACTTAACACCTGAACGAGCCTGGGAAGAGGATTTGGCTATGGGAAGGATCATCATCTGCTGACACCAGTCCTTGTGATTACATAGCTGAATTTTCTGCTGATATTTTTTCCATAAGCAACTATTGAGATTATCCTGGAAGAGAATAGCTATATGATTGGCCACCCTCTTCGGATCCCAACATTGATATTTGAAGATTCTCATATTCATTTCTTTCCATATACCCCAAAGGTCGTGTGGGAGTATGAGTTTCCAAGCCAAGGAGAGGGTCGGGTGAGTGAAGGGGGAGTGTCATTGTAAGAGGGTGTCATGAATAAAACTTGGGAAGGTCCAGACAACTCTAAAACACAACAAAAGCCCACTCCAGATAGCTTGGGCAAAGGGGCAGTGAAGAAGGACATGAGAGGAGGATTCCAAGGCTTTCCAACAAAGAACACATCGAGTGGGAAGCGAGAAGCCTCTCCTCTTTAAGTTCTCACCCGAGAGGAAAGTGTTCTTGAAGGAGAGTCAGAAAAAGAAGCCAATTTTGGGAATAGACTCTTTGGGCCAAATTTTAAAGAGGGGAGGGCCAACAATGGTCCAGGGCTTAGAGTAATAGGCAGCTTTGATAGTGAAGGCACCAGAGGGGGAAAGGGCCAGATACGTTCATCAGTGGGGGAGGAGAATGGAATATAGAGGGTAGAAAGGGAAGATCTTAACTGAAATAAAAGCTAACTCTGAAGTTCAATGATGCCCATCCAATCTGGAATATGCCAATAGGGGATAGAGTTCTAAATACTTCAGTAACCAGACACTTTCCTGCCATGCCTATTGATGAGGTTCCTTTTGATAGGTTCACAAATAGAGTTGAGACTCAAAGGTTTATCCCCAATCCACCAATCTGACCAGAAGTTAATAGACCTACCATTTCCCAATCTCCGCTTGGACCCGGAATGGAGAAGAGGAAGAGAGCTAGAAACCGAGTTCCAAATGGCCGAACTGCGGGGAGGGGATGAGAGAAGGAAGTATTCATCATGCATTAGGTATTTAGATCTTAGTAGCTAAGCCCAATGTGAATTACCTTGAGCAACTTCCGAGCCGATTTTAGCTAACAGAGCAACTTTCATATCAGCAATCTATCTTATACCAAGCCCGCCCAGACTTGTTAGTTTATAGACTTCATTCCAAGAGACCAGGTGAATCCATTTTTCGGCCTCAACCCCTATTCACAAAAAAAACTGGATTCCCTCAACAACAGCAATCACTGAGGCAGGAATTTTGAGAAGAGACATGAAGTAGATAGGTAGACTCTACATAGTAGCTTGGACCAGTTGAAGTTTGCCAGCTTGACTAAGAATGGCACCTTTCCAAACAACCAATTTTTTTTGGTATCTCTTAATGACAAGATTCCAAAAATTCTTGTTTTGTTTGCCTTTGAATAAGGGGATGCCAAGATAGGTAGAGGGAAAGTCCACAATTTTACAACCAAATATGTCAGTAATCCTTCTTTGAGTTTGAGCCGCGGTGTTTACGAAGGAGATACTACTTTTGTTGAAGTTGATTAATTGTTGAGAGGCATGTTGATAGTCTTCTAAAATTTCTTTCAGGGCATGAGCTTCAACCATCGAAGCAGCAATAAAAAGCAAGGTGTCGTTTGTAAATTGGTTGTGAGTGGCGGTAGGGGAGCTGGAAGTGATTTTGATCCCAGAAATGACCGAATGACTTTTGGTTGCCTCAAGAGCTCTGCTGAGGGAGTCCGCCATTAACAAGAATAGGAACGGAGACAGAGGATCCCCCTGACGAATGCCTCTGCTACTTTTGAAAAATCCTGTTGGGATACCATTTATGAGAATCGAGAAGCAAGGGGTCGCAATGCAAGACAAAATCCAGTTGCACCATCTGTTGTCAAACCCGTAACTTTTAAGAACTTGGATAAAAAAATTCCAACTAACTTTGTCAAACGCTTTTTGCATGTCTAATTTGAGGATCATCCCCATAGACTTCGAGTGATGGGCAGAGTGGATGGCTTCATGAACGGTGATGATACCTCCTTGAGTAAGGCGCCCACTAATGAAACGATTTTGATTCACCGTGATGAGGTTATTCATCAGAGGCTTAAGATGGGCTGCTAACATTTTGGTTGCGTAACTTTTAAGAACTTGGATAAAAAAATTCCAACTAACTTTGTCAAATGCTTTTTGCATGTCTAATTTGAGGATCATCCCCATAGACTTCGAGTGAAGGAGATTAGAATAAAAGGAGACTAATTCATTAGAAATTTCAGTGTTAGAGGTTAAGGTGTTACCTGCCGAAGTAAGCAACTCCTTGATTTTGTCCCTGCTTTTGTGCTTAGAGGTAGTAATGTGGAATAACTTGGTGTTGCGGTCTCCCTTCTCTAGCTAGAGCACCCGAGATCTCTGCTTCCAATAGGTCTCTTCTTCCCATAGGGTATTGTGGAAGTCACTGAGATTGTGTCTTTCTTGATTATCGAGTTGTTTTGTTCTTCCTTCAACCTCCATTAGAGTAGAAATGTCAGCAATTTCTTTTGTCAACCTTTGCTTATGATTTTTGATGTTACTGAACACCGTGTTCTTCCAGATCTTGAGCTGTTTTTTTATTTCCTTAAATTTGCTAGAGAATTTAAACATTTCAGATCCCTAAACTTTGATATCCCACCAGCTCTTGATGAGAGGGTCTTATTGATTATTTTCCAGCCAAGCAAGCTCAAATCTGAAGGGAGGATTTTTTATGTTCAACTTATTATTGGCACAGAGGATTAAAGGGTTGTGGTTTGAAGCCGCACGGGGTAAGGGGTTGAGAAATAAATCAGGGTAAAGTGAGATCTAGTCCACAGATCCTAAAGCTCTATCCAATCTGCTTTGTATGTGATTTCTGCCAACTTTGCGATTTGACCAAGTGAAGGACGTACCATGAAGGTCCATGTCAAGAAGAGTCTCCCACCTTATAAAGTCAGCCAAAGCTTCCATGATGTTGGGGTTAGGTGGGGCTTCTCCTTGTTTTTTAGAGGGGTATATAGTATAATTGAAATCTCCCATAATGATCACCGGGAGATTTCCACAATTCTTTATGAAATTAGATATGTCCTGCCAAAGTCTTTCATGTTGAGCTTCCAAGTTTGGGGCGTAAACATTGATTGCAATCCAGACAACATTAGAATCCACTTCTTGGAAGAGTGTGCATAGAAAATTTGGGTGTTGTAGAAGGCAGTCACCTTTGAATTTTTTGGGGTCCCAGAGAGTGCATAGGCCTCCCGAATTACCCATTGCGAGCTAAGAAGAAAAAGAAGCAGCCGACCAAATTTTCAAGAGACGGTCATCCTTTTTGAGTTTGGTTTCCCAAAGAATGATAATGTCAGGAGAGTGTTTAAATTTCATATCCTTGAGGACTCTCTATTTTTTGCAGAGAATTCAGCCCTCTAATGTTCCAAGAGAACACCTTCATTTCTTGGATTTAGATTTGTTCCCCACAACCATGGGGATGGTGCTATGTGTTCCTTTGGCCACATTCAGGGTTGATTCTTGCTACAGCTTAACATTACTTGGGATACACCCACGCACTTTCTCAGAGACAATATCAGGTTTCCTAAAACTATTGCGGGTCGTACGAGGATTCAAACTATCATCAAGGGATTGAGTGGATGGGGAGAGTAGGGAATTAGAGGGGAGAAGGAAGGGAGAACCGATGAAAGAGGGGTTAGCAAGGGGAAGCTCCGTGCCAAACTCGGGGAGGGGGGAAGGGAGGGGAGGATGTTGGAAGGAGGGGAGCAAAGGTTATCTTCCGATGAGCACGCACTTCATGAATAACTTTCTACGTGTCCCCAGATGCCCACATTTTACACACCCAAATGCAACAGTAAAATACCAGAATAAATTTTTTTTGTCTTACATTGATTCACGACACACAACCCAGGAAGGGCTTCAAGTACAGAACTCGACACACACGCGACAATCACATAAGGCATCGAATCACAAAGACACATGCAGAGTACATCGACATGACGATACCACACCCTTCCCAACGAACGAATATTAGCAAGGACCCCAACCACAAGAAACGTGACTTTAGGAACGGCGATCCCACGACAAAACATTACTTTAAATGTATTTTAGTTACGGCTAACTTCCCAAGATCCTTATTAGGTAAGCATGATTTTCTCCCTTTTTCCCACCTACATGTCCTGAAAATTCGTCTCACATTTCACTTATTGTTCGATACCAGTTAATTTTTCTCTTTACCCTTATGACAAATCTTCATAACTGACATAAGAATTCACCATATTTCAAAATGCCTATAAGATTCTAATTTTCTCATCCTTATGATAAGATTTTGCTTCTCAAACTTTTATTTAGTGCATAAAATTTACTCTTGCTACACGAGAGATTCTAACGTGATGTCCAGATGAGGTATTGGGATTAAGGAAGACATAGAGTCAAGATAGCTTCCCAAAAACCTCCATCGATCACGGAATAGTTATCTCGCTTCCAAAGCTAATACAGTTCAAAAACTTATGGACCTCCTTTTTATATTTATATATGTTTTGTTTGCTCGAAGTTTGGTCGCACCAAGATAATTTATATTCTTTGCAATGCAAGAAAAAGTTTAATTAAGGGATAATGACTCTAAGATTGACCTTAATCCTAACCTCAAATATCGTGTGCAACATCAAAAGATATGCTCTTATATCGCACTAAGGTCTCGCTCATAGGATTGTTGGATAATCAGGAGTTACAGTAGTATTTGGCTACCATTAAAAAAAAGATATATGGTCAGAAGAATTATAAACCATACACGAACCACAAGAGACACCTCCTAATCAGCGGAGGTTTGGTTTCTTCCATTATGCACTCAAATACCTATGCCTCAACTATATCAGAGTTTAAGGCAGGTGGACAAAATTATACTAAACCACATTCAAGGACATGCCAAGGTGTTATTCTGATAGAATCCAGGGTCGCACTGCTTAGTCGTTCCTTCGAACAAGGACTCATAAGGTGACTTCTAAGGTGATCTTCACCACTCAACCTGGTGTCAGACCTGAAGAGAGGACATTCTTCTCGCGAATGCCAAATCTAGAAGGAAACAGCAAACTCCAGATAGGTTGGACCATGACCTTCATAAATATGGGTTCGCGACACTGTCGCTAGACAAAAGGCTATGACGGTAAACTCCAACGAGGGGTTTTATTTACCTAACCTATGAGGTCTCATCAGATGCAAAGGTTAAGGTCGTTCTTCAATTTTAAATTTCTTATATGGTAGGAAAGGATCACATCTACAGGCAAGTCATGCACGAATATTTTATTAGGGGTTGAGTGTTCCCATTAAAACTCATTACTGTGTTTGCAAGGTAAGAAGGTAACCCTATAATATTAATTTAATCATTTATTAAATACTGAGAAGGTACTACAGTGTATTAACTTCGATTCCAATTCACTAAGTATAAACCAAACAGCGTTTTTGCCATACACAGCTAAAAATCAAATTGAGCTGGTGATTAGAAGTACATTCCATAAGTATCCTTAAAAACTAGCATATCATGCATGTTAGCAAATCTCATTTATAATTTTTCAGTAACAAGAGACTAAATTACACAGTTATTCATTTTACAATGACCTATAAGAGTTACAAAAATAATAATTAAATTTCACATTGCCTTCTTCGTCGTCATTCATCCACCTGTAAAACCCACGTGAGTATGATATCAGCGATAATTCGCTGGCATGGTATCCACCATAATCAATCATAATTGTCATTTTTCAGTTTCCCATTTACATCAGAAATTAATTACCATTTGCCAATCGAAATAAAAAATCTAGAAACATGTATTCATTGCATTTTCATTTTTCTACATTTTATAAACCCAGGAGAGAGAAAGAGAAGGGAAGAGAGAGAAAATATCATTTTTATCAAAGGTCCCAAAACACACAAAAAGTTTCATTATAGTGTTTTAAACAGTTATTTACGTGAGTAAAAAGTTTCTAGGGTGATTTGACAACCCTACGAGGGTCCGCAGCTTTCTACTTTTACATTTTCTCACTAGCTACAAAACGTACAAAACAGGCTCGGAGGCTAAGAAACTACTTCCAAAGGTTATCTTCCGATGAGCATGCACTTCACGAATAACTTTCTACGTGTCCCCAGATGTACCCCAGAATTCATAGTAGTTGACGGAATTGAAAAATAGCAAACGGTTTGCGTTTGGCGGTTAGTTTTCCGGGGCCACTGGTCATAGTTCACCTAGTTGTAAAAAGACAAAAGTTAGCTCGAGTGGCCCAGAAACCCGTGTCCAAAATGACATTCGATGGATGCACGCGTAACGAGACTCTTCCTACTAGTTTCCCCTATGTAAGGAGAGTTCATCAGAGTCGACGGGGCTGAGAACTGGTAAACCATTTTCGAATGGTGACAAGTTTTCTGGAGCGTCGAGACGAAACTGGACCAGTTTGACCTCGTCGAAACTGTGACCAGAGGCCTACCAAATGGCTTCACCAAACTATCCTGAAAAGTTCTCTTTCCTATACCGAATGTCCCATGCATTTGTCTAGTATAATCGCTAGAGGTTTGTGAAGACGGGAAGTGATTTCTCTTTCCAGTTTTCAAATGGCGATCCAAAACGAAAGCCAACTTTCTAATTTTAACGACTTTCTACTGTTGTAAACCAGTGTTACAGGGCTCCTATAAGGGCGTCAAAAGGATGACACATGATCGTTTCGGGTCAAACTAAAAAATCAAGGCGATTCCTCGTATACCAAGGTAACCCGAACGAAACTTCACATCTCGTTTCCAGAGTTGTGAAGGGTGCTTAGCGAGTCTCTGAAATAGAAAAATTTAACTATTTTAAGTAGGAAGAAGGTCATCTTAATCAATGGAGAGTCAAATTTGTCTGGTCGATAAAACGTTATTGAAGCGATCAAGAAGGATAAGAGTTTTCTATGTCATCTCGAAGCGAGGGTGATAGTTCTTGTTTTACAGTAGGCGAGTTAAATGACGTCGTGAGTTACGACACGACGATTTATTGTTTTGCAACAAGTTGAAGGAACAAATAACTGTATTAAAATTTCTAATACTTTAAAATTCTATTTATTTGCAAAAGAGAACTAAAACACGAGAGTTATGAGAGGTAAGGGAAGAAGGAGCATGCCTGGAGAACGAAGTCGGTCGAAGCCACAGGGTTGGGTTCAGTCTCGTGCTTGGGTACTTTGTCAACCAGATCACGAGCATCGCCAGCTCCACCGTTTGACATACATGTCTTCTGGATTCGACCCACCACTTGCTGAGCGTGATCAAAGGGTTTCTTATTGTTGTTGTTTGGATAGGAATAGATCTTCCTCCTTTTGTGCGTAGCCTCAAACCTTGTAACCATTAGACCAAGATATTTGAAGGCGTTTAATCAAACACTTCACATGCCTTAAGCATGCCTCCACATTTTGCACATTCTCATGTGCTCATCAAAACCAGCAACATAGTGATTAATTTTCGGCATGATTCTACAAGAGGCACTCATGCCAACGAAGTATTTACAACACTCATGCACTGAACATGCATGGCTGAAAGCCAGTTAAACAAAAATGAAGCTTACATGGTCAGGGTATGTTCCATAAGACCCACGTCCCTTGAGGCATTTTGTCAAACAACCCAACCACCTTTTAAAACAAATCCATTTTGTGCATACGCTGCCATCATGGCATTCCATGAAATAACATTTCTTTGAGGCATTCTAAAAGACAGTCAGCGCTCTTTTTTTTTTATAACAGACCCGTTTTTGCATATCCCGTTGTCATTGCAGTCCCCGGGAACTGCATTTATGCCACGCATTCAGGCAAACAGTTCACATGTTTCCACATTTTGGCAATGTATCTGCCAGGGCGCATGCAACTAACACATCTGACAAAAAAAAGAACTTCCAGGCGCTGAAATCTGGGCGCGCATTTTTTTGTAACACAGGCTGGGCGTATGCAGGTAAAAAAACGAACTCAACAAGTTGGAGGTCATTTTGTTACGTGTGTGAAACAGTGTGACTATCTCGAGAGGAAAACCCATGTCTTCTGTACACGGCCATACTCGCCCATGCCCGCCATTTTGTTGTTTGTGCAATACAGAAATCCATGTCTCCAAGAACGCACGGCCCTCCCTCATGCCTGGGTGGTGCGCCAAACAGATTTGGAGCTTCCTCCCTCCCTGACAGCAGCTTCTCCCTCTCCGACAAAACTAAAAGAATGAAAAACGACCCCCAAAGGAGCCCGAGCCCTAAATTCGCCCTAACCAAGAGTTCACGGGCTTCTAAATTTTAAAACTTTTATTTTATTTATTATTTATTTTATTTTTATTTTTAATTTAAAAAGAGGCATTACACAGAGGCTCTGTGGCCTATGCTTTTGAAAATTGAACATGCTTGTGGGATATATTCATATTCAATGCTTTGAGACCATGTTCTAAAATTCGATAGGAGATCAATCAATTTCAAGAGAGATCTACTTACATCAACGTTAACACAAAAACGAGCACAAATGAATCTAGTCTTGGCCTCAATGGCATGGTCTATTGTGATTAATGAACCCATAGAAAGACCAATACCTTCAATAACCACGGGGTGACATAGATCTAGAGGAAGGCCTGGAAGATGAACCCAAATTGGAGCCTGTGTCATTGTTTTAGTAAGCGGGTTGAATCCAGGAGACCATTTCCTGATATAGAAACCTCTTCTGCCAAAGAACCACGGACCACCTAGAAGAGCTCGAGAAAAATCCTCTTTCATGTTGAAGGAGAAGAGGAAAAAATTGTTTGGCATCGCAGCTATTTCCAACATACCACAAGGGTTCCATTTCAGCCGGGCCCATTTTTTAATGTCTTCGAGAGGGGGTCTGGGACCCATCATTTTGTCAATAAGGGATAGATCTTTGGATTCAGCAGCATCCTTCGTGGTGTGTGAAGGGATGTGGAGGGAGAGGGCCCCATCAGAAAGCACGGGCGGTAGCTTCTCCGAGGGGGACGTAGAGGAGGACCCCTCTAGAATTTTCTTCCAAGCCTCAGGGGGAGGCCAAGGAGACAGGCCTCCAGAGTTAGCAGGACAGTACTCCCGATCTGGACCAAGAGGGTCCAACATCAGAGCTAGCACCAGGGAAATAAGAATTCAAAAAACAGAGGGAGGAAAAAACGCAACAGCCAAAAATTACAATGAAAATGGAACAAAATTTAGACTAGGAATGTACCCCCTAGGCTTTCAAACTTTGGATGGTAAATTCTTTTATTATACCAGAGCTATGAACTGGAGTGGTGAAGGATCACTTTCTCTAAGTGGGACATGGAGGTGGGCTTGGGTCCTTAATGTCCACCGAGCGAGTTGCATTCAGATCACCACGTTATGTTCCACTTGGTTCACATGGAGAAGTTTGACCCCTGCCTCAATGTGTCTCCATGGCTACTTATTGAAAGTGTCCAATGGACTCAATGAGAATGGAACTTGGGTTGATGATTACAAACTACTTGTAACTCACCAATGAACCAAGACCTTGAGTAAAAAAATTAGACTAGGGATGTACCCACTAGGCGACATGTAAATACCCCACTCCACATGCCATGGGCAAGTCGGGATATGAAAGCCTGGGGGCTAGGTTTGAACCTGGGTTGTTGGCTCTACAGGCTAATTGCCCCACCAGTTCACCACAGGGTCATCCTCAAATTGGTTAACTTAATTATTACACAGTATGATGTGAATTTATTCAACTTAATAGTTTGGTGTGTCATTGAGAACGTCTATGTTAATATTACATGTCATAGTTTGTTTACTATAAATATTTACAAAAAAAATAGACTTATATCTATCACATTTACAATTTGTATTAATTAATTGTTGTATATGTGTAAGTTTTGTAATTGGTATGACTGTATATGATTAAAATGAGTAAATATAGGCTACAACTTGTCACGCCTCATCACTCATAGTGCACATGGAGATAATTCGTGCCAAGTGTAAACTAAGTTCATGTTCGCACTTACACTCTTGCTAAAACAAATAAGTAAACGTCACCCCACATGCAGTCTTATGGAATTTGCACATGTTGTAGCTTTTCTTATTAATGGATTGCCCCTTAAAAACTATAATTTATTTCCTACATTTGTTGGTGGTTGATCTCTGAATAATTTATTTACTAAAACTTATACAATTTCTCCTTGGGTTTACACAATTTACCCTAGGGTTTACAAAATTTATCCTATTGTTTTTTAAATGTATCCTACAGTTTACATAATTAATCATAGGGTTTTTAGAATTTATTTAGGGTTTGAATAATTTCTTTTAAATTCTTTCTTTTGGTTTACATAATTTCTCTTAGGGTTCCTAGGGTTTATATAATGTACCCTATGGTTTACATAATTTATTTCAGGATTTTAAAATTTATTTAAGGTTTAAATAATTTCTCCTAAAATTTATTCTAGGGTTTACACAATTTCTTCTAATATTTACATTTTACTTCATAAGGTTTACCTAAATTATTAATCAAATGTAGATGAAAATTTACATACATGTAATCTAGGATTTGTCACATACTCTTCTTCTTTCGGTGAAGGGTTTTCTTGCCTTAAAGATTTTAGTTTTTCTCCATGTGACTTTGTCGGTATGCCATTTTTTCAATGAGTTGTCATTTTTCCTTTATCCTCTTCCTTTCTGCTAGCATTTTTGTTTCCTCTCTTTTTGTTGTCCTTTTTTTCTTCTATTTTGTTCCTCCTCTCCTCTCCTCTCCCTTTTTGATTTCTTCTTTCCCTTTCTCATTTCCTATTGTCACTATTAAAACAAAATAAAACCAAAGTGGAGGACTATTTTTTGTCCAACTCTATGTTTTTTAAAGCAATGGATTAATGTGGTCCATCCTCTTTTTATTATAAAGTTATAGGTGATTGTGACACAAAAGTGATGTAAATTTGCATCATTTTATAGTGTCGCATGAGCGGCATATTATCATGTCATAATCGTGTTGAATTTTCTATCAAAAATGAAAAAATGAAATAAAAAACAATGTGAATTCAACAAAAATTGTCACATTATTCGCAGTATATGTAATAGTGAATCAACAATATTCTCATTTGTTTCAACATTTTCCAATAGTACATTCTTTCCTTCAAACATTTCTCAAATAAATGGTACTTCACATCAATATGCTTCATCCAAGAGTGATACTCAAGACTCTTTGCCAAGCATATTACACTCTAACTATCACAATCTATCCTTACAACATTTTTTAAGATACCATCAATTAAACTCAAACTTTATAGCCACGTTGCTCTCTTTCAGACATGAGTGGCTACCACTTACTCTGCCTCTATAGTAGATATTGCAACAATTGCTTGCCTTTTGCATACCAAACCTTTTGCTTCACCAAATAATTTAAACGCATGGCACTTATAAATAATTGACAATCAAGGTCTCCAACCTAGCCATAATCCACAAAACCATGCAAATTCAATGTCTTTCTTTCACCAAGATTTCCCTAATAACATATTTCATAGTAACATATTTCATAGTTAGAAGTCTCAAGTAGATACCTAAAGATCATTTTCACCCCAATCTAATGTTGTGTTTTGGTTTGGACACAAATTTTCTCACTATGCCCACTATGTGAGAAAGTCTAGTTTGGTATATATCATTGCATACATCAAGCTTCCAACAACATTAGCATAAGGGACTATATGTCCTCAATTTCCTCTTTCATCTTGGGACGCTATTTTGTAAATAGTTTTTGACCAACTAGAAAATGAGTACTCACAGGTTTTACTTTCTTCCATCCTAAATCTTTGTAGTATTATCTCAACTTACTTTCTTTAATTAAACCACAGTTTCAAGTTTACTTGATATCGTTTAATTTATGTGCCCAAAATAATTTTTGTATCACCTAGAACCTTCATATCAAATTGAGATGATAATTGAGACCTAACTCAATTGATCATGTCCTTATTATTAACATATCTACATACAATGATATGATAACAAAATTGTTTTGTTCATGTTTGAAATACACACAAGGATCAACATTGCTTCATGCAAGTCCAAGTCCCAATACATACATGTTGAATTTGTTATTATGCTTTCTTAGTGATTGTTCCAATCCATAAAGAGAATTATTCAACTTGCACACCAAGTCCTTCTCTTTCACTCTAAAACCTTTTGGTCTCGCCATATAAATTTCTTCCTCAAGCTCGCCATGTAGAAAAGTTTTCCTTACTCCAATTGTTATATTTCAAGACCAAAAGCAACAGCAATGGCTAAAATAAATCTAATAGAAGTTAGCTTAGAAACAAGAGGGAAAATATCACCAAAATCAATTCCATCTGTTTGATATAATCCTTTTAGCACAAAGCAAGTTTTATACTTCTCGATTTTTCCTTCTACATTATACTTTTTCTTGAATACCCATTTGCTTCCTACATGTTCTCTAGTAGGAGGTAATTTTATCGAGTCCCACATCTAATTTTTATCTAAGGACTTCATCTCTTCCTCCATGTCCTTCTTGATTTATTTTCATTTGAGCCAAGATCATCCTTCAATCTTGGGATATTCATCAATAACTGACAAAACTAATAATATAAATGCAAAACAAAAATTAGGTGAGCTATAGCTTCTAGTTCCTTTCTAATTTGTTCTGACCTCCTCAAAACTGGTTCATCTTCTACAGTTGCTTCAAATTCATATTCAGTTTTTCCCTCTTTTATTTTAAACATAAACATGCTCAAAAATTTCATTTGGTTTTTCTTCATTTTTCTTAATCCCCTTAACCTCTCTTAAGATTACATTATGACTATAATCTTCTTTATTTTTGGGTTCCATGGATTACATTGTTTTACACCATTAGGATATCCAATCAATGCACATTTAGCATAATAGTTATCTTAGTTCTTTTTTCCTTCAAAATATACATATAAGCATCACAACCAAAGACCCTTAGACATCAGATAGAGGGTTTCTTACCAGTCCATACATCCAGTGGAGTTTTGTTGAAAAAAGATAATGCGGATGATATATTGATCAAGTAACAAGTTGTTACTACTTCATCCCAAAATTTATCATCCAAACCCACACCATTAAGCATACTTATATCTTTTCCATCATAGTTTTATTCATTCTTTTTGTAACTCCATTTTGTTGTGTGTTTGGATTTGTCTTGTGCCTTTGTATTCTATGTTGTTTACAAAACTTCTCAAAAGCATTAGATTAGTACTCCCTGCCATTAGCACTTCTCAAAACCTTTATCTTCTTATATGTCTACTTTTCCAAACGAGCATTAAACTTTTCAAACTTATTATAAACATCATATTTATTTTATATAAAATATTTTGAGTCTTCCTTGAGAAATCGTCTATAAAAGTGACATAGTACAGAAACTTTCCTAGAGATGGAACCTTTGTAGGTTCAAATACATCACCATGCATGAAATGAAAAATCTCTAATGCTCTTTTAGCACTCTAGAAAACATTACTCAAGTTTTCTTACCAAAAACACGATGCTAAAAGAAATATAAATCTAAAAAGAAATCAAATTTTCCTTCAACCATACCATTAGTTTTTAATGCTTGAAGGCTTGCCTCTCCAATATGCACCATCCTCTGATGCCACAACATTGTCTTTTCTACAAAGGCCTGATCTAAAATATGAGTAGTACTCCCCGCCATTAGCACTTTTCAAAACCTTTACCTTCTTGTCTGTCTAAATTTCCAAATGAGCATTAAACTCTTAAAACTTATTATAAATATCATATTTATTTCAGATAAAATATTCCTAAGTCTTCCTTGAGAAATCGTTTATAAAAGTGACATAGTACAAAGACTTTCCTAGTGATGGAACCTTTGTACGTCCAAATTCATCACAATGCATGAAATGCAAAATCTTTTATGCTCTTCTAGCACTACTAGAAAACATTACGCAAGTGTGCTTGCCAAAAACACAATGTTCAAATAAATCTAAATCTAAAAGGCAATCAAATTTTCCTTCAACCATACCATTAGTTTTTAATGCTCAAAGGCTTGTCTCTCTTATATGCACCATCCTCTGATGCCACAACATTGTCTTTTTCTATAAAGGCCTTCTCTAAAATATTTTTAACCTCGAGAACAAAGCTATTACACCCATCACTTAGAGTGCTCATCTCAATCTTGAACAATGTTCATGTACAAGGTCCTCTTGCCAAAACCAGAGCTTCAAGAGCCATCTTACAACTATCCTTGTTAAAGGCTACCTACACACCCACATCATTGATCTTTATTATAGAAATTAGGTTTCCTGCCAAACCTACAATGTGTGAAACACCAAGGAGGGTTAAAACACTTCCACCTTTAAACATCAACTTGAATCTTTCTCGACCTATAATTTTATATGTCAAGTGGTCTCCTAGGAATACAACACCTCCATTAATTTTTTCATATTTAGTGAACCACTCCCTATGGGGAGTCATATGAAAATATGCAACCAAGGCAAATAATCTTACATCATTATATGCATATGAGATTAAATTTTTCAAGAATAAATCCCCTAAATCTTCATTAGAGGCTTTGCATTTGCAAACATAGTATTATTTACTAACTTACCTAGGAGAGATCTCATCTAAACATTGCCTATGTAATATCTCACATAGGTTTAACCCAAAGTTGTCTCCTAAGATATCTTATCTAAGTGTAGCCCAAGATGTACCCTAAAATTAACTCATCTAGGTGTTACCTAAGAAATACCTTACCCACGTTTAACCAAAAGTGTCTTGTAAGAGGTATCTCATTTGGATGTAGCCCAAAATGTTGGCTAAGCAATTGGTCACTCAATGTGAGATATTATTCTTTTTCTAGACCATGTTATGGAAGATATATAAATACATTTCTGATAAGATTGTTGGTGAACTAGGGATGCTCATGTGTCACCAAAGCAAATAAAGTTTAGCCGAATGGTTTGGAGATCTGAAGCTCTAACATGGAGCGAGCCCCCAAGAACCTCTAGTGTTGTGTGCACTGGCCTCATAAACACATTGTTTTAAAATGGCATCAAACCCAAGACTTGGGCTACCTAAAGTGGCAGCAAATGCCGAATGAGCCAACCTCGGGGGCTATTTCCATTTAAGTTGAGAGCGTTATAAATGCTCTCCAACATGTGTCATAAGTTAAGAGATTGCACAGAAATAGTTACTTGTGAAAAACAGTCATCAAGATTATGACTTGGCTATTAATAGTCCCAAAGTGAAAATCACGCACATAAAATATCTAAAATAAAGAAAAATTCCAGGTAAATAAAATATCTAAATTAATAAACATGTTATTGAAAAGTAAAGGTTGTCATTATTAAATGAGATTAGAAATTGTTTTTGGATTTTTTCATAAATTTCACTCTTTGTTCAATATTAAAAAATATACATAAAATTTAAACCAATGTGAAACAAAATAAATTATTGTTGAGATATCACATAGGACTGAGGAGATCTTGCAAAACTTTCATCCACCCAAGGAAGGAAAGATTTAGTGAAATGCTTAAGTGTTCAATTTGGTTCTTCCGCCCATAAACTATGAAAGATAAGAATTGCAACAAACCTGTATAAAATTTATACAATAATCCTTGTTTATCCTAAAATCTCTTTGTCGTGCATTTCCTTAAATCATATAATGGAAAGGGGTTGTTTATCTTAAAAGACGATCTTTTCTTCCATTCAATAACATAGAGAACTTTGAGCCAAGTGAGGCACCTCATTCAAATTACAACTAATCCTTACACAAGGCCACTTTCCACACAATAAGACTTATTGTTTCTTGTCGCTTTATACATTTCCCACTGAATAGGACCTGCATAACCACACCACAACAAGGAAATGCCTCTTATATAGCAAGGGTAAGAAATAGTTTCAAGAGCTATATTCTTACCAAACACACCCAATTATTAAATCAAATTACATTCCCATCTTTCCTTTTATATACAACCACATTGACAGCCTTCTCGTTATCTACTGGCTACTTTTTCCTCAGTCTCTTCTTCATCCTTACCTAAAACTACAAATGTGAGTGTTTTTGCACTTTCTTGAGTCAGAGCTTAAAAAGTGATCTTATAATCACATGAATATATGACTAATCCTTCAAAATGATTGTAATGTCCCTTTCTAGGGTTGAATCTAGAAATAAGGGCTTGGCCTTAAACCCAAATGAATCAAATCTGAAATTGCATCTTCAAATACACAAACATCGATCTAAAACAGTTGAGAATGTTCTTCAAAAAATCGACACACAATATCAATTAGCCTTCAGGGTAACGAATTACATGTGAGATTCACATCAACATTTAACCATGCAAATAGATCTGAAATGCCACCAAATAATTTATCCAACCAAAACAATATTTATCAATCTCAAATACATCAAAAATATGGAGAAACAAATGATAAATCACAACTGTAATTAAATTTTATGACATCAACTGTACAGCCAAAACCAAGGGCTGGAAAAAATAGATAAACTTCTCCAAAAATCACCAAAATGTAGATTTCAGCCTTACAAAATATGAATAACAAGAATATCAGCTCAAAATACAGAATTGTGCCCTACATGGAACCAAACTCAACCCCCAAGCAAGTTCCCTAGGGATGGAAATGAAGAACAACTGCATTTAATCACTTTGAATTTCTAATGCGACCTCCATGTGAGATCACCCTTTCACACAAGAGGGTTTTTGTCCCCTAATGTGGTCTTATTGAAGGGTTTCTTCCTATATAGGTGACCAAGGAAGGGTTTTCATCCTTCAATGGCAAGAAGAGAAGTTATTTGTTCTGCCTCCAAGAGAAATCAATAACCAAAATAGCACCATGCACTTTTAGCAAGTCGAACCACCTTATATAGGCCTTGAAGATGTCGATGGGTAAATAGAATCCTCTAAAGAGGACCGACCACCTTAATGAAGGAAAATAACATTAAATTCACCATGTAGGCCTCCCACAAGACTGGCCTCCATAATGAAGAAATAGTAATCCTTCTTGCATTATTTGACAAGTCTTCCACCACCCAGTCAAACCACTCCAAAGCCAGGATTAGTAAATAAAAAAATTAATTACAAAAGTACAACACTTACAACCATTGAGTTTCCCTCCATTGTTCCTTCTTTGATGCCCGTGAGAAGAGAAATGGGCATAAGGTATTCCATAGCGAACTAGCTTGGAAAAGGGGACATTATAGTCCTCCCTTCCCAAAATTGCTTACCCTCAAGCAATTACAAACTTGGATACTCCAATAATTTGGATCTTGAACTTGTCAAATGAAAGAGCTCTTGCCTACACAAGTTCATATGCCCAAATACCATTATACCAAGAAAACTAAATCTCATAGTTTTCAAGTGGAACAACTTATGCCCACAATGGTCACGGTGTCTACTCCTTGCATCTCCCATATCTATGTGCTCTTCCTCAATGAATCCTTCTACCCAAAGCATGAGAACATCTTTCAACACAATGTGTATGTAAATTGAAAAATAAGTTATAACAGCCATAAATCACTTGGGATTCCATCTAATTCAACATTAAGATGGTTAAGGGGAGTGTCTTCACTAGTGGAGCCTCTTCACTATCATTACTATGCAAGGAAACCCTTGTAGATTACACATGTCTACCATTGTTCATGACTCAAACTATTGTGACCACCATTATAGAAATGATACAAATATGAAAAACGCATGCAAGCTTCGGAAATGTGATTAGTGTAGAGGTGATAGGTACCCATACAAGGTTGAAAACTCTTTGTTTTTAGTCCCATATGCTCCCCCATTTGCTTGGATGAGAAACAAACTCAATTTTTTTTTCTTGCTTAGACATATAATTGCAAAAGTTTCACATTCTCTATGCAAGTGATGGTTTCCCACCAACATCCTTATGTTTCCCAAAGTACGGTTGTAACCTTGTACTCCATTCAAAATTAGGAAGGTAATGATGTGAATCCTTCTCATGAGATTTGTTTGTATGATACCCTTGATAGTGTCATTCATCCAAGGGGATGAAAAAACCTTCATAGATAACTGAAAATGACACGGAAAGGGAGTTGGAAATAATGTGGACAACAAAAGAACAAACGCTGCATCAACAGTCATCATAAGAGTCCTTCATAAAATACATCCATGATAGCAATCTAAAGGCAGACAATAACCACACATTGACTGAAAATGCTCCAAAAAACTGAAATTGATCTGATTTCATGACTATCTTTACTTAGCCAGCAATAAACAAAGTAGGGGGAAACTGAAAATGTGGATAACAGTAGCATTGTTCAAATCCCTTGAGTTAATACACCTACTTACCACCATACTTCCAATATCCCACTGGGTAATGATGTTTTGGGCAGCAAGATAACATCCATCTTGCTCATCTTCATACATATCAATCACTAATTCAACATTTACTTGAGCATGCTTATCACTTGAGAACTCAAAACCCTTACGTCTTGACTACTGTTTTGAAAATAAAGCTGTAGATTTTACCTCGTCATGTGTTGCCCATATACCTCACCTTCTTTCAAAATTTCTTCCCTTCTTCTTGGTTGCAGCAACTTGAGGAGTCCCCTTTGTTAAACTTTGAAGCACAATCTCTAGATCATCAAGCTTGAATACAACACCATGGTTTGGTAGTTTTGGGTAAACTCACCCAAAGAGTGTACCCATTGTACTCCAAGAACCAAATTCGTACCTTCATTACAATTTGCATATAAATCATCACTTACACTATGCTTTCTTCCAAACATAAATTTTATAGGCTCAACACCTACTCTCATGGTGGCAATTAAAATGTTGGGCCGGATGGAAAGGCATGTGAAGACAGCTCTAAAGTTGGGAATAACGCCCAACCCAACCCATGAATCACAATTTTTGTCACCCAAGCTCTTCCCCACCATGCAAGGTTGATAAATCATGGTCACAAGATTCCATTCTATCCATGTTCCACTTAGAACCGTGTGATGTTGAATCATCCAATGAGAATAAAATTTATTTGGCTTACCATTTTCCCACACCAAGTTTCTTATTGTGGTATCTTTAATTATCTTGATAACCTTTCTTTTGAGTGTAGAACTTAGTTTTAAGGAACACTCTAGGAGTAAAACCTTCACAACTTTGTTTGAATACATAACAAGTTCAAAACAACCCTTCATAAAATTTATTTCTAGCCATATGCATGGAGTAGAAATATTGAATTCAACAAGGACTTCCTCTTTCTTATAACTCAAAGAATGAACTAGAACCCAAACTTTTATGTTCACACAATCTTGAACTTGCACGAAAATATCTATGTGCCCTATGTTACTCAACGAGTTCTTCACATCATCGCCAATTATATTATGAGGCAATAATCATGACATATGATCATTTTTTTCAACAAGTTTCCCATGATGACAAAAGTATGGCAGTGACTTAGGAGGAGACAAAATGTGACCATACCTTAGGATGCCAACATGGAGCTTACCCTTATTTTGCTGGTACTTATTCGGAACATATTTAGAACGCTCTTCGAGGTTATTAACTCCCTCAATTTTCCCATCATTGATTGTTTTCGGGGAAATTCCATCGAATTTAAAGTAGTCATGAAGACCCAAAAGTGCCTTTCTTTCATGGACATACCCTTCCATAATGTTATCCTCATATACTTTATGCAAATCGTAATTTTCTTCTCTATTTTTCTACAACATGCCATCATTAGAAATCAATGAATCATCATTGAATATCAAAGGATTTTTACCTTCCAACTCGTGCATCGTGATTTCCTTCTCTTCCCTATGTTTGTGCTTCAATATTTCATCAAACCCTTAGCCCTTCATAATGTTGTTCTAAAAATCAATCAAGGACTCATCCTTAGGGAAAATGATAGGTATTTCTACCCCTTTCTTTGGAGATTTTGTTACATCAAAAAATAAATTGGTTCTTCATCAAACAACACCTATCCATGTCCTTCAACATGGTCTTCTTGGGACTCCACCTCAAATCCCTCTTACAAATCATATTTTTCTATTACTTCTTTCAAGAAAAACCCTTTTGGGTTTGGCTATTTAGTGCATTCTTGTGGTCTAAGGTTTAACCCCAGCATCTTCATCCATGCTCTAGTTGTCCCCTTATTGGAACCATCAAATGTGAAGAGTGTCACCTTCACCAAGGCATGTTGAAGATCCTCCTATGGCACTTGAGATCTAAGTTTGGGCCTTAACCTACCCTTACTTACCTCTATGAATTCGGAAAGCAAAATAGCATCACAGATCTCATTCGGAAGAGACTCGTATTCTTCATAGATAGCCACAATGTTGTGACCCCCTAAATGGTGTGTTTCCACCTTTGAAATGACTTCTTTCCTTGGTAAGAATCTAGGTCGCCAATCCATGTATGTATTCTTTATCACCACCTTACACGGATACCCTCAGGCTAGGAAGATTGATGCTCTAGTATTGATGTAATGTCCCTTTCTAGGGATTAATCTAGAAATAAGTTAAACCCAAATGAATCAACTATGAAATTGCACTTTCAAACATGCAAACATCAATTTGAAACAGCTGAGAATGCTCTTTAAACAATCAACACATAATATTATCAATCAACCCTCTAGGGCAGCAAATTGCATATGAGATTCACATCAACATTTAACCATGCAGATAGAGTTAAAATGCCACCAAATAACTTATCCAACCACAACAATATTTATCAATCTCAAATACATAAAAAATATAGAGAAAGGAATGATAAATCATAACTATAATTAATTTTTTATGACAGCAACAGTACAGCCAAAACCAAAGGCTGAAAAAAAAAAAAACTTCTCTAAAAATCCCCAAAATGTAGATTTCATGCTTATAAAATATGAAGAACAAAAATATCAACTCAAAATACTAAATTGTGTCGTAGATGGCACCAAACTCAACCCCCAAGCAAGTCACATATGGATGGAAATAAATAAAAATTGCATTTAATCACTTTGAAGTTATAATGTGACCTTCATGTGAGATCACCCTTGCACACAAGATGGTTTTCATCCCCTAATGTGATCCTATTGAAGGATTTCATCCTACATAGGTGACCAAGGAAGGGTTTTCGTCCTTCAATGGCAAGAAAAGAAGTTTCTTGTTCCACCTCCAAGAGAAATCAATAAGCAAAATAACATCATTCTCCTTTAGCAAGTCATACCACCTTATATAGGCCTTGAAAATGTCAATGGGAAAATGGAATGCTTTAGAGAGGACCGACCACCTTAATGAAAGAAAAGAACATTAAAGTTGGCCTTCCACAAAACCAACCTCCATAATGAAGAAATATAAATCCTCCTTACATTGTTTGACAAGTTTTCCACCACCTAGTCAAAACACTCCAAAGCCATGATTAGTAAATAAAATAATTAATTATGAAAGTACAACACTTACCATGGTGAGTTTCCCTCCCTTGCTCCTTTGATGTCCATGGGAAGAGCAATGGGCATAAGGTCTTCCATATTGAACTAGCTTGGAAAAGGGGGCACTACAATGATCATATATATTTAATTCTAAATGTACATCTAAAAACCTGTCAGACTTGTGAAATGATCATTGTGCAACAAAATCAGAACAAAAAACAATCATTACCAAATAATCAAATTCCATGGATACTGAAAAATATATTTTTCTGTACACTTAAGTTCCACAAGTCTGATTGTTTTCTATTTTCAATTCCTAAAATTTAAGCATTTACAAGAAAATCAGAAAGATTTTTTAGTACAGCACACTTCTGCAATTCTTAAACATGACATATATGATATGTCACAATCACGAAGCATATGCACTTGAAAAAAAAAATCTAGTACATTAAGAAAAAAAAATATTAAAAAAGATATTTATGGGGTATTAGAATTTGATTTTCCTCTTATAAGAGAAAAATAATATTTGGTTGTCAAAGTGATGATTGACTCTTCTCACTGTTGAGAACATTTGAATATAAGACAAAATGGATGTTTGTTCCTTCTACAATATACAATCAAATAAATAGTTATTGATATTTCAAGTGAGCTTTTTTCTTAGCCAAGGTGGATCAAAGCCCACGGTATCTTGCCTTTAGTTACAAATATTACATAGTGCTCACATTATTGGGAAATAATTATGGGTAGAAAATAATATTAGGTGAATATTATTGTTATGAGTGGTTTTAACAACTCACATATATAGGAATTTGTGGAGAGAATAGTGGGGAGAGTTGTTGGACAAACCTCCATGAAAATAGGATTTATTTCAAAGGTGTGTGTGTGTGTATTTGATTTCATAATGAATTCATGAAGATTATTGTGTTTTTATATTTTGAGCTTAGACCAAATTTAGCATTTAGTATCAAAGCGGGTTAATTCTTTGATTGAAATTATGGAATAATAAAAATATGAAGGGGCAACTTTGTGTATTTATCGCCCCAACGTATGGAACTCTCTTTATTATGTTGGCATTTTGTTATTATTGATGTCAAAAAGAGATGTTGTCATTGATGTCAAAAGAGGGAAGAAACATGAAGGTTGATTGGTAGTGTCATGTCAAGTTGTATGTCTTGTTGAGATTGTTTGGTGTTACGTGGATTCTTGAGCAGTGTAGTGGATTGTTGGAGTTTTTTAGTGACTCACAGACGTATGGATGATGTTGTTGAGGTGTTATGAGGTGTGATGAAGATCATTGCAGGTTTTCAAAGGTGTCAAAGTGATAAGGAGGTCAAATTTGGTGAAATAAGCATGTTCAAGGTGTATGTTCTTGAGGCCTTGTCAGTAGGTATTGTATGGCACGATGGAATACAGGTATGTAGCACCTATGTGAGATTTTTGAGAGCATGGAGAGTATGTGTATGAGGTGTCGGGACACTCACAAGTGTCTTACAGTGTTGGTTTAGATGTTGGACATGGTTTTTAGGTCTTCACTAGACCTATTCTCAAGCCCTAGGTGACCTAATGAGGTGTGCAACTATGGTTTCAGCTTGTAAATGTAAATGTGAGTTATGTCATAGTTGTGGCGGGTTGTTTCTAGAATGTTGGTGAAGTTTGAGGTCATTACTTTGAGCATTTTGCATGGAAAGTATGTTTTTGGGTTTGTTTCTAAACGTAGTCCTTGAGAAAGCATGCCCTAGTGTGGTGGAGTCAGCATTTATGAGTGTATTTGAGCAAAGGTGAGTCTTGGAGATGTGTTAGCAAGTTGATATGAAAGTGTGGTCCAAATTTCAGGTCCTAGAGGTGAAGATTTTACAAGTTATTACAATTTTTCCCTTACCAAGTTTCTAGAGGTGAGATTTTGAGCTCAATTTGGTCTTTCTGATGCTCATTGGCACGTGTGTGCTTCGCATGGGGACCCAAGCTCTTGAGGATAGTTGAAGAGGTCTACTGATAAGGTTTTCCAAGTGGAATGAGGTCATTTGATCATAAAAGTTTTATGAACAATCGTTAAGAAGGTAAACAACGTTTAAACCCTCTTAAAACCCTAGTTAAGCAGCAAGTGGAGAGAACTTGGTTGTAATGGCCCAGAATGGATTGTTTGTGCAAATTTGATGATTGGAGGTTGTAGAGGACTCCTCCATCTTTCTCCAAATGTAAGTTAGGTGCCTTTGTTGTGTGTGGGCCCCACTTAAAAAGGCAAGTTTATGAATATTTTCAGTTTTCTTCAAATTTGTCCATTGGACCTGATGACTAATTTAGTTGTGGATGAAGTATGGGAGTTGTTCAAAATTTCCATCATGGTTTTAGATCGTAGTTGAGCTCTTAGGAGGTCTGTTGTGCCCTATTTTGTAAGACTAGTTTTAGTACAATTTTAGGCAGTTTCAGGTGACATGGTTGCAAAAGCTTTTTGGAGGTGCTACAATCTGATTTATGGAATCCTATGCATTTAGTGATGACCTTGAGGCCATGATATTTACATTGGTATATCACACTTGCATTTTTGTGAGATTTGATGAAGTTATGGCTTGATCTTTGAAGACTAGTTTTTGGGCAACTTGTTTGTGTTTGTTCTCAAGAGGTTTCATGGCATGAGATGATGATGCAGGGCGTTTCATGGTTGTTGGGGGTTTTTGAAGGCTTAGAAAACATGTCTAAGTGGTGTATGAGTTTTGGTGAAGGTGGTTTTTTCTCTAGAACATTCATTTTTGGCGAGTTGGTTGTTTTGGTGCTTCAGGGCTTCTTAAGTCCTAATGGACGTCTAGATGGTTCTAGATGATGTTGGCAACCTATATGGTCCTATGAATGATGTCTTTATGATGTTATAATGCATTTTTCCATATGATGGTTGAACTAGATGTTTTAGGTGCTTAAGTCATGTATAAGCAAAGTTGTAAAGCTCATTTGAGTTAGTTAAGTGTGTGAGAGGAAAGTGCGAGCTAGAGGGCAGATTGAGAAGGTGTTAGAGGTTTGTGTGATCATCATGAGAGGGAAAAGATGATGCTATGATGTTCTAGAGAGAGATCAGGTATGGGCGAGCTAGGTCATTGGATCAAATCAGCTTAAAGAATCTTTATGTTTTGTATTGATTTGGCCATCGAGGTGTCTAACCATTAATCAATTGCGCCATTAACCATTCATCAATTGAACCATTCATGTCATGTTTCGTATTGATCTGGTCATCGAGGTGTCTAAAGTGAAAGTGGATCTTTATGTGACCGAATTTGCTTCTTGGAAAGAAGAGCTTGACAATTGCTACAGTGTCTACATATGCAATTGATCTTGTGTAGAGACTAGTCTCTGTCTCATCTTATATTATTGACAATTATGCTATCATTCTTCATGGCTTGATCTGTACACCACACGATCTTTTCTCCATTGGTGTTGAATCCATGACGGTTTTCTAGCATGGTTTTCAATATTCCTCATTGCATGAAGAGCGATTTGCCCACGTGGGATCCACACGTCATAGTCATTACATTGGACTCAACACATGTATGCCATTTTTTCTTTGGGTATTCCATTACTGTTTAAGCTTGACCCCCGAGCTCCAAACCGACAGTCTACTCTCTTGCATACTTGTGGTCATTGTGTGAAAAGATCTATTATATTTTAAACAAAGTGAGTCATTTTAAATTTTCATTATATAGTCATTCAACTATAGCTTAGTGTTAATAAAGGTCAACTATAAAGTTTTTTATTGTATAATCATCTTTATTTATTCTAGTGTTATTCAATAAGTAATTGAATATTACTTTTTGATTGTAGTTTTTATCGACATTTTATAGTATTGTTCATATCTATATAGATTTGCCATTTGTACCATTGTCTCCAAAGATCTCAAGTTGTCTACCATCGTCATAAATCAAATTGTAATTTGTTATTGTGAGTCAAGTATCATTTATTTGGTCAATGTCATGTCAATCTAGTAATGTCATAATGTTAGTATCGTCTTGTCGGTAAAAGTGCCTTGAAATTGTCGAGAGTTGAAAAAAAATTATTGTCATTATATTGTGTCATCAAATTCAAAGTTATTTTCATTGAAAAAATAGTCATTGTAGCATTAGAAGTTATTCTTAAAGAGTGAAAAAAAATCGCATCACAGATGCATTTTCAGAGTAACTAACGTCCGATTTGCAATTGAGCTTCACGATCAAATCTGGTTGAGTTAACAACGGACTAACTGGAGTAAGGAGACACAAGAGGTTGGAGGTCAATCAACGACCTCTCGTCACTCACCAACAACGAAGCCGCACGAAACTCTGGTGGTAAGTGTGAGTTTGTTTTCAGGTGTGTGCTTTATTTTCAGAATTCATGTTTCCAGTTGTGTACAATGTGTTTCTTTTCAAAGTTGTGGTTTGATGAATAAATGAAAATTTCACATTGTGTGGGAGAACATAACACCGATGTTCCATTTCCATTATGTTGAAGTCTATTCCTATGTACTTTCCTGATGTGAAAATATAGTGTGAAAATAAAAGCACAAAGTAAAAACAGTACCATTATACTTGGAAGAGGATAAATAGGGGTTCATACCTTGAACATGTTACATCTTTGATAAATAGAGGTTCATAACAAATGAGCCGGAGTTCATACCAAGGTTGTTGGTTAGACTTTGCAAAACCATTAGTGAGACAAGATCATGAGCACACATAAGCGGCAAGCTGCTAAAAGAAGTGTGATTATTTTTCTTCCATGTTTGCACTAAGGGGGAGAATGTTTCAAATATTATATAGTGCTCACATTATTGGGAAATAATTATAGGTAGAAAATAATATTATGTGAATATTATTGTTATGAGTTGTTTTAACAACTCTCATAGATAAGAGTTTGTGGAGAGAATGGTGGGGAGAGTATATATTATTGTGTGTTTCATATTTTGAGCTCAGACCAAATTTAGCACCTTCAACCTCAACAATTAAAACCCAGGCAGCAATGGTATACTTTAAAGGCATTTACTGCGAACCAACAACCAAATAGTTATCATTGAAGTAGACGTTATAGGACGGGGGCAGTTGGCAATATGAGGTACTGCAATTCTAAATTAAAATTCTCTTTAAATAATTGTGAGATTTATTTATTCTTCGTTGGTGTTCTAGGGAGTGTGTATCAAGAGGGCATTATCACCATTTTAGCATGAACCAGTTTATTGTCAAAGTGATTTTTTTAGAGACCATTTTAGTGGATTTTTTTTGCAACATGAAAAAGAGGTTCATTGTTAAAAAAAAAGGAAAAATGAATGGTGATTACCCACTGGAAATTAAGAATCTGTCCTCAACCCTACCAGAAATCTCCCTGCCCTACGTTCCCATGCTCTACCTCCTCTACCCCTACTTTCCCACATCATGCTCCTGGCAACATGACTTATAGAACACTCTCATTTCCATTGGACTAAATGTATATATCCTAGCTGGATAGATTGTAGAAGACTTTGGGGGGCTTACACTCTCATTTCCATTGGACTAAATGTATATATCCTAACTGGATAGATTGTCGAAGACTTTGGGGGGCTGCAGAAAGAGGCTGCAATGGATTTAACCATTATAGTGGCTGCCATTTTCAATATCCTGCTAGTTTGACTTGAGATGAGGTGAGTGAGAGAAGTTGGCAAGACAAGGCACACAGGAGTTTGTTACAAATAGTAATCAACATCCAGACAGTTTCTAATCATGTTGCGACATAGGGCGACAGTGATCGACAATCTCAGAAGCAAACTGGTTTATCTCAGCAACAGCAATCAGAGTACATAATCATGGGTTTAGTGAGATCCAGAGACGAATGCTGCGTTAAAATCAAGCGATGTATTTTCAAGATGATATTGCAAACTTGATAAGCATCTGAAAGCAAGGAACTTAAAATTTTGGTCTAGGTAATTTGCTATACAGGGTTCAGTAAAACTGCAGTCAATAATGGTCTTTCATAGCTCTGATAGGGTTCTCAGTTTGTATGTTGTAAGAATGATTTGTAAGTTGGGGCAAACAAAATATACATTGTTATCCAGCTAATAAGAATACCCCTTTTTTTTCAAGACTGAAAACACCAAGCATTATCTACAACCCCACAGGTTGGTAGCCAACTAAATAAAAGAAGAAGAAGACATGTTACTTCTCGTGACCAAGTGTAGAACTGCATATAACACAAATATAATCATGAAGATTATTAGTAATAAAAATGCTATACAAACACATCTGTATATAAATATTACAAATATACCCCTTATCCAGCCTAAAACAAGATGTATTGAGATTGACCATACTCTTATCCTTCACAATTTCCACAATTAATGCATAGCTTGTAAATTAGGAACGGGTAAGGTAAAAATAAATAATGGTAAAGTACTCTTTACATGGCAATGAATCACCGTAGAATCATCTATACACGAAAGCTAACGTGAAAATGGTGGAGGAAGGAGATAATGCCTTCAGTACTTCATATAATGATTAAATTTTCCCTTAGAAGGAGATACTGTCTTTAGTACTTCATATAATGATTAAATTTCCCCCTCCCTATATAAACATTATGGAATACAGTGATATATAAGCTCACAAATACTGACTGGTGACATGTGGATCATTCTAAAGAAGTAAACAAAACTTCAAGTTTTTATATGATATTCATTTTCACATGCCATAACAGAATTAACGTAGACTATATTCCGCATAAATTAGAAATCTTTAACATCTCATGTCATTCGGTGCTTCCGCAATCCTAAGAGGTTCTATGTTTTGTACATTTTATTCTGCCCTAGAGTTTTACTAATTTTAAAATCTGACCCACCCATGCAAAAGTACATAAGCTTGTTTACTTCAACCTTGTGATGATTGAATATTTTGTTAACATGGCCAAGAGAAGGAAAAAATGGCTGTAGTGCAATTAGAGGCACATTGTACAATCCATAGAAACAATATAACTAGTGTAAATTTGAATATGGAATCTAACTGATCCCAGGTCACAAAACCTTCAATATCCACCAGTAAATATCACTTTGATGCTGCCGCAGCCTCAGCAGGAGTTTTTGTTGTCATTTGATCAACAGCATGAACAGTACTTTGCATCTCTTCCCATATTGCCTTATAGACCATCCTTTGTCGATTCACACTGGATTGGCCTTCAAAGGCCGATGATATAACATCGATGCTGATGAAAAATGCACTTGTCAATAAGCAAAATCAGAGAAGAGATCAAATGAATCAGCAAAAAAATTAATGAGAGATTGGGATATCAACTAATAGATGCAACATTTTTTTACATTCATAAACTTGTTTCAAAAAGATGTTAATGTAACACGCAAAGTTTCTCTCTTGAACAAAATATGCAAATGGGCACTTCAGGGTTGATCCGCAAATGACTGCACAATAGTTGATTTCATGTATGCATATGCCAATAAACAGGAATTAATATGAACTATTGCACTTAAGCAACCCACAAGATGACAATGTGCACTACTATCCACACCCCATCGCACAATGAAAACCGCATATTTGCAGAATGGCACAATTTCTCCACCAGGGAAGTTTCCATTAAGCAATCTGTGGATGCATGTTACATCTCACATCCACTTTGGAGAGACTGATTTATCCCTTGGAATTTGTGCAAAGTAGAACACAAAAGTCATCAATGAACATTGGACAACAGATCACTGCCATAGGCCACAACTTGTCATCCATACGTAACTGCTCAACAAGCACTTATGAGGCAATGTATCACATTGAGTACAGGTAAAATTTTGCTATTCTAGAATTCATGGCATGGAGTGATGTGCAACCCTTGGGTACCCAGTCAATAAAACTTTGGGCACCATGATCATCCTGAATGTGGTTTGAGATTATCTCCCATTGACTTCCTTATTTCAGTTTTGAACTGGGAAAATGTAAAGCGAACTGGAAGAAAAGTACATGTGAACAATCTTTAGAATGCAATTGAGGGTTGAGTCTAGTTTGTTACATCCAAATTAATTACGGGTTGTGGACAGCTTTCACCTCTCATTGGTTGATTCTTCTTAATAGCAAAACATGTACACCAAAGGTAAAATCTGAAATCATACAACAGGCCAGAATTTTGGACTGTGAAACTCGGAAAGTATTTGATGGAGTTCATGGCATTCAATTTCATCTCGGTGTCAACTTTGGTTGGTATTGCTATGCACATTTTTGAGCCTAAAAATATGTAATGTGTCCAGCACGTGAAGCTTTCAGTACATTGCTCAAGATCAGCACCTATGAAATGAAGAACATGAATTTAGAAAATTATACTTGGACCTTCAAAATCCTACAAGCACCACACCTAAAGTATTTGAGGAAGTTAAGGACTAGCCTTATTGTCTGCCATCATATTACAACTTTAAAAATATAATTTATCCAATAGAAGGATGACACCTGCTCCAATTTTGCTTTATGGTACAAAGTTGCTTTTGAGGGAGTACAAAATAGATCAATCAGCGAAATGATGGGAATCTCGAGAGATGGAGCACTGACAAGTTAACTAAGAACCATGCATCCTTGTGGCGCTCCAAAAATTCTGTGGAAACAAAGGCTTAAAGCTATAACTTTTGCTGCAATTAAGAAAAAACTAATGAAAAAAAAGGTTCCTACTACATTAACTAAAGCACAAAGTTAAATTAACCTAGCCCTGTAAAAAATAGGGTATGCTTCTAATTTCTGCATCAGCAACTGTCACTATCTAAAAAATGAGTGGAAAAGCACCTTTTAGGCTTTTAAAGAAGGAAAGGTCGCACATTTAATCAAATCCCTCCTATTGTTATTCAAGCAACTGCTCTTGGTGCCTTTCCACACTCAACAGATATTAAGTACCTTTAAGTCCTGGCCAAATAAGAAATTTTCCAACTTCCCATGTGTAGTTACAAAAACAAGATGCTTTGGTGAAGGATACAAGATTTGACAAAAAAACAACGCAAATGATACAATAATTGACGCAACACATGTGATTAGGACCTTTTCCACCATTCGCTACAGGCCAAGCACAACAAAAGGAAGAAGAAAAAATGCTGCAGAGAGGTGTAGATGTTATGAAAGAAGCTTTTGTTGATTGTTTGACATTAAAAGGCCTTTGGTAATGTAAGATTTTATATATGTAGTAATACATTTTTTTAAATGCATTGGACTGCAGCCACACAAGAACATCTGCCGATGCTTAAGATTGTAAACTACTCTATATTGACATCTGATGATCTAAAGAATAACAGTAATGCCTACATATAATTATGAGCTTAAGAAACTGAAGTTGGCTCCACCATTATGCAATGATCAATCTATAGAAAAAGAACGAAGAATCCAAAACAAGGCAGAAGATTTCATTAAAATCACTACACCTTTAATGAATTTTAAAACTCATATTTCTCAATAAGAATTGTCGATTGATTCCTCGTGTAAGATTCCAACTAATCATTTTAGTTGGAGATAAAAATACTACTCAGATATCTTCTTTAAACTTCAATCACCATTTTTCTCAAGATGTATATATCAGGATTACACTATAAGATGTTAATTATTGGTCTCTTCAAGATGCTGAGAAAGAATCCCTCAAGCCAAAAGGTCAATGTACACTTGAAGCTTCACTATTTCATCATGCAACAGAAAAGATTATCTTGTATATTTTCTTGAGGAATATAATTGTTTTGATTTATTTTACTTTGCACACCCTTATATGTTACGGACTGTCCCATCAGATACCTAAATCAATGGCAATGACTAGTCATCTTAGGTATGCTGGGCTTTATCCATCCATGACGAGATCCTCTCTTAGATGCACATGTTATTTTATTCTCCATTCCAGTCCATGTCCTAGGTGTCAGAAGTGGGATTCGTTGCCCCGAAAGCCCATTAGAGGTTTGACATAAATGTGGTGGATGGCAATTGGAAGTTGGGAATTAGAAACATAAAATTCCTTTGGAAATACTGAGCCTAAAAATTTAGGCCTTTTCATATGCAATGCATCGTTCAGAAATAGAATCATATCAATTAAATCAGAGACTGATAATCAGGAAAATTGGTCTCCCACCGGCCTTTGATATATGCCTTGTGCTATCTGGCACAACCAATGCCCTAACCTCCAATTCATCATGCCCAGTTCTGCAGGCTGTGGCGATTTCTGCATTTTTCAGCAAGGGTTTCAATTTTGCAACTGCTTTCTGGCTGCCCATTCCATCCACGGAATCCTCCATTTGGAGCTATTTCTGGTTTGAATAGGGCACTCACACACCAGATCTGGATAAATATTCCAGATTCAATCTTTTTATTTCCTTTGTCTATATTTTCTGCCAAGGATTCATTTCTGCTGGGAGGGATTTATGCAAACCTCAAGAATTTCACTCAGTTTTGCATTCTCCGCAGTTTCTCTCTTTTGCTAGCAAATCGTGAGTTTACATGCATCCGCACACTCCCTGGTTTGTTCCAGTTTGTGGTCCTGCCCTTTCTGTGTATCGGCAATCAGATTCAAGATTTGTATTGCATCAAATCTCCAGTCAATTCCAATAGTAGTTTAGCCCATTAAGGCAGATTGATCGTCTGATCTCAAGACCAAATTTCGCCTCCACTGTCTCTTCCATTTCTGCTCATAGAAGAAAGGTGAAAACAGTTACAAGTTCTGAAGTTTTGAATATTTTATTCAAGCAAGCATGTTACTCTAAAAGGGTGTATTCTTTGAGCATTCTTTAAAACTCAGTGTTACTTTCCGACGTTGCTTTCTTTTGGCTCAGGATTAATATATGTGTCTGTGCCCACACATTTTTATATCATCAGGACTTCAAAAGAGTCTTCTATATTGTTGCGAACATGCTTAAGTTTTAAGACCTCTAAGTAAACTACTTTGAGTCTTGGTGGGATCACTTCTTTTTATAGGGGTTATTAAGTCTTGTTCCCTCTCTCTTAGCAATTTGTCAAGGTAAATATATCATTGGGCCTATACCATTGGACTCCCCTTCATTATATTATTTTTATCGCAATCCTATTCAGTGGGTGATAAAAAACTAATCAGCTAGAAAATTTGAATTCGGTGGTAATTCAGTTAGTACACTCAAACACGATTCAAAAAAAACATGATGTGGGACAGGGTGGATTGAGGACACAAAAGGCGCCAAGGATGGGAAGAACCACAAAGTGGTAGTAGCATATAAGAGCATAAAATCTGATTAACAGCAATGTAGGCATGAATTTGACATCTACATGTTGCAATTTGAAAAAAAAAGAGATGTAGATGGCACCCATTGCTGTAAGTTGTAAAACATCTTATGTATGATAATTTTAAGTAGCACCTTGAATTGGATCGGCATATAGGCAAATTCTAAATCTGTTAAATTCTACGTTGCACGGATACCTGAAAACCCCCCCCGAATCCTGCTGGATACGTATCCGATACGAATACTCCCCGGATACGCCCCTGATACGTATAGGGTATGCCAGGGTACGTGACGGATACACCTGTACGTATCCGTCACATACCCTGACGTACCCCGTATGTATCAAGGGCGTATCTAGTGTTAAATACGTTTTTTTTAGTTCTATTTCATTTTTTTTAATGTTTGACTTTTCTACGCTTGCCCAACTTTCATTATTTGATGGCGAAGATGACGCTCAAGGGAGTTCGCAAGGAACGAAGAGTGGAGTTAATGAGGGTGGAGCTAGCGCAAGTGGCACACATGAACTTGATTTTGAGGAAAATCTAGATGATATATTCTAGATTTGTTTGTATTCCTATATCATATGTATGGCAGCCACATGAACAATGAAATGTAAAATCTTAAGTATATTGTTTGTTTTGAAAATTTGAACATAGATCTAGTTACTAGTATATTTTTCAAATTTCAAGTTTTGTTCGTATTCATGTTAACATGATATTCGTATATCATATGTATGGCAGCCACATGATCAATAAAAATGCAAAGTCTTAACTATATTGAATGTTTTGAACATTGATTCAAGTTTTGTATTACTATTTCAATTTTTTATAAAAATGAGTAAAATGAGTAGATGTACAAAATATATATATATATATATATATATATATATATATATATATATATACGGACATATCCAAGACGCATCGTATCCAAGGGTTTTTTTAAATTGACGTATCTGCGTATCGTATCCGTATCCAAACGGATACTCGTATCCGTATCCTGGCAACATAGGTTAAATTCTTTTACATTGGAATATCCACATCAATTACAAATCAGATGGTGTTTTGCTTGATGTTTGGACTCACAATTGCAAGGGGGCAAACATTTATCTTGTCATCCACAAAGGCACTCTACTAATGCAGGACATGTGGTCCTTCGAACCAGCTTTTGCAGAGAAGTCCCCAAATCTCATGCACGAATTGGGAACAATTTCCTCTAAGCAAGGAGTAAATGATTTACATATGTTGGGCCCCATGCAGCCATGATGAGATTCTCTATAGTTTTATATGTCATGTTATTCTCCACTTCAGTTGAAGTCATAGGTGTTGGAGAAGTAGGATTAGTTGGACACAAGGGACACAAGTCAAGGGTAGGATGGATGGTGGGAGATATTGATTGGATGGTGCGAATTCAAAACATTAAATGCCTTCAAAAATATTTTAAGCCTTTAAATATAGGCCCTTTGTATGTGATGTCATTTGACAATAGAACCATATAAAATAAAATACAATACAACAAACTTAAGGACCTACACACATTGCACAATTCAATTACCAAAACACAAGATGTCTAGAATGAGGAGACCATTATCAAACCATGTCCTACATCACTAATTTAGTGATCCAGCCAACTTCATCTCTATACCCAGCCTCACTCAAAAGTGTGTTAAATTAGAAATTAGATATATTTTTGTAAAAATAAAAGTTACCTTTCAGTATTGAATTTCAAATTTACGAACATCCCTTTGAGAATCCTAGCTAAGAATTGATGATCAAGACACCAAAGACATGTCAAGACATGGTTGAAAAGATAATCACAATCCGGCCAAATATAACCAATCCTACATCATTGAAGTAATACAGCCAAATGTACCTTGAGGATCAAGGAAAATCATAAAGAATATGAAATTATTAAAATTTGCAGTCATAAATCACAAAAGAGTATTTTATAACTTGGAAAATTAGCAGGATGGTTTCATCAACCATCAAAATGGAAACATAGCCAGTTGGAAGAATACATTATGGGTATTCTGTTTCTGTGTTCAACTTGTCATTTAAAATCCAACCCGTTATCCGTTTCACCATGTTTTTACATAAAAGAGAGCATTTAGAAATTAGAATGAGTAGGGTTTCCATATGGCAGTCTCCAGAAAATTTTAGCATATTGCAGGAGTTGATTGCAGTACGTACCAACAACAGAGCAGAGGGTGTAAGAAGTTTCAAGGCATCTGTAAGAGAAGCCACATTTCTATGCTCCATTGGAGAACCAGTTCCTTCTAATCTTTCTGATTTTCTTGGTGATTGAAGGAAACGAAGGCATCGCCAAATTTCTTGCTAGAGATATTCTCAACACAGGGTTTCAATCTGTTGTGTGATATTGTTCATTGTCCCCTTTATAATCGTTCAATTTCTAGTTTATTGTAGCTCGTATTTTGTATCAATTGGACCATCATTTCAGTCGGATCTTGTTGTAAAAGCAGTAGGTAAGTTTATGTAAGCATAACTTCAAGATAAGGTTTGTGTTAGTGAGCTTCCTCAGGAAAATCTTACACAAGTACATATCATATTGGGACCAGGGCCACACTCTTTCTTGGTTGTTTGTGAAATTTGCAGGTTTATGCCCTTAACCCAGTTGAGGAAAGAAAAGGGTCTTGGAGAATTGAAGCATTTGGATCAGTAATTGGTACAAGGAAGTGTAATGTGCAAGTCAGACCCGCAAATATGGAGTCGGGGGTATAAAAAGGAAATCCAAGAAGTGAGTCTTCAGAAATCAGAAATGAATATGCCTGACATCTCTTTGGGTATGGATAACCTCATTTCAGCCCTTAGAGGGAAGCTTGGTATCTCTTTTGATCAGCCACATCGGCATAAAGGAAATGAAGGTGCACAAAGGTGAAGGAGAGAACTCGTGTAATGCACTATCACAACCATCTTTCAATGTTGAGGCCAAAATTGAAAATCAGCCATAGGAGAGCCAAGTAGGCATAGAGAAGCTTGATAGTTGGGTTCCACAGCTTGAGTTCTACTTCAGCACGTTCCATGTTAAGTGAAGTGCGGCATTGCATTTTCCCGGTTGAAGCTAGCAATTCATGCACTCACTTGGTGGGGGGGTCACTAAGATAGATTGAGATTAAGCAAAGAACCATGGGTAACAAAATAGTGGAATTCAAGAGGCTGTTAACATCGCAACCCTACCAAATTGGTCAAAAAGAAAAGTAGAAAATCAGATGGTTTTATTTCCGACAAAAAAGAAGGAAAAAATGTGCAAATCCATCAATATGGAGATTGTTACGAATGATGAGGATGTGGTGATTAAAAACTTGGAAGGTCTTTAGAAGTTCATTGCTGTAAAAGGAGACAATACTTGAGAGATCACTGGAAGCCTCGTAATGAGAAAGTAAACCCACATGCAATGACGATCAATCAAACCCTAACTCAACATGCCTTTGGGAAAATACTACTAACACTCTACCTAGAAGTTTCTAAAGCTAATTGTTGTATCCTTGAGTCTCACTGACCTACTTTTTGGTCATTTGTGGACATCAATATAATTTCTTTCTTTCGTTCTTTCTTTCTACAGTTATTCATGTGAATATTACCAAAACATCATCCATCTAAACAACATACATGATAACCTACATGATCACTTGAACATATAAAAAAACCTAAGAACATATATGCAATGAATATACACACTCAACGTACATAGAACCATACATCTCTTTTATTATCCCAAAGTTGTTTCCAATTATACATCACAGCATGCCATGCGATATACAATGAAAGGAATACATATCTATAAGTACTTTTGCATTTGCATAAGCTAATTACTCCATGGACAGTGCTCAAAACCTTCTTTGTTCCTCCATTCCTTCAACCTTACCCTTGTTTTTCCATGTCTCTAATGCAAGCCCAACGGAAGGTATTAATAAGATTCATAGAGCTCCTCATCCTTGCCAATTGGCAAGAGAATATTCCTTGATGCCTCTTGTATAACTCGGATAATGTTTGGTTAGCGATGAACTGTCAAGCACTCCAGGTATTCAAAAGCTTCCTTCTTGTGCTTGTTTGCCCGTTTTCTCCATCTTCAATCCCATGTCATCTGCAACCATACATTGGTCAGCAGCACATGCCCTCTTGTGCACTATTGATTCGCACACTTGATTCCTTGGAAATATGCTTTCAGCGCCTTGCACACACTTTTTCTTAAGCTTGCATCTACTTAGCGCACAACCTCTGCTCCCACCGTCTTACATGCTCAACCAAGCCAAAAGGTCACACACATCTCACTTTTATGGGGAGTTTACTTGGGCCTCTACACAAAAATACTTAGTGTCTTTTCCTAAGGCCCAAATTTCCCCATACTAAAATTCTTGTATGTCCTCAGACAAGGTAGTCATTTATTCATGCGGCAACTCTATTATCATTCTCTTCGAGACTTCAGCTACAATCTCGCATAGCGCATCTATGAAAAATTCCCATAGATATCTACAACCACCAATGCTTCCATCCCTTGCATCTTCATGACTACCCGTTCTAGAATCTTTGTCTTAAGTCCGGACTGATTTCTCTAACAAGTCCTTCCATTCAATGTTGTACTTCAAACTCTACTAGGCAGCCATTTCCTTTTTGATAGCATTTTCTTGGAAGCTTCCGAACAGCCACCTTATTTTTGTGCACCTTTTTTGGCTCCATTAGTCAACATGATTCCTTGATCAGTTGAATATGTTTAAGTCCATCCTTCTCCAAATTTATGCATGCTTCTGATTATCACCGCACCTTCCCTCTGTTGGAAGCATAAGGGACTGAGGGGGGGGTGAATCGGTCCATTAAAAAACTTTATTCCATTACCATTCATCATTCATTAACATCCATACAACTATTCAATCATACATTAACCATATGTGTGCTTACTTAAACATTGAATCAACCATACACAAGAGCAAGATGCAAGTGAGTACACAAGAACACCAAATATAAGTGGAAAACCCTCAAGGGGAAAAAAACCCACTGAAACTCTGCTTATATTACTCAAAGAAAAGAAATTTAGTGAAGCACCAACTTCACAAGGAGCACCAACCCCTAGTTTAGTAGAGCACCAAAGCCCTAGTTTAGTGAGGCACCAACCCCACAAGGAGGCTACAACCCCCTAAGGTGATCAAGCACCAACTCAACCACCTGGAAATGGATGATCACTGATAATATGTTGCTCACACAACTGATAGTGATCCAATTTTAGCTCACACAACCTTCAAAACCTCTCTAAACAAGCTCTTCTCTAACTCGCTCATTATCTCTTCTTCATGGGCTGAATATATTAATTTGCTTTGCACATTTGATCCTCAAAATTTTTCAGGTCTTCATACTCTTTCTAAGTTTTTTCCATGACCCCTTAACACTCTTCTTAAATCCCCTCTAGGTCACACTTTTTCTCTCTTCCTCAACTAGTCATAAATAACTCATTATACTAGCTTATATACCCAAGACAAGCTTAAAACACCCTTGGGTTGGTCATGACCAACTAAGTCTGTCATCCCAACTCAAAAACATAAAAAGAACATCATATAAATTCATTCCAAAGGACCACAAGTGTCAATAAGGGTCAAAACATCATGAGCAAGCACCAAGATGCACAAACAAGCTCAAAACAATGTCTCCACTCTAACGAATGCTCAAGCACCTCCAAGGATATCAAGCAACTTTATCATGGCTCCATTAGCTCCACACAAGTTAGGAATATCTCCTCGGCGTCACCAACAAGCACTGAAACATCCATTTCCACCATGAAACATACCAAGAAGCATGCAAACCCCACTAGGTCTTCAACACCCAAAAATTCGATCTTGAAGAACGACCAACTTCTCATAGCAAAACTTATTATCATGGCTTAAGTCATATACCATTGGAAAGCTCTCTAAGTCTACTTTCTATAACAACTCACATTTTTATTCAACTCACAATGGAAGACCTCCAAACAACTCAAACTTTGAAACTGCTCCAAAATGGCTTCAAGACCCCAAAACTAGGTCTTCAAAACTAAGCTGGTTCACTTATCAAAACAAATCATCAAGATACAAACCATATACCATTAGAAAGGTATTTAAATCTATTTTCCAGAACAGCTCACTTTATCTTTCAACTCATAGTGGAAAGCCTTTAACCAAGCCAATCTCTGAAACTACTCATTCAGGCTCTAAGGACTCAAGAACCAATATTGAGAGAAACAAACACAATACGTCCAAATCAACTTCTGAGATCAACCATCACCTGGAACATATCAAGGACACTTGCACCAACATGTACAAGCACTAAGAAACATATGCCACATGGAGAAATCTATTCAAGCACACTTGTTTCAATCACCTTCTTGAGCAAGCCAACTAGGGTTTACTAGGCCATTAGGTTTTCAACTGAAAAAATTAACCATATCAAACCAAGAGCTTGAGCACATCATATCAAGTACCAATCAACTATCCATGACCATCAAATGCAACAACAACAGGCAAAATCATCAAACTCACTCCAAAGCACAAGACTATCTTTTTAGCCCTTAAGGCCAAAATCAGTAGGGTAACTCTAAACACATGTATCTTCCATTTTCTCCACTATACTTGCCTAAAACTTTTCATGGATGTGTAGCACATCTCCCAAGGATTCTAGAACAATTCACTTTTCATCCCGGAAACTCAATCTCGGCCCTAAAACTGCAAATTCCCTAAAAAACTAGGTTTTTTCTCTCGTCCCAAAACAACTGGAACATGAAACCTATGCCAAAATGGGCTCTAAGGAATCCTCTTCAACCTTGATGCATCAATTTTTCTTGCCAAGACATTCTAGAGACCATACAATGCAAATTTCCCAAGTCGCTCTGCTATGAGGGTTTAGCTAAGGTTTTAGACCAATTTAACTTGTTAACAATCATTCATAAAAACCTGACAATCAAACCACCTCATTCTTTTTGCAAAACACTCTTAGCTCAATGGAAAATCATTCCCCAAAACCTATGGGTCCCATGCAAAGTGTGTGTAAGTGGGTGAGCATCTGAGGTTCGCAATTCAAGCTTATTTTGCCTTCTTCAAAACCCGATTTTACCAAAAACTTCATAACTTGCACAATTCTCTTCATATTGACCTGAAATTTGTCATGAAGCATCATGTCAACATCCTCTCATTATCCCAACTCACCACCTAGCTCAAATATGCCTGAAACTCTCCAACCACAACGACTTACATGTGCTTACTTAGCTTGTCTTCACTGTTTTGCTTCCCAAGGACCATGAAACATCATTATACCTCTGAGAACTGACCTGAAACTCATCATACACATCATATACACCATCACCATGTTATGACCATGCTTGACCATGACTACCTTGCTTCAAGACTCATGCCACCATACCAAACCACATGCTCTAGGTCTAGGAATTAGCCTAGAATGATCACTTCTCACCATGACAAACCATGAACTGACCATGGAGACCATATGCAGACACTTGGACACCCTTGACACCTCATACCAACCATGATGGACCTTGTATGACCTCATGAAGACCTCCAACCAACTTTGGAGTACTCACACAATGACCATGCCTACTAGACCATGCTCTATAATACCATAGGACTTCACCAAAATCAAGACACTACCAATCAACCTTCATATTTGATTTTGACTTACACCTCATGGAGACTCACATGACGTCATGACACCTTTTGCCATCAATGGCTTTGACATCGGTGACAACACTAAGACACAATGGCCAACACCATCTTCTTCTAAGCAGTCCGCAATGAACTCCGTTTACCAAAACCAATTCCTTACTTCTACGGCTACCCAGGCCTCTACTCTCAAGGAATCAGGTCCCATTGCAACTTCTTCCACGCAATCCTTCGAAGTGTTCTTGACCTTAGTCACTCTCGCCTAGAACTCTTCTTCACTCAATTCAGGTTGCAGGAGTTTCCAACAAGCACTCTATAACTAGTTTTTGCTTTGCAAATAATTCCAACACCTTTGCACTTGCACCATCTCATACTTGGAGTCTCTTCCACCTGATCTGCTCCACCAAATCAGTAAACCTTCTTCATCCTATGGAGTTGTGCATGGGCCTTATCTGTTTCAATTACCTTTTCCTTATGATTGGCCCACACCCATAGTTCCTTTTTCTTAGCCTTTCCAAACTTTGCCAATAATTCCATCACTCCTTTGACCATCATGGTTTTCACCTTGCCTCAGGTTATATCTTTAGGGTCTCGCAACCATACCGTTAGATCAATATCCCCCTTTTCGACTGCATTCTCCACATTCGGGACTGCACTAGCCAAAACTCCACTAGGGAGCTCAATATTTGGCTCCTCTTCATAGTGATTGATCATCGTTATAAGACTAGTACAAATATCTTAAATACATCTATCTGGAAAACGCCAAGTGATATCAATTTCAAAAGATCCCATTTTATATTTTTAATATACCACAATTATTAATAATTTCATTACCCATGTTTATCTTTTTCTTGTAACTTAAAATCTAACTTTACATTATATATATATATATATATTGTAATTAGCACCTAAACATTCTTATCATTGAAATCCAACATAATTAACCTATTGATTTAATTTTAAAGACTTGATTTTTTCTTAATTTCATACTAACGAGAAACTAAAAAAAATAGGGTTTTTGTTCTAGCCTCTTATTATCTATATGCTATCGAATAGATTAAAGAAAAACGTCTCTCCACATAATATTCAAATATTTATTTGATTAATCTATGAGAAATAAAAATAAAAAAGGGTTTTGTTCTTAGTTTTTATTTCATTAGTGCTTTTATTTTTTAACCATTTCTTCCTCTTGACCTTTTTCGCTTCTTTCTTTTTCTTTTTTGTATGTATTTATTTGATTGCATTTGTTTTTTTTTTTTTTTTTTGATTGGTAAACGCTTTTGACCGGAGCTATGAACCGGTGGGGAGAGGGACCCCAACCCTACAAATACGGAGGAAGGAAGAAGGAGAATGAGAAGACGGGGGGAAGAGAAGGAGAAGAGCTAAAGCTAAGAGAGGAAGAGAAAACAAAGACAAAGGAAACGCCAACGAAACGAAGGACCCATAACTGCCACTACCGACCCGAGGAGTGACCAGCCCGTGAGGAAGCCGCCTGTAGCAGGAAGTTGAAGGCTTGAAGTGCGCAATCTTTGAGAGCATTCAGTTGATCAACAGCTGAATGGAGAGGAAACAGGGCCGCATCTATGTCCACAACTGGCAAGAAACGCTGGTCCAGAGAAGGGTGGAAATTTTGTGCAAATGTGACCAGGTCCCTGTATTGTCCGCTGAGCCAGCGAATATCCCTGCCTGAACCGAAAGCGAGCTCGTCCACGTCTTCAATCCACAGAAGTGGGTCAGGAAGTGAGAACTCCACGAGCTGGTCGTGAAGACCCACGCAGTGCACAGCATAGATAAGATCAGAAGCAACCAATTCCACGTTTGAGATGACAGGATGAAGTAATGTGCAGAAGGACACGAAGGCGGACGCGACATCGGAGTCGGTGCGTGGGCGACGGGCGTTGAAGTGATATGAGTCTCCAAGAATGGCTTCAATGGCCTCGGCCTCGGCAGTGGTCGAAAACTTGAAAATCATGGCTAATCGCCTCCTGTCAATGGCAGACACGTCTGCCAGTTCTCGGAGCTGTCCTCGCAGAGCCACAAAAGGAAAACCCACAAAGGACAAGGCGCTAGTAAGAAGCAAAACGAAGGCGAGGAAAGACATTCCTGGTAGACAACAAAGCAAGCTAAAATAGAAGGGGATGAAGGAGCAGTCCCGAGGGAAGCCTGGCAAGAAACGCTAGGAGATGACGGGAGCCAGAGAAGCGTGTGGGAGAACAACGAGGGAGAGGAAGGACGCCGCCGAAAAAAGAGATGGGGAGGGAGGAGACCGACGCACGGGGGAACTGCCAAACGTAGTGGAGGCGCGGGAGACTTAGCCGCAACTGTTGCTCCGATCGAGGGAAAGGAGAGAAGGAAGACTAGGCCACAAGTGATCGTTGTTGGAGGAAAGCAAGGTGGTTGGATTGTCGATAGCGAAGTTTGCCAGGAAATCAAATGCCTTGTTCGCTTCTCTGTACTTATGAGATATGTTCCAGGAATGTAGTTTGCCAAGCCAATAATGAATAGAAGGAAGGAATAGGTTCATTTTCCACGAATGAGAAGCTCCAGAAGAGACCGCTGAAATGAGAATTTGAGAATCCCCTTCGATGCAAAGGTCAGAACAACCAATATGAACCGCCAACTTGACCCCTTCCAGGAGGGCCTGAGCTTCGGCAGAATTGCTAGTGCCATCTTGTAACGGGAAAGAGCCCGCGTGGATGAGGAGACCTCGATCGTCTCTGATGATGCAACCAGCCCCCGAGGGACTCGGATTACCTCTGGAGGCCCCATCGAAGTTTAATTTCCACTGCCCTTCCGGGGGGGGACGCCATCTAGTATTTTTCCTGAGCAGCATTTTTTCAATTTGTGAGAGCCCCTTGCGGATAATAGAACCTGGAGTGGGAATTTTAATGAGAGACCAATGCTGAAGAATGTCGAAGTCTTTGGAGGAAAAGGAGTGAAAAGAAGAACTCTTAGCACTAATACATTCAGAAATTGCCACCTCCAGCTTGGAAAGGAAAGAAGGGAGCTCAACTTTTTGCTCTCTGAAAAGGCGGAGGTTTTGTTCCCACCATACGTGCCAAAGCAAGAAGTAAGGACTTATAAGCCAAATAGAACTGTGCAAGCATATTTGGGAAAAAGTCGGCCAAGAAGAAAGATTGGCTTCAATTCTACTACAATGAACCCAAGCAACGTTCAGCTTATTAAAGGGCCAATCCCAACACTTGGAGGTGAAAGGACAAAAGAGGAAGAGATGATCCAGATCTTCCTCGGCCTCACCACAAAGAAGACATTTTGATGGGCCAAAGAAGCCCCACGCACGCCTTCGAGCTTGAGTGAGAACCTTTCTCTTCAAAACAAGCCAATCGAAGTAAGCAATCTTCGGTGTAATGTGGGGGTGCCAGCATCCAAAAGAACTCGGAGAGCCCTTGCCGATTTGAGAAAGGAGTATGTTATAACCATTCTTGACAGTGTAATGGACAGAGCTATTTCCTACCCAGAATAAACAATCTGAACAATTTAGAAATGAAGCATGGCGTTCCTCCAGAGAGGAGGAAAAGAGATCAGCTTCATGAGCAGAGGCACCGATAGACAAGATATCTTTCCAACACCAAGAGGGCGAACCGTCGGGATGCTGGAAGCCATAATCAGAAACAAGAGAGCCCCAAAGTAATTTGGAAGAATTCATAATACCATTGAGAGAAGGAAGCAGGTTGAGGGGAGGGAAGCCATTCCAGCTTTCGTCCCAGAAAGACACTACCCGACCATTGTTAATCTTCCACGAAACCCGATCAGCAATAAGATTTTTGGATTTACACATAAAATTCCAAATGTGAGAGCCCTTAGGAAGCTCAGAACTGGAAAGAAAAAGCTCATTACGTTGCCCTTCCATGTATTTATGAGCCAGGACTTTATAGGCGAGTCTACTCTTATCCGAAATGAAATTCCAAACCAATTTTGCTCCGAGAGCCATGTTCAGAATGGCCAAATCCAGTTTGCCTAGACCACCCATCTTCTTAGGAAGCTTGACCAGATCCCAATTAGCAAGGTGGAATTTTCGTTCGGAGTTGAGGCCTTGCCACAGAAAAGTACGGGCCACCTTCTCGATTTTGAGGAGAACAGAGTTAGGGATCTGTAGAATGGATAGCGTGTAGATTGGAATAGATAGGAGCACCGAATTTATGAGAAGCGCACGACCGGCTAGGGACAACCATTTACCTTTCCAGGAGAGGAGTTTGGCAGAGATGGAGTTAAGAAGCCCGTTCCATAATTGAGCCTTACCCTTCCCATGAAACAAAGGAACTCCCAAGTAAGAGTGGGGAAGTTTGCCCAAAGAGAAACCAAGAATCTCTTGAATTCTCCCTTGAAGCCTGGGGGCCACGTTAAAGAAGAATATCACGGATTTATGAAAATTTAAGACCTGACCCGCAGCAACAGAGTAGGAATCCAGAATAGAGGAAATGCGCCTAGCCTCCGGAACAGTCCCTTGGCCGAAGAGAAAAGTATCGTCCGCGAATTGCTGATGAGAAAGAGGAGGAAGATTGGAGGACATGTGAAGGCCTTTCAGTGAACCATCATGAATCGCAGCCTTAATGCTACGACTAAGAGCTTCCGCCACTATAGTAAAGAGGAATGAGGAAAGCGGGTCACCTTGACGAATGCCCATGCTACTATGAAAGAAGCCTTCCGCAGACCCATTTACGAGAACCGAGAAGCGCGGGGAAGCAATACATTCAAAAATCCACTTACAGAAATGAGCACCAAAACCCAAAGCTTGCAAAGAAATAAGAAGGAATCTCCAGTTTACCCGATCATAAGCTTTACTGAAGTCTAATTTTAGCAACATTCCAGCTCTGGAGGAATTATGAAGGGAATGAATGAGTTCATGAGAAATAATAATGCCTTCCATGATGGATCTTCCAGGAATGAACCCACTCTGTTCCGGGGCTATAAACTTATGCAACAAATGGGAAAGTCTCGTGGCGATAGCTTTGGAGATAATTTTAAAGGTGGTATTGCACAGGGAAATAGGCCTGAAGTCATCGAGCTTCTCAGCAGGGGATTTTTTAGGGAACAAACAAATGAAAGTGTGATTAAGGTTCCCAAGAATCTTCCCCGTAACTCTGGATTCCTCAACCGCCTGCCAAATAGCGGGACCGACGACATCCCAGAAATCCTGGAAGAAGGAAGCTGGGAAACCGTTCGGGCCTGGGGCTTTATCACGCTTCATGGAGAACACAATTTTCCGAACTTCTTCAAAGGAGAAGGGGGAAAGAAGCGAAACATTATCAGCCTCCGAAATACATCTGGGAATTTGAGAGTGAAGAAGGGATTGCGGACCAAGGGGGGATTCCGTATCATTAAGGAGCTTGCGAAAGAAATCCACCGTTTCTGATTTAATCTGAGCTTGCGAGGTGGCGTAGGTGGAATCTTCGAGTTTGAGAGAGGAGATGTAATTGAAGTTTCGTCTGGCTCGGACCGAAGAAAAGAAATTTTTTGTATTTTTATCTCCATCCAATAACCATGTTTCCCTAGATTTTTGACGCCAAAAGGTTTCCTCTTTGAGAAGGATGTCCCCCAAATCCTTTAGCAGAATTTTTTCCTTCTGGTGATCCTCGTATGACATCCCATGAAGCAAAATAAACTCGTTAAGAGAGCGAAGAGACTGCTCTACTCTAAGCTTTTCCTGAAAGATATTTTTGAACATTGAATGGTTCCAGCTTTGTAATTTATCTTTGAGCAAAGATAGCTTTTTAGAGAGTTGAAACATCCGAGTTCCTTTGACAATAAAGGAGTCCCACCAGCCCCTAATCAGGGACCTAAGAGAAGGGTCCTGAAGCCACATATTTTCAAATTTAAAGGGGGACCGACGCGGAGGGATGTCAAAGTTGAGAACCACAGAAACAGGAAAATGGTCGGAACCAGAAAGAGGGAGGACCGAGCTTTTTAGAAGAAAATTCTGCTGCAACCAATGTTCGGAAACCAGGAAGCGATCAAGGCGCACCGCGAGGGAACTGAACCCAGAACGCCTGTTGTTCCAAGTGAACCAACCCTTGCACGGCTCCAAATCGACCAGATGAGAAGAGGAAACAAAGGAAGAGAAATCCACCTGCGAATGAGGCTGCCATTGAAGACCACCCAGCTTATCTCGATCAGAAAGGGTAGCATTGAAATCACCAGCAACAATGAATTTATCCGCTGACACGGCCGTCAGCAACTGGCTAAGGTTACCCCAAAGAATCCTTTTGCTGATGGGAGTGGATGGACCATAAATATTTCCGAGGAAAAAGAAATCCTCAGAGTGCTTAATCGAAACCTTGCACCAAATGAAGTTTAAATCTATAACAAGGGGAGCAATCATGCAACTTGCAGCTTTCCAAAGAATACCTAAACCGCCCGAGGCTCCGACAGAATCCGAGAAGCAACCTTCCCACCCTTTCCATTTATTGAACCAGCTTCTTTTACAACCTTCAGTCGACATTTTAGTTTCCTGAATCAAACAAATATCCACACCCTCAGCCAGGGCATAACGTCTTAACAGATGTTGTTTGTTAGGAGCATTAAGGCCCCTAACATTCCAGGAAAAAATGATCATGTTTGCTTCAAAGAGGACTTGCCTCTCCTACTGGTAGACGGGAAGAAAGACCGGAGCTGAAGTTGCTTCCCGAGGGCAACTTCGTTAAGAGAAAGCTTACATTTGTTAGGGCGACCAAGAATACTTTTGGGACCAAAATCTACATTGAGAAGAGGAGGAGTGGGAAGGAGCGGTCCCAAAGGTTGCGAAGGGGGGGAAGGGGACGCGGCGGTAGCTAGGGGTACCTCTGGGGGGTCGACATCAAAAGACAAAAGCAAATCCTCTTTAGCCGAGATCCATTTCACAAGGTCATCCGAGCTACCACCCATACCAATGGAAATGCCTTCGTGGAACAGGGATAGGATCCGGGAGGAGTCCTTGACAACAGCCGCCGTTTCTTTGACTAGGGAGAGCGTTTCAGGAGCCAAAGCAAGAGGTTCAATGACAGGAAGGGGATCTTGGGGGGCAGGGGAAGGAGACGAAAGAGGAGCACCGGGGGGAGGGGAAGGTGGGTGGGCAGGTGAGTCGTGGGACACTTTCCGCCAAAAAGAGGCACCAGGGGTGGGATTGAAACAAGACTTACGAGTATGACCTGGTTTCAAACACTTGAAACAGATATTGGATAAACCTTCATAAACAACCTTTTGTTTCCAGATACCCGAGGGGGTATTGATGAGAATCAATTCCTTTGGTTTATGAGTTGTAGAAGCAGAAATACAAACTCTGGCAAAGGAAGAAAGAGTACCATTCAGAGTAACAGGATCAATGCGAATGACCCGCCCGAGACTGGAGCATATTTTAGAAAGGATGGGAGCCGACCAAAATTCACTAGGCAGGGAATACAATCGAATCCACACTTGAAACCCATCCTCCGCCGCCTTGTGACAGTCAAAGTGAGGCTCCCACTCGCGAATCGCAAGACCCGAATCGGAAAGAAGGGAATTTTTCCTTTCCATAGTGTCGTCTCTCTGTGCAGCGCTACGGAAGAGCACTAGGAAAAAACCCTTTTCCAGGGAACGAATACTAAGGCCGCTGCCCCACTGTTTTTCGCACCAGTTCCTTGTACTCGAAAAAGAGAGTCGTCTTCCAATGAACTTAGCAAAAATAGCTCTCGAAGAAAGACAATTCGTATGCTCGGTGAAAGCAATATCCTTGATTAAGGACACGGATGGAATATCGTCCTGTGGAGGAGACGGGTCACGATCCGTGAGGAACGAATCAGCGTCAGGCCCACGGGGACCCAGACGTTTGAGCAAAGCGTCCGACAAGCCCTGGTCCGCCTAGCGCACCATTGTTGCACCCCAAAGGGGCGAGACCAGGGGACCGTTGGAGGAACGAGAATTCAAAAAATATGTCCGTTCTGTTCGATCCAACAGCTCGCCGGATTCTTTGATTGCATTTGTTATTTATATATAAATGTTTTGTTTTTTTATGCATTTAATCGATTCTATTTCATACTATTTTTTTCTAGTATGTCAGCCATTAAAAACAAACACACTCACTCCATTACAGCCTTCTAGCTCCCCCACGATGACATTGTAGGAACGCCTATTCACAATAAGTATTCCAATTCTTCAACCTTCGCAGTCATTTTCTTCGATTCCTATGATATTAATTCAGAACTCTCGTCATTTTATTTCTCTTCCATCTTATCTAATCTATAATAGGTTCCTCATCCCCTATGGTGTCTTCCAAAACTTGTTCTACATGTCCTTCCTCTTGTCTTCCTTCCCCCACCTATGCATCCTCACACGAGGTGTCCACATCCATTTTCTTGGTTTCCATAGCTCGATTCCTCATCACACATGGTGTCTTCCAAAATTTGTTTTGTTGTCCTTTCTCTTGTCTTCCTTTTGTGACTTATGCATCCTCGTGCGAGGTGTCCACATCCGTTTTCTTGGTTGCCAAATCCCCCTGCATGCCATTCATCACATGCTCCCTCATAGCTTCATCCTTCTCTAAATCAACAATAGGTACATGACTTGTGTGGGTTGCACAAGACTTGTCTAGACTCGAGGGTTGATCACCTTAGCTTGATGTGGCCACGCGTTGACTTGATTCAACCCGCAATTCTTGTACTACATGATCTTGAATCGTAAACTCTTCATTTCCTCCTATAACAGCCCTCGCCAACACACGCATCTGCCTTACCGATGGTTCTTTGTGTTTTGTTTTCATCCTTGCAAAAGTCCCAATTGGAAATTTGATGTACCTAATATCCATCTTATTACGGAACTTAGGAGCCTTCTCTGCTGTATTAGCCACCACTATATTCTTTCCTTTACCCTTTACTATGGAGAAGGTCTGAGTCCTGCAAACTTCTTCCTCCGCCATTTGCCTTACCTGCTCTTCATCAATCTTGAACCCTTCAACCAATGATGTCGCAATCATTGATGCCTTCTCTAAGATCTTTGCTAGAATTTCGCCAAGTCTTCTCTTCTTAGGCTTTTACGTGTGGGCTAGCTTGGTCTTCTTACCATCCACCACAATATCCAAGGTGGTTCGATTTCTCATGCATCACTATCTGATTCACCAAATACACCTCGTATTTCTCCTCCCTCCATATAATGTTAAATTCAATAGCATCAAAGCATCAATCAATTTGTTGTCTACCACTACATGAGATATACCCTTCAACCAGTCCAACGACTGCTCCAAGAAATCTGCCATCACCACATATGCCCTACCCAACAATGTCCGCTCCCATCAATATGCCTTGTCAAGATCTAATGCATCATCACATTGAACATTGCATGCTTCATGTACGTCCCAGGCATATGGGCCGGAATCTTATACTCATCCGCAATTGTTACTAACACCCATCTATACCATTGTGTGTCATCTTCATGTGATCTACTACAGCAACTATCCATTCGCACCTAAACACATTGAACCTCATCATACCAACTATAATTCCCATGCACAACAATACTAATCCCTTCTCTTTTGGAACTCCAAACTCATGTAGCAGGATCATGATTAGGTATGCACATACTAAAAATCTTCCCCCTTGTACACCTCATCAATCGCAAAATTCATCTCTTGCACGACATATTGAGCCAAATTGTAATTAACTTGTGATGCACCAATCACATAAGCACACACTAGTGTGACGCAATTAATGAGAATATAACTCCTCTCCAAAGTAAGCTTAGTCGTTAATAACCTTGCCAACACCCTAATTTTCCTATTTGAATAGGGTTGGCCAACACCGTGTGGCTCTTCTTGCTTTACTTCATTCTCCTTGTAGCATCTTTGTGTGCCTCTTGATTATGGAGCACCTTGGCTAAATCCTCTCCCACATCCAGAAATCCCGCAACCTTGGCTATGAGTGCGGAATTCAATTTGATACTTCTTGTGCCTATGTATATCTTCCCTCATGCACTCTTGATAGCAATAATTTCATCAATTCCTAGGCATCAAAGAATGGGAGTCCGTATACTTTCAAGAATTTCGTTCTTACAAACCATTCCCTCACTGTTTCTTGATTCTTCTTGGTGACCTTGCACTCCAGCAATGGAGGGTTATTGTATTTCCCTTATTTGTGATTCAATTCAACAATTCCACAAGAGTTAGATAATGTCTTCAACTCTTCTCTTGTCATGACTCCTTCATGATAAGGCATTAGTGTCGTCTCAAAACTCGTATGAACCTCCTCGGTCATTCTCTACCTTCCTGGAGCTCATTTTTTCATCTTTCCTCTTGCCAAGCTTTCTTTGATTGTTTCTCTTCTCTTTGTACCTTACAACAAGCTTCCTTGGCTAATCTCAACATTGTCCCCTTGGGATCTTTTGAATACCACTTTGCTCAATCTCCCTTCTTAATATAGACATATCCATCGCCTCTTCAAAGTCCAGTCTTTGCTTCCCTTCGAGGTTAAGGGTAATTATGGGCATCATTATGTTACCCTTCTGGCTCTCTTGACTTTGAGTGTTGCCTACTTTCTTAACCCAACACATCGCCCCACCCACTCTCTTGGGACACCTTAGATTTTCAATGCTTGGATCCATCACTAAGTCTCCACATATGCAATAGCACACTTTACCTTCTTGGCCCTTACCAAGCCTTTGTGTTGACTTCCCTTTTTTACTCTAGCACAATTTCTTCAGGTGATATCATAGGATTCTTGAATTTATCTTGTGCATGCTAAACTCAATGACTCAGCTTCTTCTTTCCCCAATCAATATCCTCGTCTTCCTCTACGATTCCATCTGTCTCTTTATTTTGTGTAGATAATTCGTTGAGATTAGAATCTTCCTCCTGTGCATCTACACTCTCAACATACACAGAGTTGAACTTCTCATCCAAAGCGATTACAATATGTTCATTTTCAAAGCTCATAAACCTCTACTTAAATCACATGTCACCTTTGTTAGTATACACAAAGGCCTTCTTAACAAGATTAGGTAACTATCCCCTCAACCATCTCAATGACCACAAAGTCAAATGAGATCAATGCCTCAAAAAATCCCCAGCTAGGCATTTTTCAACGTACCTATGGATTTTTCCTTTGCCTTGTTCACCATATACAACACATTGTTCAAGCATAGCAATGCAAGACTTCCCATTAGATCCAAGCATCCTTAGTCAAAATATTAACCTCTGTGCTAGTATCAACAAAGAAATTTCCCATCTGATAGTTATTAATATTTGTAGTAATTAGCAACTCTTGGTCATACTCTCAACAATGCAAAGCACAAGCGCCCTTTGACATTTGCAATTATGCTTCTCTTGTCCAAGTTTTCCCCATACTTTGTTGAAGCTAGATCTTTAGTAAAGGTGTCACCCCCTCTATTTTCAACAACAAGAGGATTTCAACCAGCTCTCGTACTTCACTTAGCTTGGGCTCCGCTCCACCTCACATCGTGTCCTTGAGCTCTCTCTCATTTGCCAATTCCCCTTAGAGGTTTTGAAATATTTCTCTCACCTCGATAATAGTAGCTTTCTATTTCACAACATTTGGATACACATCCACCACCTCCTACATATTGTAAACTATCTTCGCTTTACCATATTCGACAAAGTCACACCACCTTGCTCTGGATATACTCCACCTCTCGTTTCAATGTTGATGTTCATTCCCCTTTTGTTATATATTGCATGTTTACCCCTTTCTGCACCTCTTCCCATGCCAACATCTTCTTGATGCACTCCTTTGTTTTGTGCTCTTTCCTACAATTTACACAAGTAGGGAACTTAGAACATTTCCTTCAATAATGGTCTTTGGCGCCATATTTGAAACTAATACCCCACACATGGCCACCACTTCTCCCCTAACCTTTGTGGCCGCGCATTCTTCATCTACCCAACCCTTGTTCTTGGTTCGACACAATCATTGCTTGTCTCAAGCCACACGACTTAGCCTCACATCATTCCTCAATACCTTGCAATTCTCAATGTCGCGTCGATTTGATTCACACATTCTACGCCACACCACTTCAGTTTGTTTGGCCCTTCTTCACAACGGGAAATTCTTAGTCTCGAGTGCCCCTTGGCACACATCACAATATAGGAGCATTGCTTTCACCATCTTCACAATGCAATCATTCCTAGTATGCCCCTCAGCTTCGCATACAATGCATCAAAACTCTCTATGTACTCCCTATGTGGATCCCATTGTTGTCAGATTCTCACATTGCAAAGCCATTGTGGAGATTTAAGCCTCCAAAATTTCCAGTTGCTTCCATCTTCACAACATCCTCCAATGCCTCTCACAGATCTATGAAGTTATTCATTGCCAAATGCCTCGCATAAGGTTATTGTGGAGATTTGAGCCTCCAAAAATTCCAATTGCTTCCATCTTCAAAGCATACTCCAATGCCTCTTATAGATCTATGAAGTTCTTCATTGCCAAAAGCCTCGTGAACGGAGCCAACAATCCTCCCACAAATCTTTGTGCATGCTACAACAAGTGAAGATCATATGATATCTTTGATGGTAAGATCTTGAAACATACATCATATGCACATACACTCTCAGTGATGCGTTTTATCTCCTTTAGTGCAAAGATGTTTTGTTGCTCAAACTCTAGGATATGAAATTCCCTAAGAAAAGCAATCTTTGGCATATCAAAATCATCAACTTGGTTAGGATTGAACTTCTACTACCAAGTGTGTGCGCATCCCATTCGAGTTGTTGCAAATAGACTCGAGTACTCCAGTCTCTTTGCACACCAAGCTATCTCTCACTTATGCAAATGCTCGGTAGTGTTTTCAATACCATGGTATTATGGAAACTTACTCATATCATAATACAATTTTTGGTGGGGCACCATCTAAACGTGTGCTTGTGCAATACGCATTGGTCACTGATGTAGGACCACTCAAAGTCATCCCTCAATTTTGTACATTCACAATCAGAGCAGCCTATGAAGATACGGTTTGTGTAACCACAACATTACTTATACTTAGTTGATCTAGGTCTTCCTTGTGTTGCACTTGTACTTGGCATAGTAGTCACCATGTGCACAACTCTAGCTGCACTACCTCCTGCCATTGCGGAAGTTGTTATCACAATCTTCAATGCATTCCCAATATCAAACGGTGTGTGAACCTCTGTCATTGCTACATTTGCACTACCTTGTCAATTGATGGTGCATTCTCCACTATCTGTTCAATCACATAATTAACTTCAATACTCAAAAATTTGTTAACTCCGTTTACTTCCTCCACTTCAAACTCTAGTTTTGAAGAATACAGCCATGCACTAGCATAGGCATGTTGTCGATTCCAGCTTGGGTCCTCTTCAAGACCTATGTATTCAGCATCCTCTTTTGGCATATCCTATGTTGCTATTAACTAGATTATCACCCTCTGCAAGACTTGTGCTATGCAATTCTTCCTCATCAAAAAAGCACTCCTCAACATGCAAGCCACATGTGTGCACTTCATGCCCTCCACAAGTCTCATTGGCGTTCACCTAGTATAACTCCCACATCTACCAAGAGTCCTTGGCCACAAGATCTTTGTCCCAAATCTTCTACAAAACTATGTCACCTCATCTCCCTCTTTATGATTCCTCTCTCCAATGTCCACATATTTTCCATTTGCACAATCAAACCCTCACGCCCGCAACAACCTAGCCTTCACACGATGAAATATTTAGCTCTCCATTTCCAATCTTTCCAATCCAAGATCTACCAAGAGCATCCTAATCCACAATGGAATCTCTACAATGAACAATTCCCTCGATTCCCACATATCTAAACCTTTGACTCCTAGACAAGAATAAGTGTACATGGAAAACTAACACATACTATTAAGAGTGTCTTTAAAACATACCTCTACTACACATGTCCACACCTCATGTGTCTGCTTCAAAAACTTTGGTCATGTGTCAATCCAACCCTTGCTTCGACCAACTCAACTTCTTCCATTTGCATAAGCTACAATCCACGCATGCACATGCTCAAGAAAATCAACAAAGAACACCTCATATACATCACTGCTCAAATGCTCCTATATCCATGCGCGAGGATTTGGACTCCTACTCCTCTATTTCATCACAACTAAAAGGTATTTTTTTCAAACCAATCCTCAATCCTCTCAAGAGTGATCCGATCTAATCCATCATCAACCATGCACAATACCCTTCATCACAAAACAATTGAACAAGGTCCAACAACATTTTGGTTCTACTGCCAATAATTCCATCACTCCTTTAGTTGTCATGGTTGTCACCTGGTCTCGAGTCAATTCCCTAGGGTCTCCCAACCATACTTTTGGATCAATGTTCCTCATTCAACAATATTCTCCTCATCGTGGTTTGTGTTATCTAGATCTCCACTAGGGAGCTCAAATCTTTACTCATACTAATTCATCATCTTTGTTAGATAATCCTTTGTTAGGTCACTATGGGCAGTAATTTTTTTGGTTCTTCAACCTTCGTAGTCCTTTTGACCTCAACCACTCTCCTTCTCTGAAACTCTTCTTCACTTAGTTGCTCTGTGGGAATTTCTTCCAACAATTACTCTCTAATCATCTTTAGCTTCACTAGTGGTTCCAACACCTCTGGGCTTGCACCATCCCATATTTGGTGTCTTTTCCTCTCACTCTACGCCACCAATTCGGCAACTTCCTATTTTATCCTTCAAAGTCTCTTTGATCTCATCCATTCTTCATCTTTGGAACACTTCTTCACTCAATTGCTCTACAAGAGTTTCTTCCAACAAGCATTGTATAACAATCTTTAGCTTCACTAATAATTGCAACACCTCTGCACTTGCACCATCCCATACTTGGGGTCTTTTCCTCTCAATCTGCACCACCAACATGACAACGTCCTCCATCTTGCTGAAGCTCCACATTGGCCTTTTCTATTTCGATTTCCTTTTCTTTGTATTCGGCACATGCCCATAGTTCCTTCTTCTTGGCCTCTGCACACTTCGTCGATAATGCCATCACAATTTTGACCATCAAGGCTATAATTGGGCTTGGGATAATCTCCTTAAGGTCAACTAACCATACTTTCAGTTCAATATTCCCCCTTTTGACTAGATTTTCCTCATCTTGGAGTACGCTAGCCAAACCTCCACTAGGGAGCTCAAATCTTGGCTCCTCATGGTGATTGATTATCTTTGTCACATATTCCCTTGCTAGTTGATCATGAGCTATTCACAATAATTTATCACGTTCTTCAACCTCTGGAGTCCTCTTCTTCGATTCCACTAATACTACTTCAAAATTCTACCATTATTTCCTCTTCCTTCTTAACTCATCTACAACCTCCACATCATCTCCAATACGTTCCTTATCCCCTATGGAGTCTTCCAAAATTTGTTCTATGTGCCCTTCCTCTTGTCTTCCTCAACCTTCGCATCCTCTTGCAAGATATCCACATTATTGATCAAGGTCGGGGAAAAGTAGCTTCTTGCGGATGAACACCAAAGCCACACGAGCAAGACACATATTCACATCACTAACTACAAGAAAACACAAGCTACAAGAAACTATACAAGAATATACCTTGAATATTCCATGTGAAGAGAAAGACATGTGGCGCACAGGGAATGAATTCAGACCCAGATAAATCCAAGATTGTGCAACCAACTCAAGACCAAGAGGAAGTTTCTAGAGGTGTGTATATGTGTGCCAACGCAATAATAGTGAGGCAAATAAGAAGAATCCAAAATGAGAATTCAAGAAATATTCCTAAGATTCGGGCAAAAATCTATAAATAACCGTTTTATTCTTAATTATAAAGTTGGTTAGATAATTAACCTTTTTGAAAATTTTGATTCTAGTCCCCAGTTGTCAATTTTGTAAAGGTTTTAGGGAAATACTTGTACTTGTAAGTGTTTCATGGATTCTTAAGTGTAACTACACATAACTGGTGTATAACTGTGTAGATCCGTGACTATATTCATAAAATGTGTTGCACTGAGCACAAATTAATGTAATTGCAACATTCTTTATGACTATTAATGGAAGATTCATGTTTCTGTGTGCATCAGGATGATCTTTATATGTTACATGAGTTATGCTAGATCTGATGTTTGGAAGGTTATTTGTACATTAGCTGCATGTTGATGTTGTAATTAGGGCTTCAGGTGTTATATTATGATGAAAATGCCACTCGTCTAGATTTTGTCACTCTCCTATAATGAGGGATCCCACACTGCTTTAGTACATTTTGGGTGAGAAACTCGTGCAAAAGTGTGAGTGAAAGTGCTATCATAGATAGAGTTTTGAGCTTCAATGTGTGTTAGAGTTTGTCTTACACAGATATCCTTAAAGAGTGCACAAAAGGTCTAAAAGTGGGTTAAAACATCCATTTTCTTCATTGTTACATTCCCTTGCGTCCCATCCTTCACATGTTCACTTGGTGCTTCATCTATCCCCAGATCAACAGTTGCGCAAGACTTGTCTGGACTCATGGGCTGATCACCTTAGCTTGTTTACAGCCACACCTTGGCTTGGCATAGCCACACCTCCCTTCGTTCGAATTCCAATTTTTGTCCAACTTGCTCTTGCATCCCAACTTCTTTGTTTCCTCCTCTCGCAACAACTCTCACCGTTGCACACATGTCTTACCGGTGGCTCTCTGCATTGTGTATTCATCCTTGCAAAAGGTCCAAATGGAATTTCGCTATACTTGGTATCCATCCTACCATGATAATTGGGAACCTTCTTTGGTGTCTTGTATGTTCTTTCCTTTACTCCCTACTGCAGGGAAAGTTCATGCCCTGCAAGTTCTTCCTTCACCATCTACTTGGCCCTTTCCTTGTTGATTTTGAACCCTCCACTTAAAGGCGATACAGTCACTATTGACTTCCCTAAGATCTTCGCTAGGATTTCCTAGGGCCTTCTCTTCCTAGGCTTGAATGCACAAGCTAGCTTGGTCTTCTTACCATCCACCACAATATACAAGGGTGGTTCGATTTCTTGCATATAGGTATATAACTCATCATATGTGTCTCTTGCATTTCTCCTCCCTCCATGCAATGCTAACTTCAATAGCATTGGGGCATCAATCCGTTTGACATCCACCTCCACACGAGACACACCTTTCAACTTGTCTAGTGACCACTCCAAATAATAGTCCATCACATAAGGTAATTTAGCCCAACCAATAATGCTTTGCTCCCACCAATATGCCTTATTAAGGTGTAGTGCACTATCACCTTAAACACCACATGTTTCTTGTATGCCCCAAGCAATGGGGTGGAATTATGTACTCATCCTCAATTATAACTGACACTCATTTATACCATTGGTGCATCATCTTTGTGAGGTATGTTGTGGAAATTGTCCCTTCATAGCTTAGCCCATTGAATCTCATCACACCGGTTATAATTACCATGTGCAACGGTGTGAATCCCTTCTTCTTGGAAACTCCAAACTCATGTAGCAGTATCATGATTAGGATATGCCATACACAAAATCTTCTACCTTGTATGCCTCATCAATCGCATGGTTCAGCTCATGTGTGACATAGGCAGCCAAATTTTACTTGACTTGCAATATGCCAATCGCATAAGCAAGGGCTAGTGTGTGGCAGTCAGTGAGAGTTCAACTCCTCTCTAAAGTAACTTACCCATTAATAACCTTGCCAACACCCTAACTGCCTTATCTTGAATAGACGTAGCCAACACCATGCAGCTCTTCCGACTTAACTTCATTCTTCTTGTAGCATCGTCACATGCCTCTTGATTGTTGAGCACTTCGGCTAAATCCTCCCCCTTGGCCAGAAATTTTGTAACCTCAGATATGAGTGTAGGAATCAATCTAATATCTCTTGCACCTATGTATAATCTTCCCTCATGTGCATTTGATAACAATAACTTCCCCAATTCCCAGGCATCAAAGAATGTGATCCCTTTCAAGAATGTGAACCCTACTAACCATTGTCGCACCATTTCTCCATTCTTCTTGGTGAATTTGCACTCCTACGAAAACTGGCTCTTGTATTTATTTCCCTTTTTTGTGGTTCAATTCAACAACGAGCCGAACAATGTCTACAACTCCTCTCCTAATGTGAATCCTTCCAAATAATGCATTACTATCATTTTGAACCTCGACTGAAACCTCCTCTACCATTCTTTGCCTATCCCAGAACTCCTTTTTCCTCCCTTCCCCTTGTTAAGCTTTCTTCTTTGCTTGCTCCTCTTCTCTTTGCACCTTAAGACTGGCTTCTTAAGCTAATCTCAGCTTTGTCTCCTTGGGATATTCTGAAATGACAAAACCAAGCTGTCATTGATTTTGATGCTAATCTCAGCTAACCCATGTGTGGTAGCCATATAAGGAGGCAACAGTGATAGATGTTCAAGCCAAAGAGTTTTAATGAAGCATGTGCATGCCCGATACATAGAGATGGATAAGAAGAAACACCAGCAAAGGTGGTCCTTCCAAATCCAATCCACAAGATGACACCAACGTTATTTTTGGGGCAGTTTGCAAGTGCCTGTCCTTATCGAATCGGTATTCATCCTCATTTGTTTAACCTATGCTGATGAAGAGTGTACAATGCCAACTTTTCCAATTCTCCCTTATTGTTTACTATAATTTTTTACACGGTTGGTATCATTGCCTAGTTTTGGCTCCTTCCATTCTGTCTCGAACCCTAGTGCTCAAAATTTTTGCCTCGCATCTCTAATTCATCCTTATCCTTGTAAAACTATTACCTATTCCGATGACAAGTGCACTACATCAGTTTTGGTGGCTAATTCCTCGTTGATTCCTGATTTTCTTATTTTCTTCTGACCAAGTGAAATTATTTAAGTTGGAATCAGATCCTAGTTTTTCTTCATTCCAGTTTTGGCTGAGATTTTTGACTTTTTTCCTCTCATCGATGACACATTCTCGGATCTGAGCTGTTCTTTTTTCAAACTTCTGAACGGCTTTTTTGGGGGTGGGGGCTGTCAGCTGCTTCAGTACCTGCTACCAAAAGCATGCTTCTCACACAGTCATCTCCTCATTCAGCCCTATGCGTTACAATCAGGCTTCCGTCATGCAGAAAAACTGTCATTGGATTCTGTGATGCGGCAAGTCTATCATTGGCCTCCTCCAAGCTGCCGTTTTCAAATCGGGTCAAACCTCTCCTACCCCATGACATCATTACCAAATCGCTGAAGACTTGATAGTGGGTAGACAACCATTACCAAATTGTGGACAAATATTCTAAACATCTAAAAGTTCGCTGCTGAGTTCAAGCCTCTCTCCTGCATTGGGTATTATTCATTTTTTTAATAAACTCTTAGCCAGTAGATCCAGTTTTAGGGGCATCATGGTTTCTGTTCTTTGCTTCTATAAGCATGTCTTCCCATCACCTGTCAGTACCTTGTAAGAGCTATATGATCAACAACAAACTAATTTGAACTCAAACATATAAAGCAGATGATTAGCATGACTAGCAACTTCGAGCTCAACAACAGGCCTCCTGCTCTATTCCCACTGCCATACTGATTGCAAAACAAAATTTCAAGTTGGGCAGCATGATATTTGCTCCCCATTACAATGGCATAATCAATTGGGACAAGTTAGATGCTTAGCCATATACAACCTGGAGGCTTATTTTAAGGCTAAGAGGACCCTCATGGAAATGCAACACATTATAATCACTTAAAGTTCATATTAATGATCAAACATTCCCCTGGTGGAAATCTCATGTCCAACTTCTGGTCACAATAACACAGCCTGACATTGCCACTTTGGAAGACTTCCAGCAGAAAATTACAAATCATTTAATCCCCCTCAAGTACAAGCAATAGGGTGCTTATCACAAGCACCAAACATCCCAAATAAAAATGTTGCATTCTTAAGTCCAAGAAGACAAGGGCCCTTCTAGCAGTGCAGAAGCCACTGCCTTGAGATACAAAGGTCCACGTATATCCAATCCCAACATTTCTAGTCCTCAGTTTACCATCATCGTCAATGATATTTCGGTCAACAATAGAGATCTTTTCACGCATAACATATCAAGTCAAAGACAAATTGAATTGGTGAGGCTTCCACCTTATGCCAAGTACCGGACGAATCGCCAGCAACCATATGGTGGATCCTAACCAACCCTAAACCAATACCATTGAAATTGAGAAACAACTGCCTTCCTTTATTGACGTGGGATGGAAGAAAGCTGAATAATGGATTGCTTGAATTAACTTGCAGACCTTTTACATATTCAAAATGTGGACCCATACAGCCACTGCAGTGACCTGTACTAAACAACCACCTAATTAAAATTAAATACCCACTCTATAACTTACATACTCTTAAGTGGGCTAATAGTCTAGACCTAAGAATTAAATTATATATCTCCCCACCGAACCCTTATTATTAAATTATACATGATAAACTTCCACCCTTATGAAAACCTAAGAATTGACAATTTAGAACCCATTTAATATAAACACATTTTCTACAGATGAAGGTCCACCATATTATAATACATAGTTAACTGAGTGATATAAAAAGTCCCAAATTAAACATTACATATACACGTTATTCAAAAGATCAATTAGCATGATTAATGCCCTATGTTGTCGTCATGTTGGTTATCCTTAGACTTCATGGAATTTGAAGGAAGTTCATTTGCACAAACAACAATACCAACCAAGCTACATGATTCTCGTCTCCATATCATTCATCATCTTAAAATTGACCTATAACAGAATAAATGTCATTCTCAACAGCAAAAACTGCATCCATGAGATATTCATTTAACTCTACATCAATGGCTTGAGAGTGATACTTCCACATGATCTCTGTATTAATGTCCTATGCTGTCGTCATGTTGGTTCTCCTTGAACTTCATGGAATCTGAAGGAAGTTCATTGTTCACACAACAATACCAACTAAGCTACATGATTCTCATGTCCATATCATTTGTCATCTTAAAATTGACCTATAACAGAATAAACGTCATTTTCAACGGCCAAAATTGCTTCCATGAGAAATAACTCTACATCAATGGCTTGAGTGTGATACTTCCGCATGATCTCTGTATTCATAAACCCACGACTGTAAATGAATATGTGCATGGCAGTGGATCAAGACGAAAAATGCCATCCATAGGAAGGCTTCTCCAAAACATCCATCTGGGTGGACAAATAGCTCCCCTCAACAATTTCAACTCAACTAATCATCAAGTGGAGAAGCAAGAAAACAGATTATGCTAACATTGTGATAGTAAGTACTCAAGGGGCATAAGCTCCCAAAAAAATGCTTAATTTTAATGAAAATGAGGTAATGGGAATCTGATGAAGATGAGGAGGACCTAACCTTGCATGAAGAATAAACTGAGTAAGACACACCCACCATCTCTCTACATGGATTGCATGGTATCAGCACTCCTCAAATGCTCAAGATAGAAAGGAACATAAAAAAAACAGACTCTGGTGTTGATAGATTCAGGAAATGCACACAATTTTATTGATCAAAAGAGGGAATCAGATTTCAGCTGTTTAATGTAGCCACTGTCCAATTTCCAAGTCATGATCGTAGATGGCAAGGAAATCTCATGTGGATGAAGATGTCATAACATCGTGATCAAACTCTCTATGCGAGACTATCATCCGAATTCAGATATGTGTGTCATTCCCCTAGAAGTTACAGATTTGGTTTTGCGTGTCCAATGGATCGGAACAACTAGGAACTATCTTCATGAATTTTCAGGACATGTTCATCATGGTAAGAAGTTTAGGGTTGTGGGCCTGAAAACTCCCACAAGACATAATATCTCAGATAGGATTGCTAGTTAATAAAGGAACTCATGACATACTATTTAGAAGCTCATGAAGAAATCAGCAACATCAACAAGTACTGCAAGAGCCAAAGACCTAGCCACCCATTTGAGATAATGATATTGAATTGATTCCAAATAGCCATCCCCCAACATTTGGCACATCACAACCCTTATGAGCTGAAGAGTAAGATTGACAGATGGTAAAGGATATGCTTGATGTTGGCATCATTTGCTGCAGAAAAAGTGCTTGCTCGTCCTCAGCCGTCATGGTCAAAAGAAAGATAATTCTCGGAGGATGCATCCAGATTACAGGGAGGTCAACAAGGTCACGCTCCCTATTCTTTCCATTAATGAATTATTTGATGAGTTACGTGAGATAATCTCCTTTACCAAACTAAATCTTTGTTCAGGGTATCATCAAATTCATGTGAGAGAAGATGATGTGCCTATCACTGCATTCTGAACTCATGATGATCTGTAATCAACTTGGATATTCCAATGTGCGATTCTTTAACAAGACTTCTAATTTACATAAGGTGGAAAAATGGTTCTTGTTATAGTTTTGGCTTCCATCTTCATCCTTCACTCAAGATTTAAATGTGCACGTGTCCAAATTCATGCCTACATCGCTGTAGTTAATTTTATGTACATATGTGGTTCCCTCATGCAAATTTCAATGGTGTATGACTAATATAACTTATACTTGCTGCCTTTAATCAAGAACTGTGCTTAAACCAGCTTATCAAAGAATATTGAATGCTTGTTTAGGTGCTGGAAATGAAATCAAAATGCAACAAAACATCACACAATTAAAGGATACAAGATACACCCTGCAGAAAACCAATACAAGATAACTCCAGCAAGAAAATGGGTTGCCTCCTCCATCACCAAAAATGCAAGGTTACAAGCTCACAAGACCAATGGCTTGTACAATAACCCATCTAGCTTTGCTCTACATCCAATTTTCTATGTTCTTTGCAAATTACACTTTCCTACAACCTTCTGCGACTCACAACTCAACTTTGAATGATAATTCGACTTCCTCCAAAGCTACTCTTTTAACCCAAGACATTCTGTAAACCAACACAGAGGACTCGAAAACCTGAACCACCTCAACATTTAAAATGCAAATCAACCCAACTTCCATTCCGGACAATTGGTATGTCTGTCTTTTCAGGGACGAGTTCGGACATGAATATTCCCATACATGATGTCCAGGTGACGGGTCCCGGCTGCCCCAAATATGTCTTTGTTTCCTGCTGTCATGGGAACGGATTTGGACTGTACCTAATCCGTCATGTATGCATACGTGACATGTTCAGTTTGGTATGGATCCATCACCGATGCAACGGTGACAAGCTTGGTTAAAGATTACAAACTCAGACAAAGGCATCAAACATAAGTCTATACTCGGTTTATTTTGGTATATAAGGAATTCATTAAACGTGTTCATGGTACTACAAACCATGTTTCTAAGTATGACTGAATTTAATTGATCAATTTCTGATCACATGAAGATCACTAAAAAAATTTGGTGATGTTATTTGGCCTAACTAATGCTCCTACATTTCAAAGTGTAATAAATTGTGTTTTCGTCCATTTCTTAAATTAATATCCAAAAATGTTATAAGTTATAACATAATGGCCTACTAAAAAAACATCAGAGGATTGAAATGATTCTTGGGTTACTAGAGAAAGAATGTAAGAAATAATACATCCATTGTGATTCCTCCAACAACCTTGTTGAAAAATGACTCATTTGAATAAAATGAAGTAGCAGCTCGAGCATTCGGGCAAAGAAAAAAAGTACTTACTTTCACTCCAGTTCTAGCCACTTTGGACTTCACCAAGACATATATTGTGGAATGTGATGCTTATGGGCAAGCTATTGGAGCACTATTGATGCAACAATGATGCCCATTCGCCTTTGAAAGTACTCTGCTGAAAGGTAAGAGCTTCTTAAGACCAACATATGAAAAGGAGATGTTGACCATAATCAATGCTTTCAAACAATGGCATCAATATGTCATGTTTAGAGTTAGACACGTCAAAGTTGAGATGGATCACAAGACTCTCAAATGCTTTTTGGAGTTATCTCCTAACAAACAACAGAAATGGATTATGAAGTTTTTTGTATATGATTTTAGAGCATATATAAGTACAAGAAAATCTACCGGTAGACGCACTTTCAAGAAAAGATCAAGGGAAGAAAATGGCGTGGTTGTCTTCTATGCAATGTCCATACTACAGCTGGATTTGGGCAAAAGCAACATAGAGTGGCAACGGGATCCTTCAGTTGATCATCTCATCTAGTAACTACAACAGAATCTGAAATCCTCAGATAAGTATGAATGAAGTTGTGATCCTTTACAGTATAAGGGCAATTATTCTCATGCACAAGTGCTGAATTGAAGAACCAGATTTTGTCAGAGGTGCATCTATCACCAATTGGAGGATGCTCAAGGTTCTTCAAGACTTACCACAGGACTACAAACGGTTTTTTTGGAGGGATTAAAGGGTGTTATGTACAGAAATTTGTGGCAGAGAGTTAAGTGTAACAGTCATGGCCCAGGACTATTGTAGCTGCAGAGTGTTAAGTGTACAAGTCATAGCCCTGGGACTATTGTACCTGCTTCCCATTACTGAGCAGCATTGGAAGAAAGCCTCAATAGACTTTGCTACCGGATTGCCTAAATCAGAGGGAATGAATGTGATAATTATGGCGGTGGAAAAGCTCACCAAATATGTTTATCTTTGTGGATTGTCCGTCATGTCCCATCCATTTCCAGCAAGAAGAGTGGCAGAAACATTCAAGACAAACGTGCAGAAACTTCATGACACCCTCAAAATCATTCAGTAACAGATCCTACCTTCACCAACAACTTTTGGACCAACTTATTTTCCACATTAGGCAATAAATTGACAAATCACTCTGCTTCTCACCCTCAATCCTACAGTCAAATGGAGATTGCAACAAATGTTTGGAAGAGAACCTTTGATTTTTTGCCTGTGATAAGCAATCTCATTGAAAAAATGCCTTCCATTGGCAGATTGATGGCATGACACTTCATTTCATACTTCGACCTAGATGATACCATTTAAAGAGTTCTATGGGTACCTTCCACCCTCAATTATTTCCTATCTACAGGGTCATTCCAATGTTCTAGCAATGTGGAATCACCTTCTACGCCAATAGAACTTGCCTCAAATCCTTAGTAGACCCCGGCAATGGCTCAAAATAGGATGAAGCAGCATGTGGGCCAGCATAAGAGTGTGAGGCATTTCTAAATAGAAAATTAGGTCTTCTTCAACTTTGGCCTTACAGGCAAATCTCAGGGAACAAAAGAGAAACAAGCTAGCACCAAAATTCTATGGTCCCCACAAGATACTCTACAAGAGTAGCAGTGCATTTCACAAATTTGACATAACCCCTTTCCCGAGGATCCATTTTGTTTCTCATGTATCATGATAAAATAAACTCGTTGCAGATAAACTTGCATTCCAGACAAGGCTTCTAAAGCTCGATGAAGGATTAATTATCATGGAAAAAGACTTTGGACCAATGAATTAAAAAATTACACAGCCTAGCCATCCCCAAATACCTCATCAAGTGGAATAACTTACTGGCTGAAGATGTGACATGGAGAGACAAGCAATTTCTCCAGAAGCGTCAACAGATGTAAGCATTTAGAGCTACACTTTTCTTAAGAGTAGGGAGGGCATGTTACGCTCCTGGTCATTACTTGTTGTAAGTTATATCGAGGTTATAGAATAGTTGGCATGTGGAGCTCATAACCTTTGACTAGCCTTCTTGTAGGCTCTATAATTTCATTAAAAAAATAGTCATCTTAATTAGGACTTTGGCGTCACCCGACCTAGTTAGTACAATAAATAGGAAATAGGTATCTAGTCTCAAATAATCACTTGTGGAACTTTATTGTTTGGTTGCATTGGTTTGGAGGTTGCCCCCTCGAAGTGTCTCTGTTTCATATTTCAGCTATTCAATATTTCTGCTATCTACCTTCATCTACATCTTGGAGCTGTTCTATTTTTCTCTATCTGTGCCCATTTGGAGTGGAATTGCTACTAGGTTTGTTCTTTCTTTTGCAATATTATAAAATATTTACACAAGTGATATTGGAAACTCATATAACTATGTTAGAACATTGTTTTTGCTTGGTAAATATTGGGTGAAGTTATGGGCTACCTTTAATGTGGAATGCAGCAAGTGTGGACGGCATTCTTAAGATGTATGAAGACATTTCACACTCAAATGTGCCCCATAATTTGTTACACCGCAATTTTGCCACGTCCACTAGAGTTATAGCTCGCCTCATAACAGTGAAGATGATTTATAAGCTGGGTCCTGATATTATAAGTATATTGAAATGTGCCCCCTCAAAGTGGCTCTGCTTCATATACCTGTTTCCTCTTATCTATGTGCATTTGAGATGGAATTGGTACTACTTTTTTTTATTTTTTTGCAATACAGAAAAATATTTACACCAGTGATATTGGTAAACAATATAATTATGTTAGAACATCTTTTGGCTTAGTAAATCATGGGCAGGGTTATGGGCCACCTTTAATGCAGAATGAGGCAAACTTGGACTCATTCTTAAGATTTATAAGACAGGTCACACTTAAAGATGCCCCATAATTGTTACACTGCAAGTTCACCACATGTCCACTAGACTTATGAGCCGCCTTATTACAATGAAGATCTTTAACTTGGGTCATGATATTACAAGTAAGGATAAGCTTAAGCTTGGACCGCATTCTTAAAAATTGTAAAGAAGGGCAAGCTTGGGCTGCATTCTTAAGGATTATAAAGACCAGAAAGCTTGGATCGCATTTTAAGATTTATAAAGACCAGAAAGCTTGAAGCGCATTCTTATGATTTATAGAGACGGGTCACACTCAAATGTGCCCCATAATTGTTGGATCGCAACATCCCCACATGTCCACTAGAATTATGAGCAGCCTTATTACAGCGGAGATGATTTATGACCTAGGTCGGAACCGCCTTATTACAATTAAGTATTATAACTTGGGTCATGATATTACAAGTAAGGATGAGCTAAGCTTGGACCAAATTCTTAAAATTTATAAAGAAGGGCAAGCTTGGCCTGCATTCTTAAGGATTATAAAGACCAGAAAGCTTGGACCGCATTTTAAGATTTATAAAGACCAGAAAGCTTGAACCGCATTCTTATGATTTATAAAGACGGGTCACACTCAAATGTGCCCCATAATTGTTGGATCGCAACTTTGCCACATGTCCACTAGAATTATGAGCAGCCTTATTACAGCGGAGATGATTTATGACCTAGGTCAAAACTGCCTTATTACAATGAAGTATTATAACTTGGGTCATGATATTACAAGTAAGGATAAGCTAAGCTTGGACCGCATTCTTAAAATTTATAAAGAAGGGCAAGCTTGGGCTGCATTCTTAAGGATTACAAAGACCAGAAAGCTTGGACCGCATTTTAAGATTTATAAAGACCAGAAAGCTTGAACCACATTCTTATGATTTATAAAGACGGGTCACACTCAAATGTGCCCTATAATTGTTGGATCGCAACTTGGCCACGTCCACTAGAATTATGAGCGGCCTTATTACGGCGGAGATGATTTATGACCTAGGTCATGATATTACAAGTACCCCCCATCACCATTACATCACGACCCCTTGGACATAGCTAGGTTATAAACTTAACACACGGAGAGAACGACAACCATATTATGAGCAGAAAATAGCAAATTGAAAGGCTATTGATACACAATCTAAAACAAGTAAATAACCTAATTAGTCATTACATCTGAACTCCAAAAACAGCTAAGAATGTATAAATTGGAGATGAGTTGTTATCCAAATCAAGTTGAGAAACCAACAACCATACCTCACATGACGACCATCCCCATAAGCATCCTTGACAATAACTTCTTCAGCATTCAATTGCTCTTTTATCTATGAAGCATTTGCAGACAGTGTTTAAAAACAATTAAACAATATTACATCAACAAAAAGGGGCCACTAAAATGCATACGATTCGTAAAAATCAAAAACAAAATACACATGGGAAAATAGCTTCAAAAATCAATGAGTTAAATTATTTTCTGTCAGCTTAAGACCAGATATTAATAATATAAATGGCACTCTTCGAAACAATCTTTGCGTCAAATTTTACGATGCATGAAATTATTGGTACTTTCTAGATGATTTGATAAATGTTAGGGACACAACAATGTTCCAATAGACCACCAAATGTCTTAATAAAAAAACTTGAAGCCACTAAAAAGGGTTGGGAAACCATCAATAATTGTAAAATAATTTATTATTGCACACCAGCTAGAAAATATGGGATTTCTTTATAAATGGATTTAATAGCCCGTTATGTTACATACATATAGATCAGATTGCTCTTTAATAACAAGTGTAGTTCGATACTTCAAAGAAGTATAATGAATAAGACTCACTTCCCACAACCATAGTGATTTGTCCAACATACTAAGAGGGGGAATTCAAGAAGAAATATATATGTTAGGGACAAGACAATATTCCAACAGATCGCCAAATGTCTTGATAAATAAACTTAAAGCCACTAAAAGGAGTCGGAGAGCTATCAATAATTTTAAGCTGATTCACTATGGCACACTAGCTAGAAAATATGGGGTTTCTGAATCAATGGATTTAATAGCTCATGTGATATGACTTTAGGTTACATGCAAATAGATCAGATCGATTCGATCGGGATTCCTTCGATAAAAATTATAATTAGATACTTCAAAGAAGTATAATAAATAAATAGTTTGACATTTCAAAGAAGTACAATAAATAATACTTGCTTCCAACAACCAGAGTGATTTGTCCAACATACTAAGAGGAAGAATTGATGAAGAAATGAAGAAATGATGAAATATGAAAAATAGTTGCAAGCCAAATGTCAACATCTTTAATAAAGAGAAAGGAGGGACTAGAGTTTCCCTCTTAACAACCAATAGATTCATGAACACTTTGTTGGGATCAATTATCCATGGACAAATACAGACTCTTAGAAGTCTAATCCAAAATGGATCAATAGCCATTCATGAGGCCAAGAAGTCGTTCCATTCACACTGGAATGAAGGATGTCAAGAAACAGTTTTGAACGGCTTGTTCACTATTGAAGGCTAAGATACCGATCACTGGGAGCTCATCATCCTAATGGCAAAATGAGGATTTAAAAATTTAAATACATGTACTAAACATCAAAGAGCTCCTCCTTACAATTAGGGTAGTAGAAACCAAGAAGATTTGGTGGGCTTTCAACTCACTAATTAAGTACGGATCAACATCCACATCTACCTAAAAAGCAAACAATCTCAATGTAGAATCTATAACTCCATATAATATTAGATTGGTTAGAAATTTGATATGGTTTACATCCCTAGACCACCCCCAATGAACCCGCCAAAATTTGAGTCAAAATTCATCTATGGGACTCTTAAATGCCCACAATTTGACGTGTTGGCAATAATTTGGTCATATAATGTCAAAATGAGATTAGTATTGATATAGAAAAATTGGAAATCCCAATCCACAAATTCACCACTCTTCAGCCAACAATTTAACCATTTGACCCCTCTACAGGCATCTCCGCATAAACTGACAGCTTCTGCCCTCTAACTAACAATTTTTACTAACCCATGATTTAAGATTCTAACCAGCAGTTTCGGACTTCTGATCAGCGGATTTGAAAATGCAAATTGTTAGAGCATATTTGCATGTTGTTGTGATCCCACCTTGTTGGGCCTCTATGTCGTTGGTTGTGGATGTTCCTAGGGATGCTTGGGATTCGGGTATTTTCCCCTTGAGGCACTAGTATGCATTGTTCCTTGGGTTGTATTATAATGGATTCAACCACGTAATAGTTTGTAGTACCTTGGGATCCATAATTTATATACCGAAATGTAGGTCTGCAATATGGTGGGGTATATCCAAATGTAGGTCTGCCTTTGTATAATAGGAGGCCAACATAAAATAATCACCCAAGATTTTGGCAAACATATGTATACAAGAAGATGGGAATTGTCTCTCATCTACCATTCATTATTCTAGTACTAAAGTGGTAATTGGTATGTTGTCTCTCTCTCTCTCTCTCTCTCTCTCTCTCTCTCTCTCTCTCTCTCTCTCTCTCTCTCACTCACACACACACACACACACACACTCTCTCTCTCTCTCTCAGGGAAGAAGAGAGTTGTTTGCAGAGCAATCTAAGTCCACTTGATGGAGGAAAAAATTTCCGTACTCCAAAAGATTGAAGTCCTGAAGCCTCCAGCTCCTGCAGGGGCAAGTAATCTCTACAATATTTTGTACATCCTGATTCTCAAAAGGAAATAAAAGTCTATGCTTTTCCCATGGAAATTTTTTACGCACGTTGGGGTTTCTCCTACTAAAATTTATAGTTATATGAGTGTATCAGTTCATGAATTCCCTTTTTCCAACATATGTATGTTCATTTCAGTATTTTTGTATATTGAATGAGCAATATGTATCATTAATTTTATGTCAAAGATCTGTGGGAAGATGTGCTACAGCCATAGGCTGTGCAAATGCAAAAAACATGTTTTCTAAACATATCTAACGAAAACTGCAACCATTACCATACATCAGAATCAAGACAAAGAAAGGTTTTGTTTCTAAATGTGTGTGCCTTGCTCTGCAAAATCAGTTGTTTGTCAGCCAAAAGAATTCTGCAAAATGGCTAACAAGGGACTGGCAGCGATTTTAAAAATGAGGTAAAAACCATATTTCTTACTAAACATTTTTTTATTGCTTCATAAGAAGACGGGCTTGAAGAGGACCCAGGTATCTGAATAGTGTTAAGTTTGAACCTATATATAAGTTTTTTTTTTGTCGATTTCAACTCTTTTAGAAAAAGGTATCTCCTGTTTCAATGCAGGAAAAGTTGTCCTTTTAAATTTTACAAAAAAATATTATATCTGGGAGGTGGATACATTTTTTTGAGTTTCATTCAAATAAAATTAAAAAATAAGAAATAATTAGTGTCACAAATTAAAGGAAGAAGCCCACATTAGATAACAAAAATCAGGCTCTTGATTTTAGTTAGGACCTTCCCAAATTAATAAACTGTATCTGTTGGACCAATTCTTGTCCCAACCGATAGAATTATCAAAGCATGCCTTTCATTTTTCATGTTACCGGGAAGATAGTCACATATGCCTACACTTGCAGCAGTCACTACATTCTGACAATGCTAGCCAGACTCGTACTTGGGATCATGTCACATCCTGTTTGATTCTATTTGGAAATATTAAATTAGTGCACCACAATTGGTTAGATTGTGCTCAAAAGAGTGAAATGATATGGTAATAGTTTGTGATGGCAGCAGTCTAGAGATCGTGATTATTTATGTGCATCGGTTATCTACATGTTATGCAAAACAGACTATAAACCTGCTTGGTGAAATGAGGTGGATGCACAAACAGGTTCTTCACCCTCGTTGAAACAATGGAAACGAAGAGGGAGGGCATCGTAGGGGAGGAGGCAGTAGGTGGAGTGAGGACAAACTAAAACAAATAACAGTAAAAGAGAACAAACACACACTCACGGGAGTGGGTAGAGGTAGTTACTTGTATTGCGCTACCGTAGAGCTCTATCTCTCGATATATACCCCTATCATACTCCACGCTTTGTGTCTCTTTTAATGATTATGTTGTTCCGTCCCAACCGCCGAAGTGCAAGCAATGATGCCTGCTACCTGGATTACACCGGTTGGCATGAGGCATCAGTATAATCTCAATAGCAAACGAAACCACTTGCCGCGGGTGTGTGACCTACATTTTGCTTACGTCATGATTCGGTATTGGTCATACCATGACGCGAGTACTTAACTATACATTGATTCTTGATAGTTATGTTCAGAGACTTAGCTTGCACTTACATGGAAAATCGATTTTGTTTTTAAATACAAGTTGACTTACTCATTTTTATTATAAGCCTAGTGTCAATATAAATTGAGATTATATTGGAAAGCCTCAAGTATGGGAGAAAACAACAAATGAGGTTTAATTGTTATGGCTCTTTTTGAAGAATCGGTAAAACTAAAATAAAAATATGTGTCTAGGGAATTGATTGATTCTTTAGAGGGCATAAATTCAAGCTCTTTCTAAAATGTCAACTGTGTGTTGACAAACACTTCAACTGATTTATAACACCCAATTTGGGCGGCAATCATGGCATTCTTACTATGCTGATCTGAAGGAATTATTGGGAACGGCTTATTTCTTTAGTTATTATTAATGTTTGACTTCTTAACAAGCCCTAAATTTTTGGGGGGAGCTTGGAGATATTTTAAGATGCCCTAAATTTACTCAGCATTGTTGCAAAATAGAAAGAACAGAACAGGGAGTTTACACCCTAAAGCTGCTGTTAGGATGAAAGATGGCAATTGGCAGCGGTAAGACCGGGTCATAAGCAGGTCATGGACTGGAATATAGGGAGAGTTTTAAGGGGACAGCAGTTAGAAAGTTGAGAGTTAACTCTAACTCTCAAAAATATACGTTGAATCTCGTTTTGCAATTGCCATATGCTGGTTTTGAAGTAAAACGACCAAAGGAGAAAGGAAATCTGGAAGTGAGTTGGACATTTTAGGGTTTTCTCCTCGGGCAATACAGAAGAGGGAGGAGGAAGAGCTGTTGGGAGTCATGCACTGGTTCTAGCAGATATTAAATTTCACACAGCCGTGTTTTTATTTCAGGCATGAACACACTATTTTGCCCTTCCCTAACACTTGTTATTTAGTTATTATTGATAACATGGCTGTCGAATGATGCATTTAGTGTTGATATTATGCATGTATATGAGCATATATTTATGTGTGTGCTTGTCATCACACACAGATTCATGCAAGCATAAATATATATGATTTTGTAACCTTGTATGGAAGTAAACTGTGGCTGCAAGTTTTAGGAATATCTCAACTCCCTGAAACAAGACAGTTGTGGAATTCAAACTGTGTATAATGAAGCTTGTGAGATCTTGAATTCAGCTTTAAAACCATCTTGTGACAATAGGACAGCTGAATTTGGTAAATCTCTTGTACTCGTTACATAAATTGTACTGGTAATGCCCAGCAATTAGAAGGAGAGTAAAGAAGTAGGTAACTATTTAATTCTCTGCAGCATGATTAATAAAGGCATGTGGCTAAATGGACTGTTGGGTGCTGATGCAATAACTAGTATAGAAATGACTTTGAATCAAGTTAAACTGTTTCTCTTGCCGGAATTTCGAGTAGGAACTTAGATGACAGAAACAAAAAACTTGTTTGATTTTCTACTTGTATTTGCTTGGTTGCTGAATAAATCTTCCAATGAAGGTATCCCTCCAGAATAAGAAAAGGAGCTCAGATTAACTACTATGAAAGATGAGGTAGGCAGTTTAGGATAAGATAAAGATTAAGGCATATCTGACATGAATAGTTCTTGTAGAATCTACTTTCATTATGAGAGCTGAAATTTTCAGAATTGTTCGTAATATGACTGCTGTAATAAAATTTAAACTGTGTGTACATTCTGAACTGTAATTGCCTTAAAAATTTGTGTCTAGGCAAACTAAATCATGGACATTTCTTTCTGCTGTCAGAGTTTTAAAAACTCTGATATGAGTTAGCCATTAAGCCTATTGACTTGTATTCTTGAATAGAATTGTCAGAATTGCAGATATGTTATTATGTAATTTCTGCAGGAACTTTTAGGGAGAATAAGCAGAAGTGAAATAAATAACAACCTTGCAGACTTAGGCATCTGCATTGATTTGTACCTGAGGAAGACTGTTGAATAAAAAGAGTTGATCCTTGATATCCCTTTGGTGGGTACGTTATAGACACATTTTGTATATTGTTTCTAGCAACATGCTGTAAACTTTGTCTTGGTTGAAATTTTTAATACCAAATTTTACTCCTGCATAGGAAGGGTTGAGCTGAACGAATATGAAGCATTTTAATTTACAGTGTTGGTCAAATGAAATTAATGATGCGGCTGTAATAATGACTGTGTTTAGCCGTTGTTATAATGCAGACATGAAGAAGACTTCATGAAGAGAACTCCACTCTTCAAGAAAGTCTTCTTCATGCCCATTACCTCTGGCTTGGTTATCGTATGAAATGAAGTCATGTATTGAGATTGTTGTGTGTGTAAACTAAGGACCTAACCTCACAAGTTAGTGCAGACCTAGAGGTACTGAGTTTTTGCAACTTAGAACGCTTTGGCCAAAGTAATGTATTGTTGGATGCATTGTCTATTCACGTACTCCTAGATCTATGTGTACTTGGAAAACAATAGAATGTGGGGTACACTAAATTTTGTGATTGATTTGCATATAGTTGGGGTAAATTTAGAACGCATGGTTCTCTTAATTTTTCTTTGTTTCAGACTGAATGCCTCTTTCTATTTCCTTCATTGAAGGGCAGGGCCACCACCTGATTAGGGAGGTGAAGGGCGGTCCTTCGAGGTCTGCAGTTGGGCGTTCCTTCGAGGTCTGCAGTTGGGCGTAACTGTAAAGTGCTCCAATGATGCTTTCCCTCTTCTATAACTGCACTCCATGAGATGAACATCCACAAAGACTTCTGCTTGTGTTAAATTACTGTATTATTGTCATTAGGAAGGCATGTTTCCCTTCTTATTGAAGCATAAGTTGTATTTTATAAATATTCAGTGACTCGATGAACTCTGCATGGCTGCGATATGAATACGATAATTTCAATTATGATATGTATTGATGTTGTTTAAATATGTAGCTGATTATTATTTCCAACATGAAACATCCCCAATGGGTCTCCCTTACACTCCAATGAATTTTAAATCAAATAAAAACACCAAATACTGATTCATAAACGTTATGGCAATTACTCTAACGCAGATCCGAATTTAATTAAGAAAATGTGACTAGGGTTTGAGCTGGATCTCAATGCAAATAACACTCAAAATTTATACTATCAATTCCAAATGATTACTAGTATTTTTTAGAAGCCAAATCATGCAAAAATCAGAATTTATTGCGGCCAAAATAACCCAGAAATCAGATCTGAAATCTGATTACTAATCTGCCTGAAACCCTCGAAATATCACTTCAGAAATTATGAAATTACAGCAATTTGGTTTACAATATCACGGAGAATATTTGACAATTAATTTTGAAGGAAATACCTCTTGAAATGCTGCCAAAACCATCCACAATAAATCGACCCAACTGCTGCCACAAACAACTGCCAATATCTTCACAAAACACTTCACAAACACTGCTGAAATTAACCTGAAAATCTGATTAAGAACACTGGAAATTTCTGAGTGAAATCCCCTCAATCCCTTGGGGTTTTTGTCCACAAGAGATGAAATTCACAAGGGTTTTCGTCCTTGGAATTTCTGATAAAAGCAAGAACTCTTAACAATGCAAAATCTGATAGTAAAAATCTGGATATGTCTAAGCAAGTCGACTTGCCCATATAAAGGGAAAACAGCTCAACAACCACCTCTAAACCCAGCCAATCACATTCTTTCTTTCCCCTATGCTGGTCGCATTTTTCCCTATGGGCTTAATGACACATTTCCCTATTTATGACTCCCATAAGCAAGTCGCACTTTTCCTCCTCTAATACAATTAATTTTAATTGTATTTTGATATTGACATTTTTAATTTATTAATAAGCTTTATTATTTATTATATGTGCAACTTATAATGTTATTTTAAAAACATTAACACAATATAATAAAATAATAAAAACTTAGTCACCCTAGAAACCTCCTTTGGCCATCAGGTAGACAAAAAGGGCCAAAGGTCTTCGTCCAAGCTCATTCGGAAAGAGGGGACATTACACAACAAGCGACAAATGTGTAATATTGCCCTTTGAAAATTAATGTAAAGTTAAGTTAAGAATTCTGCACTGTTTTTTGAGTTTATTTGGTTTATAAATATTCTAAAAATAATGCAATCAATAAGATACATTGCAGAATAGTAAATTCATTTTTATCTAGTTTTGCATTTATTTTAGTACTTGCTAAGATGTCTAAGGTGAAAAAGATGGAACATGTAAATTATTGCATAACATTACTATTGAGATTATAACAAAAAATGTTGCTGATTTCAACTTAAATATAATTGGAGTAATTGAGTTTGTTACAGATCATCTTGGCCAGGTCAAAGAGTACGAGAATTACTATTATTCTAGAAAATTTCAGCAATGGAGAAAAAAATAGAAGATGTTAACAAATCTACAAAAAAAGACATTTCATGAATTCATACCACAGATAGTTAATACACGTCAATAAAATCATAGAGCATGTCTTCAATAGGTAAAAGTTGACTATCAACAATATGTAGATAAACAGCAAAGCCATAAAACACCAATATGCTCAACCACGCACTATTGCATTTGCATCTACACGTGAAGTGCTTTTTCCTGCAACCAAAGTGCCTCCACTGTTTTGAGCAGCACAAACTATCTGAATGGGAAAGCTCTTTCATAATCTAAATTAGAAGTGCAGATATACATGGCAAAAAACATGGGATATATATTGTGTCCCTCTCTAAAGAGTGTCTTCCAAACTGAAATTTTGCCAATTAAGCAGTACTGATCAATCTTAACCCACATCTGATATATGAAGGACCTAGTGGAGCAAATACCTTTAGTTGCCCAATCCCTTTCCTTTAGTTGGTGGCTTTGGTTGACCTATTGGGCTAAAACAGTCAACCTCCTCAGTCACCCGCCCTTTATCCAAGTATTTGGAATAAGGCATACATTAGCATTAATAGGTCATTGGGGCCATCAGTTATCAAGGACCACTTGAGTATCTCCCTCAAGGTCAAGCACAACACATAAATGATCAATCGGTACACTCATCTTAAAGACCCTCAATTGAATCAATAGGTAGGCTGATCCTAAACCCATGTGTCCGATTGGCGTTGGGGGAGTCTGCTCATCGTTGCCTATCTAAAGCAGTGCCCTCCTCCCCCTTCTTAGTTGGGGGAGTGCAAACTGTAGATGGTGGCCCTTCCCTGGGATGATTACAAAAAAAAGTCTAGTTTGCCTCGTCTTGATTTCACTTCAGGGTCGGATTAGTGCTGATAATTAATGCCTAGTAGGTTTATAATCCTGTCGATCTATTTTGTCACCCATAGGGTTGCCCCCCCAACCTGTTGAGGTTGTTAACCAAATTGAGTTTGTCGATCCAAAGCGAACATGTGGGTCCCAGCGTAGTAAGTGGTTCCGGCCTGACCCGCAAGATAGACCGGATGGAGTTTATCAGTTGTACCCCCTGCAAGTTGATATTGAAAAGGATTGAGATGCCAGTCCTAATGTGTCTGCACCCGGATGGTCCCACCTCACTCATAAGCTCGCAAATAAATTTTGAAAAACCAGTTTGTACAAATAATAATTCGTGTAAAATATCTAAAGTGCCTTGAAATTTATCGTGGGTCAGTATTTTGGTGCAATACTTCCGTGCTCAATTTGCTTTTGATTTTCATTTAAATCATACAAAAGCTTACCTCTTTCCCTCAATCCTTGTCTAAACTTGGCTCTTTTATTTCTATCAATAACTTCAACCCACATTCATAAATATCAAAATAATAAATATATAAATAGTAAAAGCTCTAATGGGGTGAATTGGGCTTGTATTAGAATTTTCAAGAAAAATGGCTCTAAAATAATTCTAGGAAAGATGAATATATTTGGTAGAATGTTCTCGCCGTTCACAAGTAGGAGGACTTATCCCAATCCCGTGCTTGTATTTAATTAAGAGTGTGCCCTCCCTGAAACTTCAACTAGAGTTCATTTTCAACCAGGATTTGTTATGTACCCAGTCAAGATTACATTCAGAGTAATGGAGATGCCACTGATTTAATTTTCTTAAACTCTTATGGCATACAGTGTGACTAATGGCTATAAGATATTTGTGGAAATCAAAATGCAAGATGACATTTGAGAAGAAATCTCCCTGCTCAAACTAGGGAAGTTGAAAAATAGGCGAAAAATTGGCATTGCATGACAAAGGAAAATCCAGAACAATTGATAAAGATATCAAGAGACGATGCGCGGTACAATTCCCTTCTACCAGAGTTATAGCGTAAATTCGCATAATCTTTGTTTGAAGTAATTTAAGATGCATTTCTATAAAAGAAAGAAATTAAAAAACAGGCTAAATTTAAATTACCTTATTCTGCATCGCCTGCATCATGGGGGAGTCAACAGAGCCGGGCTCAGACACCTCCGTTGCCCTAACGCAGAAGCCATGTCTGTGTGGCTTTAAGCCCCCTTTGTGACCGCCATGGAACCTCCCGGTTAAACGCGGTAGCGCCGCTGATATAATCCCCCTGCGAACTAAAAGAGCTTTGCCCAGTGACTTAGAGAGCGGACGGAAGAAGACAGAACTCCGAACGGCGTAACATACAACCGTGGGTCGTATGAGGGAAGCCATTGCCGTTCCCTGCGCTAAAAATGGACAGATAGATTATTGCGTTTTTTTTGGTTCGCAGAAACCTCATTTGCAACAAAGGGTATATGGGTTGCAACCCATTAGTACCAGGTCACATGGTGTTTAGGCACGACCTCCAAATACAAAGGGTGGCTTTGATAACCTTCTAAGGGGTTCTTAGCTTCCCCACTCTACATTGGTATTTAGGAATACTGAAAGATTTTAATAACGTTCACGAGACCAAGTATTTTTTTGGGATTAAAAAGAAATAATAAGGGTGTTCTCTACAATCGTCACCTTAAGTAAGTGTTATCTGAAATATTTGTTTCTTTATTGATGTTAGATTTCTCTTATGAATCTTGATCTAAAAAAATGTTGTTTTATCTAATTTGACATCTTTAAACAAAGGTGGTTAGATCATCCACTCTTAGGTTATCATCATCTATGATTCAGATGTCACTATAAATTGGGTAGTCTGTCATATAGTGGCATTATGTCTCATAAGTTCCCAAGGTACAAAATAGGTCTCTTTTTTCTCCCTCTTCTTTAAGCGTTGTCCATCTATGAATTTCACATCTAAGACGATGCAAGTCCTTAGCTAAGTCATCAACATTTTCACCTTCCACTTGATTTCTACTACTATATTGAATTTTTTGTCATGATTGCATTTGGGATTAAATTATTCGGCATAATATTCTTTTTTCTGCCTAAATTGCTTTGTCCACATGATTACCTTAATTTATTCTATCACGTGCCTTTTTATTTCCTCATTGATGTTTGGACACTATTGCATGTTTAATGCCCCATTTTCTCATCTACTTGTTATTTTGTATCAGCAATGTGTTGTTCCCCACGCTTGACTCTTCCTCCACACCATTATGGGTCACCCATGAATCTCCATGCTTTTTGTTTTCCTTAAGCATCCAAATCATATTTGTTGCCCCCAATACAAAAAAGTACATGTTTCAACTAATAATACCTCGTATCAAACTAATGTTTTAATTTTGAAGCTACTTGTTATTAGATGTTTTTTAATTCTCTCAACATGTCTCCATTTCAAGACTGACACATTATTTCCCCAAACTTCAAATCTGCAGATCACCACCAACGCGATAAGCAACCCAAACAAGGTCCCTTTGGTTTTTCAATCCCATAATTTTGTATTCTTGCATCTATTTTGTAGTGAGTATGAAGCCTTCCACCCCCTTATATTTTTTGTATTATAAGTCTCCTAACTAAGCTTCTTGTAGAAATCAATGTCAAGGTACTTGTATTCTTCCACCACCTCTAAAGGGCTTCCTTCGAAAAGGAAGCTGATTTGCTTAATTTTTCTTCGAAATGAAAACATGATAACTTAGTTTTGTTGGTATTTACTTTCATCCCAACCTCTTCACAAAACAATCTTAAGGTCTTCAAGTGTTCTCTCAAAATCCATGTTAGTTTTACAATTAAAATAAAATCACATGCATATAAGAGTAGCTTTACTCCATGGTTGGTTAGTTGAATGTCTCATCCACCAAATGTGTTTATCCACTCCTCTAGATTATCTATGTATATCCGAAATAATGTTGGGGATAGTGGGTAACCTTGTTTGACATTAATGTCACTTCCAAAGCATTCTAATATTCCTTTACCAGTTTTGTTTTTGGCTCGAACTTGATCATAAAGCATGTGTACCACCACTCTATACTCATATGGAACTCCAAATTCCTTCATCCTACTCCAAATTATGTTTCAAAGCAATGTATCAAAACATTTTTTTGAAGTGAAAAGGGAACAAAAATATTTTCTTTGTGGTTATCCCATACTTTTTCTATCAAGTGTCTAATTCAACCCTAATTTTAATAAATTAGAATGTTGTGGGTATGTGTTCTTTTTACTTAAGAGTCAATGGGTTAGAAATAGGTGGTATATTTAGATTAATTAATAAACATTCATGCATAAAATCAAAGTATACGCTCATTAGTAATTTGTAAGATAAAACACATAAATGATTGCTAAAACAAAAGAAAGTGGATGCACTCAATTGATTACCGATGTAGGAAGTTGAACTAGTAGTGTGGAGTGACTGTGTACACTTGAAATGATCTAACATTGCTTCGTTTCAGGAACTGGAGTGAAAAATTGAGTAGGTATGGAACCATTTAGCATGTATGGAAGCATTGAATAGTTTGGTCCCTTTCAAATGGTTTCATATGGTGATACGATAACACTCAAAAAAAAATTATGTGCTTACAACTAACTGCAATTACCTTCTCTTAAAAACCCTTGGCATCACACATTTGCAAAACCCTATGTATGATGTGAAACAACTTTAAACCCTAACCACATGTAGGATAGCTTTTTAAAAGGTTAGTGGTTAGGTTGAAGAGGAATCTATACACCACCTACATTGACAATACTCCAAAAAGGCCTCAAATCACATGTAGTTCTCCACCTAGCATGTGACATATAAGTGGATGCAACTAATTTGACAAATTGATCACTTGACAATGAGAAATAATGACTTGGTGTGTTTATCTCGACTCAACTTGTGAGGTCTCTAACTTGGGAAATGTGACTTTATAACCTAGCTGAGTGTGCTTCAAACCTATGTAGGGGATTCTCCTAGAGTGTGCTACTAATTTGAAAGGATATAGGAGAGCATCAAGTGCTTTTGAAATGAGTTCTCTTGAAAATGGTAGGTGATTTCCATGTAAGGTAATTAGGTGAGTTAGACTTGTTTATATAGGATTTCATAGGTAAAGTTTCACATTAAGGATGACCTATATGATATAAAAGATATTAAATTAAAAAGGTAACCATTGGGTGGTTGGGAATGAAACTATCGAATTTGGATCAAATTATTAGATGGTTTAATCCTAAATGGAAAGTCCCATATAGGCAATTCATGGGATTTTGTGAAGTTTTGGGAGTGATACATGGGAGGAATATATTGTTGTGAATTGATTTGATTGGTTATGTTAGTAACTGAGCAGTGTGAATAGAGAAGCAAGTCATGCAAGATAGATAAGGATAGGTCACCTAGCCTTGGAATCTACACACAAGTCATGATCTAAGGAAATTTTTCATTTCCAAATGATAAATTAACAAATGTAGGTGTCTACATTTGACCCCCTTTGATTATGAAGTGAAAATTATGTTCTTAAAGTAAAAAATATTTGAGTGTGTAAGCACACTTTGTCTTTTCTCAAGGTTGTTAATTCCACTTATATGTTGGCATGCTCCATGACATAATATGCAACATATAGTATAATCAATGTCCATAAAAAGAATTGAACTTTCACTCAGCTTTGAAAATATGTTTTTAATGTAAAAAGTGAATTTGTAACTAGTAAAAGAGACAAAAACATGGAAGAAGTACATCTATTTGCCTCACTAAAGGATAATCTCTTTAATTTGTTGTACTTGGAAATGTGGATTGGAACTAAGCTATTGAAGGATTTAGGGTGATCAATTCCCAATTTTGTTGAAGGAGATATCGGAGTTGCAAGGATTTAGGGTGATCAATTCCCAATTTTGTTGAAGGAGATATCGGAGTTGCAATGGAATTGAATGTCACTTAATCCAAAACCAAAAATAAAGTTTTCACACAACTTTCTAGTCATCCCAAGAACCTTCCAAAACAAGGAGGGGTGTCATAAGACTTTCTAGTCACCCCAAAAATCCTCACTGGAAGAGTGAAAATAAGGGTGTTGTAGGGTTTTCTAGACTCCTCTAAAAGCTTCTTCCCAAAGACCACACCACTGCAGACAAACCTAGGTCCAAGTGAAAAATAACACAAAGTCAAAAGAGAATGACTTGTTTCATGCCACCACCCTGTGATGTCATGTTTGTATCAGATGTGCAATGATAAATATAGTAGAAGGATAAGAAGGCTTATTCCCTCATACCCTGTAGTGAAAATGTGCTCAAGTTATATAGTGTCTATAAGGAATGAAGTATTAAACCCCACTCCCACCTCCACGTTCTATACCAAAATGTAGTAGATTGTACTCTGGACTATGCCAACTAAATATGAAAATGTATCAAAAACCTATAATTATCTACAAGAATTTAAGAAACTTGTAATATATTGAAAAGATGCCCCAAGATGAAAATTTCCATCTTGGACTGTAACATCTAGTGGTTTTGTCCTTGGAAAACGTTTTTGTCCCCGTGTGTATTGTGTTCTTTTTATGTATCTTATTTTATTTTTGAGTATACCTTGTATCCTACTGTGTCATTATGTTCCTAAATTCTAAATTATGTTTCATGTGCCTGAGTGTGCACATATATCCATGTAATAAACCTCGTTGAATGCCCCTTCTTTTGAGGTGAGTGAGATGTGCAAAGATAACACTTGAGCTCAAAAGAAATGATGTGTATCCATGTTAGATGTGTTTGATAATAAGTTGTTGGATCACGTGGAGGGTTGTTGTACATGACCACCATTGAGACCATGTTCCTACAATAGTGTGCAATATAGAAACCATGACATGAAAAGAAAACAAACATGAAACAAGCGCAAAGGCAAACATGTATAAGAGCAAATAAGTGCAAAGGTAATCGAGCATACAAGTAATCTAGCATACAAATACACAAGTAATGTCACACATTTTAGTCACAAAGAAGGCCCAAGAGATTGCAAGCAAGGGACACAAAAGTGTCACACACACAACAAACATGAACCAATAGTCCATATAAGTCGCAAACAAGGGACACAAAAGTGTGATAAAGACAATCATCACAAAGGCCATAGGTTGCATACATGAAAGCAAACATACAAACAATCAAGTAAGTAAAGACGATAAAATACAGTACAGCCACATGATCAAGAGAAGTTAGTGTTGCACAAGACACATGTGTTAGTCGTATCAGTCTAAAAAATAACATATAGCACAATATAAGAAATTAAACACAATGAGGAAGTGAAAATAATTTTATTTAAACAAAAATACATAAATAGTGTAGGAGATGCCCCCATATTAGCAAAGCCACTAGGAAAGAGGACTAGTTTGACACTTGTCATTGTCTAAAACCTCATGTACGTCCCACATCAAGCTCAAGATACCTCGTGAACACATATGTGTAAAGAGTATATAGAAGTTATGTTTTCCATCAATGTAATATCACAAATAACATATCTAAAGTTAAAAGTTAGCAAATTAAGTCATACGTAGGTCTTGGTTTTGTATTTTGATTTTTTTAATGTGTTTGTACTTATTTAAATTATTTGAATGTTTTTATATTAAATTAGAATATTTTTATAAAAGCAAGAGCAAATCAATAACTACCCTATGATGTACTTAAGAGGGTGATGGGTAGACCTTACTGTTAGGAAATTATAATATTAGTGCTCCATTAAGTTTATTTGTGACAGGTGGAAAATAATATCTGGAGAATATTATTGTTGTGAGTTGTTTTAACAACTCATGTACATAGTAGTTTGTAGAGAGATTTGTGGGAGTGTTGTTGAACAACCTCCTTGTTTTTAGGAATACATATTCCTATATATGTGTAACCTACTCCGCATGAAAATGAATTGGAGAATTATTATTGTGTGTTAGTTTTCAATGTAAATCCGTTGCTACACCTACATTTGGTATCAGAGCGGGATAAAATGAGAGTTCCTTCAAGAATTTGTATGCTTCTATGTTAAAGTGATGGTAATCCTTTCAATTTTTTAGTCCCTGCGTGCGCATCTATATTGAGCTAAGGATTGTTGACAGTACAGTTTATATAGCTGTAATTACAGAGGCAGCGGGTTGCATCTAGTCCACTAAATATTAGCTAGAGATCCGTCCAAATTTTCGAGTTCGTTGAGTTGACCATCCAAAATATTTCATTTTGTTTTGTATGCATGGTGCAATCTGTCTATTGTGTTAGATATAGCTTGGAAAAGCATTGGCCTTGGATCTCTATCGATTTTTGTGCCTAATTTGTAGTAATTTTGATTGTGAGGCCGGCTTGACAGATACATTTCCCGAGTTTCGACAACGGGATTCGACCATAGCTCGACTGGGTGTACTTGATCCTCCTCATGTTGAAGGTTGACAATAAATTGGCTATGATTCTATGAGCTATTCACTGGGCTTGCTCCAACGTCACTGTCGCCTACACTGTCTCACTAATCCGGTGTCTATTGTTTAGATGTAAGGTCTCTTGCAATACTGATCATTTAGAAAAGTCTGGAGCTCTTCATTCTAGTGGAGCTCTTGAATTAAGTATTACTCGCTCTCTTCTGCTTCATCGCATATCCAACGAAAATTGGTCTGATTTGTCTACTTCAAACCTGCAATTTCAACGCCGGTGAGCATCTGTTGCGGTATTGGAAAAGGAAAACTGTAGATTACAAACGATCTCTGAGGTATTTGAGGATCGACACTTATCAATTCATCCTAGGCAGTTGATGAGAAAGTAATGTTGTTCGCGGCACTAGAATCTAAGGAGAAAATGCAGTGGTTAACAGTAACATCACTGATCATTCGACCTGCATAGATCTGATAAACAACTTTTTACATATGATTTGGTGGACAAAGCTGTTAAGGACCGTTTTACCTTCTCACCTCATTCACGCATCAACTCTCACAATTTTTAGGTATTGTGTTTTGGTTAATTTTCATATTTGTGTTTAATTCTAGTCCATATGTAATTTGTCTTTTATTTCATTGTCACTCTATGTTTGTAAAGTGTCATAACTGAATACTTTTTGTTATTTTATAATGTGTCATGTATATCCATCAAGATAAAAAGTCATATTAATTTATGTCTATTGTCCTCCTAAATAGAGTCTAGGTTGTCAAAGTGTGATTGTCATTTAATGTTATTTTAGACTTTATAGTCTTTTGTTTAATTGATAAAGTATAATGTATTAAAGTCATGTTAAGTGTCAATTAGTCTAATTATTGTATATATGTCAAAATAGTGAATTTTTGTGTTCATCGAAGTGTCTCAAATATGTTATTTTAGGAAACTTGTATCTGTATTTTTTGTCTTGTGGAGTCATTGAAAAAATTGTAAATAGTTCAAAGAGTGCATTTTCGGTTGAAACCGACGCTCTAATATATAATGGACATTCCACTAGAAAAATTCAATGGTCTCAATTTTCACACATGGAAAGTCAAGATCCAGATGCAGTTGATGAATAAAAATCTTTGGAGGATAGTAGATGGAAAAGAACCAGTACCTTTAGATCCGACCAGATTGGCAGAATGGGAAACACGGGATGATAAAGCCAAAGCCATTATTGGCCTTGCCCTTTCGGACTTTGAATTACATTATGTTGATCTAGATAAAAACTCGAAGGACATCTGGGATAATCTGAGCAAATTATTTGGTTCAAAAGCAGTCAATGCAAAGTTTTCTCTAAAACTTCAGTTGTTCAAGCTCAAAATGAGTGATGGAGATACAATGTCTAGTCACATCAACAATTTACAATCTCTTCTGAGACAACTTGCAGAAGTAAAAGCTCCAGTAGACGACGAGGATGCAAAAGCTATTCTACTGAATAGTTTACCACCCAAATACAGTAATGTTGTTTTCACTCTTGGTCAGATACCTTCTAACTCATTGGAAGATATGATATCAACTCTCCTAGCTGAGGAAAAATGGACCAAAGAAGATGTAGAAGAAGAAACAACAATGTATGTAAAAAGGAAGTACAAAAAAATTTCTAAATATAAAGAGGAAAGAGAATGTTTCTACTGTAAGAAAAAGGGGCATACAGCTTCATTTTGTAGAGCTCGAGCTCAAGATATACTTAGTGGAAAACTCAAAGGAATTGAGGCCAACTTTATTACTAAAGAAAGATCAGAGAATGAGGAAGAACAAGTAAATGAAGACAGTGGTTCTAAAGACTTCTTGTTCTGAGCATGAAATCAGAGGATGGAGGCACAGGAGGTTGGAGGTCAATCAGCGACCTCTAGTCAGTCGCCAACGACGGGGCCGCATATCAGCTTTGGTGACATGTGTGTGCAATTTGATTTCAGTGCTTCTAGTGTGGTACAATTTGCAATTTTCAATAAGTGGAAATTTCACATTGAGGAGGGGAACATGATCCAATGTTCTGTTTCCAGTATGTCAGTTTTTTCTATGTATGTATGAGCAACAGATGTCAGCAGAATTTCCTATGTTATTCCCTGCAGTGAGATGTGACGAGGGCTGAGAATAGTACTTGGCATATCATGATTTGGTTGTAGGTAAACCACTTGAAAACCTTCATTTATGGTTTATGGTAAACCAATAGCAAAACCACCATTCTTGGTTGTTGGTAATCCATTTGCAAAACCATCACTTTGTGGTTTGTGGTAAACCAATTGCAAAACCACCATTCTCGGTTTGTGGTCAACCGTTTGCAAAACCATCCTTAAGGTTTGTGATCATCCTGTGAAAATCACCAGATCATGAGCAGGTGCAAGTATAAGGCAGGTTTTCCCCATGTTCGCACTAAGGGGTGGAATGTTAGGAAATTATAATATTAGTGCTCCATTAAGTTTATTTGTGACAGGTGGAAAATAATATCTGGAGAATATTATTGTTGTGAGTTGTTTTAACAACTCATGTACATAGTAGTTTGTAGAGAGATTTGTGGGAGTGTTGTTGAACAACCTCCTTGTTTTTAGGAATACATATTCCTATATATGTGTAACCTGCTCCGCATGAAAATGAATTGGAGAATTATTATTGTGTGTTAGTTTTCAATGTAAATCCGTTGCTGCACCTACACTTATAGCTAAGGGAGGCTCGGACCTCAAATATGCAACATACATAGTAGTAGTAGGATGGACCTCTGGAATTCAAGGTTGTATAACATACTTAGAAACCATAGGATGCATAATATGAGACCCAATAAATCACAACCACCATGGGCATTGACCATAAGTCTTGTTGTTGCAATGAATTTTTCTAAGAAAATATCATTAGCTTCACCTTGGCCAATAAAGACACCATCTCAATAGAACTCACCTATGTTTTTGGGATCCTCTCCACCCATTCCCCTATAGAATAGGTAATTTTCCAAGAAACCAATCATCTCATCATGGCTTAGAAGACAAACCGATTGTTGTTCACTTATGAAGAGTTGGAGTGCTTGAACTACCTCTACATGTTATTGTACAAGTCCATGCAACTCGACCTTCTGGTTTTGTTTGAATCCAAACACGCCCTTTAATATGTCATTCTACCTAAACACATGTTATCAATGACACATGGTTTATGTACCACCCATATGCCATGGGGTGAATAAAATCCACCTAAGATCCTGACTAGCTGGAATTCATACCAGAGAGCTAACTAGACATGCAGGGTTTGTACACCCCGTGAAACCTTTTCAAATTCTATCTTTTTCAAAGTGTCATTCAGGTGTTCCTTAGGAAGGAGATGACCTTCATCTAAATGAAAAATATTGTGGCTTTTATAGTTTCAAATTTCATACTATGTCCTGTAGATTCCAATCACTAACCCAAGTGTATTTCCCACTTGATTGCTCACATCATTGACAATTTTCTCATTTTTGTCTAGATGATTGGCAATACCTAATGTATTTAAGTTTTCAAGTATCTTTTTATTTGAGTGGGATTAACTCAGGAAAATTATTGATAACATTTGGATAAGATTGAGAACATGCGATAATTTAATTTACATCTAGAATATTTCTCTACGGAAGTGATGCATGTATAAATGAATGTGTAAAAAACCAGGTCTGATTTTTTAGAATGCTTGACATATTCATGCTCTCACATGGCCATAATTTTCATGATTCTAGAGAACATGTGAAAATATCATAGTGGTTTTATTTATGTTTGCACACATGTTTAACATTATTTGGGTCATGTTGTGATGACTTGTGTCATTTTTGGGCTAATTGACATAAGCACTCTTAACTATTTCCTTTTCTAATGTTGGTTATCAAAATCTTAAACATGCATGAGTACAATTGTCTGTACTTATGCCAATAGGTATCTTCCATATTGGTAGGAGTCGAGGAAATTATAACGGGTGGCAGAAACATAAACAATATTGATTTTTAAGGTTGTATCATGTATAATTTTATCGCAACCCTTCACGCGAAACTTTATTCGTGATATCACTATCAAAAATCCCATCCCATCCATTGTAAATCTACAATCATATTCACAATTACTTTGTTGCCAATTTAACATTGATAAATTGATTAAAAATCATGGGCCATACCACTATTGGAACACTTGAGCATATGCTCTACGTAGAATTTCATTTGCAGTGAATCATAAAACACGTTGTGGATGGATGAAATATAATTAACTGCTGAGCCATCCACCCGTGGATCACCATTCCTCTATCTCTCATTATGCCCAAGGAAACTAATGCATATACTTTATATTGAATAAACTCGTTTTTTTAAAGAAAATGTGTGTTAGTATCTCTAATGATAACACAAACTCAAACAATATGATTCTTGAAACTAAACCAAAATCAGCACCCCCCCAAAAAAATGACAAAATAGAGAATGACATAATAGTGGATAATGGAATAGAGTTAGATGGAATAGTGAATGATATAATACGACAGAGCAAGTTATCCTCTTAATTAGACAACAATGACATTGATCACAATTCCCTCCTATAAATGTAATCCTATATATTATATGGATCGATGAAATTGAAGGGTCCGTGAATATCATTTCTTCAAGACATAATGATTAATATTTTGAAGTACTTATATAAGTGGTGTAAAATGATAATTGTTAAAAAGATGAAACGCCCAATCCTATTTTGCTTTAATATTTAAATTGAATTATTTATACTATAACTTGTCAAGTGGTGCAAAATGATTAATGTTAAAAATATGAAACGACCAAAATGTAAGAAAAACATCATTCAATAAACACCACTGAACTATTTTATTTTAATATATAACTTGAAATCTTTTGAGTCAATTTGAGTATCTCAAAGGAAGTCATTGAAAGCAATTTATAATTAATTTTCCCATCAACCTGTCTATAGGGAAATAATAACCATTATTTCTTTTGAAATTGAATGAAACATCCTTTCCTTTTTCAAACCCTCCTTTCACATGGTTCAAATATAAAAATAGTTCATTGTATTTCATAGTTTATTATATCCATTATGTTAAGTAAATGAAGGTTTCCATATTAATTTTTGTGTCTTTTTAATTATTGTTGTATTTGTATTACAATTAAATGGACTAACACCAAACATATAAATAAATATATTTAGTTAGGTTTAAATTATATGTAATATTAATTAATTAAATATTAGATAGTTAAAGAAAGTAGAGAGTTTATGTTTATTTAGGTTTCAAGAGTGATTGAAAGATAGTAGTTAGACCTTGAACATGTATATCATGGTTTATTTAGTGTGCAAAGAGAACATGGAAAATTTAGAGAAAGTAGTGAACAAGTTTGAATTTGCACCATTCAAATCATGCACTCTACGATGATGCACTCCACGTTCTAAAAAAATTATTCAAAATTCAAAAATTATATGACTACCAAATTCACCTATCTCTACCTTCAAGAAACCTTGGTTAGTTTTCTAGAAATTCTATTTGGTTACTAGGATATTGTTCTTCTTTCTCCTAATCTTAATTGAGACATGTCAAACTCTAAACCAGAAAAATGTGGGGTTTGTTTAACGGATCTTTGTTCTAATTATTTTGATTATTATCAAATCCCTTTGCTTGACACAATATCAAAAAAACCACACTAAGTATATGTAACGATTCTTCACTTAGCCATACCAATGCAATGTAATGTGTCTCTTGTGTTACACTTGATGCTTAATGATTGTTTCATCCTCTATAATGGTTTCTAAATTTAGACTTGCAACAATAATTGAATGCATTTAAAATTCTTAATAAAAGAGTGATCCTTGAAATATTCTAGATTCCTAAACAAGCTAGGGTGCTTGTGCATTTATTGATGTCAATTGAAATTCAAGTTTATGTCATATTGGTGTGCAAACCAACATAAAGCATGTGTGAAAAGTGAATAATAAGGGGATAAAAAAAAGTGTGCACCCTCATCCAAAAAAACCAAAAATAATACTAGTAACATATATTGTACAATCAACAAATCTTCCAAGACACTGTACAATTAGGAGGAAAGAGAAATGAAAGAGAAGAGAGATAGGAGAGGAGAGAGAAAGGGGAAAGAACACAATTAATGACGCGCCAGTGAATCTTAATTTTGGACCGATAATTGAAAAATACGCAAAGATTCTAGAAACATGCAATTTATCAATTAATAAATTCCTAGTGCTATTGTTAGGTGCCTACACAATATATAAATGAAGTAGATATTCTAACTTAACACATATCATCCAATAATATTGTTTAATTAATATCTAAAAGTAAATAAATAGGGTTAGGAAGATGTATCTTGAATATAGTATTGTATATCATTTTCCATATGAATATGAACTTAATTACAACTCTAATTTTAGTGATCAAGGATTGACCTTACAACACCATAGACACCTGTGATTTATTAAAAACCCTAATCATAATGCCCAATGGTTTCCCCCCCCCTCCCCTACAAAAAAATAGGTTCCTGAGATAAATGAAGACTATGAATTAATTAAAATTCCCAAAATAAAAAATATAAGGTATGAAAATGAGGCATACACAACCAATAATTTATTTTTACATAAAGTGCGCAAAAACCCATTTTTCAAAGTGTTGAAGTGGCACCTACATGGAAAAAATTGGCCTTAGAATTTGAGCCCAATTTTTGTTGCCATGAACGTGTCACATAGTTGTTAGATAATTATGACTGTGAGTGTCATGAATGTATATGTTATATTGTAAGTAATTATAGTCGTACTACTTATGGACATAAATATTCCATGTATATATATGATATTTTTCTTCATTTTTCCAAGAATAGTTGTGGAACCCTGTGCTATCTTCTTGGTACATTTTTGTTGGGAAGTATTGCACACTAAATCGAGGTCCTAATAGTTCATACAATTATAGCATAGGCTACCAACTTAATTTTTCTTTTTGGATTTGATCTTGATGTTTTCATAATTGTTGAAATCATTCTATTATAAGTATGTAAAACTTTGTTGGTTGAGAAATATTTACCCCTATCTCATCAAGAAATTTCAAAAAAAGATAAAATAATTTATAAAAAATAAATGAATTTTAGAATCAATAATCATTTCTAATAAGAGAAATTGTAAAGATTAACCTAAAAAATATATGCCAAGAGGTGAAGTCCACAAATAAATGCAGTAAACATTTTATTTAAAATATCTTTAAAAAAACAAACTAGCATAATGTTTTATTTTTGGATTAAAGATAAACACATAGATCCTTAGGAATTACATAGAAGTTAAACTTCACACGCTCTTTTCCAAACTGAAATTAGGATTTGGTGAGCTCTATAATTGCTTGGACGAAGGGCAATTTGATAATATTGTAACATTTGAATCCAGCAGCTTGACATATCATTTTATACTCATCCTCTGTTCTCTCCTTTCCCCCACGGGTGTGAGACATCATGAACAAATCCAAACTCAGTCCCAAAGTCCTCAAAGATCCATTTTCCTCCACAACCGCATCAATAATTATCACCTTCCCTTTATCTGGAATTGCCCTGTAACAATTCTTCAACAATCTTATGCACTCTTCATCGTCCCAATCATGCAAAATCCACTTGATTTTACCAAAAACCAAAAAAATATCATTAGGAATACCATATAATAAACCAAGAGCCATGATAATCAGCTTAAGAATTCTCATATATAATACTTACCTTCATAAGCACTGCATCTGCTGAGGGTACATTCTCAAACATGTCTCCACCCACATGCTCCACCCCTGCATTATTAGAGTCGATTATGAATGCAAAATATTTGGAGCTAGAAAACAGAATAAAGGGTTAACAGCATACCAGGAATGGGGGCAGGAGCAGCTGCAACTACATGCGGCACATCGAAATTAATCCCACGAATGTGACTGAATTTCTCCACAATCATCGAAACTGCAGATCCCACGCCTCCGCCGACGTCTACCAGCGATGTAATCTCCAGAAATCCGGCTCTGTAACGCCCCAAAACCTCGTCCATGACGAGGCTTGAGTTGCTGGCCATGGCGTCGTTAATGAGGTCGCTGAAGCAGGGATGCAGATTCGCATATTCCCACACGCTCATCCCTTCATGGCCTCTCTCAAATGGAGACCCGCCCATGATTGTGCTGTCATACAAATGTTGCCACCCCTCCATGAAATCTCTGCTGGTTTCCATCAGCAAAAGAGCCGCTGAAGATTTATTTTTTCCTCCTCCTCCTAATTTTCCAGGTTCCACCAATAATTCTGAAATGCTCGTCAATCCATAATTTTCAATGTGGGCGGGGCCGATTGTTCGGGCGAAGAGACCGTGGGAAGAGAGGAATCTGAGAATTCTGGCGAGGTAATCTGAGTTGGGGGATTTTCCGGTGGAGGAAGAAATGTGGGAGGCGATTTGGGGGACGGAGAGGGGTTGTTTAGAAGCGGCGAGGATGGCCGGAATGTCCAGCAACACGGCGGCTTTGAGAGCCATGGGCTTAGCTATGGAGAATATGATGTCGTAAAGCTTCAGCTGGGCTTCCATGGCGCCTGAACAATTCCAGTGAATTTAGATATGGCGGAAGGGAGCTTTTATGGAGTTTTTCAAGTGAGGGCCACTAAAACTGTTTTGCATGATTGATGTGATTCTCTGTAATATTTAAAATTTCTCCACTCGCAAAAAATAGATTCGTTGAGATTTTGGACACGTGATTTCAATTGTCGTTACCAATGCAAACACAAGAGTGTGTGGTAGGGGAGAGGACCCCATAACCGTGCACCCTAACTTTAGTGGCGCGTAGATATATGTAGGGGTCTCGTCAACATAAAAAAATTATATTATCGTATAGCGTATCATCATGTCACATCAGTATTTTCGTTTCCCCTGTTTATTTGGAGGGAAAAGTAGTTTTTGAATTGATTTAAAATGAAAAAAAATAATATAAAGCATTTGAAAGAGGTACCAATGACCGAGCGCCATATGTGTCACATTGTCATTGGCTCTTTAAAAGTGTCATTAATCAAATAGTGAACAACTATTAGTCATTTTTTCAACAACCAATAGTGAAAATCAATGTACATACATTGGTACCTGCACAATTATGGGGTCCTTTCCCCAATTACACTTTTATTATACTGTCGAAGGCAGTAATATAGTTTTCACTCTAACAAATACACATTAAAACAAAAACCAATGAAATAATGCCAAGCGTATTTGGATGACATTTAGCTAATGTTTCATAGTGCAAATTTATTTTCTATTTGATTTCTATTGGCTATAGCCTTTATTCCTCACTGTTCCTCACTGTGCAAACACATTGGTTGCGATGGCTTATTTTTCTCTAAGAATTGTTGATTACGGTTGTCTGTCAGAAATGGACAGCGATATGTCGGAGATGGGCGGCTGTATGTCGGAGATGGGTGGCTGTCATAGGAATTTTAGGTACCTGAATGTGGTCCTAGCCAATGAGCTTCACCTGATGTGTTCTTCTATTTTCAATGTAAACATCGCCGACCTCAACATTCAGATTTCTAAAGTGTTCGATAACAAATACTATGCAGATCTTTAGAACGGAGAAAAATTGTAACTACTGATCATCGCCTCTACAATGATTCCACTCATGATATCGAGAAAAATTTCACACATAATCAAAGTTCTTTTTCACAAGATTTGTGGCTGGCAGGATTAATATTCGCAGAGGAAATGAAGTCTGATCAAATTTTGGGCAACAATGGAGTCCTGGTCAGGTATGTTTTGATTAATAATAAAAAATGGACACTCTTTGGTCAGTGCCCCAACAAGCCTGGGATACTTCCGTTGTCTATGGAGTGTATGGAGTTTGCATGAAGAACAACATGTTGTCCTGCAGCTGTGTTGAAGGGTTCAAGCCTGCGGAGGAGCAAGCCTGGAATTTAGATAAGTCGTGGTTGAGCGATTGTGTTCGGCTCAGCCCATTTGAATTCCCTCGGACCAATGAGGGTTTCCTGTAACTCCCCAACAAATCCCTGGCGGATGAAGAAGTTGTTCCATACATCCAATGAAAAACCCAACAATCGTGCAAAACTTCCTGTCTCAACAATTGCTCCTGCACGGCCTTTTATTTTACTGAATCTGATCCTAGCATTTGTAGGTTGTGGTTTGGAAATCTGTTAAACATGCGCGTTCATCACAGGGACCACCATTGTTCATATGGCTAGCAGCTTCCAACTTGCTATGGTTCTCATCCAAGGGAAGAGGAAGTATCGATAGAGTCGTAGTCCTTTCAACTTCGCTTGTTGTGGCAGCTGTTGCTTTCGTTACTATTTTGGCTTTCCTGTTTAGGCATCGAATACTATGTGATCATAAACACATAAGGGATGACATGCTAACTCCTCTCAGAATATTCTCTTATAAAGAGCTAAATATTTCCACCAATAATTTCAGTCATAAGTTGGGGAGTGGAGCATTGATCGGCTCTGTTTTCAAAGCAACATTGAAAACCTCTTTCCTACCACTTGTTAAACAAATCAAGTTTGGGGGTGCAATAGAGCCACTGAGCATTGTGTAGAGCTTGGCTTTTTTTTGGTTTAACTTCTTTTTCTCTAGCTTTGTAGCACATTTCTGACATTGAACTTAGTTGTACAGTTGATTTAGTAGATATTCTACTCATATTACGAGATGTATGTGGATCTTCCTCTACAGTTATATGTTGGAAGAAGATGGGAGTATGGATAAAAAATCCATGACAGAGAGAGTCTATCAATTTACAGAATTGTTTTTAATTTCTTAATCCAACATTATTTTACCATAAGTCTACGGTTAAACTCAGTCATTTCCCGAATGTCTATTTTCCCATCTTATTTGAAATATAGAATATTTTTGTACAATATCATATTTGTGTACTCTAGTCTCTATCTACAGTTAAACCCGGTCATTTTTTATGAGACATGGCAGGCATTAAATCTCATCGCTGCTAGGAAATAAATGTTTGGAAATTTTATGGCTACTGGTCTTGGGCAAAACTACTTTGTAGGAACCTCCATTAATAGGAATTGATATCCATGTGGATGCAACGAATATTTGGACGTATGTTATACATGCACATTTATCCTTATGAAGTGGTCTCTAAACCGCTCTATGTGGATCATGTATTTATCACAAACTGTTTAGCCTCTTTTAGGTGGCTCTGAATTCTAATTCTTTTAATACAAAATTATATGTGTGTAGTCTCTTCCTTCCCACGAGTACTAATAAGTTTTATATCTGTTTCCAAATAATCTGTATGCATATATTAAGGAATAGTTTTCTCAAAAAAAAGTTCTCCACTAAATTTTCGATTTAGTATTACATAAAATTTTAATTAGTTATAGACAACGTAAATCATGAAAAAATTGCATACAAACTATCGATTTTCAAGACTGATTCTAAGACATCCTAAAATTGCAACCCAAAAAATACCACTCCAAAACACAAATAAATAAATAAATAAATTAAAAAGATAAAATTGAATCTACAAGCCTTACACTAGTAATTGCATGAGTCGCAAGGTATGTCCAGAAGAATGTCACTGTATTAAAATTATGTAGAAAATTGACATCTTAGTTCTTTTAATATTTTCTATTGTTTTTTTATTGCATGTTGTATATAATTTTGGAATGACATATGAAAACAAAATTTTCTTTCCATTACTTGTTTATGGCTTTTTATATTGTGGTTCAAGGCCTCCATTTTTCCACAAGTTAGGAGGACACTCATAAAAGTTGCAAAGTTTGCCTCTTTATTGACAATTTTATTTTGTTTTTGCATTTCCTATAGTCATAGCATTCTATGACACCACGTTTTTGTCAGGGATATGGTCAAACTTTTTTTCTGGTGTTGTGTGGTTCCACATTGTACTATAGTATTCATAAATCCTTTTTATTTTTTTTGGAAATGTTAAATCTCTTAGTTGTTCAACTTTCTTCAACCCGACTTGTACGGAAAATTAGAAAGATTAACAAAATTTGTGAAAATATTTTGCACAAATTTCCTCTTTACCAATATATGCCAAATTCAAGCGCCCTTTGGATGTTGTACTATGTATTTTCAAGTGCCTTTTGATAAGGTCTCCGTATGAAATATTCATTTCATTAAACGTAATCTATAACAAGACCATTTTAAGATATATTTGTTTAATTGTTTTTCATATATAATTTTCTTCCCCATATATCAAAAATCATAGCCTTCGGCAGTATTTGCCATATCATGGCCTTGTTAAAGTATGTAAGATGAGAACATAAATATACTAGCAATTGCACATGAGTTGCAATCAACACCAGTGATGTTAGATTGTAAATTTATTATGGAGGGAATTGACTATGGCAATGTATTTGATATTTACTTCTGCATTCATGTTGTTTCACCTAATTAATTAATTCCAAACACTCTTCAGCAAAAAACATTGCTTTAGCAAATATATATGCAAGACAACTCACACTATTTCACCAAATCTATTAATTGCAACTATAAATATCCAGAATTCGACAAAAAACAAATATCTAAAATACTGTTGCAACTATAAATATCCAAAATCCGGCAAAAAACAAATATCTAAAATCTGGCAACCTGTAAACATTGAATCCGCCGGAATTTGACACTTTCCAGCGGGAGCATCTTCAAAGGAGAACGCCTACCGACGAATTATTTGTTAGCCTTTTGTTCAAAAAAAGGAAAAAAAAAATTCTCGAAAAAAATATATATAAAAGTGAGGGGAAAGAGTTTGATCTGAATATAAAATATTTGGGCTCACACAAAACTTCATTCTGTATTCTATATTAAAAAAACATAAAGTGTTTAATTGTTAATGTGTATTTCAAAATAATTGAAAGTGGATTAAGTTAAATTGTTATATGGCAAAGGTTCTAGCATATATGTATAGCTAATTTAATATAGAATTTTAGATGAAAGAGTTTGATTTTAGTATTATAATTTTGGGTTTATATAAAATTTTAATTCGTATTTAAAAACTATACAAATAAGAGATATGATGTGATTATAGCATTAATTGTTTAATTGGTAATGTGTATTTAGAAATAATTGAAAATGGATTCAAGTTAAATTGTTATTATGTATATATAGCAAAAGTTTTGACATATATATATAATGTATAGCTAGTTTAATATAGCATTTTAGATGAAAGAGTTTGATTTGAGTATAAAAAACTTGGGCTTACATAAAATTTCAATTCATATTTAAAAACTATAAATAAGGGATGTACTAGTGCAACTAAAAAATTAAGTGTCTAATTGTTAATGTGTATTTAGAAATAATTGAAAGTGGATTCAAGTTAAATTGTTATCATGTATATATGGCAAAGGTTTTGGCATATATGTATAGTTAGTTATAGTTTATCAAGGGTGGCTATGGAGTAAGTTTTGATTGAACTATTATAATTATAGTTTGAAGTTTAAATGTTTTTGAAAAATTCATTTGTAAGAATGTATAAAAGGAAATTGAAATTTGTAATTTATTATGCATGTTTCTAGAATATTTGTGTACTTTTCAATTATTGATCTAAAATTACGATTCAGATTCATTGGTGTGCATCATTATTTGTGTTCTTTCCCCTTCTTTCTCTCCTCTCCTCTCTCTTCTCTCTTTCATTTCTCTTTCCTTTTAATTGTATGGTTTCTTGGAAAATTTTTTGATTGTACATTGTATGTTACTAGTATTATTTGTGGTTTTTGTTGGCTAAGAGTGCACACTTATTTTTGATCACTTATTATTCTCTTTTCAAACATGATTTGTGTTGGCTTCACACCAAAATGACATACATTTGAATTTCAATTGATATCAATAAATGTACAAGCACCCTAGCTCATTTAGGCATCTGGAGTATTTCAAAGATAACTCTTTTATTTAGAAGTTCAAATGCATTCAATTAATGTTGCAAGTCCAAATTTAGCAGCCATTCTGGAGGATTAAGAAATCATCAAGCATCAATTGTAACACTGAAATTCATAATAGAGACACAATACATTGCATTATTATGGCTAAGTGAAGAATCATTACATATATTTATATTTAGTGTGTGTTTTTGATATTGTGCCCAACAAAGGGATTTGATAGTAATTAAAATAGTTAGAACAAAGATCCCCCAAACAAACCCCACGTTTTTTCTGGTTTAGAGTTTGACATGTCTCGATTAAGATTAGGAGAAAGAAGACGAATCTCATAGTGATAAAAAAAGAAAATTTAGAAAACTAACCAAAGTTTCTTGAAGGCAGAGATAGGTGAATTTGGTAGTCAAATAACATTTGAATTTTGAATAATTTATTTAGTACATGAAATGCATCATTGTAAAGTGCATAATTGAAATAGTGGAAATTCAAACAATTGTACACTACTTTCTCTAAATTTTCTATATCCTCTTTACATGCTAGCCAAACCATGATAAACATGTTCAAGGTCTAATTACCATCTTTCAAGCACTCTTGAAAACTAAATACACAAGCTCTCTTATTTCTTTGTCTCTCTAATATTTAATTAAATCCGAATTAATATTACATATAATTTAAACCTAACTCAATATATTTATTTATATATTTAGTGCTAGTCTATTTAATCATAATACAAATACAACAACGATTAAAATCGCACAAAAATTAATATAGAAATTATCATTTACCTAAGCTACTGGTTACACTAAACTATTAAATGCAATGAAAGATTATTATATTTGAACCATGTGAAAGGAGAGTTTGAAAAATGAAATGATGTTTCACTCAATTTCAAAACAAATAATGGTTATTATTTCCCTAAAGACGGTTTGATGGGAAAATAAATTATAAACTATTTCATCACTTTCAATCACTTCCTTTTGAGATACTCACATTGAAAATTAATAAGACAGATAATATAAAATAGAAGTGGCGTGTATTGCATGTGTTTTTCTTATATTGTTGGCGTTTCATATTTTTAACTTTAATCATTTTACACCACTTGACAAGTTATAGTATAAATAATTCAATTTAAATTTTAAAGTAAAAAAGAATTGTGGTTGGTTGCAAGTGTTTTAAATATTAAAGTAAAACAGAATTGACATTTATTAAATGTGTTTTTCTTAAAATGTGCATGTTTCACATTTTTATTACGTACCAATACAATGCATAATATTAAAGTAAAACAGAATTGACATTTATTAAATGTATTTTTCTTAAAATGTGCATGTTTCACATTTTTATTACGTACCAATACAATGCATAATATAAGTAATTCAAAATAAGAGACCCTTCAATTTATTTGATCAATTATTGATCCATAAAATATATGGCTAGTGTCATTGTTGTCCAATTAAGAGGATAACTTACTCCTTTGTGGAATTATATCACTCTCTATTCCATTAACCACTATTTGTCATTGTTACTCCCTCATTATTTTTTTAAAAATTATTTCGGGGTGGTAATTTGGATTTATTTTTAAGAATTATATTATTATTAGATATAGTAAACACAATTTCTCTTTAAAAATTTTGAGTTTATTCAATACGAAGTTTATGCATAAAGCATATGCTCAATTGTTCAGATGGTGGTATGGCTCATGATTTTTAAGCAATTCATCAACATCAAATTGGTAATAGAGTAATCGCGAATATGATTTTAGATATGTAATGGATGGGATGGGATTCCTGATAACAATATCACGAATAAAGTGCCACGTGGAGTGTAGTGCCCACTTCCCTTCAACACTTTTGATATTGATCATGATACTGCTGACTATATTATGGATATTATTATAGTTTTGTTTTAGTATGGTGTTAGATGTCAGATCATGGATTATTGTTGACTTTGATTCATATATGATGCGTGATGTTTATTGGAGACATTTTATACATCGATGTTGATATACTATTTGACATGGCTATATTATAGATGTTGTTCGAACATGTGATATTTGGATATATTGAGTAGACCTAGAAAATTGAATTAATTGATGGTCATATAGTTGTTGATAAAATTGTAAATGATATTGTTGGTTATCGTGATGTTGTTGTGATATATATATATATATATATATATATATATATATATATATATATATATGCTTTTGGAATTATATTTATATGTATTTTGGATGTTCTGATGTGGCCACAAGGCCGAAGGAGGTATTTGTGTTTTGCAGGTTAAATTATCACAACAAACATCAGGGGATTGGAGACCAACCACTTTGGAATTCTAGATGAATTCAACAAGGTCACCATGACAACTTGTATTTGTTTGTGTGTGTTTGATTGTTGTCAGGGATTCCCATGGGGGGGATCCCCTTCGAATGTGACCAAGGGATTTATGTTTTCTTTTATCTTGTTCCTTTGTTTAATGTTTGCATGTGTTTATTTAGTGGTGCATTGACCCCCTTTCATTATTTATTAAATGGTGTGTAAATATTGTGAGTAGTAATGTTGTTAAGTTAATTAATTAAATGGGTCATGAAAATGTAATTAATAGAGTTGTTGGCTCTTGGTTTGAGATGTGTAAGTTAATTTTGAAGTGTGAAACACTCCACTTTCTTTGAAATTCGAATTTGTCATTGGAGACTAATTTTGGAGGCTTGTGGGACAAGTTAGACTTGTCCCACACCTCTTAAATTTACATATCAACTTTACCTATGGTTGGAGAGTTAGATTTAGATTTTTATTATGCATTTTTGTAAGTCAAGTTGTATGTTTTAATTGCACTTTCTTACATATTTTTAATTTCAGTCCTTTGGGGTGTGGGATTGTTTTGGAGTGTGTAAGTAAACTATCATATTATTCACCCACCTATTTATTATGCATTGGAGAACGAAGTTGACTTTGGTGTTGGAATTGAGGATGTGTGAAGTGGCATCCTACATGGATCCACTTCATCCTCTTCTCTTCCCTCTTCTTTAAAGTTGAATTTCCTTGGCTTGTTTTGGGGTTGTTTCACATTTGCATACTTCATTTGGGGTGAATTCTTTTGTTGTTTTGAGCTCTTGCTTTTGGAGAAGATTGGAGACTGTTGCATACTTGTAGATTGTTGATCTTGGACTGTGTTTTACATTGGAAAGCTTGTTGTTTTGGAACCTTGGAATAAAACTCCATCATGGAGAGGTAAGATCTTGGCTCTTGGAAATGCTCTTCTTTCCTTTTTATGAATATGTAAATGGTTGTATGTTTGTTATTGCTTATTAGCTGGATGGGTAGACTACTTAGGGATGGTGTAGGAGAAGACTATGGGGTATTCTTGTGGGAGACATCAGTGCTTTGGGGAGGCATAAGTGTGGAGGGAGTTGGGATTTGGGTTCCACCTTGCAAAGAAATAGCTCACATTTCTTTACTCGTTATGGGGTGCCATAAGAGGTTGGGGAGGCATAAGGAAATGGGAGGAATAATGGGTATTTGGGGGAGGCATAAGGGCATGTCAGGGTTTTGAAATGATATATTTTGATGGTTTGTTCTCAGGTGGTGATACCCATTTCCCCTTAGGAGGCATAAGCAACATCCCCCATAGTTTCTTGCTCCTTTGGCTTGCATGGTGAAGCCTGAGTTCTGTTTGTTATGTTTTAATATGGTTGCAAAATGTATTCTATTTTGGACTGTGTTTTTAAATGTGAAATTTTCATGTGTGTTTTTCGAAGCTTGTTGTTGCCATGAGTTGAAACATGTTTCTTATTGCAATGTGGTTGGCGCTCGAGGGCCAATGAAGAGGGTGACTTTCCCTTGTTATTGGATGTATTGGTTGGGTGGAGAGCGTTACCTTTCCCCATGTTCTGTTGTGATCAAATTGAAATAAAGAAATTGGAGGATATTTATGTTGTTGTTCTGGAGCAAAGGGAAAAAAAGACAAGTTTGACAGTCCTCGTTAAGATTATTCTTATTGTAACCCTTTCCCACTTTGAAGTGGATGACCTTGTACATTATTTGTGATGGAAAGATGTTTTGTATTGGCTATGAAAATTGTAATTCGAAATGTGAAAGAGATATACTTTGTTTTCTGTTTTTGAATAAATGTGGAAGAAATTGTATTATGTATATTGTAATTGAGGAATGAAAGAAGAAGTTGTAAAGGTGTCTTTTTTAATCAATAAAAGATTGTATTACTTTTCTCAAATGACATTATTATGTATTGAAATATAATTGTTGAATGTATTTTGAAATTCTGTTGGAAAGATGAAAAAGTGAATACGTATGGAGAAATGTCATAATGCTCTATTCTTTAGAAATGAATGTTTTTGAAATCAGAATTGTAATTTGGCATCTGAATACTTTGCTTGAATCAAATTAATAGGTTAGAATTGGTTTTGGAATGAATTTTAAAACTTTGAAAATGGCAAACGAAATAGACCCATTCGAATCTGATCTCTGTTAGATAAATTTCAAACTCTGTAAATTAATCAGCAAATTGAACAAAATGACCCTGCAGCATCAAAAAAAGACAAAATTAAATACCAAACTGGACTTGTAAGATCAAAACAACCCCAAACAAACTAAAACACTTAAGAATTTTTTTAAAGAACCTTTCAAATCAAGCAAAGACAAAAATGTAGGCCTTTTGATATGTAAACATTGGTAAATTTCGAATGCAAATCAATCAAGCAAATTTAACCTTGTAATCTATCCTAAAATCTTCCAAGTAAATTCCTCCATGCCTATTTGGCATGTTGAGAAAGAATTAATGGCAAATTTGAACAAATTGATAAGTTAAAAATTACCAGTTCACTTTCTAAGTGATAGAAAGACATTTTCTCAAAATTGACCCTTCAAAATTTATCAAAATTAAAAAAATTATGATACTTGTGCAAAGAGAACGTCAAGACCTTTCCAAAAAGTCCTTGTTTGCCAAAAACCGAGCTCCCAATCAAAAGTTATGGTCCCCTGAAGTAATTACTTCATTTCGGGCTCAAAAAAATTACTAACTGTGAAAATTGGAAAAAAAAAATCGCTAGCGGATCCGTGGGCCCAAATGTTCCTTTTTTTTCTTCGGGAAAAGAAATGAAAAAACAAATATTCTCCCACCGTTCCGCTGACTCGATTGCTTCGCATTCGGCAAACAAAATTATCTAAGTCCAAAAAGTTACTTTGGCAACTTTTCCTCCGCAGCCTCGCCTCCCCGCAGCCAATCATTGATTGACACGTGGCTTCGTGGGCAAAGGCGGAGGCACGGATCACTTTTTAGCCTTATGTTTTTCAAAATAAATTGGAAAATTTTGTAAGTTTCCCTTGCGGCCCCATCGGCCCACAACTAATCAGGTGTTGCCATGTGGCATCATTAGGCGTCAACGAAGGCGCGAGTAGTTTTGAATCTTTAAAATTTTTTTTGGGAAAAAGTTTAATTTCCTTAAAATTCCCCACCAAACTGCAACCAATGGTTGGCTGGCACATGGCATCATCTGGCTTCGGTGTAGGCGCGGGTTACTTTTTAACCTTTGCACTTGTCATCCCAAAAGCCTTAATTTGCTAAAGATTCCTGCTAGTCCGTTTTCCCTACTTGAATCTGGGCTTGACACGTGGCGCCTTGGGCGTCGGCGGAGGTGCATATCAATTTGATCCCTTAACGATTTTCAGCAAAAATCACAAAACGTTAAATTCTTCTGGTGACCCGCCTTCCCTTTGGTTCGAAGTTTTTGGGACATGTGTCCCCTTATGGGCTCGCGGGCGAGCGAAGGTAAATTGTGCCTTTGTTCTAAAAGGGAAAAAGCACTAAATTCCTTCCCCACTCAGCCGGTCCACTTTTCTCCTCTGGGAGAAATTTTTCTCCAAAGTCCGCAAGCCTGAGTTGGGGAAATTTTTCCTCCCCAGACCCGCAGGCCCGCTCTTGGGAAAAATTTCACCCCAAGTTCCGCCGGCCCATAACTTGAGAAATATGAGGAGTTAGGAGGACTTCTTTATATCAATGGAAAGGTGAGGAAATTCCCTATCTAATGGGAATGTTTTCAGGAAGTTTTAAGTGCATTAAAAGTGAGAAAAATTAGGTTGAATCTTTTAAGAGAGTTCTGGGAGTGGGTAAGTGAGAATTTACCTTGTTATTTTGAATGTGTATTCTCCCCCTTTTAATTAGACCTTGTTAATTGTTGAAACCTTGTACAATTAAATACCTAGGGTATTTAATTATTTTTTCTTTTCTTTTTTTTGGAAAGAGGGTAAAATGAGGGTTTTAGAAGGTCCCACAACCTTATACAAGGAGCCTAGCGGCTAGATGAAACTATGAAGCTTACATAGAGAAAAAAACTAGTGAAAATTTCCAAAAAAAGGCAAAAGAGCAAAGCCCGAAACAAAAAGAGAAACATCAAAAGAGCTTCTTTAGCTCAATTACAAAATTCTTTGCATGGATAGACCTCGACTCATCAACAAGCTGGTCAGCCAACATTAACAACTCAGTGTAGTCTTTGGTAATGGCCGCCTTGGTATTTGCAGTGAAGGTCTCCCAGTCTTTGAGAACTGAGAATGAGCATTGTAGCTTGGCCAAGATAGAAGTCACCAACTCTACATGGCGGTCTTCCAGCTGGTTCATGATGTCATCAGCAGAATCAGTGTTGGCCTTCTCAATGAGATGCAGAGTCTTTCCAATTAGGGACATCATCCATCTGCACATCTTGAGGGTTGGTGTCACGATCCTCCATGATAATATTATCGACATCTAACTAGAAGTTAAGTCCCTCCTCCTTGGGCTCCACCTCTAGGCCAACCGGGTCAAATTTTGGGGAATCAGGATATAATTGTGCAAGCCCAAGTAGGTCATCCAAGAGGTGGAGCTCCGAGCTAGAGGCAGGAGGAGAAGCAACGAGCGTCACCAAAGCCACAGGGTCAGCGATACTAGTCAGGCTCGGGGAGGGTGGCCAAACAGGGGAGGTAGGGGGAACTAAACCCACGATGGAGGGCTCCAGGATTTCAACATTCGAATCAGAGTCAGAGGAAACTTGTCAGCGGGGGATGGAACGGGGGAGGAGGTTGGCGTACGTCAGGGCCTATAATGTTTGGGAGGAAAAAGGTTCAATTCAACAGGGGAAGCGAAAAATTTGAACAAGAGGTAGAGAAGACCCTGATGCAGAATGGGACCTTCACCCTCCCTAGCTAGGTTGATGGAGTGTTTAAGTGATTGGAAGAGAAAAACAACTAAGTTAATTTTCTCCCCCCAGCGTAAGTGCAATAAGATGAAGAAATGGGGACTGTAGACCAACGCGTAATGCCCATCGATGGTGAAGTACCTCATGATCACCTCAGCGACTCTGTCCTAGGGAGGAAGGAGGGATTCTCAAATGTAACCAGAGAGATACTTTGTTGGCTTCTCCCCTTTGGAAATGAAATCTTGAAGCTCCGCCTGCAGAGGTTTCTTGAAGTATACAACCCCCGAGGCAGGAAGACCAATGACAGGTGATGTCATTTGTGGAGATGGTGAAGTGGGTGTTGCCAATCTGTACTTTGCTACGTGACCAGGTGGTCAGGGCCCTATACAAGACCAACACCGAGTATCCTGACATCCTTTCAAGGAATGTCATTATGCCATTGTCACTAAGGATGTTCCAAACATATTGGTCCTCCATCAACCAGTTGCATGAAGCAGGTTCAATGCGCTTGAGCTGCCCTCCCTTTTTTAGGTAATCGTGGATGTGAGTCGATGTGATGATCTATGACTCAGCTTTAATAAGTTTGTCATATCTATGGGAGCCTTCCACATCATCCGTCCTTATGATATGGGAGTAATTATGATGCGAAATGGTGAATCCCAGACCTAGATCCGCACGAGTGCAGTAAACTCATCACACATGCTTGGCTCCGTAGAGCAATACTTCAAATTAATGTGGAAATCATTACCATCGTCAAAAGTGAGAATGGAGTGCCTTTTGCCAGGTTTGCTGACATAAGAATTAGATTCCCAACTCCACGCATTAGTTAGACAGTGAGCAATCATTTTGGGTAATTTGAAGGAGATTGGCAGGAAAATTCTCTAACCATATTTGCTGAGAATCAAGGAGGACACCAATGTTAGCCAAATAGTCCGCTTCCTTGTTTCCTTCCCTAAGAGTGTGTTGGAACTTGAGTTGTTGAAAGTTCCTTTGAAGGAGCCGTATGTCAGCAATAATGTTTTTAATAGTCCATTGACTTGGGTCATTCGAGTTGAGGAGAGTTATAATGTTGAGAGAGTCACTTTCCACAATTAGGGAATCATTTCCAAGTTTAAGACTCATCTCCATCCCTTTTAAGATAGCTAAGGCTTTAACACGGTGATTAGTACCCAAGTTAAAATTGGCTGCAATAGCAGCTTTAGGGGAGCCATATGAATTTTGGAGGATCACCCCCAACTTTCCAGGGTTACCCTTAGAAGCACCATTCGTATTAAGTTTCAACCAACCCATTGGAGGAGGGAGCCACCTAACATCTGAATGAGCCTGGGAAGAGGGTTTAGCTGTGGGAATGATCATCATCGACTAACACCAGTCCTTGTGATTACATAGTTGAACTTTTTGCTGATATTTCTTCCATAAGCAACTATTGAGATTATCTTGGAAGAGAATAGCTATATGACTGGCCACCCTCTCTGGATCCCAACATTGATCTTTGAAGATTCTTCTATTCCTCTCTTTCCAGATACCCCAAAGGCCGTGGGTGAGGATGAGTTTCCAAGCCAGGGAAAGGGTCAGGTGAGTGAAGGGGGAATACCATTGTATGAGGGTGTCATGAATAGAAATTGGGAAGGTCCAGACAACTCTAAAACATGACAAAAGCCCACTCTTGACGTTTTGGGAAAAAAGGTAGTGTAGCAGGAGATGAGAGGAGGATTCCAAGGCTTTCCAACAAAGAACACAGTGAGTGGGAAGCGAGAATCCTCTTCTCTTTAAGTTCTCACCCAAGAGGAAATCATTTTTTAAGGAGAGCCAGGAAAAGAAGCCAATTTTGGGAATAGACTCTTTGGGCCATATTTTAAAGAGGGGAGGGCCAGAAATAGTCTGGGGCTTAGTGTCATAGGAATCTTTAACAGTGAAGGCACCAGAGGGGGAGAGGGGCCAAATACGTTCATCAGCGAGGGAGGAGAATGGAATATAGAGGGAGGAAAGGGAAGATCTCAACTGAATCAAAAGATTACTTTGAAGTTCATTGATGCCCATACAAACTGGTATATGCCAAGAGGGGATTAAATTCTGAATTCTCCAGTAGCCAGAAAATTTCCTACCATGTCTATTGATGAGGTTCCTTTTGATAGGTTCCTAAACAGGGTTAAGACTCAAAGGTTTATCTCCAATCCACCAATATGTCCAGAATTCAATAGATCTACCATTTCCCAACCTCAACTTGGTCCCAGTACGAAGAAGAGGAAGAGAGATAGTAACTGAGTTCCAGATAGCCGAGCCGCGGGGCGGGGATGAGAGAAGGAAGTCTTCATATTGCATCATGTATTTAGATCTCAGTAGTTGAGCCCAATGTGAATTACCTTTATCAACTTCCCAACCAATTTTAGCCAGTAAAACAACATTCATATCAATAATTTGTCTTATACCAAGCCCGCCAAGAATGGCCGGCTTACAGACTTCATTCCAAGAGACCAGGAGAATCCATTTTTTGGCCTCCACCCCTGACCATAGATATTTCTTTTGGATTCCCTCCACTACAAAAATCATTGAGGAAGGCATTTTGAGAAGAGACATGAAGTAGATAGGTAGACTTTGCAGAGTAGCTTTGACCAGTTGACGTTTTCCAGCTTGACTAAGAATTACAACTTTCCAAGTAGCCAATTTTTTTGGTATCTCTCAATAACAGGATTCCACAAATTCTTGGTTTGTTTGCCTTTGAATAGGGGAATGCCAAGATATGTGGAGGGGAAGTCCACAATTTTACAACCAAATATGTCAGCAATCATTCTTTGAGTTTGAGCCATGGTGTTTAGGAAGGAGATACTACTTTTTTTGAAGTTAATCATTTGTTAAGAGGCATGTTGATAGTCTTCTAAAATTTCTTTTAGGGCACAAGCTTCAATCACCAAAGTAGCACTCAAAAGTAGAGTGTCATCGAAAAATTGGTTGTGAATGGTGGTAGGGGAGCTCGAAGTGATTTTGATGCTAGAAATGACTGAGTGACTTTTGGCTGCCTCAAGAGCTCTGCTGAGGGAGTCTGCCATTAACAGGAAGAGGAATGGAGACAGAGGGTCCCCCTGACAAATGCCTCTGCTATTTTTGAAAAAGCCTACCGGGATGCCATTGATGAGAATCAAGAAGCAAGGGGTTGCAATGTAAGATAAAATCTAGTTGCACCACCTGTTGTCAAATTCGTAACTCTTTAGCACTCGGATTAAAAAAGTCCAGCTAACTATGTCGAACGCTTTTCGCATGTCTAATTTGAGGATCATCCTCGCAGACTTCAAGTGGTGGGATGAGTGGATGGTTTCATAAATGGTGATGATACCCCCTTGAATAAGGCATCCACTAATGAAACCATTTTGATTCAGCGCGATGAGGTCATTCATCATGTGTTCGGAATCCAGGATTGTAGAATAGTGCTATGATTTAATAACAAATAAAATCATGCACACATGATCTAAACAGATCCCCACAAAATCTACAATAGTGGAAGTATAAACTAGAATAATCTAAATTACACAAAAGTACACACACATAACAAGCATGTACCATGGTTCACCCAATGTGGGCTATGTCCACCAAAGATAGAGATCTCATATATATAATATAACAAGAGATTACAAACCAAATCTTCTGCATAAGAGTACATGTATCTCTACAAGAGTATCTCCTCCTCCTAGATCTCCAACCGGATCTTCCTGAGTACACTAAACCATGCCTCCATACCACCACTTGTGTCTCCTCCAGATCTCTAACCGGATCTACCTGAGTGCACTACAACCGTGCCTCTCAAACATAACCAGATCTCACATACCTGAAGCTACCCTGCATCTGCCACTGTGCAGCCAAGCTCTCACTGTATTGTGAATCTGAAAACAAGACCTCTAGAAAGATCTACCAATGTGCAACCCTAACCATGCACCAAGAAGTAAGTCTCTCCTCCATCACTGCAACAAACTACAAACATGAAGACAACTTCCTCTACCATGCTAGATTCCTATGGATCAACAATACAACATGATCTCATGGATCTGCAATACAAGATCTCACAATATGTGGATCTACAAGAATGAGCAATAACAAGATCTCACAACAACCTGTGGATCTAACAAGAAGAAACCCTAAGTGCTTTGCATACTATGCAAGCCATTACATGAGACTAAACAATACAAAGGAAATATAGTAGAAGATAATACCATCTTCTCACCAACAGGGTACCTACACTTTCCTTCTGTTTAGCTTCTCTCCATGAAAGCTCTTGTCTTCATGTAATATGATTTTTCTTCTTCTTCTTCTTCATCCTTTCAACCAAGGATTATGCTCTTCTTCTCATCAACTCATCTTTAACCCTAGTTTTCTAGCTTATATAAGCTTAGACAAACTTAGGGCAACTTAGCCATGAAATTACATCCAATAGATTTGCTTTAAAACAAAAACAATATTAAAACCCATGACTTAAAAATAAAGTGCTTCACACAGGTAACCAATGCCAGTTAGACCTAACCACAACCGGTTCCTCCTTTTCCTGATTGACATCAGTCCCACTGTAACTGATGTCGGTTACTGTATTTCTAGTCACTTTCCATTTCATGCTAACTGTGAAGCAATCTAGCTCCACAACCTAACAATCTCCCACTTGGAGATAAATTGCTAAACCTCTGTACCTGTACCTATACATCACTGTCCTCAACACACCATGAATACCATCTATTCTTTCCTTCAACAATTCTCTCAAAGAAAAATAAAACCAGGAAGATCAAACCATCTTCTCAAACCAAGAAGATAAAACCATGACTTACCAAACCTACACGAAGCTACAACTGATCCATGACACCAAGCCTCAAGATCCCACTAAATTGTAACACCATACCAATTGTTGGTATCAGAAAAACAAGCCAACCTAGCTCCTCATGCAACAAGCCATCATGACTAACACACCTGCAAGAGCTCCCACTCAAACTGAAGTTCTGAGCCTCAATCGCATATGTAGCCATACCTGTAAAACCAACCATGTTCTCCATCCATCTATCCATGTCTCCATGCAACCACCAATGCAACTGACCAAGACAAGTCAAACTGGAATATGTGAAAGCAAAACAAGATCCTGGGTAAAGACAGCCCAAATGAGTTCTACCTGCAATAGTGGGTGATCAATCCACAAACCTGCATAACTCAAAGAATCCAAACACTGCAATCTATAAATCCAACCCTGCATAAACAACTAGCATGTCCAAGACAATCATCTATAGATAACATCTCTCAAGGAGTAACATAGTAATCAAGAGGAAATACAAACATCCCCTACTCATGCTCAAAGCATCCATGTGCAAATCAAACATCTGCATCATCATAGACTCACAAAACTTAATCTATCCAACATGTACAAACTCACCATGTACATCCATCCATATCACCAGCTCTCCAGAAGCTCCAAGTCTGCCACCGACTAACTCCAAAGCTGAATATGAATCTTGTGCTCATCAATGTCAATAACAAACATCCATGCTAAACCATGCCACTAATACCAAGTGCAAATACCAGCAAACATGTCATCAACATACTCTGCACAAACCAACCAAGATGAAAGAAAAAAACAAGGGCACCATCTAAAAATGGTAAATAAACACTGTTGTCAAACCTGTGACCAAACCAACCACGATTTCCCCTAACCAACCCCGGTCAACTCCTGACCGACCATGAGTTACCAAATGACCGACCACGGTTAATCCTAACCGACACCGGTCTCTGTAACAGTCAGAGTTTCTCCTTTTAAACCCTTAAAACTCATGAAAAATTTCTCTATCATCTTCACCCAGCTGAATCTAGCCATCAATTGTAATCCCATAGGGATATCTAGGCACCACAAAATAAACTAGAAGTGACATCACAAAGCAATAAACTCAATATACCTGCAAAACCATGACTGCCCTCCAAAACCAACTTGTGCCTCCTGCCACTCTGAATAGTTAGCAAACTCCTCTCACTCTGCATGTGCATCATGTATCCAATCCTACAATGCCAACAACCATGGCTTGCTCCCACTGAACACGAAATCCCCAGCACTGCCTCTAACACCAAGCTCAAAAGCTAATATGTCAGTGAGAAATAAAACCAGATGAAAGAACTATAAAATTGATTCCCTTTCTTCTCTGAGAATACTTCTACATCACAGAAGTTTGGACTTCTTGTGAAGTAGGTGAATCACCTTCTTTCCATCCGTATGTACTCAACATCTCTCGTTACCTTGCAACTGTGTCTAACCATGACTTTTCATTGAGGATCTCATCCTTAGACTAGAAACCCTTGTCCTCAAGATTCCACACAACCAGGAAATAAAATTCAAACAACACCAAGAAACCATGGTGTAAATTTGTGCACACAATCCAAACATAATATCAGTTGCTCCAAATGAAAGAAATAAAACATGAACCATATAGAGATACCTGACTCAAAGTCTCAATGGACTAACCGAGCCAACTCCGTCCTCTTTCTGATCCAAACCATGAAGTGATCTACACCGTCTCTGCCATGTACACTCTGTGCAAGAAACTCGATCCTCCAAACTAGGACAAAGAACCATCTTCCCTCTCTTGCTGCAAAAAAAACCCTGTACAGATAAGTTGCCACAAAGACCAACCACGGTCATCCCCTAACCAACCATGGTTAGCTGACCAGTATCGGTTCCTCTGTGACTGACCTTGGTTCTCAGACTGATGTCAATGCTGCTAGAATGAACCCAACGCCACACAATTTGGCATAGCACACCACACCAAGTGCCTACTTCAACTGAAGCCGATAGTTGAGCTGAGCCAGTCATTTCAAGAAGCATCCAAATCTCGTACAAAAACAATACAACAAATCCATGCAATAAATTGCATCAAGATGAAATACATCACCTTACCAGCACCAAGATACTCAACCACATCTTCAACTAAAGTACATGCTTCTCTGATGGAAGCCCCATCTTCGTTTTGTGCTACTGCCTCTCTACCAAAGCCCATGCATCTAACTACACCAAAGAATGCATAACTGCTCCTCTATCTCATTCTCAGATCTAGATCTGCAATCCCAAACCATGCATGTGTAACCAAAATAATATAAGCACTACAATACCAAGATAAAACCATGCACCTCAATAACCAGATCTGCAATCTGACCAACATGCTTGTGCCTCAAGAACTGGGGACACTCACAAACAAGATACATTCTATGTATCTTTCACATTTCTTCAATATCTGTGATTTTTTGTTTAAAACTAGGCTACCAAATGCCAGTTGCCACTTAAACGACGCACAGTCACTGTGTTATCTGACCATGGTCAACCTTACCAACATCCGGTTCCCACTTGAGATTCAATCTCTGATCACTGTAATTTTCCAGGAAAAATAAAACCTTACTCTTACAACTAATAACTTGAGATTAAATCTCTTCTTGTGATCTTCTAATCAGGTAAAATAAACAATGCTTTGATACCAGTTGTTGGGAATTTTGGGACTATGGAATAGTGCTATGATTTAATAACAAACAAAATCATGCACACAGGATCTAAACAATTCCCCACAAAATCTATAGCAGTGGAAGTATAAACTAGAATAATCCAAATCACACAAAAGTACACACACATAACAAGCATGTACTGTGGTTCACCCAATGTGGGCTACGTCCACCAAAGATAGAGATCTCATATATATATAATATAACAAGAGATTACAAACCAACTCTTCTACACAAGAGTACATGTATCTCTACAAGAGTATCTCCTCCTCCCAGATCTCCAACTGGATCTTCCTGAGTACACTAAATTGTGCCTCCATACCACCACTTGTGTCTCCTCCAGATCTCTAACCAAATCTACCTGAGTGCACTACAACCATGCCTCTCAAACATAACTAGATCTCACATACCTAAAGCTACCCTGCATCTGCCACTGTACAGCCAAGCTCTCACTGTATTGTGAATCTACAAACAAGACCTCTAGAAATATCTACCAATGTGCAACCCTAACCATGCACCAAGAAGTAAGTCTCTCCTCCATCACTGTAACAAACTGCAAACATGAAGACAACTTCCTCTACCATGCTAGATTCCTATGGATCAACAATACAACATGATCTCATGGATCTACAATACAAGATCTCACAACATGTGGATCTACAAGAATGAGTAATAACAAGATCTCACAACAACCTGTGGATCTAACAAGAAGAAACCCTAAGTGCTTTGCATACTATGCAAGCCATTACATGAGACTAAACAATACAAAGGAAATATAGTAGAAGATAATACCATCTTCTCACCAACAGTGTACCTGCACTTTCCTTCTGTTCAGCTTCTCTCCATGAAAGCTCTTGTCTTCATGTAATCTACTTTTTCTTCTTCTTCTTCTTCATCCTTTCAACCAAGGATTATGCTCTTCTTCTCATCAACTCATCTTTAACCCTAGTTTTCTAGCTTATATAAGCTTAGAAAAACTTAGGGAAACTTAGCCATGAAATTACATCCAATAGATTTGCTTTAAAACAAAAACAATATTAAAACCCGTGACTTAAAAATAAAGTGCTTCGCACAGGTAACCAACACCGGTTAGACCTAACCGTGGCCGGTTCCTCCTTTTCCTGACCGACGTTGGTCCCACTGTAACCGATGTCGGTTACTGTATTTCTAGTCACTTTCCATTTCATGCTAACTGTGAAGCAATCTAGCTCCATAACCTAACATCAGGGGCTTAAGCCGAGCTGCTAACATTTTGGTGATGATTTTGTAGGAGGTGTTATAGAGGCTAATTGGCTTGAAGTTGGATACCAATTTGGAACCAAGAGCTTTGGGGGCAAGAGCTATGAAGGTGGTTTTCCACTCTTTTAGGAGTGTGTTGCTGGATTGGAATTCCTTAACCGCCTTGTAAAGATATTGCTTGATGATTTCCCAGAAGATTTGGAAAAAGGCAGCAGGAAAGCAGTCGAGGCCAAGGGCTTTGTCTCCTTTCATAGTGAAAACCGCTTTATGGATTTCCTCCATAGAGAAAGGTTTCGTTAAATTACCATTCATGTCCTCCGAGATTAATTTGGGAATGTGATGGAGCATATTGGACATAGCTTGCTCATTGGGAGGGTCCTCTTCCTGAAGGAGATTAGAATAAAAGGAGACTAATTCATTAGAAATCTCAGTGTCAGAGGTTAAAGTGTTACCTACCAAAGTAAGCAATTCCTTGATTTTGTCTCTACTTTTGTGCTTAGAGGTAGTAATGTGGAAGAACTTGGTGTTGCGGTCTCCCTTCTCCAGCCAAAGCACCCAAGATCTCTACTTCCAATAGGTCTCTTCTTCCCTTAGGGTATTGTGGAAGTCGCTGAGAAGATGTCTTTCTTGATTATGGAGTTGTTCCATTGTTCCGTTCTTCCTTTAACCTTCATTAGAGCAGAAATGTTAGCAATTTCCCAAGTCAGCTTTTGCTTACGATTTTTGATGTTGCCGAACACCGTGTTCTTCCAGATCTTGAGTTGTTTTTTTATTTCCTTAAGTTTGCTGGAGAATTTAAACATTTTAGATCCCTGAACTTTGATATCCCACCAGCTCTTGATGAGAGGGTCTAGTTGATTATTTTCCAGCCAAGCAAGCTCGAATCTGAAGGGAGGATTTTTTATGTTCAACTTATTGTTGGCACAAAGGATTAAAGGGTTGTGGTCTGAAGCCGCACGGGGTAAGGGGTTGAGAAAGAAATCAGGGTAAAGTGAGATCCAGTCCAAGGATCCTAAAGCTCTGTCCAATCTGCTTTGTATGTGATTTCTGCCAACTCTGCGATTTGACCAAGTGAAGGACGTACCATGAAGGTCCATGTCAAGAAGAGTCTCCCTCCTTATAAAGTCAGCCAAAGCTTCCATGTTGTTGGGGTTAGCCAGGGCTCCTCCTTGTTTTTCGAAGGGGTATAGAGTACAATTGAAGTCTCCCATAATGAGCACAGGGAGATTTCCACAATTTTTATGAAATTTGAGATGTCCTGTCAGAGTATTTCACGCTATGATTCCAGGTTTGGGGTGTAAACGTTGATTGCAATCCATGCAACATTAGAATCTACTTCTTGGAAGAAAGTGCACAAAAATTGGGGTGCTATAGAAGGAAGTCACCTTTGAATTGTTTGGGGTCGCATAGAGTGCATAAGCCTCCTGAATTACCAATTGCAAGTTGAGAAGCAAAAGAAGCAGCCAACCAAATTTTTAAGAGACGGTCATCCTTTTCGAGTTTGGTTTCTTGGAGCATGATAATGTCAGGAGAGTGGTTAAATTTCATATCCTTGAGGACTCTCTGTTTTTACAGAGAGTTCAACCCTCTAATATCCCAAGAGATCACCTTCATTTCTTAGATTTAGATTTGCTCCCCACAACCATGGGGATGGTGCTCTGTGTTCCTTGGGCCAAATTCAGGGCTGATTCTTGTTGCAACTTAACATTACCCGGGATACGTCCACAGACTTTCTCCGATCTAGTATCAGGTTTCCTACTACTGTTGCGGGTCGTATAGGGATTCAAATTGTCATCAGAGGATTGCATTGATGGGGAGAGAAGGGTATCAGAGAAGGCAAGGAAAGGAGAACCGATGAAAGTGGGGTTAGCAAGGGGAAGCTCTGTGCCAATCTTGGGGAGAGGGGGGAGGGAGAGGAGTATGTTGGAGGGGGGGGAGTGGGAAGACGGAGAGGGAGGGGCTGAAACAACCACCAAAGGAGGGGCCACTAGGGGGTGGGGGAAGGGGAGGCCAGGGAGACCTCCTTGGGAATAGAGGCCAAGGAGAGGGTAGGTAAGGGGTTGAGAGAGGGGGCCAAGATGGAGTCGACAGTGATTTCTCCTTCTTCCAGGGGGGAAAATGGGTTAGATGTGGGGATGATCGGGGTCTCTCCAAGAATGATCTTAGGGATATATTTTCCTTTCTTCTTGGGAGAGGTAACCAGGGTTTTGGGTTTAGGCTGAGGCTTAGTGGGACATCCTGAGGCTCTGTGGCCTATGCTTTTACAAATTGAACAAGCTTGTGGGATATATTCATATTCAATGTTTTGAGACCAGGTTCCAAAATTTGATAAGAGATCAATCAATTTTGGGAGCGGGAAAATTACATCAGCGTTAACACAGAAATGAGCATGGATGAATCTAGTCTTGGCCTTAGTGACCTGGTCTATTGTGATTAAAGAATTCATAGATAGAGCAATACCTTCAATAACCACAAGGTGCCATAGCTTTATAGGAAGGCATGGAAGACTAACCCAAATTGGAGCCTGTGTCATTGTTTCAGTAAGTGGGTTGAATCCAAGAGACCATTTCTTGATACATAACTCTCTTCTGCCAAAGAACCACGGACCACCCAAAAGAGCTCGAGAAAAATCTTCTTTCATGCTGAAGGTAAAGAGGAAAAATCCATGTCGCATCGCAACTATTTCCAACACACCACAAGGGTTCCATTTCAGCCAGGCCCTTTTTTTGATGTCTTCGAGAGGGGGTCTAGGACCCATCAACTTGCTGAAAAGGGATAGATCCCTGGAGTTAGCAGTAGCCTTCATGATGTGAGAAGGAATGTGAAGAGAGAGGGCCCCAACAGAAAGCAAGGGCGTCAACTTCTCCGAGGGGGACGCAGAAGAGGACCCCTCCACAATTTTCTTCTAGGCCTCAGGGGGAGGACGGGGAGATAGGCCCCCAGAGGTAGTAGAACAGTACTCCTGATCCGGAGCAAAAGGGTCCAACATCAGAGCCAGCACCAGGGAAATCAGAATTAAAAAAAAACGGAGGGCGGCAAAAAAATTTCTTCGCATCAAAGAGGATTTGAAGGATATAATAATTAAACTTATTTGTTATAATAATATTCCTATTTTTGGCTTGTCTTACCCTCTGAGTTTAATTAAGATTTGTTTGGCTTAGTGTTAATCTAATTTTAAATTCAATTGTGCTCGGGATAACTTTCAATCTCTTAGTGTTTTGTAAGGTGATTTGATAATTGTTGTAATGGACTCTAAAATTTTTGATGTGAACACTTAAAAAAAATTATTCCATAATTTTTTCTAACTACACCTAGGTTGTTCTTGGGTCTCAAGTGGGAGATTTTCGTTGGTGTTACATGGAGGGTTGTAATAACACCATACATCAACAATCTAAAAAATCAATATTATTTATGTCTTTGCTACTTGTTAGAATTTCCCCAACTCGTTCCAATATAAAAGATACCTATTAGCGTAAATAATGACTACTCTAGTCATGAATATTTAAGATTATGATAAAAAACATTAAAAAATGAAATAGTTACAAGCACTTATGTCAGTTAGCCCAAAAATGACACAAGTCGCCACGACACGACTCAAATAATGTTAAACAAGTGTGCAAGCATAAATAAAACCACTCTAAATTTTTTCCCATGCCATCTAGAATCATGAAAATTATGGCCATTTGAAAGCATGAATATGTCAAGTTTTCTACAAAATCGGGTCTGGTTTTTCCTTACATGTGTCGCTTCTATAGAGAAATATTCTAGATGCATATTAAATTATCACATGTTCTCAATCTTAGCCAAATTTTATCAATATAAATTACCCGAGTTAATCTGATTCAAATCAAAACCTAATTGAAAACTTAAATGCATCAAGTGTTATCAATCATTTGGAAAAAAATGAGAAATCCGCCAACGATGTGAGCAGTCAAGCAGGAAATACACTTGGGTGTGTGATTGGAATCTACAAGACAATATTAAATTTGATACTAAAAAATCCACGATATATTTCATTTGGAACACGTGAATGAAACCTTTAAAAAACAATGAATTTGAAAGGGTTTCACGAGGCGTAAAGACCATGCATGTCCAACCAGCTCTCTGAGATGAATTCCAGCTAGTGAATACCTTATGTGGATTTTATTCACCCCATGACATAAGAGTGGTAGAATGAAATTTTGAAGAGCATGTTTGGAGTCAAATGAAACATACATGTAGAGTCGCATGGAGTTCTACAGTGACATGTATAGGTAGTTTAGGTGCTTCAACTCTTCATAAGAAAACAACAATTGGTCTTGCTTCTGAACAACATTTAGATGTGTGGTTTCTTGGAAATTACATATTATAATGGGGATGGGTGGAGAGGAGACCAAAAAATAGGTGAGCACTATTGAGGAGGTGTTTTTGTTTGCCAAGATGTTCAGCTAACAATATTGTCTTATGGAAATTTCTTGAACCAATAGGACTCGTGGTTGGTGTCCACGATGGTCTTGATTTGTGGTTTGTTCCCCAGTTCCATCAACCAAGACAAGATATTTATTTGAACACTTCAACCTAGGTGCAATCTCCTTCCTTTACTGGGGATGTGTATTTAGAAATAATTGAAAGTGGATTCAAGTTAAATTGTTATTATGTATATATGGCCAAGGTTTTGACATGCATGTATAGGTAGTTATAGTTTATCAAGGGTGACTATGGAGTAAATTTTTAAATAAACTATTATAATTATAGTTTAAAGTTTTGAAAGATTAATTTGTAAGAATGTATTAAAGGAAATTGAAATTTGTAATTTGTGAGAATGGATTAGAAGAAATGGATTTGGTATAGGAATGTTTTTGTATTATTTTTTTTTAATTGACCTTGATTATTATTTTTATATTCTAATTGTAGTAACACAACTTAGTATTTATATATTTATTGAATTAGAATTAGGATAAGTAGTCTTCTTAAATTCAAATTAGAATTCTATTGATGTGTATATAGATATACAACAAGTAAACTTCTTGAATTCAAATTAGGATCTTATTAGTATGTTTATCAATATACAAAAAGTGGGAAAACCCAAAAATAAAAATATTAAACTTATGTAATTTTTTAATTAAAAAAGAGTGACAAGTAAAGTGAAATGAAGGATACAAAACCAATAATTTATTTTTACATAAAGTGCACACAAACCCATTTTTTGAAGTGCCGAAGTGACACCTACATGGGAAAAAATTGGCCTTAGAATTTGAGGCCAAATTTTTTTCCACAGATGTGTTACATAGTTTATGTTAGATAATTATGAATCTAATTGTCATGCCAATATGGTTTAGGATGTAAGTAGTTATATGAAATTCGTACTACTCACATATGTGTGTGTGTGTGTGTGTGTGCTATTTTCCCTTCATTTCACCATGATTTTTAATTATTTAACGGGTTACGTTTGTTACTATTGTGTTTGTAACTATTTAAAACCATAACTATTGCATCTATAACTCTTTTGTTAAAAATATATGTTAATCATATGAAGAAATAAGAGTAATAAATGTAATCCATGTGCTAAGAACTAAAATAAATAATATTGAATAACATAAACAAATGATATAACTAAGTATAAGGTTTAACTGGTCATATTTTCAATGATCTCATCTACATGTTGTATATGTTTAAGTATGTCATCTTATGAAAAATAACTTATATGTAGAAGTTAGAATTCTTAATGGATCCTAGCCATAATTCAATTTATGAACTATAGGATTGTATGAGTCTATTGTAAATATTAAGATAACCTTAGTACATATGTAATTTTTGAATGGTTAGTTGAGAAAACATGTGGTTCATATTTTAGTTTTGTTAAAAATATATGTTAATCATATGAAGAAATAAGAGTAATAAATGTAATCCATGTGCTAAGAACTAAAATAAATAATATTGAATAACATAAACAAATGATATAACTAAGTATAAGGTTTAACTGGTCATATTTTCAATGATCTCATCTACATGTTGTATATGTTTAAGTATGTCATCTTATGAAAAATAACTTATATGTAGAAGTTAGAATTCTTAATGGATCCTAGCCATAATTCAATTTATGAACTATAGGATTGTATGAGTCTATTGTAAATATTAAGATAACCTTAGTACATATGTAATTTTTGAATGGTTAGTTGAGAAAACATGTGGTTCATATTTTAGTTTTGTTAAAAATATATGTTAATCATATGAAGAAATAAGAGTAATAAATGTAATCCATGTGCTAAGAACTAAAATAAATAATATTGAATAACATAAACAAATGATATAACTAAATATAAGGTTTAATTGGTCATATTTTCATTGATCTCATCTATTAGACATTTACTACAAATCCCACAAAACCCCTGCACAATTAACATGCAATTATCCCATAAATTTCTTAAAAACCTCTAAAAAAGGCCCATAAATATGCAAGAAAATTATATAAAAATGTCCCACAAATTTTTAACAAACCCCTTTAAAATTGTCCCACAAATATGCAATGAACCCCTACAAAAATGGCACACAAATATGCAATAATGGCACACAAAAATACAAAAAACCCTATGAAATTCCCCTTAAATTTGTAATGAACTCAGGACAAAATGTCCCACAAATATTCAACAAACCCCTTATAAATTGCTCCATGAATATACAAAAAAACCATAATGGCCAAAATTCTCCTTTTCAGCAGGATCTGCATCATATAAAATACAGAAAATTTCTTCTACATTACCCTGCAAAGCAAAATAAAAATGAATAAGAGTGAAAACATGTTTTGGAGGCCCAAAAAATACTTAGAATTATTTTTTATTCTATGTTAAATTTGGACATTAATGGTGAATTTAATAAACCTACCCTAGTGTCACTCTATCATCCCATTATAAATATGGCCTTAAAGTGGCCCTAATGTCCCTTACAAAGTTGTATAATGTTTTCTGAATGTTTTTGTTAAAAGTTATGGGAATTATATAGAACTTTTAATTATAATGTCAAGTAAAGTTGCCACAATAGTGTTTAGGGTGTTGTATTGTTGTTTAGGGTGTCACATTTGTTTTTTCGATGTCAAACTAGTGTTTAGGGTATCAAACCACTTTTAAGGGTATCACACTTGTGTTTAAGGTGTCACATTTATTGTTTAGGGCATTGAGGTAGTGTTTAGGGTGTCATACTAATGTTTACAGTGTCATATTCAAGTTTATGGTGTCACATTTTTAGAGTGTCACACTAGTGTATATGGTGTCAAATTTGATGTTTACGGTATTGAGCTAGTGTTTAGGGTGTCAAATTTATTATTTACGGTGTCACACTGGTCTTTATGGTGTCACACTAGTTTTTAGGGTGTCACATTTGTGTTTATTGTGACACATTAGTGTTTAGGGTGTCACACTAGGTCTTAGGTGTCACATTGGTGTTAAGGTGTTGTTTTTTATTTTCAGTGTCATACTAGTGTTTAGGGTGTCACACTAATGTTTAGGGTATCACATTAGTGTTTGTAGTGTCACATTGGTGTTTACAATGTCACATTTGTTATTTAGGGTGTCTCACTAGTGTTTTGGTTTTTTCACAAGTGTTTGCAGTGTCACATTTTGGTTTAAGGTGTCATATTTGTTATTTAGGTTGTTACACTAGTGTTTAGGGTGTCAAATTTGTTAATTATGGTGTAACACTAGTGTTTAGGGTGTCCCATGTTTTTAGTGTGTCATACTAATGTTTAGGTTTTCAAATTAGTGTTTACATTGTTGCATTGTGTTCTAGGGTGTCATTTTATTGTTTAAGGTGTCACATTTTTTATTTACGATGTTGTGTTAGTGTTTAAGTACCTCAACTCTTGTTTAAGGTGTCACACTTATGTTTAGAGTATCAAATTTGTTGTTTATGGTGTCACACTAATGTTAAGGGTCTCACACTAGTGTTTAGGGTATCCCATCTATTGTTTAGGGTGCCACACTAGTGTTTAAAATGTCATATCCGGGTTTAGAATATCATATTTTTATTTAGGGTGTCAAATTTATTATTTAAGTCATCCAACTAGTGCTTAGGGTATCACAATAATATTAAGGGTGTCATATTTATTGTTTAGGGTATTGCACTATTTTTTTAGGATGTCACACAAGTTTTTAGGTTGTTGCACTAGTGTTTGTATTGTCGTATTTAGGTTTAGGGTGTCATAATGTTTGTTTAGGGTTTCACACAAGTGTTTAGGGTGTCACATTTATTATCTAGGGTATCACATTGGTGCTCACGAAGTCACATTTTATTTTTAAGGTGTTTCACTAGTGCTTAGGGTGTCATACTAGTGTTTAACAAGTTGCATTAATGTTTATGCTCTTGCATTTGTTATTTAGAGTCTCACACCACCACTAGTGTTTATGGTGTTACACTAGATTTATTTATTGTGGCACATTGAGGTTTAGGGTGTCATATTTGTTTTTTATGGTGTCGTAGTAGAGTTTAGGGGGTCACATTTGTTGTTTAGGGAGTCACACTAGTGTTGGGTGCCACATTTATTCTTTATGGTGTTTCATTAGTGTTTAGGGTGTCACATTTGTTGTTTAGGATGTTGCACTATTTTTTAGGGTGTTACATTTATTGTTTAAGGTGTGGCATTTATTGGTAATGGTGTCACATCAGTGTTAGGGTGTAACACATTTTATTTAGTGTGTTGTACTAGTGTTTAAGGTATCACATAGTGTTTAGGGTGTCACATGTGTTTTTTAGGGTGTTGTATTAGTGTTTAAGTTGTCGTAATAGTGTTTATTGTGTCACATTGGGGTTTATGGTGTTGTATTTATTTTAGGGTGTCACACTAGTGTTTGTAGTGTTGGGCATTGGAATTTAGGGTATAATATTTATTTTTTAAGGTGTTGCTCTAGTGATTAGAGAATAACATTTTTGCTTAAGGTGTCACACTAGTGCTTAGGGTGTCACACTATTGTTTAGGGAATCACATTGGTGTTTAAGGTGTCACATATTTTTCATAAGGAGTCAAACTAGTGTTTAGAGTGTCACACTAGTTTATACAATGTTGCATTATGGTTTAGGGTGTAATAATTATATTTAAGTGTGTTGTCTAGCATCGGTTTACCTTTGGTTTTATTGATTGTTTCAAGGGGAACAAACCAAGCTTGACCTCAATATGGTGGGGTTTCTAGGATACCTGCAATGTTGATTGTGTTTTATTGCGCACCCTATAAAGCAATGGATCAAAGTTTATTTCTCTATAAAAAAGCTTACAAAGATCACACTTAGACAAGATAATGTTACTACTTAGAAAATGATTTAAGCTTTTATTAATGTTTATGATTTTTCTACAAGATAATAAGATGGAAATGTGACTATCACTTATTTAGGTTAGATACCTATATAGCTATTATTAGTCATGGATTCAGATCCATAAATCAGATTCCTATTCTGTATACAAATTTTTAGATATGTTAGAAGTTACAAAATCAGTAATTTCTTCCTCTCCTGTAGTGGTGTAAATATGGAATGGAAATATAAGCCTCTGCAAAGAAATTAGAAGATTCTTCTAGGGTATAAAAAAGGTGAGCAATTTTAGTGTTGGTGTTAGATATGCTAATGTGGTTATGGTCTTCAACTTCAGGTGCTATGTTGAGGTCCTCTAATAAGTCTAAGCCACTCTTGTAAGTGTACTCGTAATGTGATAGATCTGCATGAAGTCTTATAACTTCATTGTACGCGTCCCATAATGATTCAATAGCCTCCTGGATGTGCTGAGTTGTTGCGAAGATATCCTCAAGATGGTTGAAGGGTGCATCTTGAATTGCACAGAGCTCAAGATTGTGGAGGATCTCGTATTGTTCCCAGTATAGAGAATTTCGAATGATAGGAGAAGCACCAATGTCAGCACCAATGTCAGCTGTAGGGTAATTCCTACCACCTACTTACATTTGAAAGCAACATTCTAGACAAGAGATTAGCAGATAACAAGAAAAAATAAGACATTTTGATCAAATTATGCAGAAAATATGAAAAAGCAAAAGTAACGCAAGAATCACTGGTGATTAAGGTAAATTACTGGCGATCAAGGCACTCACTAGTGATTGTTGTTAGTTTTAATAGTTTATTAAAATAAAGCTAAGAAACTTGATAAATTTATAGTTTAAGGTAGATTCAGAATGTTGATGACATATTATGAATAGATAGATAAGCATTACCTACAAACAGTGTCTAAGGTAAGTAAAATGAGTAGATTACCTTGCAGAATGGGTGAATTTAGTGGACAAATGTAAGAAGATGATTGAATGGTGATAGAAAATCTTTTAAAGAAGATTTCGACGAATCAGGAGGAACGTGACGTTGGTGATAGCTGATGAAGGATGTCTTGATCTCTACTACGTTGATAATGAAGCAAAATGTACTTGCGGAAACATCAGAATGCCCCCAAAAATAGGTGCGAATGCACATATTTATAGATTGCCGATGATCGGGCAAATTGCCGACTGTTTTAGGAAATCCTAACTAAATTAGTTAGGTGGGTGATTTTTCCTCATTCCAAACTAGAAATGGCATGTTTCAAAGTAGTTAAGATGGGAGGAGGGTAAAAAAGCATACAAAAACTTGATTAGGATAAAAGGGGTTAACCTTTTTTTTGGAAAGATTCAGTTAATTAGCATTTGTAGAAGGTTAGTTAGTTAGGAACAAGTTAGTGATTTTTAGGAAGGTGATTTTTAGAGGTGGTTAGGTGGTTAATGAGGTGTCTTAGTTAACATAGCGAGGTGTAAGGGGGAATTATTTTAATTAATTAAATTAAATAAATAATTTAGATGTGAGGTGTGTTTGATTTAAAGATGATTTAAGAGGGCGTAATGTCGTAAATGTGGCACTTTCAATCGTGAGTGCATCTAAGTTAAGGGATGAAAAAAATTGGTGTCTAAATTTGCCCCTTTTTGTCTGGTAAATTTTTAACAATTCGCTAGACAAAAATGATGAAGAAGAATTGTGTTGATATAGGTGAGTTTAGTGTAACACAATACAACGATCACCAGTGTTTTGTGTATGGGAAAAGGCTTGCTCCAACTTTGGAGGTGCAAAATAAAATGTTGGAGAATCAATTGACAAGGTGGCCAAAGGGATTGATATCTGTAGACATATGAACCTAACCAGATAAAGCTGTTGAGTGGGAAAACCAATTGATGGGGGACAAAGGGCTCGTCTCTTATAGACGTATGACAAGTCCTGATGTTGTGACTATGTTTGTTGTAACGAAAGATCATAAGGGCTAAGATATTTTTTAGAGGCATGACACACTGTGCAAAGGGTAGAATGACATGTTCTTAAGTAGTGCATGCGTGGAAGCCTAAAACAAGGGAATCATCGGTGATTTCCATACTCGCTTGCTATTGGGTTAGGTGGAAAATTGAGGGTATAAATACTCAAATGTATTATTTATTTATCAATTTTCCACTGTATACAATAGCAACTTTGTCAGAGCGAGAGGAAAATGTGTTTTACGAGTGAAAAATTGTCAAATGGTCTCCTTGAGCCGCAAATGGAAGCCTGTCCTAGTAGAGGTAGGCCTTAATCTTGTTTTTGTTTTGTTTTTTTTGTAGTTTTTATGGATTTAGGGCCGTATTCGAGATGCGCGGATTCCCTAGGGAAAATTTACAGGAATCACTGGTGTTTCCTTCAATCGCTAGCGATTCACCTGCAACCAAAATGGTTTGTGTTTTAAGTGAGAAGATATGATTTTTGACCAGTATTTTTGACTTTGTGCAATTTTTATAGTTATATTATATGTGTTTTAAATGTTAGGCTCATGTGATGAGGGTAATTTGTGATTTTAAGTATTTACTTTTTGAAATTTTTACTGCGTTACTAATGCTTACTTTCATGTTTGTATTGTAGGTGGATGCTTAGTTGACCATCCGAGACTGTATCCCCTTGATGTTATATGAGATCAAAGAGGACTTGTCTGATGATGACTAGGACCCTTTGGAGGCTGTGGGATTTGGTGGGATGATATTTTATAGGTGGATTCTCAGATGTCATAGCTTGATTCTTGTATTGCTAGAGAGGTGAAATCCTTCCACCAATACTTTTTGGATGCCTACAGGGGAGATGCCCATCACTGTGAAGGATGTTCATCGTATCACCAGACTTCCAGTTAGGGGGGAGCCTGTCTATTGTATTTTAGATGTAGAGAGAGGAGATACCATGTAATGATTATATGGAGATGAGACCCTAGGTGTGATATACTCCTCAAGAGCTTTCGATTAGCATGCCCTATATGAGTTTGAGAGAGTGGGTTGCCCACGGATGACTATGATGATGTTGGGAATTTCATGTTTTGTACTTCCAGATTCAGGTGGTGAGAGATTCCCATGGATGATGACGGGGGTAGTTGCGGAGATGATGGAGCACCACATATTTTGTGAGTGGGCTCTTACCTTGTTAATACAGACATGCAAAGAACCACGGGCTTGGATTTTTACTACAGTGTTGGCCCCACGAGCACATGGCCATTGCTTGTCCATTTAGATTGCCTAGTGTTCTAGATTTGAGGCACCAAGGCTTCATGAGATGGGGTGCGAGTCTTGGTAGAGCAAGGAAGGCCAATGGGCCTACCTATTATGGAGACTTGACATCTGGATTACAGGTTGGTGACATGATTTGGCGGCCGTATGTGGATTTTCTTGATTGGCCAGATTTTTCTAGGGATTTACCATACTTACAGTAGGACATCTTGGTCCAGGTCCGTAGAGTTGGAGAGGATGAGTTGACACACTTTAGTCAGGTCATGAGATAGTTCAACCTGGTTTAGGAAATACCTGAGGATTTAGTTCTATATAGGCGAGAGGATGGGGATACTGACACCCCACAGGTTGTTTGTGGTAGGGCCTGCACCCATCATTGAGAAGCTAGGTGTGATGTGTCCAGATGAAGATGGTCATGTGGTGTCGATTGATGACATAGGGGTCACCCCAGATTTTGTTGCTTGGTGGTCTCACTCATTGAGGAGTTTTGTGAGGATGAGGGAAGTGGAGAGGTCATCTCGATTAGTTAGACGAGTGCATTCTTGAGTAGAGGAGCTAGTAGAGGAGGGGGTGAGGCAGATGAGGAGAGGATTGTGCCTGGTGTTGTTATAGCTCTAGTTACTGCTACAATGGCATCTAAGAAGGCTGTAGTGGAGGCAGAGAGAGATGCTGCTTGGAGAGAGCAAGATGACTTAGTGGGAGTGTGAGATACTCTTATTGGAGAGAGAGATGGTTTGATCGTAGAGCATGATAGGCTCCAGACACAACTTTTATAGGTATATTCTGATAGAGATAGGTACAAGATTCAGAGTGATAATTTTAGGAATGCCTTGGGGATCACGGGACTATCTATTTCTAGGATGGAGCTATCGGTGATGGTTCGACAGAGAGGGGCATCGACAAGACCTCCTTCTAGCATGGTTTCAACAACATATTATATGATCTTGTGTGGAAGGAGAGGGATTACTATGTTGATATGGTGATCAAGAAGTACCATTATGCTACTTTGTATGTAGATTATGTAGCTTCCCAAGGGGTTGCCACAACAGCATCTAGGCCTAGCGATAGTGCAGCGAGTGTGGGGAAGCTACCTCAGAGATTGTCGAGAGGGGGAGATGGCGAGGGAGGAGCCGGTGGTGGTGATCATACAGTATGAGATACTCTTGATCCTAGTTTGATGGATCTTACTACATGATTATTTATAGGCTCATGGAAGCCCTTTTTTCTATGTATTACATTACTCTGATTATACAGACATTTATATGTTTTAGACCTTGATATATGATGATGATTATGATGATATGCCCTTATATTTTTTCATGTATATTTTAGATGTGTTGATACTTTCAATGGTGTTGTGTTTTGTTTTTTAATTTTGACATGTCAAAAGTATGATCAATGTGTTAAAAATAACAACTGTGACCAAACTAAATGAAGTAAAAGCCCCACTTATGATATTTTCATGTAATGGGTCTGATATAATACTTGCACTTGTAGCCTTTCAAAATGTTAAATAAAAACCATCAATAGATAATTTTTAGGTAAATTGCAATGGATTTAGGCAATGTATTTTTGCTAGATTAATGGAAAAGAGAATAGGATCATGTGAATGTATGCCATTATATGGGAGAAGGGTTCACCTCTTCAAAAAATCTCTAGAGAATTGATGCCCCAAATTTTTATAACTTATTTTAAAGGCAAACTGATCAATGTGGGAAGCTTGCCTATATACTTGTATTGTGAAGGTTGATCGATGCGGGAAGCCTTACACATATGAGTAGCCATCCTTCGAGGGTATGATCTACATTTTTTATTATTTTTAACTTGAATAGATTTCCTTTGTGGGATCATTCCATGATTTGATAGGTAGATTTCCTTCGAGGGATCAGTTTACTTTTTGATAATTTACATTTCTTGTAAACAACTGTCCTTCAAGGGATCAGTCGATCATAGTGAAATATTTTTAGCATCCAATGGATTTAACTCATTTTGTTAAACTGGGGGCAGAAGACCTTGATAAGCCATTTTAAAGGAGGGGATAAATGCACATGTAACCTACATCTACATGCCCCGTGTTTGTGATGTTGGTGGATAGGTGCAGTGATTCTTGTACAACGGTAAATGCTATTTATAATGACAAAATGAATAAGATTTGATTGAAAACTAGCGTCATGATGGTCAACTACTTAATAATAGAAATTTCGCAAGTGCAATGCATTTAAGGGTTCAAGTTTAGTCTCCCCATCAAGGGAAGCAAGGCGGTACACTGCTGACCCATATTTGTGAGTGATAACATAAGGGCCAATCTAATTGGGGGAAAACTTTCCATGTTTACTCCGCTCTAATGTAGTCACGTTTTGATTTTCTTTAAGCACGATATCACTAATTTTAAAGTCACATTCCTTAACATACTTATTAAATTCCATACTAATATGTTATTGATAGACTTGATGATGTTAAAGAGTTGTTATGCATTTTTCATCCAACAATTCGAGTCATGCTAGACGGTCATGGAGATATTCTTCGTCATGGATAAAATCCTTGAGAGATACGTGTAGTGATGGGATTTGTATTTCAAGAGGAACAATGGCTTCAAATCCATAAATGAGTGAATAGGATGTAGTGCCCATAGGTGTGTGGATATTGGTTCGATAATCCCATAGGTTAAACATGATTTGGATATGCCAGTTTCTCCCTGCATCATGTACAATTTTCATAAGGATCTTGTTAAGTGTTTTGTTCGAGGCCTTAGCTTGTCTATTTTCTTGAGGGTAATATGGTTAGGAGAAGCTAAATTTGACATTTAAAGTGTTGTAGAACTCTTTGAATTCCTTTTTTTGAAGGAATTTCCATTATCTGTGATGAGCTTATGTGGGATGCCAAGGCGACATATAATGTTTTGACATATGAAATTGACAATGGGGCCAGATTTTGTTGAGGTCAAAGGGATTACTTCAACCAATTTAGTGAAGTATTCTATTGCAATAATGATTGAGAGATGTTGTTGAGATGATTTTGGATTAATTGCGCCAAGGAGGTCCAATCCTCATTGAGAAAAAGGCCATAAATCTTGTGTGTGTTGTAAGGCTTGACTAAGGATATGAATGAAATAGGAATGGAGTTGGCACTCAACACATTTATTTACATAAGCACAACCATCTTTAGTGATAGTAGGCTAGTAATACCCTAGCCATATGATACGTTTAACAATGGTGTTACCACTAAAATGGCCACCACAGATGCCATTGTTGAATTTTTCAATTGTTTTGGTTGACTCGTGTAATTTAAGACATCGTATTAGTATGTCGTCAAAAATTTGTTTATAAAGGATACCACCTATGATAACAAAGTAGATGACGCATTGGATAAATGATTGTTTAGCAGATTGTGAGAGATTTTATGGGATTTTACACTCAGAAAGGTAATCATGTATCTGTGTGTACCAAATATTAGGTGAGTTATTTTCAATGACGTCAATAGATATTAGCTCATTTTTATGTGAAGGATGATCCAAGCATCGAATCACTACAAACATTTTAGTTTTATCCTTTGATTTTTCTATTTCAAAAGGGACGAGAGACCTAAGAGATGCCATAGTGTCTACAAATCTATTAGAATATTGTGGAATGGATTGAATTGTGTAATGGTCAAAAGTGCCAAGGAGGAAGTTGACAATGACCTTATACTTTTAAAGGATATCATTTTTAAACTGATATTCTCCTTTGAATTGACTGATGACAAGTTATGAATCTCCATAGATTTCCAAATCGTGGACACCTAGGAGAATAGCAGTAGTTAAACCCATGATTAAAGCCTCATATTATGCCATATTATTAGTGCATTCAAAGTTGAGTTTGAATGACAAGGGAATGGGAATATTCCATGGTGGTATGATGATGACACCGACCCCTCCACCTTATTGACATTTAGCACCGTCAAAGAAGAGGGTCATTTTAATGGGGACAAATTCTGACTCATAATCGTTGGATTCGTTAATGTTATTGATAGATTCATCAAGAAAGTATTCATGGGGTGGTTGATTATCTGGAAGAGGTGCCTCATCAAGTTGATTAGAAATGGCCCAACCTTTAATAGAATTTTTTGGTATGATTTCAAGATCAAATTCAGTGATAAGAATCAACTATCAAGTTATACGGTCATTGTGGTAGGGTTTAGTGTGTATGGCCTTAAGTGGATTAAAACGAGTGAAAACATATTTTTTATGGTTGAGGAGATAATGTCAGAGTTTGGAAGTAGCAAAGTACAACACACAACACAAATTTTTATCTTCAAAGTAGTGTGTTTCATATTCATGGAGGGTGTGACTAATGTAGTACATGGCATGTTCATGACCTTGATTATCGGGGTGAGTGAGTATGGCTCCTAGGGCATGCTCTGAGGTAGAGATAAAATGGTTCCCCTTCACGAGGTGGTGTAAGTACATGTGGTGATAACATATATTGTTTGATCTCATCGAAGGCTTTCTAACAGTTAGAATCCCAATGAAACACTATGTCTTTGCCAAGTAGATGGTGAAATGGTTGACATCAACCGGAAAGATGTGATATGAAACATCGTATGGACTATATTTTTCCTTGCAAACTATGTAGTTTTTTGAGATTAGAGGGTGGAGGAATTTTGATGATTGCTCTGAATTTTTTGGGATCGACTTCAATTCCATGAAGAGATATGATAAATCCTAAAAAAAATTCGGTGAGGACACCAAAAACACATTTTGCAGGATTCAAGTGGAGACAAAATTGGATGAGATGAGTGAAGATTGATTCAAGAACATTGAGATGATCCTTCCATGATTTAGAATTCCCAAGAAGATCCTCAATGTAATCTTTAACAAACTTATGAATGAGATCATGGAAAATATACGTCATAGCGCATTGGTACGTTTCTCCAACATTTTTGAGACTGAATGGCATGATGTGGTAACAAAAGGTTCCCCAAGGGATTATAAAGGTGGTTTTGTGTTAATCGTTAGGGTGCGATAAGAATTTGACTATAACCAGAAAATCCATCCATGAGGGAAAGCATTTCGTGGTTGGTTGTTAGGTCTAGGAATTGATCTATGTTTGGCAGAGGGAAATCATCTTTTAGAAAAGTAATATTGAGATCCCCGAAGTCTTTGCAAATATAATTTTTGCATGAAGCTTTAGTTACTGGGATGATGTTGGAGACCCATTGAGGATAGTTAATGGGTATGACGAAGTTGCCAGATAAAAGGCGTTGCAATTCCTCCTTGACAAGGAGAGATATACGTGGGTGCATCTTTCAAAGATTTTGTTTGACCAACTTAGCATTAGGATATGTGACAATGTTGTGTACGAAAATGTTGGAGTTGATCCTGGGCATATCACTATATGGCTAGGTGAAAGCTTGACAATATTTTTTTAGGAATGCAGTAAAATCATTCAATTCTTGTGGATCAGGGGATAGGACGACCTTGACTATGTGGGGGTCCTGAGGTGTTCCTAAGTTAATATCGAGTGTGGATTCATTAAGAAGAGTGGGTGTTTTGGGTGGTAGGGATTTTTGAAGGTAACGATCTTCAGCTCTGATATGAGATAGGATATCTTGGTTGTCATGACATCGAAGGATGCATATGGTTGGTGAGTCTTCTTTAACCATTTCTGGATGAAGAAGCGGTAGAGATTTAGTGGAGTGGATGGATTGATATGTGAGTGGTCCCAATGATATATCATTGATTAAAAAAAGTTAGGTGGAATAGGTATGACATCGTCTATGTTTATGGAACCTTGAAGGTTTACGAGTGGTGATTATGGTTCGGAAATAATTGTGGAGGAACTTGGTTTAGATGTATTGGCTTCACATGCTATAGGAAGGGGGTTCTTATAACCTAGACCAACTTTCTCATGAGGTTTAAGGGAATGTAGAACTGACTGATCATGGATCCCTTGTTCATAACTCCTAAGACCAAATCCTTTCCATGCATAGTGATGGAGATACATACAAGTGAATTTTGGATTATCAAGGCATGACATGATGTGGATTGATAACGTTAGATGGTGGATGGTTGCATCCTCCATAGACAAGATTGGTTTTAAGATAAGTTGGACCATAAGAGATAATATCTCCTATGTTAGGGTCATACATGGGTTGTTTGTCAGGATGACCATATGTTTTTGGTGAAGGGATAGAGTTGAGCATGAGGAGTCAATATTCCCCAAGCGTGCGGTGCTTCACAGCTTCGCCAAGAGAAGAATATTCTGGTAATTTGTAAGAGGGGATAGAGGTGATAGTAGATGCTTGATCAGATGATTTAGGAATGGGTGTAGGTACAAGAATTTTGTTTGGGAAATACATCATATAGCAGTCAGAGAATGGATTCAGATCAGCAGGGACAGTGAGCATCTGGCCTTCATGTTCATACTTGAGACAATGATGAAGGGTGGAAGGAACACAACACATGGTCCATATCTAGGGGCATCCTAGTAACATGTTGTACTAAAACTCTCCTTCTATAATGTAGAAGAGTTTGGGTAAATTTTTAACACCGACCTTGAGCAGAAGTATAATTATGCCTATAGTAGGTGTGATAGTGTCATTGAAAGAGCGTAACAGAACCAGAGTCTGAGTGATAAAAATGTTGGGTAGTTTGATTTGATAAAAGGAAAGGGATGATATGATGTTAATGGTGACACTACTATCAATCATGACCCTCTTGAAGGATATGTCATTGATTTAAGCAGTGATGAAAAGTGGTAGGTCTTGATCCTCTGTTTTAAGAGAGGGAATTTTAGATGTTCAAATGAGATGGCAATAGATGCTTTTAGGGCACCTATAATTCTTTTGAAAGGGGCTGGATCATCGGCTGGGAAAGTAATGGATTGGAGGGCCTCTAAAATGACTTGTTTGTGAGTTTGTGAGGTCTGCACAAGTTCATAAAGCAACATCCTAACAGGGGATTGGTGTAGTTGTTTAATAGTTACTTTTTGCAACATGGTGAGTGGAGACGTAGCTTCTTGTATTGAGACTCTGCCTTTGGATGACATTGTTTGATTAGGCTCTTTAGGATCCAATGAAATGGAGACCTTAGGTTTATCAGATGGTGCTGATAATTCTGGAGGTGAAGGTATGGAAACAAAGTCTATATCTTCCTTAGACATAGATGGATCTTTGTCATAATTTTACGAGTGTGTGGTGACATGGAAAACATTGAATTGGTGGTTAGATGCTTTAGGGGTAGATTCTTCTAAAGGTATTGAGGTTGATGTTGATGTTGCGTGAGAAGGAAGGAAGAGTGAAATGCCAATATTTTGAAATTGTTGATGAAAGGCTCTACAATCCTCTATGGTATGGCCTAGTGTTCTATGGTAATCATAGAAAGTAGCAAAGTCATACCAGGCAGGATTCCACCCATGGTGATTTGATGGCTTGGGAGGTGGTAACGTGATGAGTGCTTCTTGTAATAAGTTATCCAAAATGGTGGCATAACGTCCTTTAGGTCCGAATGTAGCTGGGAATTCATTTTTCTTAGGAGGAGGTGAAGTAGGTTGTTTGGTAATAGGTTTTTTACTTAGCGGACATGGGGGATTTTTAGCTGTTGCAACAAGTGGATGTGGTGGTTGTGAAGGATGGTTAGGTTGTATATGAGGTGAAGGGTGAGGATCAGATGTGGATTCCCACTGCAGGGTAACAGATGTGAAATATGGACTCATGGTGGGGGTATGATGTATGGGTTTTTCCCCTATAATGATAGGGTGATTAACCGGTATGATAAAAGAAGATTCATGTAGAGGATCCAGATCCGGGGGGAGATAAGGATGGTTTTTAGGATCCTGAGTGATGCTTAATTTAGGAGGTCTCATAGGTCTTAGGTTTGATAGATGACAAGAGGATTTCCAAAAGTGGGTATGCCTCTTAGATGAAATGAAGGATGGAAAGGAGGAGGACCACAAAAATGATAAGTTTCATCATAATAAGGACTTCTAAAGACTTGAATGACACCCTGCTTATTAGGTCCTCTTGATACTTTAGATGAACTAGGTGTATTTTTTGAAGTCGATGCTAGCAAAGAAGAAGAAGTTTGGATGGTGTGGTCTAAATGATTTGTAGATTTTGGATTGTTTTACTTTCACAGATTGGGGATGGTCATGTCCTATGGTTGGCTTGGGTTGGGGTGATTGTGCTAAGAATGTTTCAAGTGGTATCATAGTTATATTTGCAAATCTAGGTGTAGGCACTGGTGTAGCCATGTCAGAGGGTAAGGGTATGGAATTGGTAACAACATCCATCGAGGATGCGGGTATGTCTTCAGTAGCAAGCGGTGGTTTGGTAGTTTCAAGCTTCTCAGGTTCTGGATTAGACTCTATGGGTGTTGGTGATGGAGACATAGGGATATTTTGAGAAATGCATTCAATAGGGGAGGTTTCTATGTTCATGGTTTCAAACTCATTGAGTGCTGGTGTTGATTCTACATATTTTGTTTGTTGGGTGATAAAGTAGTCAGAGGGACATGCTCGACTTTAGTTATCGTATTAATGGTATGAAAAACGTTCATTTGTGGTTTCTCAGAGGAAGAGGGGTGATTTGGAAAAGGATTCTTAAATATGTCGAGGCCTTGATTTGGGGGTGCATTTGGATTATCTAAGTGAAGGTCACCCTTGTCAATCAATTCTTGAAGCACATTACGGAATGTGTGACACCTTTCAATGTCATGACCATTGACCTTGTGGTACTTACAGAAGTCATTATCTCAATACCAAATGGGTTTCAAAACTGATATATCGATGGGTCGAATGGGTGGAAGTGATATTAGATTGGAGGTGAGAAATTTATGAAAAACTACACCATAAGTTTTTGTTATGGGTGTATAGTTGCGTTGTTGATGAAATCGTTCGGTGGTTGGCTTTTCCTTAGGAGCGGATTTGACCACGATGACGTTGGCGGCTGATTTAGACTTATTTGAGTTGGATGGTGGCTTGGATGGGAACTCCATTTTTGGTTTCTTAGGACAAATTTTTACCCATCCATCTTCTAAGGCTCACAATTCCTACTTACTCGCCATGGTAAAATCCTCATCCAAAGTTTGGAATGAATGGATTTGTAGAGTACACAAAATGTGTTGGCACATGCACATGAAGAAAATTTTGATTATCTCTGGCTGCGTGGTAATGTAAAGGATAGTTGATTGGTAGTGGCCCTCCAATGGGCTAAAAAATCAGTGATGGATTCATCTTTCAAATTTTCTAATGGCATACAAATCATTAATAGTGATTTTACAGGCTATGTTTATGGAGAAGTGGTCTAAGAATAAGTTGTGCAAGTTGTGTGAAAGAGAATAGTGAGTGGTGTGGAATGTTTTTATACCAGTATAAGGCATGACCAAAAGGGACATGGGAAAGGTCCTCAACATGAGGTCTTGATCATGAGATATTAGATAATAGACATGTGTGACGAAAGGCATGAATGTGTTGTTGGGGATCTTCTTTGCTATAAAACTTAGTAAGTTTTGGAAGCTCCCAGTGAGGTGGATATGGTTTGTATGGTATAGAAGGGTGAATGGGCTCATTATAAATCTAATCATAAGAGAGAACATTCTTGGATGTTGATGAAGTGCTTCTAGGATAGATATGCACCTTAGAAGGGTTTGAAGAGGATCGGCTTGCGTTGATTGTTATAGGGATGAGCTAGGTTGATACAAAGAATGATTAGATTGTGAGTAAACTTGATACTATTGCGGAATGTTTTTTTGGTAGGGGATGTTCTACTTGGGAGATGTTATGTTGGTATGGGACATTATGCTGATAGGGGTTGTTCTACTATAGGACATGATATGATGGAATATTTTGTTGATATCCATACTTGTTGAGGCATGTGTTGTTGATTTTGTTGGGGAATGTTTTGATGATGAAGGATGTTGCATTGTGGAATGTTCTGATGGGATGAGGATCCTTGCTGTGAAGTGATAGTTTGTGAGGCTTGAACATATTGGTATTGCAATGGCATTGATACATGAGTAAGAGGTTGTGAATATGTAGGTGTTTTGTTGAGAAGACATAGCCAAAGTGGCGAAAGATGGTGCCTATTGTGGAACACTTTGTTGTGGGATACCATGTAGTGGGATGTTCTGTTGAGGTACAGACTAGGGTGTAGAGATCAATGGTTGTGAAGGTTGTGGTATGTATTGTGAAACAAGATGTGTACTAGCAATGACACTAGTGTTAACCAATGGTGTTGTTGTGGGGATGGACATAGTGATATTTTGGATGGGAGTAGTAACTTGTTGGGAAGACATAACTGTAGAAGGGGCGATGGAACTCAAGGGAGGTGTTAGCACGTACAAGGTGACTAGAGGAGTGGACGACGAAATAGTGACATTGTTTAGAGGTGGCGTGGATCCTACAGAAGGACCTGGGAAAGATGTGGGTTGCTAAGTAGAGGTATTTTGTGATGAGATCATGTGAATGTTGTAGATGGGAGCTGGCGAAACTTCATATGCCTCTGGTTGGCTGATGGCAGATTGTTCATTCAAAGTTTCAAATGGATTTGTAGAGGTGAGAGATACTTGAGGTTGGCTACTTTTTTATGTTTCAAACTGACTAGAAGTGTATGGATATAAATGTTGGACATTAGGATTTTTATTTTGATCAATAAGGCCCACAATGACAGAGGATGAATTATAGGTGTGTTGGATGGATGGAGGCATGAATGGTTGCATATGAACGTTTCTTGTTTCTAGATAAGCATTAAGGTCAATGGGATTTGAATCTAACATTTCCTCAAAAATGGGGTCTCCCCTATTGTAGAAAGGGAGTTCATATGCCTAAGGACTTGAATAAAGGAAGTATTCTTCTTCTTGCAATCCAATTGGAGGGAGGATTTGACTATGATACCGATGTGGGGAATGTGAGAGTTTTTGTCCTATTGTATTTCTATAATTGGCCCCTACTTCATGCCACGTTTTTTGAGGGTCTGAAAATGGGTTAGATGTGTCTATTTGATAGTATGGAAGTTATTGTTGCATTAGGGTAGAAGGTGTTGAAGTGTAAAAATGAGATATTTTGTTGATATGTAGGTGGGGTGGACATGTTTTTAGGGATTTGATTATGAGGCTTTTTTCTAGTAAGCACCATAATAAGAAAACACACATAAAACACCCAAAAGAAAAGAAAACAAGTGGATGTGTTGTTTTATAAACAACAAGAAAGAACAATCATAGAGTGGTTTTATAGTTATCTTGATTAGTTACAAAAAATGAAATGTGTAAGATGGATAACAAGGGTCCTAGGAAGTGGTTGTCTAGGGATGGTTTATGGTGTGTTTAATGTCGAAGTCCTTGATATACCCAAAGGTACATGAGGCCCAACTCTGTACTGCTTCTTAGTACGGGCATGGTATTGGGGCCTACCCCCTCACTTCATGGTCTCATTGCGATAAGGGAGCCGGGTGTTGAGCCAATATATACTCGACAGATGAGGAGATTATACTCAGTCCAAAACATCGAGTTGGCTTCCCTGTTGGGTGATGAAATTCCAATCAGTTTCACCTGGGTGGGAAATGTTTAAATGCATTTTAGATTTTGATATTGATTCGGTTGTGTGTGAGGGATGAATAAGTGGATACAACCAATTTCACCTCCCTAATTAAACTATGTGAAACAAGATGAATGAGGTTTTGTTTTAAGAGCCAAAATGAAATGTCCATTTTGATGAGAACATACAACAAAGAATGAAAGACATAAAGTTAAACAAATGGCTTTAAAACTTACTGTGAGAGTGGTTCTTAATTTAATCTTAATTTAAATTTAGCAATTTCCAAAGCATTTGCTTAGCAAATCCAAAAAATAAAGTTTCTAGCAAGAAGCAACATGCAATCTAGTTAGGAGAAACAAGGAATATAAAACAAAACACCACAGATGGATTATAAAATGTCAGGAAAACAATCACAGGGGAATAAGCTGGTAATTGAGGAAATTAAGCTGGTGATTGGCGATCGTAGTCAGTATAAACAGTGCTCAAACTAATAATAAAATGAAGAAATTAACAGGGTTCAAGTCCCACTGGGCATGCTAGAATGTCTAACATGGTTTTACCTTTGGTTTGTTGATTTTTTTAATGGGTAAAAACTAAACTTGACCTCAATATGGTGGGGTTTCTAAACAAATCCATGATGTTTATTATGTATGTATGGTGCACCGTGTAAAGAAATGGATCAAAGCTTGTTTCCATGTAATCATGCTTATAAAGATCAGACTTAGACAAGACAATATTAGTGCTTCAGAAAATACACTTCAATATTTTATTGATGTTTATGATTGATCTACCAGATGATAAGATAAAAGTATGAATATCACTTATTTAGATTAGATTTATAGATAGCTAATCTTAGTCACAACTTTATATCCATAAATTCAGATTCCTTATCTATGTTACAAATGTGTTGTAGGTATGTTCAGAAGCTACATTAGATGCAATACAATTCTTCCTCTTCCTCAGTAATGGTGCTAGAATCAAGGAATGGAGATACAGTCCTCTACAAATATAATTCATAGGATCCATCTCCTGGGTGTAAAAAAGATGAGAAAATATTGTGTCAGTGTTGGATATGTTGATGTGACTGTAGGTCTTCAAACTCTGAAGTGGTGCAGTAGTCCTCATCTAAGAGATCCATCTTCGGTAAGTCGTAATCTAACGCTCATACAGAACAAAGTCCTATTGTGCTAGATCTGCATGGAATATTATAGATTCATATATATGCATCCCAAGAAAGCATTTAGTAGCTTCTTCATGAATATGTTGAATTTTTTGTAAACAATAGCCTCTAAGACGGTTGACGAGGGCTTCTTGGATTGTGCAGACTTCAAGATCGTGCAGCAACTCTCATACTATTCTCCCAGTAGAGTGGATGTCAAATGACAATGGAAAAGGAATCAATGTCAGTTGCAGGGAAGATTAGTATCACTTAATTCCATCTAAAAACATCATTACTAAATAAAAAATTAGTCATATATCAAGGATAAAGTTATGATCATATCATAGTATAAAATAAGAAAAATTAAAATTAACACAAGTATTGTTGGTGATTCAGGTAAATCATTGGCAATCAAGGCCAATCACTAGGGATTACTATTAAATTTAAAAGTTCACTAAAAATAGAGCTAAATAACTTGATTAAGCTATCGTTTATGGTAAATTCAGAGTTCTGATAAAATATAAATGAATAGATACACTAAATTGGAGTTACCTATAAACATAGTTCAAGGTACCTAAAATAATCAGCATATACAAATTGCATAATGCGTAATGAACCGGCTTGGTGAACGGACGGAAGAAGACGAATGAGCAGTGATAGAAATTGATTAGATGAAGGGTTTGATGAATCAGGAGTAACGTGACATATGGAAAGCCAGCTGACGTGAAGGATGATCTGGATGTTTGCTATATGTGAGAGATGAAGTAGAACGTCACCTGTAAAAGCATGAGAATGCCTTTGTGGAAAGGATGTGTAAATTCACATATTTATAAATCACCAAAAATCGGGAAAATCATCGGTGATTGCAGGAAGATCCTAACTAGTTTTGTTAACAAAACAAGTGATTTTCTTCCATTTTGAATAAGATATGATAACTTTAAAGTTGTTAAGGTGGTGGAGTGGGTAAAAAATCACAAACAAATTTTGTTAGGATAAGCGAAGTTAGTCTTTTTTTTGGAAATATTTAGTTAGTTAGCATTTTTGGAAGGTTAGTTAGTTAGAAGTAAGTTAGTGATTTTTAGGAAGGTGGTTTTATAGGTAGTTAGGTGGTTAATGAGGTGTCATAGTGAGGTGTCTTAGTTAACATAACAAGGTGTAAGGGGGAATTATTTTTATTAATTAAACTAATTAAATAATTTAGATGTGAGGGGTGTGTGATTAATTAATTAACTAAAGATGATTTAAGAGGGCTTAATGTCATAAATGTGGCGCTTTCGATCGTAAGTGCGTCTAAGTCGAGGGATGCAAGTTTTTGGTGTCTATAGGTGTCACATTAGTGTTTAGGATATCACATGTCTTTAGGGTGTCATATTAGTGTTTAGGGTGTTACATTGGAGATTAGGGTATCACAATTTTTGTTTAGGATTTCAATATAGTGTTTAGGGTGTTGCACTTGGGTTTACAATGTGACATTGGGGTTTAGGGTGTAATATTTATTTTTAGGGTGTTGTGCTAGTGTTTAGGGTGCTGTATTTGTCATTTATGGTGTCACACTAGTTTTTAAGGTGTTATATTTGTTGTTTAGGGTGTCACACATTTTATTTAGGCTATCGACTTTTTGTTTAAGGTGTTGAACTAGGTTTTATAGTGTCATATTTATTTTTAAGGCACCACATTAATGTTTAAGGTATTGTATATGTTGTTTAGGGTGTCACACTAGTGTTTAGGTTATCAAACTAGTGTTTGTGGTGGGCCATTTAGGTTTAGTATGTCATATTTTTTTTTTCAAGGTGTCACGCTAGACTTTAGTTTTAAGTTGTCTCACTAGTGTTTTTGGTATCACTTGAAGGTTTAGGATGTCATATGTATTTTTTAGGATGTCAAACTATGTTTAGAGTGTCACATTCATTGTTTAGGATGTCACACTAGTGTTTATGGTGTCACATATGTGTTTGGGGTGTCATAATTTGTGTTTAGGGTGTTGAAATAGTGTTTATGGTGTTACACTCATGTGTATAGTGTCACATGAGTGTTTAGGGTTTTATATTGTTTATTTAGTTGTGTTGCAATAGTGTTTAGGGTTTGATTTCACCTTTTTTAGTTTAATTTTTTTTAATTTAACATACATAAAAAGGATGAATAACATTATTGGTGATTATTCTGATTTAATTAACTTCCAACATTAATTTTCAAAAATCATAATAACACTTTTCAAAGTGAGTAGATACTCAAAAAATGTCAAAACATGAGAGAAAGATTGCACTTAGTTGATTACTGTGGATTTGGATTATACTAGGTTATATGAGTGCAAAAATAGGCAGATATGGAACTGGAAATGCTTTGTCTGTGAAATTGTGACCTGAAACTAAGCTTGGTCAAAATTTTACAACTCACTTAATAACATCCATACGGTGCTGACCCTTCTGTACAGTATTGGACCTACTTGAAATTTGGGTCTGTGACTTCCAGTGCGCTTCACCTACCTAGAAATGTGTGTCTTTGTCTGTAGATTTTCTTCACTCACCTTCAAGATTACCTTGTAAACTCTGTTAAAACCACTCAAACCCTTGTAGTGCATGAAGGAGTTCTTGTAAAATAAATTTAGTTTGGTTGTTGGCACTCTTGTTCACCTCTAACATCATTGCTACTCCAAAGAGGTATTAAACTACATTTTATTCTCTTAGCATGTGATATCTACCATAGTGCAGTTATAATTTGACAACCATGCTTTAACAATGCTTTTCTTGAGTTTCAAACTTGTTCAAACTCTTGGGAAGGGTCACTTTTCTTGTTTGTAGGATGATAATGGAGACTCCTAAAACTAAAAGGAGACTTTAGAACAATAGAGGGAGCTTCCCTAATGGATGTGCATGAGTTATTTCATTATTTAGGGAGATTTTGGTTCCTTTTGTGTTAGTTTTTGCATGAGGAGTTCACAAAGTGCCAGGTTGTTAAATGAAGTATGCTTTAATTTTTATATTTTCTTTCGAATGTTGTTATGACATGAAAGGCCAACCAAAGTGGTATTTTTTTCGTATGAAGGTGATGGAATTGAAAGAATTAATGCACAACATGTTGGTCCAAACCTATATAGTAGGGTCAATGTGTAATTTTACAACTTCACCAAAACCAACATTTTTAGATAGGATGGAGAAAAGCACAATTTGAATTTATGGGCCTACGAATGGACGTTTCTAGATATATTTTGTGCAATAAAATTTCAGAAACTAACGAAAAAGAGGTTTGTAAAGATAAAAAAGTACATAAAGTGCTATCAAGATGTGTTAAGCAAGAGTGAAGAGAATGCATTTGTCCATACAAGTGTGTAATGTCAAGATCAACAGTGTCAAAGGATAGATAAAAAAAATTTAGTGTCTACATTTCTCCACTTTAAGTATGAAATTAAAAATTACACGCTTAAAGGAAAATATACATGAGTGTGTAGATACACTTTTTCTTTGCTCGTAGTAACTTTATTTTGTAGTATCCCGTTGTGTTGGTGTTCTCATGCTCCAAGATGAAACTTGCAATATAGAGTGTAGTCAATGCCCAAGATAGGAAATTGAACTGTAAATCAAATGCAATAAAACTAATGTAAAAAAAAGTGCAACAAGAAATGGAAAAATAGATGCAAAATATGGAATTAACACACCTTTTTTCTTTGTGGAGGTAATGTTCCCCCAATCTTGTGCCTTGAAGATTCTAGATTTGTTGAATTCTAATGGAGAATTAGGGGTGATTAATCCCTAATTGTGCCAAGGAGATGTCAATGTATTAGGAGTACAAACTAAAAACAAGAATTCCAAAGAGAAGAACAAAAAACATGAGGAGTCGAAGTACCCCACAAAGGGAGAAGACCGTGTATTAAATTTATTTATCAACTTTTATATCTTCCCCATAAGCGCAAGAGCATATGAAATACTACCTACGAAGAACCTAGTTTCTTTGATACCTTCCATAACCCCACAAACCATACCACTGCAAATGGATATAAGCCCAATTTTGTAAATTAGAAAACACAATAGAAAAAGAATAATTTCCCCCATGCTCTTCTCATTTGCTGCAAAACTAAGTATGAAACCTAGTAGAACTGATGCATGATGAAATATAATTGGAGAAAGGATACTCATACCCTCAATGCGACCAAAACTGATTATAAAATTGAGTATCGTGGAAAAAGATACAATGAAATACTATATCCCCCCTAAATATATGCCAAATTGAGTCAATATTAATCTGAATCCATATGAAAATGTTGTACCAATGATTAAAAACCTTAAATTGCTGAAAAATCTAGAGAAAATGACCCGTGGAAAGTAGTTGTTTTTTGGCTACTTTGGGCTTCATTGTCACATTTGGATTTTGATCCTTTTTTCTCTGGTTTTCATTCCTATTCTGGTTCCTAGGCCATCTTTTGTACTTAAGGGTATAGTCCCTTTCAAAAAACTATTTGCCAATAATAATAATAAAAAAAAAACTATACAATAGGGTCAAAAATATATGTATGGTTATGACCAATCTATAGGTTTCTGACCATGTGAATGTAATGCCCATTATTTTACCACATAAAAATTAACTGAAAAAATAGAAATTGTTTTTGTTTATATTATATGACGTAACATGACAAAGTAGTTGCACTGATAACAAGTCATATAGTATAAATTTGGTGAACACATGATTTACTATTTCAATTTTGCATGTATTATATTTTGACAGTTAGGATTAATATTTATCCAATAACACGTAAGAAAGTCTTTATGAAACATCATTTCACATTTCAAACGTGGGTCAATTTCATTCTAGGATACATTCTGATGACAAAATTCCATAGTTTTCGCTTGCTACCTATTTCAGAACATACATGTCTACTTTAATTCTTAACAAAAATAGGTTAGGACCAATAGAATACAAATTTGGGAGACCTTCAATAAACATTATCCATCACTCAAGACGTGATGCGTGCATGACTAAGCTACTTAACCCATGGTAGGTTTTCCCAGCCACCATTCTTCTACGAAATCAAGGTCACACATAATCTAACGAAACATAGGGAGAAGAGTATAACTCAGAATACCTTTCACAAGGTCCATACACCTTTCACCAAGGTGTTTTATAGGTATTTCATGTAGGGACAACACAACTCAAGGTTTTCCCCACTACTACGACCAAAATCCCATCCGCTGTATAATGTGACATCTCAACCAACCTTACCACCAAGGACCAATACTACCCACAATATGAGGTTCTCATATAAGACTAACCAGAGATCAAGGGTTATTAAGAGGATCACTTACTAAACCACTTAGATTCCTAAGGAATTTCCTCCTACGTTAAAGGCTATCTTTTCTCAAAATATCTTTCATGCATGAATTAGAACCATATTATATCACTATAGGAAAAACAATGTTCACATATTCATATATGCACATAACTTCATTTGATTGAACAATGTTTCCGTTATACATTATGCATTATACACCTAGTTGAGCCTAAGTGAAGGTCGTATCCATAATTGCAAGGGAGAGGAGTGGAAATTATTTTTAATTATTACTATATTTATATTTCATGATTACATTATATTCAATTTCTCCTTTGGTGTAAGACAGGGGTCAACAGTAACCACAATTTTTGAGCATGTACGTCCCCACAAAAGAGACGATGATGTGAATCCACATCCGCTTAAGAAGCATAGCATGTTACAATTTAGAATACTGAATTAAATGAAGGATTAAGTCCTTACAACCATGCATAAAGGTTCCTGGATTTACATTTCAACCTTACCAAATTTCCTTGTGCTTAAAAAATGAATCTCCCCACCTATAACATTCACCAAAACTAAATGTTATCCTTACAAGTTATGAGTTTTCTCTTTTTTCTTGCGTTAAGACATATATTTATTTATTTTTACTATTATTTTTTACTTCATTTCATACACACTAAATTTTTTGATATGCTTTCCACCTGACATCACTAAATGTGCATAAAATTTACATGACGACCATATATGAGATTTACTCATTTAATTTTGTTCTGCCTACACTTACATTGTGTAGTTAAATTTCCACTTATCACTTTACTTGGAAAATATTTAAGCAACCAATCCCTATTCATTTACGACACCTACATCTCATCACGAGTCCTATCTATGTTTAACCACATACTCCTCTAAAGAAATTCTATATTTAAGGTAGGTTTCCACTATATGTTATGCCCCCATCGACACATGACTACCAAAGGATGAAGCAAATATCACTTTCATGCTTATAATTTTTTCTTCTACAATGATGTATTCAACATAAAAATACTATTAACATAATTAATATTAAACCTTCACAACATTTTAAACGTTAGCTTGCTTTTCATTATTTGAAAATCTCCATGATATACCCTTACAATCTTGCTATTGTCCCCCCTTTACAATTGTTAAGTACTATCTACAAAATGTTTTTTATGGGACAATTATGCTGGATGGAGCATCTACTCAAGAAATTTCTAAAGTTTCGACACCCAAAAAGAGTCACAAAAAGATGCTGCCATAAAAGGTTGCCTATAATTGGATTATCCATCCACCACAAATTTAAACATGAGTCAAGCAGTTTAACACGTGAATGAAGGGGTTGTGACCATAGTCAAACACGATATTAATAAAATTTAATTTGAATTTGAGATAACCGAATTCAAATCTCATTTCCACTAGTGTTATAACTCTATCATTTTAACTAACCACCTTCCCATATACATATTACTATTACAAGTGTTTGATAAAACACTAGTACAACTGGATACGTTTTGGTAGGGAACATATGATTTGAATAATATATCAACTAAGGTAAAAAAATTTAAAGGTTGGCATATGATGTATACATACGATAACTATATTATTTTTCCAAGCTTACAACTCCAGGGGCCAAGTAATCTATTAAAAAATCACCCAAAATTTTGAGATTTTACTTTAACAACCATAAGCACAACTTCCAATGAAATCTAAGTCAAAAGTTTAACATAGTAAATTCATCATTTCATTAATATAATACACAATACAAGAAGATAAATAATTTTTTTCTAGCATTAATAAAATTACAATTACTAAGGAAGGGTAAATTTCTAACTCCATTAATATTACGCTTTTCACAAATAACTTTAAACCATGTTTGCCATCATTATTTCAAATCTTGTTACACCACCGGCAACTTGAAAAGTTAATATAAACATGGTCAACAAAAATAAAAGATGGCATGGCATTCACCCTATGATTAAAATTTTCACATATATTTTTTTCCACTTACAATAAATTAAAAACTTTTATGATACAATAGAGGTAAGAACAAAAATGTAGTTTCATTTCACTTTTCAAAATGGAGCAAGATAGGGAGAGGAGAGATAGACAAGCACACAAAAATTCCCATAATCAAAAAAAAGTAACAAGTGTCATCAATGAGATCTATAGAGTTGTATAATAGAGTTTAAAGATTTTGCAAAAGTTTTTTTTGCTAAAAGAAAGTTCCATATAAATTTTCTCGATAGTGCTGCAAGATTATGAAGGTGACCAATTTGGCCAAAGTGGCCAAGAAACTAAGGTTGAAATCCATTTTTGCAAGCTTAAAAACACCAAGTATAAATTTATGTCAATTCCCATATCTATAGGGAGGCCCTTGGAGTTTACAGAACACAATTCTTGTGACTAGGATTCAAATGACCACTACATTTCCGAAGCTACTTGTTGTAATTATGTTGGTTGGACTTTGTCATCGAACGTCCCAAGGCTTACAAAACCTCGTTACAAAACAATCTTTTGAGGTGATTTTCTCAAAGCTATTGATTTTTTATGATACTCCTAGTGAAATACTAGAATTTTGTGACGACAAAATTTCTTTTCTCGATATGGGGGCCTACATCGCGGGCCAAACCCAAGCTTGATTTTCAATTTTTAACAACTAACCAAAGCAGTAAAATAGTTCACTAGGCCCTAAGACGTGCAACGAAAGAAGGTCAAATGAACATCTAAGGTCATTATAGAGATTGAAATGACATCTCACATTACCAATGAACATGATCATTCCATAACTTACCCACTACAGGGTTTGGAGTAGTGGTTTATGTGTCGTTGAAAATTCATGTTTTATTAAATTTTATCAAGGTGAAAAATTTATGGGATTACATGGAAGTCAAGTTTAATTCTTTAATCGAGTGGATATGGTTATCCATTTCTATCATCCAAAAGTTCTAGTTGTCACATGACATGGTTTGTGAGTGTAGATTACACTAAAAGGGTCATATCAGTTCTACATGATGTAAGGTAAATATATCCATTATGTGCAACAAGTCATTTTAATAAACATAACCATAATCCTGATTTAATTAAAAAATTCACTAGCACTATGAAGGGAAAACCATAAATATGAAAGCATGTTGGAAATAGGGAGAAAACCATGCTTGTTCATAGCAAGGCAACAAGGGAGTTGCTCACATCTAGTTTGAACATGCACAAGCTTCACGTCCATCGCCAAAAAACCATTCGCAAACCAATTCATGTGGATGAGAATGCTTCCATATTTTATATGACTAATAACAATTATTTTCCAAAATATGTTCTAATGAGCATAATATCATTCCAAAGTTCTTATTTTGTGCATCTCATACAATTATTACATTCTTATGGCGTATGTCACTACATGATGAATGCATGAGTGGTGATGTAACCTAGGGTGTATACCACTACAAGATGATATGGTGGAAGTGGTGATCTAACATAAGGTATATACTACTATAAAATAATAGCAAAGGTAACAATTTATTCAAAAGCTTATGTCACTAGGTTGGAAATGTCGCATGGTGAGTGTAAGGTCCATTTGATTAGTAAACCCTCATCATTCGAGTATGGACCGAGGAACTAAAGTGGGTCATAGGGTAGTGTATGCAACACGTAAAAGATGATGTAGTATAGATGACCAAGTGATGAATAGGATATGTAAATGCACAATATGTTGAATGTGATGCTAAATATATAGGATATGTAATGTTTAAAATGTAATGTAATAGGTGTAGATAGACTAGTACTATAAAATGTAGTGATGAAATGTAAAACTAGACTCATATGTGATGTAACCTGGCATAGTATGTAGAATATATGTGATGTATAAATGCGCAATGTGAAATAGCCTAATGGCATATGTAATACGTAGAGGTGACTGATATGTTTATGTAGTATAATGTAGAATGTAGAGTAAGTTTAGAATGATTGGTGTATGATGCACGATGCTTATGATAGAATGTAAATGTGTAGTGCCTATAGTGTAGTGTGTAGGGTTTAGTGTAATGGTAATCCCTCAACAGTAAAGTATGAACCAAAGCACAAGAGTGTGTCATCAGGTAATGACAATGGTAAAACGTGGAATGAGTATGCCTAAGTGAGGATATTAATGTATGATAATGCAAAGATGAGAGATGCACCTATGCTAATATGATAAGGGGGGAATGTGTGAGTGTTATGCCCCCCAAGTGTACTATGATGATGGAGATCTATGCAGCGACACAAGAGGTTTTGTGCCATTGTGGGAGAGTTTCATCTATGTCGTGATAAGAGTGAGGGCCAAGACAATGGTAGGATGAAGAAACAGTAGGACTATATGATGGTGGTGAAAATTGAGATGTGTCTTGACCATCAGTAGAAGGAGTAGTGACTTTGACAAAATGAGTTGTAAATGGAAATGGAGTAGGATGGCTAGAAAGCTTGAATGGTGGCATCTTTGGTGGTACTTGTATTTTTGAAGAAGGTGCAAAAGAAACAGTGATGTGATGCTCATTAAGGGGAGAAGAAGCCACATTAGAAATAGGAGAATCATGTGATGGAACTAAAATATTTATCGGAATAGGAGGAGAATCATTATGCACATGTGAGTGACCATCAATATCAAGCATGTGACGAATAAGAGAATTATCTAGAACTTCTTTAGAAATATTATAAGGATGATCACTAATAACCACATAGCATGGTTAAGTAGGGGGTGAACTTGTTTTGATAGATGGTTGATTTTTTTGACTTAGGGATACCGTAGGTAATTGATTAGATGGAGCATGACTAACTGAAGAAGGTATAGCCTTAGGAGCCCATTGATATGTAACTTAACATTGAGCAATGAATGAGATAAACCCTTGATGCTCAAGATGTTTGACTCTACGTTGTAAGCCATAACAATCATTGTCATTATGTCAATTGATTCGATGATAATTGTAATATGGATGAACCTCATACTTTTTAAGCTGACAAGGAGGATAACAATGAGTAGGTGGAAAAGTGATCAACTGGTGACCAAGAAGCTGAGTAAGAATGTCATGCGACATAGTATTATGCTCAAAATATGAGAGGCTTAGGTGATGGTATAACCTGAGTTTCAGCTAGATGACATGCGGTGGGCATAGATTGAAGAGGAGATGTAGAGGGAGTAGAAATAGGTGATTGAAAAGCATCCTTAAGTTGTTAAATTTCAGATCTAAGATATGTGATTGTGGATTCCACAACTTTAAATTTATCTTTGACTATAGAATAAAGAGATTGAAATTTATTTTTAAATATACAAAATGAAGAGCTTGAATGGATTTGCAAATAGATTGATTGGAATTATAATCAAGGGATTCCGCAGAGAGATGACCAAAAATAGCTTTGACTTGGGTAGGAAATATGTTGATAGATAGACAAATATTCTCTAAGGTTTGTTGAAGAGCGTCTTTACAAGATGGGTGCATTTGAATCAATTTAAGTAAAGAGACTTGACAAACATTAGAAGCCATGGTATAAAAGATGAGAAAAGCCTTAGAATGAAGGTGGAGTCAATGGTCGAGTTCACCAAAATGATTAACTGAAAATGAACTAAAATGGTATAGTGCAAAGTAGTTAATCTAATCTAGGAGGACATATAAGACAATAGATATATTCACTAAAATAGTTTGTAAATTAATTATTTGAAATAAACTAATGAAATAAAACTATAATGTGCAAGGAAAAAGAGAGGAAAGAACTTAGTTAATATCTAGAGACTGATGTAGAGTGTTGCAAGTCTAACTAGAAATTCTAGGAGCAGGAACGAATATGTCGAAGCCCTTAAAAGACTGAATCTAGAGGGTCTTCATGGACTAGGGAACCTAAGGCTGGATTGGGGCACCCATATGTGCTTTGGTTTAGGAGAAATGTCTGGAACTGGTTTTCACAAGGTCAAAAAGTAATCTAGAACTCTACCTGCCTGCCACACTAAATTATGTGCTATACTGAATGCTCTGAATATCTCAAGATGAATGAATGACCTATAAGACCCCAAAACAAGCATCAAACCATAAAAAAGAAAAATGCATATGAAGGAGTCAAACTATCCTCAGCTGCCATAATGGTGGTGTTGATGCAAAATCACAGCACCCCTGGATGCAGATCAGGTTTCTAGGTTGATCACTTTGGCATCCAGTTTGATTGCATAACATTGAATCCTTTCTCCAAGTGTGGGACTTGAAAAAATGAGAAAGGATTCTCCAGAGAAGGCTGGTTCCTATTCCTCTGTTCAGATGCACACGAAATATGTAGAGGGTTTTCTCAAAACCTAATCTAATCTGCCAAGGAGACAAGGTAAGAAGATGCATAAAATAAATCTAAGCTAATAGAGGTGATGCACCGAGGACTGAAGAACACCTATTTTGCCAATGAACACAGACCATTTGAATGTGATATAAGATCATGCACAGATGACAAAACCTGCAGTGAAAGACCAGGAGGATGCAAAAATGAACACAGAGAGGGCTGAGAATCCTCCACAGACATGCATTACTTGCTCCAAAGATTGATACAATACACTACAGAATGCCATGAGGCAGAATAGTATTACAGTTCAAATGAGAGGTTCAAACTCCACAAATTCACCTGAGGAGAAGAAGGGAGAGGCAAAACAAAAAAATGTTCGACCTCTGAAAAGAAGTTCCTCTTTACAATATATAGAAAGAATGAGAGAGGGAAGAGAGAGAGGAAAGCCAAATCTACCCCAACCACCTCCAGGTTGCATTCCATTCATCTCATTATGGCAGAAGTGGCGGATCCTGGCAAAATGGCGGGCTGTCTAACAGAAGCGGCGAACTGTCTGCTGCATTAAAGTTGTTTGTTGAAGCATTACTTCTGCTTATTATTTCATGCCAGAGGCGTTTCTTGATTTTCTCTCTCCAAACTGAACCAAAATGCAAGATTGACCCCAGAATCGTGTAGAGAATTTTACCAGCTTTCCATTGATATAAAGAACGTGCCAATCCGAGCTCTGGATCGAAAGTTATGGCGATCTGAAGATTTAGGGCAAAAACGGGCCAAAACATGTTTTGAAATCTTTCCCGCGCTCTGCCACCTGGATGACACGTGGCACGTGCTGATTGGACGAGAAATTCTCTCTCCTCTACCTTTCATGGGCTTTCCTTTTGAAATTTCCTTGTGGGCCCCTTAAACCTGGACACGTGGCGCTATTTCATTGGTTCGGGTCAGTGCTTGAAACCTCACCCTTTGACTTTTGGACTATCTCCCTTGTGACACGTGTCATGATTTGATTGGTCCGCGGGTTTGCCGGCTTTTCGCGCCCTTCGCGTCTTTATGTCCCGGATGTCCCAAACTGTTTGGGACAAAAACCTCCGATCCGCCCGAAATGGGCTTCCTCGTCCCTCATTTGCCGATGACACGTGGTGCAATCTGATTGGCTCTCAATTTTTTCAGCTATTCGCGTCCCTCACATCCCTACAGCCCGGATGTCCCAGTATGAACTTTCTCTGTTTCGGCCAAACCGGCCGGTTCGCGTCCATTTGTCCCAAATCTCCCAGTGCTTCGTGGGACAAATTCTTCAGTTCGCCCGATCCGGCCGATTCGCGTACTTCTGGCCCAGATGTCCCTTTTGCTTCCGGACTGTTTGTTCTCATTTCGGCCGATCCGGCCGGTTCGCATACTTCGCGTACTTGTGTCTTGTTTGTCCCGGATGAAGACTTGGGCAAATTTTTCCCTTCTTTCGGCCGATTCGGGCATTTCGCGTCCCGCACGTACCTGTGGCCCAAATGTCCCTTTGCTTCACGGGCCGCCTGGAGGCTTTTCGGCCGATCCGCGCCTAGATGTCCCAAATGTCCCGACTGCTCCTAGGACTAGGACTTAGCCATTTTTCGTGATTTTTCCTGTTTCAATCTACTTTCCTGGAACTGCAAAACTCTGATGCATGTTATCGAAATTTACCCTGGGGGGGTGAAATTTCGACAACAGTTTTGATGACTCAGCGGGGTCACCTGCCTGCTAGGTAGAAGATCAGTGGCCTTTTAGCGATCCATTGGGCATGGAGTTATAAGCAATAACCTGAAACGAGCCTGATACTGCAACTTCTTCTCCAGCAACACTCTGAACTGTAGAAAACAACCTGGAGAGCAGCAAAACCTTTTCTTTTTTTAGTAGCAATGTTTAAGATAGATTCTGTTAACCAGAATTAGAAGTTCCTCTCCATCCAATGTAGACAATTGGAAGGCATTACTATTTTTGCATCCCGTGACCATGTAGGGACCACTCTAGATGGCATCAAACTTGGAATGCCTTCCTGGTTTTGCCCGATCTGCATCCCATTTCAGAACTAGGTCCCCTTCCTGGAAGGTCCTTGCTCTTGCTCTCTTATCAAACCATCTTTTTACTAAGGCCTGATCCTTTTCAATCGTCTGAACTGCATGTTCTCTAATTTCTTCTAATTCCATCAATTTTGCATACCTGACCTCTATTGGTTCGAACTCGGATAACTCAAACTGCTTCATGAGCTCCAAGGCTGGCAATTCTAATGATATAGGCAATACTGCCTCCTTCCCATAGACCAACTTGTAGGGAGAATTACCTGTAGACCTCTTTGGTGTTATCCTGTCAGCCCATAACGATGATTTTAGCCTTGTATGCCATGTTCTTTGATTTTCATCCAGAGTCCTTTTGATGATTTTTAGCAAATTCTTGTTTGTGGACTCTGTCTGTCCATTACCCTACGGGTAATAATTTGAAGAGGTGCTCAAATAGATTCCATTCTTGACAGCCCATTATGTAATTTTTGAACCTATGAATGCTAATGCATTATCTGATATGATGGTGGCCGGCACACCGAACCTGGTTGCTATTTCTTCATAAAAGTCTAGTATGTTAGACTCACTTGCCTCTTTGAGCGCTACTGCTTCGGTCCACTTGGTGAAATAGTCTGTCGCTGTAAGAATCCACTTGTGGCCTTGACTCGAATTGGGATTGATGACTCCAATGAAGTCCAATCCCCATTGCATGAATGGATGATCTACTGAAATTGGACGAAGGGGCAGTGCTGCTAACCTTCCTTTCCCTGTGAAGAATGCACATTTCTTGCATTTCTTAACCCATGAGTAGCAATCATTGAATACAGTAGGCCAATAGTAACCAACTTTCATGATTTTGAGAGCTGTTACTCGTGGGGTGAAATGGCCTCCTGCCTCCCCGTCATGGAACTCGTGTAAGATCCTCTCAACCTGACCTGTCCCAATGCATCTTAATAGAACACCGTTGATGTATTTTTTAAACAAAACACCATCAACAAGCACATATAGAACTGCTTGTAATCTGAAGTACCTTCTTTTTGCTTTGCTCATTTCTGGAGGGCACATGCCCGTTTGTAGGAAATGTATCATATTCTGAGTCCAATAGGGAGTGGACACATCATCATTTTCCTATTTTTGATCATCTTGTAATAGCAGGACAGCGTTTTCTTCATCTTCTGGGTTGTCTGGTTGTTTGGAAGCGAGCTGCTCACACAAACCTTTACCTCTTACCAGCTTGGTGATCTTGATCTCAATGTCATACTCCATGACACGGGTGATCCATCCTGCCCTTTTTTCATTCAAATCCTTGTTGAGGAGGAAGTCCTTAACCCCAGCATGTGAGACCAGCAATTGGACCTTGTTGTTTGAGACTAAATGCTTGAATTTCTTCAAGCTTCTGATTACTGCAAGCACATGCTTTTCAATAAAAGAGTACCTCACTTCGCAGTCATCTAGGCTCTGGCTGAAGAAGGCAATCGGCTGTTCATCATTATCTTTGTTCTGCTGTACCAGAATGGCAGAAATAGTGTCATCACCTCCAAATGCATAGAGGATGAAATCCTTGGAAAAGTCTGGGTTGATGAGAGTGGGTGCTTGGGAGATGGCTTCTTTAATTGCTTCAAAACTCTCCTTGCCTTCTGCTATCCATTTGAAAGCCATGCTTTTCCTTAACATTTTGGTGATGGGCTTGACAAGGGCTGAAAAATCTGGGACAAACCTCCGAACAAAGTTTATCCTTCCCAGGAAACTCTGAAGGGCTTTCTTGTGGCTTGGCAATGGTAGAGCTCTTATGGCTTCAACCCTCTCTGGATCAATTGCTAATCCTTCCTTGGAGACAATATGGCCAAGGAGCTTCCCTTCATGTGCAAGAAAGATGCACTTCTTAGGATTTAAGGACACTCCGAACTTTCTACACCTCAGAAACACTTGCCTGAGGTGAAAGAAATGGTCTGCTGTATTCTTTGAGAAGACAGTAATATCATCTAGGTATATCAGCACTATCTTGTTGATCAAGCCTTTGAATGCCATATCCATAGCTCGCTGGAATGTTGCTCCGGCGTTCGACAGTCCAAATGGCATCTTCTTGTAAGCATATGTGCCCCATTTGGTTGTGAAGGCTATTTTGAACTGGTCTTCCTCCTTCACCATAATCTGATTGAAGCCTGAGTAACCATCAAGTAGTGAAAACCTTTCTGAACCAGCTACGACCTGCAATATTTGCTCCATGGAAGGGAGTGGATAATGGTCCTTGAGAGAGGCTCTATTCAAATCTCTGAAGTCAACACACAGCCTGATCTCTCCACTCTTCTTCTTGACTGGAACTAAGTTGGCAACCCAACTAGAATGCTTGATTGGGAATATGATTCTTGACTCAATCAGCTTGTCCAATTCTTTCCTCATGAGAGGCTCCATGTGTGGATTGACTGGTCTTTGTTTCTGCCTGACAGGCTTAGTATTTGGATCCAATTCGATGGTATGCTGAGCTAAGTTGGGATTGAAACCTTTCAAGTCTTCATAGCTCCAAGCAAACACGTCAGGGAATTCTTGACATAGCTGTATGAACTCACACCTTTCTTGCTCAGTTGTCATCTTTCCAATTTGCAATGGCTTGTTTTCTTCTACCAACATGGATACCGAATCTTCTCTCGTAACCTGAATGTTTGCTTTCTCCTTTCTAAACTGATCATTGGGGTTAAAAATGGACTCCAAAGTGATAAGTCCCTTGGGCAGCTTGTTAGTTCTCAGCTGTATCACTTGGTCACCATATTGTTGTTCCAACTTTTCTTGATTCTTAGCTGATAACTCAGCTTCTTCTTGCAAGAAATGGATGATTTGCTGGTCATTCTCAAATACTTGCCAACTGACATCATTATCTGGCACCGAAGGCCTAAAAATCACGTGGATGTTTGGCTGTACCTTGTCTTGTTGAATGTTTTCTACAATGTCAAAGGCTGCCCCTACTGCTGCAAGCCTGTCAGCAGCTTGATTCTCTTTCCTAGGAATGGCTTTAATGCCGAAACCCTCAAAATATTCCATGAGGTCCCACACCCTGTTCTTGTAGCACCTGAGTAGATCATTTTTGGCCGCATGTTGTCCCTTGACCTGATTTACAATCAGTTCACTGTCCCCAAAAACTTGCAAGTTCTTTATTTTTTTCTTGATTGCCCAATGCATCCCTTGCACCAAGGCTTCATATTCAGTAGTGTTATTGGAGCATGCAAATTGAAATCTAAAAGCTGAATAGTACTTTACTCCTTGAGGTGAAACAAGCACGGCTCCACCTCCTGCACCTTGTCTACTCCTTGATCCATCAAAAAATAGCTGCCATACCTCATTGTCATCCTTGTGGTTTGGCTTGGTGATGCTAGGAATAGGTTGACTTTCTTCGTGTATACAATAGAATCCTAGCTCAGATTCTTCTATTCCTTGATAAGGATCAAAAGCATGCACCTTGTTTGCCCATTCATCAAGAGTCAAATCTGGGATACTTCCAACCTTAGTGTCAGCTTCATCAGTGCTAGGGTGATCTTCTTGATCAAATGCTGAGCAATTGACATTAATCTGACTTGGAGTGTAGGGCTCAATATGGAAGTTTGCAAGAGGTTCAGATCTGATTGTGGCCTTAGTTCCATATCTCATTCTGAATAGCATGTGTGACCAATCAGCGGACAAATATCCCCCAATCTTGGCAGTGAAGTCCCTTGACAAACATAGGGCAAAGAGTGGTGGAAGGTCTATGACTGACACATCTTGTAAAACAACAACATTTGGACATGCGTGCAAGGTAAGACTCAAATTTCTAATCACTCCAACTGTTGCTATTGCTGTCCCATCCAACTGCACTACCCCTTTGGATTTTATTTCATACTGAAGCCCTAGCTGATCAGCTATTTGTTTGGGCATGACAGAGCTACTTGCTCCAGAATCAATCATGCAATTATGCACTAGCTGATTTCCAATGATTAATGAAACATAGAAAGGAGGGGGTTTCAACATCTTACCTTGTTGTCCTCCATGATTTCCTTCAGATTGGGCAGCATTTGTAAGCACTTTGTCTTGCATCTGCTGATTCAAAGCTGGCCAGTCCTTCATGGCAGCTTGCAACAGATCTCTTTGGCCTGGGATGGATAGGGATTCCCACATAGATATATTGACATTTGTCTTCTTCATCTGATCAATGATACTGAATGGTGATGAAGGATCTCTCTGCTGTCCCTTGGTTTGCACATTTACTCCTTGTATGTGGGCAGCAACAGCTGGCATTTGAGTTGGCCTAGGGGCTGTTCTTGGCTGCCCTTGTGCATTTGAAACGGGACTTTGCTTGCCAATCATTTGTGGAGCTGTGGAAGGTTGTGGATTGGCTGGGGCTAATGGCTGTTCTTCACCCAAATTTCTCCTTTTTGACCTTTTGTTTGCTGCAACACCTTGAGAAACTGCCTGGTTCATGCCACAAAAATCCTCTGCTTGCCAATTTACCAATGTGGTGTCATTTGGGGCTGATTGCTGTTTGAATGTTTCTTGTTGTTGGATGTTTTCTTGACTGTTCTCACCCTCCACACCAGTAGTTGTTACCATTAAAGCTTGAGTCAAAGCACCATTGAAGCACATGGATTGATTATGAGGCTCATTACATGGAAAACACCAATCATACTCCTGGGCAATGTTGTTTTATGCTGGTACTAATTCCCTAGAGGCAGATATGGCATTTGGATTATAGGGCTGGAATGGTCTATTGACAGGAGGCCTTGTTTGATTCATATTTGTAGCTGGATTAGGTGGCCTTTGAGGCTGATATGGCTGCCTATTAGGTTGAGCTTGAGGCTGATATGAAGGTCTAAAACCTTGAGCTTGCTGTCTTTTGAGAGTGACCAGCTCATTGCCTAGATTTTGCAATTGCTTCATGACCTCTTGAAGCTCATTTGGGGCACTTAGAGATGAAGTGGAAGCTTCATTTGAACTCTGATTTCTAGGAGTGGGAATAGGAGCTAAGACAGGTGCTTGACTAGCACTTGGGCTCTCTAAACTTGGATATAATGGCATTGGAGGCCTAAGAGCCAATTTACCAGCTTGGATAAGACAGTTTTCGGCTCTAATGGCAATGCTATAAGCAGCAGGTAAGGTTGTGCCTCCCATAGATTGAATTAACATAGAAATATCAGAATTCAAAGCTTTAAGATAGTATAGAAAAGCAACTTCTGCTGTTGGCCTGACTGCCACTGGAATCCTATCCCAAGACCTTTGAAATCTGAAGTTGAAATCAGTTAGCTACTCGTTGGGGCTCTCTTGATAGTTGTCAATTGTTCCAGTAGAGACAAATTGTCTCCCTTTTCTCCAAACTGCTCATGAAGTGCAATACACAGCTGATTCCACTTTGTGATAGAGCCAGCTCCAAGGCTCCTAAACCATTGCAATGCTTTCCCCTTGAATGAAGACACCAGTAATTTGATAGCTACATCCATTTCATTTATCTCATGGATTGCACAGACGTTAGCAATGTCTTTTACATGATCACCAGGAGTGGTATGATTTTCTCCAGTAAAAAATGGAATGTTCTTCAATGCTGCAATTGGAACTGGATTATGTGCATTGAGGGCGAGTGGGCTGCTGCCAGTGAAATTGACAAAGGGATTTAGTGGTTGCGCCATTTTGATTGGTCGAAGGACTCTTGAATACTGAATGAAAGGCCGAGCAGGTGGAGGAGTTGAGAGAGTTCTATTTGGTGGAGATGGAGACCTTTGAATCCTTCTTCCTCTTTGCCTTCTTCTTGGAGATAATTGCAGGTATTCAAACAACACTTCTTCTTCTCCAGCTCTTGACCTTGTGATTCTTCTCATAAGCTTTTAGGCCTGTACTGCTGAAACCAGTTGATCTTCCTCTTGGAGTCGCCAGATATGTGAATAATAGCTCTTTTCAAGCAAGAAAATTGCAGCAGATGCATATCAACTTTGCTGCAATAAAATTGAGACCTCCAGGTCCCACCGGGCGTGCCAAAACTGTTGATGCAAAATCATAGCACCCCTGGATGCAGATCAGGTTTCTAGGTTGATCACTTTGGCATCCAGTGTGATTGCATAACATTGAATCCTTTCTCCAAGTGTGGGACTTGAAAAAATGAGAAAGGATTCTCCAGAGAAGGTTGGTTCCTATTCCTCTGTTCAGATGCACATGAAATATGCAGAGGGTTTTCTCAAAACCTAATCTAATCTGCCAAGGAGACAAGGTAAGAAGATGCATAAAATAAATCTAAGCTAATAGAGGTGATGCACCGAGGAATGAAGAACACCTATTTTGCCAGTGAACACAGACCATTTGAATGTGATATAAGATCATGCACAGATGACAAAACCTGCAGTGAAAGACCAGGAGGATGCAAAAATGAACACAGAGAGGGCTAAGAATCATCCACAGACATGCATTACTTGCTCCAAAGATTGATACAATACACTACAGAATGGCATGAGGCAGAATAGTATTACAGTTCAAATGAGAGGTTCGAACTCCACAAATTCACCTGAGGAGAAGAAGGGAGAGGCAAAACAGAAAAATGTTTGACCTCTGAAAAGAAGCTCCTCTTTACAATATATAGAAAGAATGAGAGAGGGAAGAGAGAGAGGAAAGCCAAATCTACCCCAACCACCTCCAGGTTGCATTCCATTCATCTCATTATGGCAGAAGCGGCGGATCCTGGCAAAACGGCGGGTTGTCTAACAGAAGCGGCAAACTGTCTGCTGCATTAAAGTTGTTTGTTGAAGCATTACTTCTGCTTGTTATTTCGTGCCAGAGGCGTTTCTTGATTTTCTCTCTCCAAACTGAACCAAAATGCAAGATTGACCCCAGAATCATGTAGAGAATTTTACCAGCTTTCCATTGATATAAAGAATGTGCCAATCCGAGCTCTGGATCGAAAGTTATGGCGATCTGAAGATTTAGGGCAAAAACGGGCCAAAACGTGTTTTGAAATCTTTCCCGCGCTCTGCCACCTGGATGACATGTGGCACGTGCTGATTGGACGAGTAATTCTCTCTCCTCTGCCTTTCGCGGGCTTTCCTTTTGAAATTTCCTTGTGGGCCCCTTAAACCTGGACACGTGGCGTTATTTCATTGGTTCGGGTCAGTGCTCGAAACCTCGCCCTTTGACTTTTGGACTATCTCCCTTGTGACACATGTCGTGATTTGATTGGTCCGCGGGTTTGCCAGCTTTTCGCGCCCTTCGCGTCTTTATGTCCCGGATGTCCCAAACTGTTTGGGACAAAAACCTCTGATCCGCTCGAAATGGGCTTCCTCGTCCCTCATTTGCCGATGACACGTGGCACAATCTGATTGGCTCTCGGCTTTTTCAGCTATCCGCGTCCCTCGCGTCCCTACGACCCGGATGTCCTAGTACGAACTTTCTCTGTTTCGGCTGAACCAGCCGGTTCGCGTCCATTTGTCCCAAATGTCCCAGTGCTTCGTGGGACAAATTCTTCCGGTTCACCCGATCCGGCCGATTCGCGTACTTCTGGCCCAAATGTCCCTTTTGCTTCCAGACTGTTTGTTCTCATTTCGGCCGATCTGGTTGGTTCGCGTACTTCGCGTACTTGTGTCCCGTTTGTCCCGGATGAAGACTTGGGCAAATTTTTCCTTCTTTTAGGCGATTCAGGCATTTCGCATCCCGCACGTACCTGTGGCCCAGATGTCCCTTTGCTTCACGGGCCGCCTGGAGGCTTTTCAGCCGATCCGTGCCTAGATGTCCCAAATGTCCCGACTGCTCCTAGGACTAGGACTTAGCCATTTTTCGTGATTTTTCCTGTTTCAATCTACTTGCCTGGAACTGCAAAACTCTGATGCATATTATTGAAATTTACCCTTGGGGGGTGAAATTTTAACAACAGGTGGACTTACTGAGTGTTGCACTACATCTCAGACCCGATGTAGTTCTATATACAAGTGTGTGTGAACATGCCCTAGGTTTCTCTTGTGCTAGTCATACTTTGTAAAGTAGCAAGAAATAACTGTGTAGAAAATGTAATAGAATGTGTGCATGGAATAGAATATAATCCCTCCCCTATGAAGTGTGATGCAGATGTCCTAGCTTGTGTCTTGATGATGATGGAGCTATGTGGATGTCAATGCAATAGATGGATGCAACTCTAGATGGAGTGATAATAGATAGTGATGATAGGTCCCTCATTAGGGTCTCATAACTTTATATCTATAGGGTTCTCTTGGTCCAATTTCATAATAAACCTTGAAAAGGAAGACCTCATAAAAGATAACGATGAAAAATGACTAGAAAATACCCAAGAAAAGGTGGGAAAGTGGAAAAGGGACCAGGACACCCATGGGTGCCCTAGTACGGAATATGGGTACCCCAATTAGGGATAAGATGATGTTATATCTTCGGAAATGTCTAGATATCGCAAAATACGAAATAAAATAATAAAAACTGCCAAAAGGATAGGGGTTAATTAGTATTTAATGTCCTTGAGAACCTTCTAAATGGTAGTATGAGACTAGGATAAATAATTATCTATGATTTTGTGACTACATTTTCCCCCCACTTTATGTTGGCGAGTGGAACTAACATAAAGTAGATAGAGATACGTACCCGATGCCACTGTAGAGTGAATAAGAAGGCATGCCATAGGACTAGACAAAGCGTGGAGTAAAAAAAGATGGAGGATCATGGAAACTATAGATGAAAAATGTGAAAAGAAAAAGTGATGAGAGTGAACCTAGGGTGAAACACGTGTGCATGGTTGTCAATGTGTAGTGTACTTGCATGGTTAGTAAAGCATGTGTGCTATCGTAGAATGTCGTTGTTGTCGCCATGTTGTTGTTGTAGTTTCCCCCATTTGAATGCTTGTTTCTCATATAGATGGACCTATAAGGAGAAAATGATCAAGTAGTCAAATATGTATGTATGCAAGTGTAAAATACATAAAGTGTAAATGGAAATGTAAATGTAAATGGAAAGTGTAAATGGAACATATGCACCTGATCCATGTCAAGGAAGAGTGTAGAAGGATATCATGTACTCAAAGTTTTTTGGGTGATCTCACACCACCCTGGGTGAAGAAGTGTAGGGAGGAAATGCTTTGCGTCCACCAAGCTCTAACTTCTTCTGCAGAAATGTGTGTGAAGAGATCTTTGTACTATCCTAGTTTTTTGGGCGATCCGACACCACTGGCTGAAGTATTGTAGAAAGACACACCCACTGTAACCCCTAAACCTATAATTGCTTCCAAGAAATGCTAAGGACACCATGTCCTATAAAATCCACCATGTATGGGGTTCGTAGATTGGTTTGAACCCACTCATTGTGTAAGTGCACTAAATTGAAACGGTGTAAATATGTTGTGTTAGTAGAAACCCCTAAATTATGCCCTCCTCTTTGGGGGCACATGTAACATCGCTGATAGAAGACATGCAATCCCAAAACAGGGCCAACCGCATGTACGCTATAACCATGGAAAGTTCTTGGTAATAATCAAGGCACACACATAAAAGAAAGATAGCCAAAGACAAGTGTAAACATTAATGTATATATAAAATAGTGTGTAAGCTTCGCAGACAATATGTAAGCTACCAAAAAATGTAGTAAACACGTAAGAATACAAATAGGCCACACAAAGTGGGTTACAAACATGGGACATCACTCATGATGTCGCAAGACACATAAGGCCATCATGTCCGCAAAAAATAGATAAGTGTGCACACAAAACATAGGGCAAGGCCTGTAAATAATAGCAAATAAGAGCAGACATTGTAACAAATAAGTAGTCATGGAAACATATAATCCTAAAAAATAAGTGCTACAGATGGAACACCCGTCAACATGTTAGATAAATAACCAATATGTCAAAATTGTGTATGATCAATTAATGTAAGATGCTAAGTACAAAAATGAAACAATAGCACCTAGATGAGACGAATTTGGATACCCCCAGCAACTAGTATAGTAAGGGTAGAAGGTGAGCATCCATGTCGCATGTAGGATTCATGTATATGCTATCACACTAAACAAAGGTGTGAACGTGCATGTGTGGATGGTATAGATAATGACATATAAGAGATTAGTCTAACATGTGTATTAAAGTGAACATGTAAAACACTAGATAACAAGAATAAATGCCCCCAAGACAATGCAGTATGCCGATGATGGATGGAATGGAATGCAATATGGGATGATATGAGCCACATTGCCCCCAACTGGATGGAAGTGTATGCAATGAGGTTCATTTTTTTGCTCCCCTAGCAGTAAAGAATGAACCATAAACGAGAGTGCGTCATAGGGAAATGGTCAAGTAGTGTTTGTATCATGTCTAGTGCGATGTGATGAATGTGTATATGTGTAGTGGTGATAAAATGGAACATGTAGGGGAGATGTGGGTGGACCATATAGCCTAAGCTTATACCATGATGAAGTAAAAATATGGAGTGATGATTTAGCCTACAACGTATATCACTAAAAGATGAATAGGTTAGGTGACGATGTCGCCTATGGTGTATTTCACTACATGATGAATGGATGAGTGCTGATGTAACCTAAGGTGTATACCACTACAAGATGATATGGTGGAAGTGGCGATCTAACATAAGGTGTATACCACTATAAAATAATAGCAAAGGTGATGATTTAGTCGAAAGCATATGTCACTAGGTTGGAAATGTCGAATGGTGAGTGTAAGAACCATTTGATTAGTAAACCCTTAGTAGTCGAGTATGGACCGAGGAACTAAAGTGTGCCATAGGGTAGTGAGTGCAGTGCAAAAAATATGATGTAGTATAGATGACCAAGTGATGAATAGGGTATGTAAATACATGATATATTGAATGCGATGCTAAATGTATAGGATGTGGGTCAAAACACAATATTGTGTCCCAAAAATGCCAGCAAAAATTCAGGTGGGGTGAGAAATTTGGGGTGTTCGCACGGATACCCCTTTCACGTGAACCCACTTCACCTGGACTGCCACGTAGGCCAAAAAAAGTGGTTCGTGCGAACACCCCTTCGTGCGAACCCCTTTGGATTCAAATAATTTTGGCGGGATAGAGTTATATATAGATATTTATATAGTTGTGGGGGAAAGATTTAGGGGTTAGGGGGGTTCAAGCAAACCCCCTTTAGGTGAACCCCGTTCGCGCGAACCCCCCTATGTGGCACCTAAGTGGCACTTATGTGGCACATTTTGGTGCCAAATCCATTTGGAGGATGATTCTATGCCAAAATTTTCCACTTAGGTGCCACATAATTAGGGTTAACAAATTAGTAAAATTACAAAAATTTTACACAAAATACATAATTTTATTAGTTTTCTAAAAATATAATTTTCATTTTTAAAAAATCTATTTTACTATTTATTTTTTATTTTTTGCTAACATATGGTATTTTAGGACAATCAATCTCACACAATCAACCCAATTTGAAAAATAGCAAAATATGTCAAAAATAAACTTACTATTTGTTGATGTATTCTTCTTACATGTGAAAAAAAAAAATCAATTTCAATATAAATTTTAAAAGTTATTGGCATAGACATATGTACACCATTTATTTGAAAATATTGTTACTAAATAATTAATCAAAAAAATATAAGTCAAAAAAATATAAAAATTTGACAAGACCTCAAAATTCAAATATTGAACATATATCTAAAATTTCATGGTGAAAAAATAAATTTTCATTTAAAAAACACCGGCGGACAACCATTCCTCTTTTATAACATAATAAACAACGTATGAATAAAATTAAGAAAAAGACCATTTTTTTTAATAAGAAATATACATTTATTCTACACTCTAAACACAACATTTCATTAGTTTGTGGAATTTCATGAATGTGTACGGTTTTGTGGCTATAACCTTTACAAAATCAATGAAACTGAAAATTCATGTTTATAAAGGTACAAAACATACCAAAAAGTGGGAAATTTTATTGTGCTTTTACCCATTATGTAATGTTTAAATTGCAATGTAATAGGTGTAGATAGCGTAGTAATATAAAATGTAGTGATGAAATGAAAAGCTAGAATGATATGTAATGTAACCTGGCGTAGTATGTAGAATATATGTGATGTATAAATGCGTAGTGTGAAATATCCGAATGGTGTATGTAATATGTAGATTGATTGATATGTGTATGTAGTATAATGTAGAATGTAGAGTAAGTGTAGAATGGACGGTGTATGATGCATGATGCTTGTGATAGAATGTAAATGTGTAGTGCTTTTAGTGCAGTGTGTGGGGTTCAGTGTAATGGTAATCCCTCAACAGTAAATTTTGAACCAAAGCACAAGAGTGTGTCATCAAGTAATGAGAATGCTAAAACGTGGAATGAGTATGCCTATGCGAGAATATTAATGTATGATAATGCAAATATGAGCTATGCACCTATGCTAATATGATAAGGGGGGAATGTGTGAGTGTTATGCCCCCTAATGTACTATGATGATGGAGATCTATGCAGTGACACGAGAGGTTTTGTGCCATTGTGGGAGAGTGTCATCTATGTCATGATAAGAGTGAGGGCCAAGACAATGGTAGGATGAAGAAACAGTAGGACTATGAGATGGTGATGAAAATTGAGATGTGTCTTGACCATTAGTAGGAGTAGTGACTTTGACAAAATGAGTTGCAAACGGAAATGGAGTAGGATGGCTGGAAATCTTGAATGGTGGCATATTTGGTAGTACTTGTCTTTTTGAAGAAGGTGTAGAAGAAACGGTGATGTGATGCTCATTAAGGGGAGAAGAAGCCACATTAGAAATAGGAGAATCACGTGATGGAACTAAAATATTTTTCAGACTAGGAGGAGAATCATTATGCACATGTGAGTGACCGTCAATATTAAGCATGTGATGAATAAGAGAATTATCTAGAACTTCTTTAGAATTATTATAAGGAGGCTCACTAGTAACCGCATAGCATGACTGAGTAGGGGGTGAACTAGTATCGATATGTGGTTGAATTTTTTGACTTGAGGATACCGTAGGTAAATGTTTAGGTGGATCATGACTAACCAAAGAAGGTATAGCATTAGGAGCCCATTGTGATGTAACTTGAAATTGAGTAGTGAATGATATAAACCCTTGATGCTCAAGATGTTTGAATCTACGTTGCAAGGCATAAGAATTATTGTCATTATGTCCATTGATTCGATGGTAATTGCAATATGGACGACCCTCATACTTTTTAAGCTGAAAAGGAGGATAACAATGAGTAGGTGGCAAAGTGATCAACTAATGACTAGGAAGTTGAGGAAGAATGTCATGCGGCATAGTATTATGCTAAAATATGAGAGGCTCAGGTGATGGCATAACCTGAGATTCAACAAGATGACATGTAGTGGACGTAGATTGAAGAGGAGATGTAGAGGGAGTAAAAACATGTGATTGAGAAGCATCCTTAAGTTATTGAATTTCAGATCTAAGAGATGTGATTTTGGATCCCACAGCTTAAAATTTATCTTGGACTACAGAATGAAGAGCTTGAATGGATTTGAAAATAGATTGATTGGAATTAGAATCAAGGGAGTCCGCTGAAAGAGGACCAAAAACAACGTGTACTTGGGTAGGCAATATGTTTATAGGAAGATGCATATTGTCTAAGGTTTTTTAAAGAACGTCTTTACAGGATGGGTGCATTTGAATCAATTGAAGCAAAGAGACTTGACATATATTAGAAGTCATGGTATAAAAGATGAGAAAATCCCTAGAATGAAGGTGGAGTCAATGGTCGGGTTCACTAAAATGATTAATTGAAAAATGAACTAAAATGGGATAGTGCCAAGTAGTTAATCTAATCTAGGAGGAAATATAACACAATAGATAAATGCACTAAAATAGTATGTAAATAAATTATCTAAAATAAAGTAATGAAATAAAACCCTAATGTGTAAGGAAAAAGGGAGGAAAGAACTCAAATGATATCTAGAGACTAACACAGAGTGTCACAGGTCTATCGAAGCCCTTAAAAGACTAAATTTGTAGGGTCTACGTGGACTAGGGTGCCTAGGGCTGGACTGGGACACCCACGGGCACACTATTATGAGTTCTGGGTGCTTTGGTTTAGGAAAAAATTCCTAGAAATGGTTTTCGCAGGGTTGTAAAGTAATGTAGAACTATGCCTTCTTGTCACACTAAATTTTGTGTGTTGTGCCAAATGCTCTAAATATATCAAGATGAATGAATGACCTATAAGACCCCAAAACAAGCATCAAAACCTAAAAAAAAAATGCATATGAAGGGGTCATACTGTCCTTAGCTGCCATAATGGTGGACTTACTAACTGAGCGTTGCACTACATCTTAGACCCGATGTAGTTCTATGTGCAAGTGTGTGTCAACACGCCCTAGCTTTCTCTTGTGCTAGTCGCACTTTGTGAAGTAGTGAGAAATAACTATGTGTAGAAAATGTAATAGAATGTGTGCATGGAATAGAATAAAATCCCTCCCCCTATGAAGTGTGATGCAGATGTCCTAGCTTGTGCCTTGATGATGATGGAGTTATGTGGATGTCAATGCCATAGATGGATGCAACTCTAAATGGAGTGAAAATAGATAGTGATGATAGGTACCTCATTATGGTCTCGTAACTTTATATTTATAGGGTTCTCTTGGTCTAATTTCATAATTAACCCCAAAAAGGCCAACCTCATAAAAGATAAGGATGAAAAACAACTAGAAAAGACCTAAGAAAAGATGGGAAATTGGAAAAGGGATCAGGGCAGTCTGAAATGGGACTAGGGCGTTCATGGGCACCCCAGTTAGGGCTAAGATGACATAGGATCTTCGGAAATGGCTTGATAAGTAGATGAAATTGGTTGCAAAATAAGAAATAAAATAATATAAAATGGCCAAAAGGACGGGGGTTAATTAGTAATTTCTTTCCTTGAGAACCTTCTAAATAGTAGTATGAGACCAGGATAAATAATTGTCTAAAGTGCATGATTTTGTGACTACAATTCCATAAGACCATGTTTTCTCCGAGGCATTTTATCAAATAGTTCATGTGCATTGTGGAAGCTTTCACATTTTAACATACATGCCTACCAACTCACTCATGACTACAACATTTGAACATCCCCTTCCATTATGTTTTAATGGGCCCATGCATATCCCAAAGCTCCCATGTTGGCATGAGAAGGGAAAAATAACTAGCAAAGGCCACATTAGCTTACACTTGATAGTATGAAATTTTATTAAATGGACCCAATTTGTTTTCCCTAAACCCATTTTTGGATCTTAAAAAAATATTGTATTCCAAGAAACCCCCATTTTTGTGGTAAAATATAGAAAAGAACTCATTCCCCTAAATCACTCTCCTCCTTTGCATATACAACTATTGTGACATTTGAAACCAAAAAATCCATTTTGGTTATCCAACACAATAAAGAGAGAATCTCAAAATAAAAGATGAGACCATATTTTCCTATGTTCTCCTCAAGCACCAAGTAAACATATCCACACACTTCCCTTACAGATTTTACCGGTGCAAAGGTAATAGAAATAAAATAAAATATAGTTTCTTCAAGCTAGCCAGCACGACCCAGAGCACCATCTACGTAGCCACCATAGGATAATGCATCCAATAAACAAATCCATGCCCCCAACAAAGGTTTAAATAAAAAAATAATGATAAAGTTTAGATTCTCCTCAAGATAGCTATCACCACCTAGTAGGTTAGTCAAGAAACAAAACCACAAAGCCTCATACATCCATTTGGAATGGTAAAAAAACAACACCAAGCTTCCTCCACATGACGTGTGTAGCTTATAGTATTCTTATTTCAAGTGACTACTAAAACATTTAAGTTTATGCTTTGATGTGCATTTGTACCCTATTTCAAAAGCTTCCATTTTACATTGGCTGGGAGGAATTTTGCAAAGGGTGAACTGATCAAATTGGACACTTGTTTGTTGCATTTGGTGAAATAGATGTTGCACTCTACTCCAAAACTCCATCAAATCTCTAAGATCTCATTTTTTGGCACAGGTGAGAAGGGAAGGTAGAAAATGAATGCACATAATCTGGTTTTGCACCTCCCAAAATTGTAATCTTCAAGGTTTGCAAGGCCAAATCAATAAACCCTTTTTTCATATATACAAACCAATTAAAAAAATGAATTCAAAATTATTTTCCACAACTCTCAGAGTTTGGCTCAATTTAGGAGAGTGAAAATCCAATGAGGGGGGAGGGCATTGAAAAAAGACAAAGGGTAAGGACTTGTGTGTTCATGTATCTAACACATTCCTTGAGCCCCAAAATATGAGTATATTCCATGCCAAATACATATTGACCACGAATGATGAGGGAAGAGTTGAAGGGGCAGTGCAATGAATATTTTTATAACTAGCAATTACACATAATTTGTAAATTACGTCGGAGAAGACAGATATTTATTTTAGTACAACAAAGAAAAGGCTGAGGGTTTTGGCTGTGTCTGATAGAAGCCATTTTATTTTTTGCGACACCAAAAATGGATGCAGATGATCATGACAAAGCCTAAGAAGTAATGAATGCGTCGAGTCTCCATCATCTGAGCATGGACAACCAAAAGTTTGTCAACAGAATGACATCAATGTCATATGAGGCGATGACCATCGAAATTTTGTTATGATTATTGTCTGTGTTGCCCACTCAGTTTCCATCATTTGTCAGACATATTCGTCACTCCGTATTTTGAATGCTTGAAAATTTTGAAAAATTCAATCCAAAATGTTGCCGAGAAAAGACTGAAAACATACACTTTCCAGCAACAACCACTTCAAAGATATAAATTTTAGTGAACTAAATTAAACGGCCATTTAACTTATTTTAAGCCATCAAAACAAATAACATTCACATATAAAACAAAAAGAGAATCTAACTCTAGTTATGATTGCCACGTGGATTTCATGCATTCCCTCCAACAAAACATGGATCCAATTTTGTAAACTTTGTTACTAGACTACCAACAATGTGTGAACAACAACTAGTCAATGTATATATCCTCCAAACATATACACATCATTATAGTTGGAGGTAGAAAGGAGGAAACGGTTCTGAGGTCTGTTTCGGTTGGGCTACAATGGATAACATACATAATTGCAGCAAAAAATTGATATTCAGAAGATTCCCACCATTTATTATTCAACAGAGTGACATGAAAATTCCATTCAGAAGATGTCCACTATGGATTATTTAACCGAGGACTGAGAAAATTATATTCTAAAGATGCCCACGATTGATTTTCCTACAACTAACCAAAATAATTACATTCATAACATACCCAATAGTGATTATTTTGTAGATAGTAAGGAGGACTTGTGGAATGACCGTGTTGTGCATGGAATGAGTGAAGCATTACATGTTTAGCACTATGTATTATTGGACATGTATTCTAAGTTGGAAGCAGAGAGACGTGATTCTTCCTCTTCAATTGACAATGCCGTGCTCATGATTTATTGTTTACAGGAAGAGAAGGCAATGGAAGCTGCTCATATTAAGAGGGAGGCACAAGAGAAAATCAGACATGCCCAGGTGACGATGAGATTCTATGAGGAAGTTATGTTCATAAAAGATGAGGAGGTCAAGGCTCTTCTGTGTGAGATTGAAGCTTTTAAGCATGGGTTTTTGAGTTACCATATCCATGATGAATTTGAATCTGGATCTTGTGATGCAGCCGACTATGTGGGTATGCCTGAAATGTTGCCAGGAAAAGACTGCCTGGAAAATATTGCCGGAATTTGATACTTTCCAACAGGGGCATCTTCAAAGGTGGATGCCTACCGATGAATTATTTGTGTATTAGTTCGATTTCAAGTCATTTATTTCTGCCTTTGCATATGTATTTTTGTTGGAAGTGTAGAAAAAACATCAAATATTTCCCCCCTCTTTTAAGGTGCATGTGATGAAGAATGGTGAACACACATCTCAACATAAAATATGTATACCTTAGCATGAGAATATTATAAACTAGATGCATAACCTTGGAAATTTTGATGTGGTGGCCACTAAGAAGAATTCTACAAGGGGTATGTGCATGGTAGAAACCATGACAAAAAACAAGAGCAACAATAATAATACGCATGATAACCATAACACTATTAATTCACAAAAATAGTAATAACAATAGTAGTGAGCCACGTGTTAGTATAAAACAAGTACATACGATGTAGAAACAAGTGTAAGCATATCAAACAACATCACAGAACATGAGAAGTTCTTGCAAACATGGGACACCCACAATGTTGCAAGAAAATGAAGGCACTTGAGCCTATAAAAAAGGTATGTACAACCACACACAAGTAATTATGATGCAAATGTGGGACATCCATGGTGTTTCACGACAATCAAGGCCCTTAGCTGACAATCTGAGTAATAGACGAGCATACACACACATAACTAGCAAGCATGTATAAAAAAAAAGTGTATCCCAATGTGATGAAAAATATATAGCACATGATATAAAATAACTAGTGAAGTAATAACTATAAGCGTCATAAAAAAAACACATGTTAGTACAAAAGATAGCAAATAGACAATATATATGTAACCAAGTGTAATGAATAAAGAAAGAAAATATAATGGAGATATAGCACTGGGATATAGTATGCAAAATTATCTGCCCCTAGAGGTTAGCAGTTTGGGTAAAGGTCAGTCCAAAACCTGTCATCGTGTATTACTCAGTGTATATCCTACAACATTCTCATTATACCATGTGAATGTATGGGTGTAAAGAAGAAATGTTATATATAAAACTAAAGGAATAAACAACATATATAATGTAATGTGCAAATATAAGTATGCCAGAAAAATGGGTCTTGATTTTGTATTTTTGTAAATATTTGGTTTTCATATTTTAAAAATATTTCATTGTTTTTGTATTTTATCCCCCCCCCCAAGGGAAAAGATAAAATCATTTTCTCTTAAGAGAAGGAATGGTTTTCCAATAATGTACTCAGGGAGGGGAATAGATAAACAATATGTAACTATATATGGGAAGAAAGGTTTCCCCCAGTGTGTGTGTGTAATGTGAGGTTTGCATGTGGAAGCACTCCCTCAACAATCAAGCTAAACCTATACATAAAGTGTTTCATAGGGAAATGAGGGGTAACATGAGGTATAACTCAAGAGAACCTTGCGAGGAGGTGAAACAATTGCCAAAGATGATGGAGGGTCAATCCTCAAATGTGTCATATAATATGACTCAAGTGAAAGTAGAAACATGGTGGGGATATGTGATGAAGAAGTTATACGAAGAGAACCATAAATAGTAGAGCATTGAGTAGAATATGCTATGTGATACCTATGTGGTAGACTAGATGAATGATAACTCCTATAAGACCTATGAGAAAATGTAGAGCGATTTGTAAGGATAGAATATATGTATAAAATCCAATGAGAGTGCAAGCCACTAGAGATAATGTGCACAAAATAAGTCCTAGGAGGAGATTTAGAGGCCTTAGAACCTTGTGATGTAACTTATACAAGTAAAGGCCTATCAGGATACCTAGAACCATGTGAATTTATATGTGCAACCAAATGTCTAGTAGGAGACCTAAGAGGACTAATGTTATGTGAAGTAGTGTGCACAACCAAAGGAATAACACAAGACCTAGGAGGACTAATGTTATATGAATTAGTGTACAAACCAAAAGACCTATCCATAGATGAAATATGAAGAAAGATATACATTTTTGAGGAACTAGATATGTTAGGATAGAAATCCCTAAAAGGAATACTTCAAATAGTGAAAATCAACTGATGATGAATACAATTGATGCACTTATGAGATATTGACGGAATATCCCTAAGAACATGTAGCCAAGGGATACCTAGATGAAATACTTGAGTAACAATAGATTTGAAGACCAAGAGTGAAGTTTGTGTAGTGATAGACCCAATTGTGATTGGTAGTGTAATGCATCTAAAGTACACATTCTTAGGAAAGTGGGGATAAATAATAGAAACATATTAGATATCCACCATAAATTTGCCAACGATTGTAATTTATGATTGTAAAACCAATTATAATGAATTACACCATGAATAATAGTGAAGTAAATAGTCCATAGCACATAATAGTGAACACATAACACATGATTTATGTGGGAAAAATTTTTGGTAAAAAATCACTGAAAATATCACTTGTCTTTATTGAGAATTAGATTTCACCCAACACTCCCACTATTTCCATAGATCCCCAATATTTACACCTTATCAAAGGTATTACAAACTGTAAACAATATTCACTCAATGCAAAGTATTATCTCACATATTTCGCATAATGTATGTTTGTATTGCTCTCACTCATTCTCACCGATATCCAATGAGATCACCTTGTTTTATACAAGGCGGGTGGCCTGTTGTATGGTTCATTTGTATAATTTGAGTTTAAACATCCATCGATATGGTATGGGGATCCACCACTTTATGTTTTAAACATAAGCTATAAGCCAAAGTTCTTAGTCTTTGGTGGGTTTTTTAATTAAGTGGTTTTCTACTTAATATTATAAACCACAACACCCACCTTAATATTAAGTAGGGAAATATGAAAAAACACCTTTTTATACAAAAGGAGTTACAATCCATAAATCATCAAATGAATATTTAGGCTAGTATGAAAACACATAAAAATACATTCCAAGTCACCTTTTTTATACAAAAGGACTTACAATCCATAAACCATTAAATTGATTTAGGATAACATGCAACACATAAAAATTATTCCCAAAAACACATGCGAAGTCACATTTTTATACAAAAGGAATTACAATCCATATACCAACAAAGTGATTTAGGATAACATGCAAACAAAGCTCTTTGTTTCATGGATTTTTAAAAATCCACAATACACAACTCTAGTGTTCTGCAGATTTTGAGAAAATCATATCGCTGTACAAAGATTTATCATTTCACCTATTTTTAAAAATTTGTGGTACAAGGCTCAATGTTCCACAAATTTTAAAAAATATGTGGTATAAATCTTAGTGTCCCATGGGTTTTCAAAAAAAATTATACCGCGGTATTAAAATTTTTAGTTCTTTGCAGATTTGGATAAGCGGTAGTACACTACACGGTGTTCCATGGGTTTTGAAAAATATAAACTCCATAGTACATAGGAGAAAAAACAAAATTCTCAAGCTAAAGTGATAAAATATGAAGTCTTACAAATGATTATGGAGTCTTTTATAAAAATAAGAATATCCCATATCTAATGCTTTGTTGGGTATTACAAGTAAACTCACATGATGTGATTATTTACTTAAACAAAATGGAAATAATATTTAGATCTTAAAAAAATCAATTAAGAGGTTGTATTGAAATACTCATTCATTCTCAAGGGAAACTTTGAAAGGTCATATGCTCATTTGAATCAGAGGTGGAGATCAAAGTCATCCAAAAAATCATTTGAGTCAAGTTCTGAAAGCCTATATGATCATCTAATTAAGAGGTGGAGATCAAATTCATCCACATGATTATTTGAGTCAACTTTTAAAATACCTAACATGACAATAATTTTGTAAAACTTTGAAGCACACAATGGCTTTGTAAAAATATCTTCTACTTGATCTTCATTGGAACAAAAATTGAGATCAATGTCACAATTTAGAACTTTCTCCCAAATAAAGTGCATATGTATTTCAATATGTGTTTTCCTTTGATGTTGAACTAGATTATTTACAAGAGAAATGAAAATTTGGCTGTCACATAAAAATAAGAATAATTCCTTTAATGCCCACACAAAGTTCTGATGCAAAGCAATACTATATTCAAGCATGCATTTAACCCACAACAACGCTTCAAACCAATAATCTCACTTACTCTACAATGAGGATCCTTTGCAAATCCTACAATGGCTTAAATCTTGCTACAACTATAAAATATCACCTAGAAGGGTCTTACCATCTTCATTCCCTGCTAACACCTTCCTTTCTTGTTAGTTCAATCATCAAAGTCATCTAACTTCACACAACTCAACTAGTATTTACCTTTCATTGACCTTACCGACCTCTTGCTTCACAAGTTCATAGCCCCAACATGCATTTTTTGGATTTTTCTTCTACACTACTTTCTAGGTTTTCTCACCTACTCCACACACTTCAATACATATGTTATATAGTCATCAACATGATAAAAAATGCCTCAAGACCTCATCTTTCTAAAAGGTGCTCTATTTTGCAATGTGTACCCTTAAGAAAAAATGCTTGGAACATTCATGCTTGGAGTTATCTAGCTTCACTAAGAACAAATTTCCACCTTCATTATCTCTACTATATGACCCTTAAAGTTTATGCAAAATTTTGGGACTTAAATCTTCCACTAGCTCCCTCTATCTTAAATTGTCACTCTAGGTTCTCTAGACCAATATTAGGTCTGGGCCAGTACTAATCTACTCATAAATTTTGATGCCAATGCCTTCATGAAAAAAAATGTGGTTTTGAGCACCCATTTATCCTTTACCTCTTTCCCGAAAGTTTAAGAGTTGAACTTGATGGACAATTGCTAATCCCTTTGTAATCTATCCTTTCAAATAAGGCTTCTCCTTGTGCATGCGTGTAACCCAGAGCACTATCAAGATTTTCTCGAAAACCACCCAGTTGAAAATTAAAGTTATTCTTGAATCCTTATGAGGAACCCTTGAACACGATTTATTCCATGTTTCAGACTAAAACTCTTTGATATGAGGTTTCAAACTCTGTGCCCTAGCAATACCCTAGTAGTGACACACAATCAGGCCTGAGAAGATAAACAAGGTTATATTTTTATCTAATCCTAACTCCAAAGCTTGGAAATTTTTATTCACACTTATGACCACCTTCCATAGGGATATGGGCTTAAAGTTAAGGTTGTTAAGAAAAATATCCTCAATTTTAACGAGAAGAGGTCTGTATATGCTTTCTAGAGCAGGGTTTCTAAGCCATAAATCACTAAATGAAAATGTTAGAGTCTTATTTGAGAGTGTATCTCACCTTAAAATCTTGACATGCATCCACACGGTCTTCTTGAAGAATTTTCATGTATATGTAAGCTAAAAATTATCACCATGAATCTCAATCTTACTTGAACTACCTTTCAGTCACAATCCTTTGTTCTACCTACTTGCGAACATCAACATACAAAAGGATATATCATGAAGAAATATATGTAACTCCTCAATGTTATACAAAAACTCTCAATGAAAATTTTTACATGAAATTCATTACCACACTCAGCAACATGCTTGGTCAAGGACTGTTACAGTCACAATGGAAGATTAACAAACATGGAACAAATTAAAACCAAGGAATCTCATCTTGTTATTGAAAGTAATGCACTCATCATTCATGCAACAGGAAGATATCCAAGAACAAGGTTTTATACACCCTCTCACAGTTTGCATTCAACTTCTTGTCAATACACCGTCACAATCCTACACCCCCTTATACAGATTTTTGTCTTTTGAATCTAGTTAAATAGAGTATTCAATGCACGAAGTGACATGCATTCTGATTAACTAAAAATGTGGAATTGTAGTAGTTAATATAATCTAGAACAACATGTAAATATAGTAAATAAATGCAGTAAAAAACTATAGAAAGCAACCCAAACAACTAATAAAATGGAAATGCTAAACCCTAGAGTACTAAGAGAGTTTGAATGAACTCAACTAATTAGAGGAGCTCATTGGACTATGTTATAGAATTGACTAGAGAAACAAGAAGCAGGAATGATTGTGCAGAGGCCTTGAAAAGGAAGGATCAAAGATATTTGGGTGGACTGGAGCACCCAGAGATGGACCAAGGTGCCTGTGGGCGCCCTGGTCTGTAGAATGGGTGCCCTGGTGTGTGTGAAAGGTTCGGAAATGAGTTTCATAGGTTCTATAAGTGATCTAAAACCTTTGCTATTTGTTACATCAAGCTCACTGCATTACACCAGGTGTCACTAATAACCTAATATGAATAGAAGAATTGCAAAAGACCAGAAGAAGTATAAAAACCCTAAAAAAATTAAGAATGCATATGAATAGGTCAGACTGACCTCAGCTGGCACAAATGTGAGCTTACTAACTGAGCATTACACTACAATTTAGACCCAAATGTAGTTTTGGTGTGTGTGTGTGTGTGTAGGTTTCTCTTGATCTAATTTTGTAATTAAGCCCAAAATCGCTGACCACCAAAAATCTAAGAAGTTGAACTAGCTAAAAAGTGCCCAAAAAGTGGCGGGAAAGTGTAAAAATGATCAAGGCAGCCCAACTGGGTCCAGGGCACCGACGGTTGCCCCAATACTAGCCTGGGCACCGCAGTCAAGGCTAAAATGATGGAAATTGTCAAAAACAGACTGGACATATGTGTGGTGAAGGCCAGGAATTACGACATAAAGTAAATAAAAATGACCAATAAACGAGGGTTAATTAGTACTTTCTTCACTCAAAAACCATATGAATAGTTACATAAGACCGGGGTAAATAATATCTAAAGTGCATGATTTTGTGTCTACATTTTCCCCCACTTTATGTTGGTGAGAAGAAATATCAGTACCATAATGTAGATAAATATGCATACTTGATAGTCCATATAGAGTGATGTATAAACACGCTGAAGGACTAGATAAAGAGGGGAATGACAAAAATATGATGGAGTGTGGAAACTAAATATGTAAAAGAGAAAAAAGTGATGAGAGTGAACCTAGGGTGGAAACACGTGTGTAATTTCCGATGTGTGTAATGTACAAATGAGCATGTTAGAAAGATAGCCAGTATGTCACAAATCATGTATAACCAAGGAATGAAAAGTGATAAGTACAAAATGAAACAATAACACCTGTAAGAGGCAAATGTGAAAGCCCTCAACGACTAGTGTAGGAAGGGTAGAAGGTGAGAATCCATGATGCATGTAAGAGACCTATATCTGCAATCACAAAAATAAAAATACGTGAATGCACATGTGTGGATGATATAGATAAATTACATACAAGTGATCTAACAAGCATGTGTAATAAAGCAACCCTGAACAAGAAAAATTAAGAAAGAGTAAAAGCAACCATAATATGCAATATGTTATGGACGGATGGAATGGAATGCAAGATGGAATGAGTGAGTGGAAATGTATGCAGTGAGGTTCATTCGGTTTTCCCCCTCAGAAGTCAAGAATGAACCATAAATGAGAGTGCGTCATTGGGAAATGTTTGAATAGTGTCTATTGTGTCTAGCACATTCTGACGAGTATGTATGCATAGTGATGATGATATGAATATATAGAAGAGATGTGCGTGAACCTTATAGCCAAAGCATATATCACGGAAAATTGACTGAGCGAGTGATGGTGTAGCCTAAAGCATATATCACTATAAGATGAATAGAGGGAATGATGATGTAGTCTAAATTTTATACCACTACAAGATGAATAGAAGGAGTGGTGTTGTATCCTAAAGTGTATACCACTACAAGATGATGGGAAAAAGTGACCATTTAGCCTATAGCGTATGTCACTAACCTAGGAATGTTTCATGAAGAAAGAAAGAATGATTAATGTGTAATGAGAATAAGGTCTATTTGATTGGTAAACCCTCAGTAGTCGAGTATGGAACGATGAACTAAAGTGATTCATACGGTAGTGAGTTCAATGCGTAGAAGATGATGTAGTATATGTAATGAAGATGATAAATGACCATGTGATGTGTTTGTAGTGTATAATTTTTAATGCAATATGTGTAGTGTGCCTAAGAGTGTATAGTATGTAGGATGCAATGCTAGATTAGTATGATGAAGACTAGTATGATGTATAGATATGAAAAAATTGAAATGATACAGACTAAATGTAGAATGTATGATGCAAGATGTGAAATGTGATGTGTGGTGTCTATAGTGTAGTATGTGGGGTTCATGTGTAGTAAGCCTTCAATAGTCAAGTGTGAACCAAAGCACAAGAGTGTGTTATCGGGTAATGTCTATGCTAAGATGTATGATGAGTATACCTATATTATAAGGTTGATGTATAACAATGTAGACATGAGAGATACATGTATGCTAATACGATGGGGGGATGTTAGATGATATGCCCCCCAAGGGTGTACATATGAATGAACTATTCGATGATAGTGAAGTACGAAGGTCCTTCATTTGATGCATGTGATGGTGAAAGCATATGACCGTAGTATAATAATGGTGGTATGGTAGAAAAATGTCGTGCTGGTTAATGAAGCCTATGTGTATGTCAGGGATTAATATATGATGAATGTTGTGGCATAGAAAAATGTGTTGGTGATGGAGGTCTATGTGATGGTGATTGCAAAGGTGATGGAAACCCACATGGAATAAACTGAGGTGGTGATTTGTGTCAAGATGTAATATTTTTCCTAAGAATGGGCCTATACCTATGCGTAGGAATAACAAATTAGTAAGGTCATGTAGATAATGCACGAGTAGGTGAAATAGGAGTCAATTGTGCTTTGAGTAACATAGAGTGTAATGTGATAGATGTAGTATATGATGTACTTACTACTGTGTGAGGAGATGAAGACCATGAAACAAATGGAAGGACACTATCAATATAAATTACCTAATTTTTGTGAATAGATTTAAGTCGCAAATGATTCATATAAATATTATATTGAGAGCGATGAATCCAATTGAGACCAAGAAGCATATCGTATCCATCAAATTTGTTTCCAACAAGGAAAGACACAAACAGAGTAGTATGATAAACCGTAACATATATCTTAATAATGCCAAAGGGTTTGTTGAAAGGGTACTCAATGTGTGATTGAGGATAGCTGACATCCTTTAGAAGTGAAATAGAGCATGCACTAATGGACCATGATGGTTCAACCTTAGTGTTGTTAATAGAGGTCGAACCAATAGATGCACTAATATGTAAATGATAAGAAGTAAAATTCACATGATAATCATGAGTAGAGAAGAAAATTATTGGTGGTGAAGCGTAAGTACTTGAAACTAATAAATCCAGAGCTCCTGATCTAGGAGGAGGTACTGTGTGATAGACATAATTAGCAGAGGAATTGGTTTTTTTTGTATTATTTTTTGGTAAGGGGTTATGAAAGATCTTGATTTTATGATTTTCATTAGTAGGTGTAGATGTTGTAGAGTCCGGAAGCTCAATTTGACCATTGTCAAGAAAGTCTTGAATGATATTTATTTTTTGATAACAATGATCAGTGGTATGTCCCATGCATTGATGATAATCACAATACGAATGTTAATCGGAATTACATCATTTTTGTCGAGACAAATTTATTTGAAGAAGAAATGGTAATGTAATAAGATTACTATCAATTAGTTGCTATATAAAATCACGTAGAGGTATACTAACTTAGTAAAAGGGCGTCTGTATGGTTCTAATTGAATCTCCTTACGAGTAGAGATTGCGTTTACAATAGTTTTTCCATATGTGGGTTTAATTGTAGAAGGCTTAAATGTTTTCTTACTTTGAAAACATGTGGATGATGATGTTTTCTCTTGATACTTAAGTTTTCATATTGCCATGAGTTTGGTCTCATGAAGCTTGAGAGTTTGACAAAGCTGATCAAACAAAGGAGAGGTCTTAAATAGAATGCTCTCCTAAAGAGGTGGCAAGATACTTTGAATGAATAATTCCTGAAGCTTGGGATTTGCAAGTACATTAATCATCTTAGCTAAAAAAAATTGTATCATAAGACATAATCAGATGCAGTGATTAGAGCATGCAAGACATGAGGGAGATGACTAGGGTTTTCACGCAAAGCTTACCGAAAGTTAGTAATAGTGTTAATTTGATATTGGTCAACATTAGTATCTTCATCATAGGACTTCTCACTATCAGTCGATTCTATTTCGTGAAGAGGGATGTGATATGAATGATCAAGAGGATTATTAGCTTTAGATGTCGTTGTATCAGCCATTGACCTAGAAGTAAGCTGGGTAAATAAAGGGACCTCACAATATTGGAGGGACCCAAAATGATAGCTATAGGTAATAGGCATAAAATGAAAGAAGGATGAAATAAGCCCTAGAATGATAAACAATGAATGAAGATCCTATAAGCATAGAGATCGGGTTCACCAAAATGATTAACTAAAAATGTGAAATAATAGTAGTTAATCTAATCTAGAAAAACATGTAAATACAATAAAGAAATGAAATAAAAAACTATATAAAGTGACCCAAACAATTATGAAAATGGAAACACTAAACTCTAGATTACTAAGAGAGTCAGAATGAACTCAATTGATTAGAGGAGCTCACTAGACTATGTCGAAGAGGTGACTGGAGAAACATGAAGTTGGAATGACAGTGCAGAGGCCCCAAAAAGGAAGGATAACAAATATTTGGGTGGACTTGAGCACCCAGAGAGGGAATGGGGCACCTGTGGGTGCTATGGTCTATAGAATTGGTGCCCTAGTATGTGTGAAAGGTCTGAAACTAAGTTTCACAGGTTTTGTAAGTGATCTAAAACCTTCTCTTTCTGTCGTATCAAGCTTGTTGCACTGTGCCAGGTGTCACTAATAACCCAAGATGAATAAAATACCTGTAAAAGACCAGAAGAAGTATCAAAACCCTAAACAAAATAAGAATGCATATGAATAGGTCAAACTTACCTTAGCTACCACAATAGCGGTCTTACTAATTGAGTGATGCACTACATTTCAGACCCAAGTGTAGTTCCAGTTTGTGTGTGTGAATCATGTGCCCTATGTATTCTTGTGCGAGTCACACTTTATGAAGTAGAGATAAATAACTAGATGTAAAAAAAATGTAGTAGAATGGTGGATGGAATAGAATAGAATCCCCTCTTATGCTTGTGTGATGCATATTAACCAGCATCATCCCTTGTGATGGAGCCAAGTGAATGAAAATTATCTCCAAATTCCTTTAATAGATGCAACCCTAGGTGGATGATAGTAGTGACTAGTGTTTAGTCCCTCATTATGGTTTCATAATTTTATATTTATAGGGTTCTCTTGATATAATTTTGTAATTAACCTCAAAATGGCTGACCAAAAAAAATATAAGAAGATGAAATGGCTAGAAAGTTCCCAAAAAGTGGCGGGAAAGTGTAAAAAGGACCAGGGTGCCCCAGTACTATCTCGGGCACCCCAGTGAAGGATAAAATGATGGAAAGTGTTAAAATAGACTAGGCATATGTGTGGTGAAGGTTGGGAATTATGACAGAAAGTAAATAAAAATGACCAATAGACGAGGGTTAGTTAGTACTTTCTTTAGTTAAAAACCATATGAATAGTAGTATAAGACCGGGACTAAATAATGTCTAAAGTGCATGATTTTGTGTCTACACATTCCTTCTAAGATATTTAACCACACTTTACATGGTTACTAACAGTGATCCATAACACATGAATGGAAACTCGGGTTTCATATACAAAAGACAAGATTTCCATATTCCAAAACAGAGCTATCACACAAACATGACAATAGTTCAAAATCATGGTAGTTTTCCTCTTTTTAGCTCTCCATCCTCGAGGGATGTGTCCAAAAATGACTTCCTACCTCCCAGATCAAATTCCTTCATGCATGTAACTTGTCCTTTCTTCATAACTATCACTTCTTGTGACTTTTCAACTTGCCTTTACTTCATGATGGCATTTGTTATCATTTTAAGACATTTCATTACTTGAAATCTCTTAGGAAACACTTCTAGCCTTATTGCTCATGTCCATACTTTAACCATTCCCTTATATCATGTCTACACCATCTCCTAGACCATTCTACCCACTTACCAAACTTAAGACTCACTTTTACAAGTTTGAATTTTTGAATTACATGTTTTGGAGGGAAATCTCCCTTTTGAAATTCCAAACACTAGATCACCTAGACTCAATCCCTCTTGACTTCCTATACCTATTTTGATCTCCTTGACATCATGACCATGGAAATGTGTTTTAGTTGAAAGTATTTAAGGATGCCCTTGCATCAAGTTCATCCAACAATAGTTTCACCCACATAACATTTTTTTTCTTCTTCCACAACACTTATATACTTTTCTTCAGTAGAAGAGATAGATTTATTGGTTAATACTTGCTACTCCAAGTGATTTCACCTACACCTAACTTGAAAACATATGCAAAATTATATTTTCTATCCACAATATCACCACCATGTTCAGAATCATAGTAACCAAATAAATTTGCATCATCATTAGAAGAATAATACAAACCATAATTTATTATACCTTTGTTATACTTCAAAAACCTTTTTGCCATATTTCAATGGTTCTCATAAGGATTCTACATGAATCTAGATGCAACTCTAACTGCATAGGATATATCAGACCTAGTGATAGTTAAATAAATCAAACTACCAACAATATTTCTAGATAGAGTAGGATTAAATTTATCACATATAGGTGTCGGATATATTTTAATACCAAATTCCATAGGAATGGTGAAAAGTTTACTATCAATCATGTTAAATTTTTTAATAAGGTTAGAAGCATATTTTGCTTGAGATGCAATAATAAATTTGTGATCTTGACAAGTAATCATATCCAAAAAATTCTTTAGTAGACCTAAATCAGTCATTTCAAAACAATGTCTTAATTTCTCTTTGATTTTAAGAATTAGATTCTTATCACTACTAGTAATTAAGAGATCATCAATATATAAGGAAATAATTATAATATGACTATTTTCAGATTTTACAAACAAATCATTATCAAAAAATCAAATTTTTAAACAAAAATCTTTAAAGAAGCTATATATTTTAGCATACCAAGATCCAAGAGCTTGTTTAAGACCATACAAAGATTTTTTAAGATTGTAAAAAAATAATTCAACGTATTCTATACTAGGGTTCTAAGTAAAAAACCAAGCTATTAATATTTCCTTGAACTTTCCTATCTTACCAAAAAAGTTATACTTGATTTTATACAACCATCTAGATCCTACAACACGTCTTTTAGGAAGAAGAGGGACTAGTTACCAATTTTTATTCTTGATTAGAGAATTGTATTCATCTTCTATAGATTTAATCCATCTTCCATCTAGGCTAGCATCTTCAAAATATTGAGGTTAAATCTTATAAAAAATTGACAAGGCATGATATGAATGTTGGTTGCGGGTAATTTTTATTAGATTATTAGGCTGAGAATTAGAAAATAGATTTTGATCCCATTTAGGAATTATAGATCGAGACACAAATAGTGAAGACTCCCCCTCAATATCCACAACCATCATATCTGAGGAAGGATGTTAATCCTCATGGAAGCATGTTGTTTGACGATATTTCCCACTTATTTTTCAGGTTAGTTAAAAGTATACGAGAAATTAAGAAACCTCAAAGTATGGGAGGGTTTAAGTGAACCCCTGATGTAGACGAAAATGAAGATGTCACGGGTGAAAAAGAAGAGATCCTCTCCACCGCGAGCTTGATGACCTGTACAACAAAGGGAACTAAACTTGAAAAATATTAGTAATAAATATGGTGGGCTGCCCGATGAAGTTGATACCGAGAATTGAAAACTTCCTAGGATGGATGTCAACCAACTTCATAAAAACATGTTGATAATTGATAACATATGGATAGATGCAAATAATAAATAGAAAAAATATTTGATAAGCTAAAAGATACTGAAATGATGATATGATAATGGAAATACTCAAAACACAAACCAAACCTGAGTGATTCGACAGTGAACCGAGTCTGAATGGTACAGTTGATGACAACTGATGTAGAAATGATTGAAGTATGAATGGGAATAGAGCTAGAATTTGGTATAGATCTACTGAATCTGATGTCAATATGAGGACAAGGTAAAAGGGGGATGGGAGATGATAGATATGGAGAGGGTAAGGAGTGGATCGATGGTGACCCATGGCAGACTGGCACGATCGATGGTGACTGGTGTAGAGTTGGCACAAAACTACAAAAACATGGCTGAATGTTGATTTTGGGATGTTGATCTTGATTTCAGGATGCTGATAGGCTAGGTAGGATGTAGAGGATGACTGATTGGATGAGGATGATGGTTGAATTAATGGTGATTAGGTTGGGTTGATGGCAAATGGAACATGAAATGAGATTTTAATAAGTTGATGGGATGGGAGGATGGATATAAGGAGGATCGGGGATGGTTGAAAGGATAGGTAGAGCTCCATGGAAACTTGTAAAACTGTAAAATAGAAATAAACATGCACAAAAAAGATCTCCAATTAATCTTTAAAGTACTCCAAGCTCTAATTATAACATACAAAGGATGTCAAGATGAATCGAGCTGATGACAAAAGCTCCAATGATGAGGAAGAAAGAAGCAAATATGTAAGGATGCTGAAAATATTCAAATTTTTAGCCTTGAGAAAGGAGAGGTGAATGTGGTTATATAGGGTCAACAACAACCCGAATGAGTCGCCAATGATTGAAACAAATAGGGGGAGAGTGATGGAGAAGATGTCGATTTTAATGCAAAAGGGGGACCATGTCGAGGCAAGTTAATGAGGCATAGAGGGGAATAAATGAGGGTGGATTAAAAATTGGATAAGATGAGCATAAAATATGTCAAGAGGGCTAGGTCAGTAGGAAATGGGTATGGGTCGAAATATATTAGGGAAAATCGATAGTAACTGGGGCAGTAGGGGCTATATAAGCTTCGAGATGACCAAAGAGGCTCATTTGAATGGTGTGACTTGTAACGATTAAGAACTCTGAGGGAGGGAATAAAAACATAGATATGATAACCTAAAATATACTAAAAGGAATATTTGATAATGAAAATATACTGAAAACACAAACCAAAATTGAGTGGGTCGACAACGACTCATGTCTAACTGGTATGATTGACGATGACTGATGTAGAGTTGATTGGAGAAAGAATAGGAACAAATTTAGAACCCGAAGGAGAGTTACTGAATCTATTTTCAGAATGAGGGAAAGATAAAAGGGGGATGGGAGATGATAGATCTAAAGAGGGTAAGGAGCATATCAACAACGAGCTAAGGAAGAATGGCATGGTCGACAACAATAGAAAAAGTTAGAAATAGGGCTAAATGTTGATTCTGGAATGTTGATCTTGATTTTAAGATGCTGATAGGATAGGTAGGATGTAAAGGATGACTGATTGGATGGGGATGAAGGTTGAGTCGATGACGATCAGGATGGGTCGATGATGACTGGAGAAATATATGAGATTTTGATAAGTTTATAGGCTGGGAGGATGGATCTAAGGAGGACCAGAGATGGCTAAAAGGATGGGCAGAGCTTTAAGGAAACCTGCAAAACAAAAACAAACATATAGGAAATAGATCTACAAGTAATATTCAAAGTACTCCAAGATCCAATGATAACATGCAAAGGATGTCAAGATGAATCCAGCTGATGATAGAAGCTCTAAGGAAAAGGAAGAAAGCAACAAATACCTAAGGATACCATAAAGATTCAAAGTTTCAACCTTGAGAAAGGAGAGGTGAATTTTGTTATATAGGGTTAACATTGATTTGAATGAGTCATTGAATACTGCAATAAACAGGGGGAGGGTGATGGATAAGATGCAAATTTTGATGCAAAAGAGGATAAAAATGGATGAGAGGGCGGTGTTTGACCATTTTGAGGTGAGTTAATAAGGCATAGAGGGGAATAAAGGAGGGTGGAATGATGAGTGTGGGTTAATGAAGGTAGTGGGGAATATTAGGAGGGATTAAATGAAGGGAAATGATAAAGGGTAGTGGGGATCCAAAGGGGTATTAAATGGGGAGGATAAGATGTGACGATGGGATTAGAGATAAATTAAATATTTTTAGGGAATATTAGGAAATATGAATAATAATAAATATTAATATGGGGAAGGGGTAATTATAGATAATGGGTTAGAAATATGAAAAATATATGATATGTGGGGGGAGATAGGAATTTAGGAGGGAAAGTGGATATTTAAAAAGTGGGAAGGGTAGGATGAATACTCTAGGTGACGATGTGGGGCAAATGTGTGATGAGGGTACATGGGGTACCAAAAATAGGTGTTTACATTTTCCCCTTTTTATTGAGCATTTTGTGTTGAAACGGACTGTGAGACAAAAATTAGAAGTGATCAAAGGTGATGATTGAGGTGCTCCACCTCAAACTAGGGATTGACAACATGAAGGGGGGGTCGATTATGAGTTTGAAAGAGATAGGTGGAGAAAGGGAGGGTAAAAATGAGGAAGGGTAGGGAAAGAGAAAGATTCCCTAAGTGAAGCGGGTGACCATCAATAGGATAAAAACAAAAAACAAAAGTAAAAGTATGACGATGAACTTGGAAACACATTGGTAGGGACAAAGCACAACCTGCGACAGAGGTGACATAAATGGCCTATGGACCCTGTGAGATGGAGGGAATCCACTCGGATGTATGTGCAAGTTGTGGGACAAATGGGTCAAAGGAAGACATCAAAAGTAAGTGCAAGCAAATGTGAGGATGGTCAAACAAGATGACTAGGCAAAAAGTGGGGAAAAATATATGCATAACCCTTCAAGGATGAGGAAGTGAAAATATGCATCGTGGCAAGACGGAGATGAAAATATGGCCATGACGGTGGGGTTAAGATGAGAGATGGTGCCCTGTGAAGGACACAAAGATGGCCATAAAGTAAGTGAGAAGATGCAAAAAAGGATAATGAAAGATAGATAAGACAAAAATATGGAAATATGAGTGATGTTAGATAGATAAAAGTGTGTTACGGGTAACACATAAGCCTGAAGAGAAAAAGGAGATTATGATGAGAAAACTAGATAAGATGAGCATAAAATATGCAAAGAGGGTCGAATCAACGACGATCAGAGGGGTCAAAGGAAATTGAGCAAAGGAAATTGGAGGTGAATGGGGTGACAGGGGCTATATAAGTACCGAGAGTGACCAAAGAGGCCCATTTGAACGGTATGAATTGTGACGATTGAGAGATCTGAGAGATATAATTGGAGGTTTGAGAGAAAAGGAGGCCGTTTTAGTAAGGAGGAAGTGACAGAGGACTCGGAGGATGGTAAGTATCGAAGCATTAGTTTGGTTTTTAAGTTTTTAATTTATTTGTATTTAATTTTTTCATTTTTCTGGATTTTTGGATGGGCACCGAGGGGCGGTCAATGATGACTAGGAATGGTTACCATCGACCCGAGTAAAAATGCATCGAACCAACTTGAGTGGCATCGACCCAAGCTAGGTCAAGGTTGACTAGATAGATAGGGTATTTAGATGACTAATATAGATGGAAAAATGAGGATTTTTGATGATTGATTGTTAATGGGTGATTGTTTGATTGGATTTTACAGGCCAGGGAAACATTATATCTCAGATATAGAGTCCCTATTATGTATGATAGAATCATAGGGGATGTTACATATGCAAAGTGGGACCACTTAGTTGTAGTGGGATTAGAAGGATTCCGCCACTACTAGAGGATACCCAAAGATGTAAGATTGATGATAACATTGATTGATAGGTGGGACGTGAGGAATAGCACATTCTGGTTTAGGACTGGGGAGATGACAGTCACATTTGAGGATGTGTACCATATTTTGAGGCTCCCAATATAGGGGATCCTATAGAGCCTATCATAGTAGAGGGGAGGATGGGTGCAATGAGATAGTTGTTTGGAGATGGGGCCACCCAGATTAAGTTTGGTTCATGTGCCTTCCATAAAGAGGATTGAAATGAGACATGGATGCCAAGGAGAAGTTTTGTTTTCTCAGTGATGATGTGTATTTCATGCTATGCTCTACTAGATTAAGAGGGATCTATATTTCCATGGGCACTAGTAGGGGTGTTAGCTGATGTGGTAGAACATTCTGTAGTGTTTTCATTTGGTGCAGTGCTGCTAGAACAAGTCTATCATGAGCCTTGCATTTATTATATAAAGAGGAGATAAATATTGGATGTGGGATTCTTATTACATTGTTGGGCATATAAGTATATAACAGTGGTGAGGCCACCAAGGCTTCCATGGGTGCCTAGAGACCATATAGAGTTGGTGGTCAGATTCATGAGATGGAGAGCCAATTAGGATGATGATGATAGAGATGCACGAGATGAGGTTTGGTATTGAGACAGATTAGGAACCTTAGATGTGGATGATATTAGATGTAGGTTATATCGAGGTTTCTAATTATGGTTTAGTTTATATATAGAGATACATGACATGAGGAGGATCAAATGGGTACAAGTGTGGAGGCCAGAGATGGTGGAGGCTGTCCATTTTCCACGGGTGATGAGATAATTTGGATCAGTTCATATGGTGCCATAGAACCTATTACATATAGATAAGAGGAGAGGAAGAGGGATCCACATATTCTGGTGATGGCAGAACCATTAAAAGAGGCAGGGGATCTATGAGACAATGATGATGATGTGGGAGTTTGAGCGGGGTTTGTAGAGTGGATGAAGGTTGTATGGGTGGCCCAGATGGCTAAGGAGAGATTATAGGTAGGATTGGATACAATGATGCCAACCATAGGAGAGGAAGTAGCACATGGAGGAGAGGGGTGGAGCCTACATGAGAGGAGGAAAAAGATGGGGGAGAAATAACTGAGATAGCCCGCCTACAGGTGGAGTTAGATGTGACTCACTAAGAGTGATATACTGCATGACAAGAGAGGGATCTCACCATAAAAAAGAGAGATATGTACCACCACCAGAGAGAGGCTTACATGGCAAGGTATGGAGCTTTAGGTACTACAATAGAGGTGACAGGGAGCAAGGCTTGGTGAGAAAGACAGATGATGCCACTGAGGACAGTAACATTGGATCAATACCATGATCTGGGAGAGGAGACACATTATTACAAGTGCATTACGAATACAAGGCTACCTTAGATACCACGGTATGTGAAATACATAGCCAGGAGGAGAGAAGTATGTTTGATGGATTTGGGGAGTACTATGAGTGTGGTGTAGCTGAGGTGAGATGTAGGAATAGAGGGAGGAGCGGAGGGAGAGAAGATGCCCGTGCCATGAGGATTTATACTATTTGATGTACCATTCACCAAGTAGTGGGTGAACATGATATGCATGATGTATAGATTTTGATGATACGAAGTATAAAATTTTGAGATAGAGCCTAGTAGAGGCCTATCATGGATGTATGAAACACTTTGATTGATATATACATGATGATTTTATCAGTGTTTATATCTGTGTTGATGATCATAGATGAAAGATGATAACTTTTGATTATGTTTTCATTTGACGTTTTATTATGGTTACAGAAGTGATTTAGATGATGTGATATATGAGTTTTAGATTATATAGAAAGATAGAAATCATGACATGTTTTAGATTAGATGTGATGGATATGAATGTTAGAGATATAAAATGATAATGGATTTAGATTAAGTATGGTAATGTGATAGAAAATAGGATATGATGTGATATATTAAACAGATAGAAGGGTATCTAACATAGATGAAATGGATAGAACACAACTCTGAAAGGGGGGTGAACTTGAATACATGAGGGACACTACAACGAAGAAAAGAGGCACATAGAAGGGATGATCCCAATTAGATTAGAGGTAAAAGGAGAAAGGGAATCAGACAATGCAGTGCACTTGTGACCAAAGGCAGGTGTTAACATGTAACTAACGATGGTTAGTCACACTTAAGATCATGAAAGTGAAAGATGGAGGGTGTGCTTATAAACCTACTGTAGACATCACAAAGGGGTGTGGATGAATATTGTATGGGGGGAAACATATTCTCATTAGGTGGTGTCCCTAGGACTATGCCCCAACTCTGAAGAAGACTACACAAACTGATCGATATGGGAAGTTTTCTTTTGATAGAAAAGTTGATCGATGCGGGAAGCTTTTCTAGGATGCTTACTTTTTGATTCTACTAAAGTCTGATCAATGAGGGAAGCCTTTTACTGCCATAATATATGATAGTAGCCATCCTTCAAGGGAGTGGTTTACATTTTGGATTTTGGATTTTGGATTTTCTTTTGATTTTTTACTTTGATGGTAGGATACATGATAGATGTCCTTTGAGGGGATAATATATAATTTTACATTATACTTTACATGAAAAAATTTCTTTCAAGGGAACAATCTAATTTTAGGATAAAATATCTTTGATAAGAGCATCCATGATTTTGAATTGTAATTTTGATAAGAGAGTTGAGTATAACCAAGTAGACCACTTGGAGAGGGGATGATAAATATGTACAAGATACACTTTTGGATCCTTATCATGGTTCCATTAGGTAGATAAGAATAAGATGGATGTAATGATCATGGAGTTCTCATCAAGAAGGAAGAACTTGTCCATAAGGAAAATGGTATGGGAATATCAGTGGTGCCCATATTTAAGGTCATAGATGGGATAGTGATGGTAGACCACACAACTCCAAATCACTATGATGGAAGATGGAGAAGGATAATGATGGAAAGGAGGATCACTAAGGAGACTAAGGTCATGTTGGTAGACATGTTAATAGTGGAAAGGTCACATGTTCAAAGCATTGAGAGGTTCCGACTCTGATTTACCATTAAGAGAAGCTAAACGATAAGATCTGGAACCATACTTATGTATGATGATGTATGGTCCAATCCAGTTGGGAGAAAAATTTCCACATTGGCTCCTTTCTAGAGTAGTGACATTTTGATTTTATTTCAAGACAAGGTCATTGATGTTAAATTCACTTGACTTAAGATCTTTGTTGTAACATGTTTGATTCGATCTTGATAGACTTGATGATGCTGAAGGGAGATACAATGATGCTCATCTAACAACTCAAGCTATGCTAGAAGCTCTTGATGATAGTCCCTGTTAGAGATAAAGTCACGGAGGGAAACACACAAAGAGGGAATGTGAACCTCAAGAGGAAGAATGAATTCAAATCCCTAGATAAGAGAGAAATTAGCAGCTCCCGTAGGGGTGCAGATGTTAGTATGATAAGCCCAAAGTGAAACAGGGATATGAAGATGCTAATTACAACCCGACCTGTCAATGGTCTTAGTAAGAATATTACAAAGGGTATTTCTGGAGGCCTGCTCTTGGCCGCTAGCCTAGGGAAAATAAGGAGAGGATAAGCTGAGCTTTGTATTAAAAGAGTCACAAAGTTTCTTGAGGTATTTTTTTGAAGGAATTTCCATTGTCCATGATGAGCTTATGAGGGACACCAAAACCAAAGATGATTTGTTGATAGATGAATTATATGGTTTTATTAGCATTAGTATATGTGATTGGAATGGATTCCACCCATTTAGTGAAGTATTTGGAGGCGGTGATGATTAAATGATGGCACTAAGAAGAGCACGGTTTGATGAGGCCAATGAGGTCAAGTCCCCATCTTGAGAAAGGCCAAATATTTTGAGCCAGATGTAAATATTGACTGGGGATACAGATGAGGTTGGAATGCTACTGGAATTTAACGCACTTTTTAACATATTAACATAAGTATTGATTGAGAGTAGGAAAATAATAGCCTAGGTGAAGGATACACTTAACAACAACCAAACCACTAAAGTGTCCACCACAAATACCTTCGTGGACTTCTTGGATAGCGCGTGTAGATTTAGAATATTTAAGGCAACATAGGAGAATAGCATCAAACCCACATTTATAGAGGATGTCACCAATGATCACATAGTGGGTAACACGTTGGAGAAAGGATATCCTACCATTTTTAGATAGGTCAGGGGGAATTTCCTAAAATGTTGACTGTTCCACTAAGCTGCTAGATATAATTTTGTGTTTGATTATTATAATTGCAATTAATGAGTAAAAATCATTGGGACAATGATTCATTAGGGGGAATTATGTCACATCTCGATTTGTCATTCTATTTTTGAGAAAAAAATGAGTTATGGTTTATTAAATGCCTTTGGGAGCAAGCTGATATGTGTAGATGTGAGGCTGCATATGCAGTTATACATTCACACATACTTACACAAGGGAGTATGTACAAATGTGTAGGTACATATACTGCATTGCACCTATACTCATCACATTGCAATCGTAGACTATTTATTAAGTCACAACTAATTCTTGTTGAGCTTATTGGTAGGATTATTCTTCTTTTTTATTTTTAAATAGTGATATACCTGTTTGGTTTCTATACATGTTATTAATGTCTCGACTCATCTTGCATGCTGAAATTAATGATTGTAATAATGATTATTTAAAGGATACTAACATCCTTTGATGTTATGATGGTCATTGATTGCACAACGATAATATGGCATGTAATGGTAACATGTAAAACTTGGGATTGTCAAGTCAAGGTAAAGGCTCACCTAAAAATATTTATACTAATAAGAAAATTCAAATTATTATATTTTAAGAAAATGTTGATTCGGTTATTGATATTGGTTATCGACTCAATTGATCATAGCATATGATGTTCTATTTATTGATGGATTGGCTTCATTATGCATTAGACCACGACTTGATTGGGTTGATCATTGTTTTCACCAATCGATCTTTGTTGAGTTATTAGTGAACGAGTTAGCCTAATATCACATGAATGACCTAGAATATTGTTTTATTTTTGGTATGATCTGGACCAATGATCCGTAAACTTATACTTTGGAACTCTATGAAATCACACAATTATGTTGTTCTACTTTCAACTTTGGAAAATGAAATATTGATTGAATATTAGATATTTAGTGACTAATTATCTAGTGCTATAGAAAGGAAATTACAGAGAATAGGAAAGAATTCAAACTCCAAACACCAATTAATTTTTATCCTAGAAACCTCCAATGGAGGAAAACCAGTCGGGAAGGGGGAAAAAATGCTCTTTCTTCCCACTTTTATGGGTCAATTATAGAAAATCACATATTACAAGAAGTAGAAAATGGAGACAACAATGTAAAAATATCCCTTCCTATGCTTGCTTGCTATATTTTCATACCTTGCTCCTACAATTCCACTACAATTCCACTCCAGCACTGAAGATCTTGCTCACTAGATCTCATTAAGCTTAAACATTTTCTCTTTGATCTCTTTGGATCTTTGAATGCCCCAATTATCTTCCTCCTCCTTGTATTTATATCCTTCTCCCATGTCCTCCCATGCACTGGAGAATGGGAAAGGTTAGGGAGGGAAGAGACATAGTCAGGTGCTTCAAATTAGCATCCATTCATGCTCCATTTATCTTTTCTATTTTAAAATGTCAGGACCACCACCCTGAGCAGACTGGTAGTTTTAGGACCACTGCCCTAGCTAGGTAGAAGTTACATGATTGTTACCTTGCAAGGTGGTGGTTGTGCAACTACTGCTCTGCATAGAGTGGTGGTTTTACCCAAAACCTCTCTTTACCTCATTTTTCTTCATTTTCTTCAATTCTCCTTTTTAGTGTTGATGGAAATGATGAAGTGGTGTGTTTTTTTGGATCCCTATGGATCATACCTCCCCTGCTTAGGAGGATTTTGGTCCCACAAAAGCTTAGTGGGGGATTGGTAGAGGAATCAACTCCCTCTCTTGCTCCTTCGAGTATCACTGGGTCTTCCTTAGTGTCTTCTCTCATCCATCTTTCCAAGACTCCTATGGATCTTTGGTTTCCTACTCCAGTGTTGCATCCTCCTTTGAGTTGCCTCAAGTACAATCCTCTTTAGAAGGTAGATTTTTTATGTTTCCTTATTTTTCATGCATAGATGGATTTAGTAGGTGTGAGCTCTTACAACTTGCTATCATGTGTATCTGCATGAAGTATGGCCTGAACATTTCTTTTCCAACCTGCTCAAGTATGGCAAAGGTCCCATACTATAGTGGTTTAGTCATTCTTGCTTGCGTTTGTCTCTTAAGATGGATCGGATGAATCCTCTTCGTGTACGTTGTTACTATAGTCACCATTGTTCCTTGTATTTACTCTTCTCCTTGCTTCACCACAGTCAGGTCTAGTGAATCAGTAGGTAGATACAATGACGACATAGCAGAAGTTTTCTTTTTCTCTTAGAATGAGCAGTTCTTGTGGTGGATTCTTCTGTAAAAATTGACAAGTGCTATCCAAATTCTCCATCCTTAGGTTATAAATATCTGTGTTCTCACATCCATTTTTCTTTTCTTCCAATGAAAGTAAACAAAACTGATGATTTTCTTGAATAAGTCTCAATGTTTGGTTGACACTTACCATAGCCTCCTTTGATTTTCTTTGGTGTGCCCAAATTTTGAAAATTACTTCATCTTTGACCCATTTGTACCAGTTATCCCTCCTCGTGAACACAACATCTTAGTCATACAAGTAAGTACTTCCGAAGACAACATCACATACATCAAGTGGAATGATATCAACCTCTAATACATCAATATATTTGGTATTTATCCCAAACTGAAACTTACACTTTCTTGTAACTTGTATTTCTACACCCCTCTTCACCCATCCCAATGGGTATGGATGTGGATGCATGCAAGTCTCTAGACCAAGATGTTCTACAACTGCATCAGAAATCAAATTTGACTGAGAACCAGAATCTACTAAAGTGTTTACCTTAGTCTTCTTGATTTGGATTCTGAATTGAAAAAGCTTTCTCATATCTTCTTCTTTTGCTCCCTCGTACATGTTAGTGGACGTGTATCCCAACCTTTCGTATACATCTGAATCATCCTCAATCTCCACCTCTCCTTATGTTTTCACAGTGGCCATGGATTTCTTGGAATCCTTGGTTTGGTGTTTTGGGTGAAATTCTGGATGCAACTTCCAACATGTGGCATCAGTATGTCCATTTATATCACAATTATTACATAAATTATTTGGATCTTTACAAGTATGGAAAGCAGTAGAAAAATGTTTACCTTTCCATTTACCTCTTCTACTTGTCTTCCCTTGTTATTTTTCCTACTGATTTATTGACTGGTCTCTCCTTGGCTCTGTTTCTCCTTGCTTCTTCTCATCATCAATGTAGTATGCTTGTATACAAGATTCATTGAGATCCTTGGGCTTCGTGGAGATTAACTTTCTCCAAAGGTGAGTGTGAAGTCCTCCCAAATACTTGGCCAGAATGTCCTCATCCTCCAAGTCCATATTAAGCAACATGGCTTGTCTATGAAATTCCATACTGTAGTTTTGCACGCTTTGACCATTTCCCTGTCTAAAGTACTGCCACTTAATCATCATGTTAGTCTTATGCTCAATAGGATAGAAGTTATCTCCAAGCAATTCTTTAAAACCTTTCTAATTACTGACAATCAAATGTTTCTTATTCTCACAAGTGGCTAGATGGGTTTCCCACCAAACGAGAGTATGGCCTTCCATTTTGAGACATGCAAAGGTGATCCTTTGTGCCTCAGTGACATTATGCACACTAAAATAGACTTCCAATTGTTTTATCCACTTATCAAGTGATTCTGCATCTACTTTTCCTTTAAAGTTATTTATTTCCACTTTTATTTCAACTTTGAAATGTGTATGAGAAGATTTTACCTTTTTGTTTAGAATTGGCGTCTCTTCTTCATGCTCTTCCTATTCTTCCTCTTCGTGGCTCTTTCCAATACCAATTTTTTTGGCTAGTGGTCAAACCATTGAGTCCATGGAATCTTGTTTAACCAACGTCATCTTTTGTAGATCTAAAATCTCTTCTTGTTTTCTATGCAACATATCCATCATGGTCTCTAGCATTTCGAATCTACAGACCAAGTTCTCTTCCTCCATTTGAGCTCAAATTCTTTGTTTCCACTTCTTCATAGAAATTTATGGGTCGTAAGGTAAAAATTCTTCACCTTTGGACCTTTTCACTTTCATACAAATCCCAATAAAGAATTGAATTCCACAATCCTGGATATATAATCCGCTCTGATACCAAAATGATACGCAAATCTCTACTTTGGAACTCTACGAAATCACACAATTATGTTGTTCTAATTTTAACTTTGGAAAATGACAGATTGATTGAAGATTAGAGATTTAGTGACTGATCATCTAATGTTATAGAAAGGAAATTACATAGAATAGGAAAGAATTCAAACTCCAAACACCAACAATTTTATCCTGGAAAGCTCCAATGGAGGAAAATTGGTTTGGAAGGGAAAAACCTTCTTTCTTCCCACTTTTATTGGTCAATTATAGACAATTACATAATACAAGAAGTAGAAAATGGAGACAAAATTATAAATCTCTCCCTTCATATGATTTTTTGCTCTGTTTCTACACCTTGTTCCTACAATTCCACTCCGGCACTGAAGATATTGCTCACTAGCTCTCATTAAGCTTAAACCTTTTCTTTTGATCTCTTTGGATCTTTGAATGCCCCAATTATCTTGCTCCTCCTTATATTTATAGCCTTCTCCCATGTCCTCCTATGCATCAGAGAATGGGAAATATCAGGGAGGTAAGAGATACAATTAGGCGCTTCAATTTTTTGTCCATTTGCGCTTCATTTTTATTTTCTATTCGAAAGTGTCAATATCACCACCCTGAGTAGACCGGCGGTTTCAGGACCACCGCCTTGGTTGGGTGGAGGTTCTATAACTGCCACTCTGCACAGAACGACGGTTCTTCCCAGAACCTCTGTATGCCTCATTTTTCTTCATTTTATTCAATTTTCCTTCTTGGTGCTAATGGAAATGATGAAGTGGAGTATTTTTCTGGATCCCTATGGATCAACGAAAATAAAAAATCATTATAACATATATTTATACGACATTTGACCATACTTTAAGGTAAGCTATCTATAGCTGTTTTTATTTAAAATGTTCGAAGACTATGAATTTTTAATTATTTTAAGGCATATATTTGAATGATATTTCAATATAAAAATGTCATATTGTAAGTGTTGTGTCCGCTGTTTTAGCTGTAAAATGTCTGCTTTCTCAGACAAATTTGATTGCAAAAGGGTTGTTTACTAACTTGAATCAGACGGTTCAAAAGCTACACGTACAGTCTACTACAAAAAAGAGATCCACATCTTTAGCTTGGAATACGATTCTCAAGCAACCTGATAAGAACGTGGGACCACAATCACCAACAAAGGTGCAATTCACATGCGTGAAGGATAAAGAAGGCGTGACCCACCTTAGCATGCCAGATGGATGTCTACATTGGGCTTTGGGTAAAGAAAATCTTTTAGTTGTTAGTAAGTTTCTCGAATCTAGACCTAATATTGATGATATTAGAAAATGGGCTATTAGAAAGTGGCAACCAAAGGGAGATCTAAACATTACCACTATGTCACGGGGATTTTTTCTGGCTAATTTTAATCAACAGATTGACTTGGAATCGGTGCTTATGGGAGGACCATGGTGTCTGGGAAACATGGGTCTTTTCTTGAAAAGATGGTATCCAAGGTTTGATCCCAACACTGAGAATATACATACCATACCAGTTTGGTGCAGACTTCCCGGTCTACCCCTTCAATTTTGGGATGATGAAATATTGCTAAATTTTGTTAAATCTATTAGATCTCTGATTGGGCTAGATGGACCAACGAGGAGCAGATCTAGACTAGCCTTTGCTCAATTTTGTATTTCTTCTTAAATGGAATAGGAACTACTAGAACACATCATTTTACAATCAAAGTATGGTAATTGGCAGCAAAATATTGAATATGAAACCTTTCATTTGAGATGCAATAAATGTCATTGCATAGGACACTTCACTAGAAGATGTCCAAACAAAGAGACATCTCAAGGAAATATTATGGGAAAAAATGATATGCTTGATGAAGTCCTAAAAAATAAACAAGAAATGAGGAAAGAGAATGAGATCAAGATCCCTATAGAGGGCTTGGAAAAAAATAGGGAACCAGGGAAATTGGAAGGGATTTCTTTAAACCAACTAAATATGAGATACAAGAAAGGTAGAAAGGGGTTTTGAACTCTAATAAAGAAACCTCTGGTTTGTAGGAAACTATGGCACCCTAAAACTCCAGCGCCAAGATTTGCGGTAGTACCCCTAATCATAAAAGAGGATATAGCAATGCAAACACAAGTAAAGGTGGTTATGGAGGTTAACGAAGAGACTGGTACTATAAAATGTAATCTTATATCTAATGATTGGGATAATGAATACAGATCTGATTCAGGGAAAAAAGGGACAAAGATTGATCCCTCTGATCCTCTATATATCATTGAGGAAGAACTGAATGGGGAAAAATAATATCAAGAAAGAGACTTCCCCATGAGGGAAAATTTTTCTCTAATAGAAAACCTATCACCTAAAGATGGGAACCCTCTTTCAAGCAACAAACCAACAACTTCTCATCCTCCTAAGATTCAGGAAAAGGGAGAAAAATAGGAGGGGGAAGTTACGCCACTCAGGATGAACACAATATTTGATGGAGATTTTGATTTAACCAGTGGCTTTATGGAGGTTAGCTCTAGGAAAAAGAAAAGAATGAAGGGCTTTGAGAAGATCCTAGATACGCTATATAATTATAAACAAAAAAGAAAATTGATAATTGGGGAGCTTCAACATATAGAACAACTAGATCATCTACTAGAAGGCTAGTAGATTTTGGAAGTAGATCTAAAAGAGGAAGACTTTCAAATAAGGAGCTCAGAAAAAAGAGAACAGAGGAAGATATTGTAGATGGAACTCAAAGCCAATTGAGCCATCAAGAAAACTCATCCCCCATATCACTTAGATGAAGATCATTTCCTGGAATATAAGAGGCTTAAATGGGAACTCTAAACAAAGAATTCTCAAAGAGTTAAGAGTCTCAAGTAGACCTAGTATTTTGCTCTTACAGGAAACCAAAATGAATTCTAAGGTCCTTGAAAATTGTAAAAGGAATTTCTGGGATAACTCAGAAACTATTGTTGTTGATTCTCAGGGAGCTTTAGGAGGCCTAGCCACTATATGGGATACAAATATTTTTACTGGTATGATTCTTTCTGACACCAATAACCATCTTGCTGTTAAATTCCATACTATTGATAATAATTTTACTTGGATCCTTTCAAACATTTATGCACCTAATACTATAAATGGGAGAAGGAAACTTTGGAATGATCTTAAGGTCTTTAGAATTCAGCATAAAAATGAAAACTGGCTTATTATGGGGGACTTCAACTCTCCTTTAAATCTTGGGGAAAAGCAAGGTGGTAATTCTACTTTTTCCATCGGTATGGATGAATCTATTGATTTCATTACTGATTTAAATCTCATGGATGTGGATCTACAGGGTAACACATTTACTTGGTCAAATAGAAGATTGGGCAGTGACATGATTCAAGTTAGACTAGATAGATCTCTTATCTAATCTAATTGGATCTTGCACCATTATTTTCATCTCATCTCTCTTCCTAGAATTGGATCATATCATAATCCCATTGTCCTTAATCTGTTCAATTGGGCCAAGCCTACACGGAGCTCTTTCAAATTCAAAAAGATGTGGATGGAGCATGATGATATCTTTGATAAGATCAAATAATGGTGGAAATGGGATGGTGGAGGAACTGCTCAATTTAGACTTATTCAGAAATTAAAAAATGTCAAAAAACATGTGAAATTTTGGAACAAAGAAGTTTTTGGGATATATTTGTTAAAAAAAGGAGTTAAAGAAAAAAATTCAAGGAGCTGGAAAATAAAATTACTGATAAGGGTAGGTCCTTGGAGGATAAATTAGCTGAGAAAATTATTCTTTCAGAGATACACACAGTTTGCAGTAGACAAGAATCCTTCTGGAGACTCAAATCTAGGGTGATCTGGCTGAAAGAGGGAGACAAAAACACAAAATTCTTTCATATGACCACTATGAAACATAGAGCCTGCAATAGGATCTTGGAAGTTTCAAAAGGTAACGGAAATATTATCAAATATCCTAAGGCCATAAAGGAGGAAGCTCTCAGATTTTATGAAAATTTACTAAAAGAGAAGAGTGTTGAAAATGAAGAGGCTACCTCTTTCTTGTTAGAGGATATTCTGAATGACAGAATTGATGAGCAAAGATTCAAAAACCTTTCCAAAACTGCAACTTTGGAGGAATTGCAAAAATATGTATTTACTCTTGAAGGGGATAAGACTCCAAGACCTAATGGTTTTTCTCATAACTTATTTCATAAGTATTTGGAAATATGTTCAGATGATCTTCTTAGGGAAGTGAATGAGTTCTACTGAACTACAGATTTATTGAAAGAACTGAATAACACCTACATTGTGCTTGCCCCTAAAAAAATGGGTGCTAAATATTTTAATTACTTCCATCCCATTAGCCTGGTAAATGTTATCTATAGAATCTTTACTAAAATTATTGCTACTCGGCTCCAGACTATTCTTAATGATCTAATTTCAAAGCAACAGAGTGGGTTCATAAAAGGAAGGATAATTCAAGATGGGGTGATTATGATGCATGAGGTCATTCACTCTATGGATAATAGTAAAAAAGTAAGCATGGTCATGAAACTTGATATGAATAAATATTTTGACAAAGTCTCTTGGTATTTTCTGGACAATGTTTTGGCAAAATTTGGTTTTCAGAATAAATTTAGAAGAATCATTAAGGCCTACATTTCTACCGCTAGATTCTCTATGGTGGTTAATGGTGAGCCGGTGGGTTTTTTTTCTAGCAGTAGGGGTTTAAGATAGGGGGACCCTATATCCCCGTTGCTCTTCATTCTAATGGCAGACAGCCTCAGCAGATCCATTGCCAAAGCAGTTAAAGAAGGATTTCTTAAAGGAAATAAGCCTACTTCTACAAACCAAACAGCTTCACACCAGCAATTTACGGATGACACAATTCTTCTGTTGATGGCCTCTATACTTGAAGCTAAGGCTATTAAGTATATTATGAAAATCTATGAGGCTGCTTCTGGGAAAGAGATAAATTTTGATAAGATTTCCATTTTCTTCTTTAACACTCCTCTAGATAGACAAAAAAAAATCTAAAATTATGGGGTGCAAAATTAACTCCTTACCCACTACTTATCTGGGTCTCCCTCTTGGTACAAAAAAAATCTCTATCAAAGTATGGATTGATTTGCTGGAAAGATTCCAAACCAAAATGGCTAGTTGGAAAGGGGCCATTCTATCCAGTGTTGGAAAATGTTTTCTTATTAAAAGCACTCTCCAAGATATTCCTATCTACATTATGTCTCTTTATAATATTCCCTCTATCTTCAGGGATAAAATTGAAAGGATCCAGAAACACTTCTTATGGTAGGGAATGGAGGAAAAGTTCAGATATCACTTGGTGGCTTGGGATCAAGTTTTTACTCCTAAAAGAATTGGTGGGCTTGGCATAAAAGATATAAAAAAATGAATGTGTCCTTAATTGTAAAAATGGGCTAGAGAATTCTCTCGGAGGAACAACCTTGGATTGATTTAATTAAGGCTATGTATCTTGTTCAACAAACATTTATTTCTTTCCTTCATGATGAACAACTCCCTTAAGGTTCCATTTTCTGGAATAACTTGATTCAAATCAGAAATTTCATCAAACAAGGTAGTAAATGGAAAGTGGGAAATTGAAAGGATATTAAATTTTGGGAAGATAACTAGTCTAATTCAAGCCTAAATGATAGATTTGGTGCAGTCAAAAACATTCTAGAGAAAAAAAAAATATGGAACAAAATTCAATGATTACATGGAAATGGATGGTAATAGAAAGAGATGGAAGCACCTTATAGTGGAAAGGATGGATCTAGCCCCATAATCTCCTCCCTACAGGAATAGTTGGACATCATTCCCTTGAACCAAATTGAAGCTAAGGATGAACTAGTCTAGAACAACTCAAGTGATGGAGAGTATACTATGCAATTTGGTTATAATTCTTATTTTGAAAACATTTATAGTGATTTCAAATGGAGCATGATTTGGATGACAGAATTAACCACTAAAATCAATTTTTTCTTTTGGCTTGTCCTCAAAGGAAGAATTCTCACAAATGAAAACCTAATTAACAGAGGATTTATAATGCCAGACAAGTGTTGCTTATGCAAAAAAGAGGTTGAGGACATCAAGCATCTCTTGGTTCACTCTGAATATGCTTCAATGATCTCGAGTTATGCTTTCTCTAAGTTCAATATTTATTGGATAGTGCCAAAGTATTTTCTCCAATTTTGGATCCAGTGGCATCCTCCTTTTAAGCATTGTGTTGTCAGAAGGCTTTGGAAACTGGTTATACCCCATGTTATCTGGAGGATTTGGAAAGATAGAAATGACATCATTTTTAGAAATAATAACCAGTATTGCAAGAAAATATTTTGTAAGATTTTTAATCCTATTAAAGACGATATAGAGAGACTCAAACCTCCCAAGAATAAGAAGTATCCTAAAGATGAAGAATTTATTCTTTCCAAGTGGAAGATTGGTGATGCAAATGTGTAAAAATGGAGAACTCCAAACATTGATAGGTCAGCAATCCATCGGATCCCCCCTCCAACTTTTTGGTACAAACTTAACTTTGATGGAGCCTCCAAGGGAAACCCAGGGGAAGCTGTTGGTGGAGGGGTAATTAGAAATCATAAAGGCTACTTAGTTGCTACTTATATTGGTAAAATGGATAATCAGACTAATCATTATGCAGAAGCCCTGACAACTCTTTGGGGGCTGAGGCTTGCTAAGGATTATAACATCCAAAACATCATTGTGGAAGGGGACTCCTTAAATATTATCAATCATCTTAATAAGATTCATCCCCCTAGTTGGACTATCAAATATTTCATTGAGGAATCCATTAATATCTGCCACACTTTCAAAAATATCAAAATTGAGCATACTTATAGGGAGGGAAACAAGGTGGTGGACTCCTTGGCTAATTATGGCACCAACAACAATATCACCTATTGGGATGATGAGAAATGCACCCCCAAGGAGGTATAAAATGGTATTAATAAAGATAAACATGGACACTTACACATTGTGTAGGATCTATAATGAGATTGTGTGGGCTGCACAGTACAAGACAGATCGCACATGTGAGAAAAGTAATACTAATCACGGTCATAAATTTTCACATGATTCTTGAACTTGTGGCTGGATTTTCCAAAATTAGATTAGTCATATCATAAGAAGAGATTTTAAGGGTGGTTTTAAGGAGGGAATTCACAAAAATTGCAGAGAGAAGAAGATGGGGGGTGCTCTGTGCCAATTGGAACCTAGCTGCGATCCCGCATGGAAGGACAACCTGGAGCTTTGGAATCTTCTAAAAAAGGGGGGTGTTTCCAACTTCATAGAAAGAATCTAGGGCCATGACCAAAACATTTCAGTACATTTTTCCATGGATTGGAAGGATAGGAAGATAAAGTATGGGGGACATCATGTGTTGATAAATGAGGAGTTGATTACTGATGTGACTGGTCTCGATTTGGATGGTTACCGGTTCTTTAGCAAATGGGTCAAAAAAACTTCAGAAGCAAAGAAGTTCTCTGAAGAAGGGGAGGAGATCACCTTTATTGTGGTGGGCATTAAGGTAAGCTCCATTCTGAAACCCTATGATGATATTACTCAAATTATGGTTCGATTCATTTCCCTGGAAGGGCGATATGTCACTGTTCCTACCAAGCACTTGGTCTTCCTCAACCACTTTAGGAGAAACTTTGTAGTTTGTTTCCCACATTACCTTTTGAATTTACTTGAACGTTCCATTCTCGAATTCCAGAAACATACCAGGGCCATCCCCCTTCACCAGGGTCTCATCCTCATCCTGCACAAACTATGCCTCTCCAAATTCCCATCCATTCCTCCATCCCCCAGTGACCCACTCATTCCCATCCACTCTGATCCCTCTAACAACCTAGCCAACTCCTCTAAGGCCAAGGTCACCAAATCTAAGAACCCCAAATTTGAAAAAGGGGCCTCTCCTCCCTCTTCTTGTGTTCTAAGAAGCAACAAAGAAATGGAAGTTGTTCAAAATCTTTTACACATTAGTAATGTTGGTCAGGATAGTACCTTGCAGTATGAGAGGGATAATACTCCTCTCAAACTGGACTTATTGGAAAAAGAGGTTGAGAATATCAAGAAAGAGCTGCATCATTTAACCAAGCAGAAGGGGAAAAGAAAGTTAAGTGATGATACAGATATTGCAATTGATCAGACTGAGGATATATACAAAAAATTGAACTCTTTGGACAACAGATTGGGGAGGGACAAGGACATGCATGACCATAATATGGCCATTTTCAATGCCATTTGTGAGTTTCTAGAGAAGCAGGTTAGAAGCATTTCTATGTTGAGTGGGATCCCTGAAGCCATTTGGGGGACTGAGAAGGAACGAAACTAGGCTATCTCAAACTTGAATGTGAATGATCTAATGCACAACACCACTCTAGTGTTGTTCACTTCTTTGAGTATAATCAAAACAAGTATTGAAAGGGCCTCCAAGAAATAACACTCCTTGGTCTGGCTAGTGGCGTTTTAGTTGTTGCTCTACTTCGGATAATATGTTGGTTTTTGGCTTCTTAATTGTAGTTGTTTCTATGTTTTGTTCTTTCCTAGTAGCTACTGTTTGGGTTACTGTTGGTCTTTATATTTTATCTAGATTTTGATCCTTTTTTGATGTTGTTTTCATGTTTGATCTGGTTGTTGATCCTTCATTATAACTGGGTATAGTCCCATTAAAACTATTTTAGCCACTATGTGGCGTAGAGAGAAATTATGGATTTTAATCCTTTTTGGAAAATCGTGAGGCTCCTTCAATAAGCTACTGTATGCAAGCAATTCCATTTTGAACTTAGTTTCTTCCCCTCGAACTCTTTTTCTTGGGAGCCATGTAAGAAGGATTTTTAAGATATTTATAACTTTGTTATTTTTCTAATCCCGGGTTGAAAATAGATATTGCGTATGATGGGTATAAAAGTGTTTGAATCGGGGTGTCTGTTTGGTCAAAAGGGGGTTCAATTTCTTGAAGAGATTTTCTAATAATGCAGGAATGGAATGCTCGTCTCCTCCTCCTTATAGTTTATATTGTTATAATAGTTATATGGATTAATCTCTACAATGTATAACTATGTTTGATGGGACCATGGGATTGGTGAGTAAATATATCTAAAGTTTTCTCTTGTATATACTGCAAATGGGTAAATGGATTGAGTGATTATTTTTTACTAAATATGTTATATTTATAGATATTTGCTATTGTTGTTATTGAAAACCCTCTTATGGGTACAATGTAAATATTTGAAAATAGTTAGTATTTAAGGAACTATATTTAAAGTTATAGTTAGGGTGAGATTAAGCGGTTGGAATCATTGTGAATGGATAAGTGAATGGGTATTATTATAGATTGGACATGCACATTTATTCATTCTTGTTAATGTGATAGAAGACCCATTACGTGTACAAAACATAATAATATATTATTGCTAATTTTTGTCTTTTAGGTTATTTGAGGTGGTAATGACTAGTAGGTTTACCTGCATACAGTCGAGCCCCACCGAATTAATCCACCCTTTATAGTTTAGGTACCTCATGTCAACTTTGGTGTTGTAATATGGGTTAAGCACGTGTTGGGGATACCTTTTGTTGTTAGTTTTGGATAAAAAAATATGTGCAAGGATTTATGTATATTTGCGGGTAGGGTTCCAGTTTGGGGATGTAAGTCTGACGGTGGAATTTCCTTGTAGAGAGTCTGAAATGGCACGAGACCTAATGATAATAATTGTGAATCCAACATGTTATGGTATAAAATCTTACCTTTCAGTTATAATCAGGATTAATGAAGGAGGGTTTTGAAGACTAAGGTATTCGAATAGACTAAGGTATTTCGAATAAACTAAGGTATTTCTAATGGGCTAGTATATTTTGTATGGTTTAAGGTATTTGGAACGAAATTAATTGGGTCAATCATTGTCATCCCCTTTTTTCTATATGGGTGACTTCTTCTTTTCTTATTTTTGAAATGAATACCTTGTTTTAATACTACAAGACAAAATATATAGTTTAATTTTACTTGGATTAAAGGAAAATTAAATTACCGAATGACTTAAATTCATTTCTGGGATGTAATGATAGTACATATCATTATGGGTGTTCACTCTAAGAAAACATATATTGATACAGAAGTGTAATATCATATTAATATTGCATTGTTGCAGTGGTTGAGTAATGAAATTCATGGTTAAATGATAATACTTGGGAAGTTATTGATTGTATTGAATCTGTCATAATTTTTAGTCTTTGATATTTTGTTGAACTTAAATAATGTGTAATTTCATAGAATACAGGATTACTTATGGGGAAGTAATAGCAATGTACGAGAAAGATAATTATATGTTCGTCACATCATTTAGTTTATGATATTTTTATTGTTATTTCTGAATTAATTCATTTAAGTATTATAGCAAGCTAGACTACAAAGATGTGGAGGATAACATTTAATTCTAGTTCAAGTAGAATTGATCATGTAATTTTTGTGCATTACCATTTTTATCATGCAGGTATGATAGGTTTCTCAAGTTTAAAAAAGAAGATCATCATGTCTTACACTAAATATATTGTATTTGTTGTACCAACATTTGAGTTATGTGGAAGTTTCCTTTCTGTCGAAAAAGAGGTCTTGAGCCTAATATGCATAATGATTTTCATGATAATATTTTATCTCTTGGTAATTGAGGAATTGAATTGATGTTGTCAATTAATGAGAAGAGTTTGTGAAAGATTTATTTGTATCTGATTGTGAATATAAAATAATAATTTATTAAAGAAATTATAGGCTAATAAGCATGTTTTATTATAGGGTCATCCTTATAGCCACTTGTGACTAGTAAGAAGCATAACTGATTGCTGATATGTTATTAACGAGCTTATTCAAATCAACTATAAATATGAATAAAAGGAAGTTTGTTCTTATTTATATTTATGTACCTGGAAACACTTAGTATTGTTGTTATCAACAAATTATTAAATGAGAAATAAAAGTGATAACCAACTATTATGAGTTGCCAATAAATTTGAATATTTTCTTGTGAATGAAAAAGGAAATTTGATGGGATTATTATATATTTACTATCTTTGATAGTCTCTTTCATTAGTATATAAGTATCAAATATGATTTTATCTAAAGATGACAGAATCCGGTAGGAGTATGTTATAACTACTTGTGTATTGCTGTTAATGAACCAAGTGCTTAATTTTGGATTAATGTTGAGTGCTATTAATATTGATGAGGACATCTCAATGAATTTTTTTAAATATAATAAGGGAAAACTATAATGTATGGTTAATCTAAGAACCATGACTTTTGGCGAAGGACATGATTGTATCCATGAAAAAAGGTGATATGGTAAGTGGTAAAGTATAACCCAACTTACGAGTAAGAAGTATTGTAAGATTGATTGATGTTTTTTATAACAACAACTCACAGGTGAACGGTTGATATATTGGGGATTGAGTCCCATAATCATAACATCCTTATGTGAATTAGTTCACCACCTCGAACTAGTATAAAAATTACATCCAGTCAACCTAGTTAATCATGGCGGGAACCATATATTTGTTGGATTTAATGAGAAGTAAAGTACTGCAATCTTTTAGAAGCATTATATACTTTTAAGATGAAATGTTATCGATGTAAGTGAATTACTTGATCCCACTATAATTTGGTATGGAAATAATACATCGATACAGAACAAGTATGATGGTGTATTTAAATAGTATTGATGTATACATTTTTCATAAGTAAGTTAATAAGGATTAACTTATTAAGTGATTAGTACTAATGATATATTATTATTTGGAATTAATAACAAAGTATAAGGAGCATGAAGTGACAATCGAGTCATAGGAACCCTAATTGTATCAGTTAGGTATAACTACATAAATGGTATCAAACACATAATAACTTGAGTCATTACATTATTGAAACATTTCTCGTAGGAACCTTTAGGTGGTACTGACAGGATTTTTGGGACCCATTTATCAAGAAATGATACCTACGACTTCTTAACTTAATATTAATACATTTTGTGAACGATTAAACACAGTAGATAACCGTGAACTTAATAACTTTAGAAAATAAAAATGAATCATGACACTATGATTTGAGATGTATGGGTGTGAATGGAGGACAGGTTTCGTGCGACACGTGTGTAGTCACGAAATTGGGATAACTAGCGTGATGCCTTAAACTATGGCCGTGGTAGTGCAATTAAATGGTTGCATTGTCCGATCACCATTACTTCTTTTAAATTGTGTTATGCCAGGGAGGCTAGACTGAGAAGATACACATTATTTGAACCTTTAAAAAGTTATAACCAAATGACATACTGGGTATATTATCTCGGGAGGAACATTGAGGGGATCGAGTAGGATCTTAACCCTTGGAGTTGCACATGGTTATCATAACTTTTCTGGATGGATTCTGAACATTAAATAATGTTGGATTAATCTGTTATAAGATAATAATCATTGAAGGAATCAAGATAATTAATTAATGTTGATATAATTAAGGGGGTAGTGTAAATGATGTTACTCATTTCAGCGTAAGATAACTTAAGGGAATTTCTAACTCTTGTGTACAAGAATTTAATGGTTGCATGTTAAATTCATTTAAGGCATAACTGTATTAAATGAGTTAGTGAAAAAAAAATCCCTAGTTAAGAAACATAATAAAGTAGTTTTACATTTTGGTATCATAGTTAAAGGTTGCAACTCTTGGACTAATTGGGTCCTTACGCTAACTAAACATCTTAATTTTTTTATCAAATACAATGGATATCAGAAGGATGAACTATGTAAAATGAACCGGATCAGATTATGTTGTAGGTTCGATGGTAAATAAGTAAGATAAAAAGCTAAAAATCCTTCGTGACACATGAAATTAAAAATTTGCTTGGATTAACTATTGAGTGTAAAAAATAGCAGCCAAGTAAAGTAACTTGAACTGATTGATAACAGTCAACAAGGGAGTTGCTTGATTGTTGAATTGTCCTAATGGTAGATTTGGAACTTAAATCTAATACTAAATTAAACCCAAATAGGGTAGAGGAAGTAGACGGAAGAGGAATGTCTACAGTAAGAGCAGTGTTATGAAAAACCAAAAGGCTAGAACAAGGATCTGCAATGAATTTTGACTCGAAAAGAGTAAAAGTACACAAGAGCATCAACTCTTCTTCACATGTAACTTTAGAATAAAGAGGTGGATAAGTCATGGCATAAAGTTTGGATTGTCAAGTTGGTTATAATAATAAGAACTTTCTACAATTTCCAAAAAGGAGCAGAATAATGTTACAGTGACTAAAAAGCCAAGGAAAAGAACAAGTAATTCCTAACGTGATGTCAAGTAAGTTAAGTTATGGACTTCCTGATGTTTTTTTAGTATAATACTAGTATGATTGATTCTGTCGTATCTAGTGATTAGCTGAAAATAAATTGAGAAATATGATTTATCTTTTGCATATGAAAAGAAAAATGTTTTAAACTATGAGCCTATGTCGGTCAATGCAACATTGGCATTTCTCAACCTTCATCAAAAAACTTGGAGATATTAAATGAGTTTGTTAAAGAGCTTGAGACATAGTGAATAATATTTACAGTTCCCAATGAGAATCAATGTTTTGCTGGTATAGACAACATATACTTGGAGGGTATGTGATGCAGGAGCATCCATGAAGAGACCTTCCATTTCAAAATTTTTACTTCTTGGAGTTAATGTGAAGTGTTGGGAAGCTTCAAAAATTCAAGTGAATCCATATGAGTTATTTCAAGAAATTAGTGGAGATGGGAAATTTGAGTTGATCCCCTTTGGTGCATTTCCTCTAAAATGGGATATTTGAAAATTCAAAGGCCTACATTGTGTGTATGATTCTATAAACAATGGGATTACTAAACATTTATTAGGTTGCTTTGAGTGTCTTGTGAGATCTCTAATATAGGTAGAGTCAGAGATTTTGAAACTAATCCTCTTAGTAGGAGGATGAAAATATGACATGTTTGTAAGAAATATACATATGGTCATGAATATATGAAATTGTGTTGGTAGTTTCCACATGGTATTTGATAGTAAAATCTGAGTTACAAAATAGAGGAGATACCTCAAGGAGAGAGAGGCCTGATAAAGAACAATGAAAAATATGAAGAATGATTTTGTAAAAACAAAACCATACAACTTAGGAAACACTCTGTTTATATTGATTTTTCTTGTTGATTAAGATTGTTCTGAGTAATAACTTGAGGATATGACTCTTCTTCCATTTGAAAATGATTACGGAACCATCTTAATAGATTAATGAAGAATTAAGTGGAAGTAATATGTTTTCTAGCTTGATATTTATTGTTGATAATCATAGGGAACAGTAATCTGAGTTGATCCAAGATTTCTATGCTCTGGTTTAGTTGTGTAATCATGTATGGAGTCCTTGGAATATTTTAAGAGTGAATAGTAATGATTGAAGTGTGGAAATAATGATTAAATGCCCAATATATTGTAATCTACCTTGCAAGTGCTATTCAGATGAAAGTGGATTATGACTATGTGTTTGAGAAAAGTAAGTTAAAGGAAATGTATTGGAACTATGAAAGGGAGTATAGAACCTAGTTCTTAGGCATCTACATATTTCATAGATGATAAGTGTAGTAATTATAGCAATAAGTTGATATTATTTTGTTCTTGACTTTCTTCATGTTTGTTAACCTTGTAAACAGTATGAGGGTGTGATGGTAACAGTCCTTAGGTCAGGTATGTTGGTGAGTGTGGCAATGGATTCTCGTGTAAAAATGTGCATGGGATATATAACTCTTCTATGTTGAATCCCTTTGAGATACAAAATATAGAATGCTTATTTTATTCCCTTTTCTCATATGAAATGCATGTGTGCTCAAAGTTCTCTTGCTGGAAAAACTAGTCTAGTATTGAGATAACTATTGATGAGAAGTTTCTGAATTGTGATTACTAGGTTTACCCATTATGGGTTTGTGTATTTTTTATCATATGATTTTTGAATCTGTCTACAACCTAAGGGGTGTGGTATTCTTGGTATGTAAACATTTTACCAGTAAAAAAATCCTAAGAAATGTTATCGAGATTAAGAAATAACTTATGCCTAAATGTTCAAGCAGGCCATGAGAGGAAAGGGATTGTAACGACTTCTGCAACTCCAACAAGTTACCCATGTTTTGAGTTGACTAATAAATTTGTTCATAAGGGGGGAAACCTCTTGTAATTAGAGTCAAATATCGTCAAGCTATCTTGAATTTGTTTAGGTATTGCTTAAGGCTTACCAGTATAAAAACCCTAGCCTTTGTGAATGATTTTAGAGTTATTAATTTCTCAGATCCACCAGAAGAAACCCATATTTGGTCATCTTCTCAGGGCCAAATTGTTGATAGTTCGCCACTTGGTCTCTAGATGTATTGTTTTTACTATGGCCATTAACTGCAATAATGGGATTGGGTATATATTCTTAGTTGTGAGTATTTCAGGTTATTTCTACAAAAAATTGGGTGATATCCACAAATAGGAATATATTCCTAGGATATTTGAACTCTGTTTGTAACTTTTTCTTTAAAAACTGAATTTACTAAGGAATAAGTAATCTGAGGAAGGGATTACAATGATTGTATAATCATTTATTTTCCCACCATTTATGCTTCATGTGTGTGGAACGGGTATGTGGTTTAATGATCTTAGGGAATTCGTTTCTATTTGGTTGGTTGTAGGGCATCCTCACCCTATTAAAACTGAATGAAGTAAAATTATCATTTTTGGAGAGAATGATAAGTAGTGTTGGCAAAGTACTTTGGATTGTTGGGATATCATGAGTAGATGTTCCATACATGAGGTATTAAAGTATCATTGATATATGGATTTATGTCTATGATTATTACCACATGATGATTCTCATATTAAAATATATGTACATATCATCAAAGGTATGAGTACGCCTACAATGATGTTCAAATTTTTTTCAATTCAAGATTTGGAGATGTAGTAGGAATATGTACAAGAGTTCAAGCTATAAAGACGTAGAAGACATGGTTTCAAAACTATTTGATCAATATTGAATGTGAAGAGGACCAAGTGGCAAGTTTCAATAGGTATTGTGGGATGGATTAATATTCATGTTGCTTCTGATCATCTTTTGGTCCCCTTGGGATCAAGGTTTTTTTTTAGGAGTATGATCCAAATATTATGTTTATATTTATATGTGTTTAGTTTGGGGCATGAATCTCATGTTTGACCATTAGAATTAATAAAGTTATTTAGATTAATTTAAGGTTTAATACGATATTGCTCATTAATAACTTATGTTAAGAAATTTTATGGGTATTTGTATGGGTAGGTGGTTGAAACCTAATCATTAACAAACTATTTTTGTGGATTATAATTATAGTTCAAAAATATATATAAAAATGAAAATTTAAGATTTTATTCTAATGAATGAATCTTGAAAACCTTGTTGTTACAACACATTTCTTATAATATTCAGTATTTGAAGATTAAACATGAAACACTTAATGTGGACTTAGAACATACCCCTGTGGATTTAAAAATTGTAGTCATTAAAGATGTAAATGATGAGAAATTACTTTCAATCCCTAAATTTGAGGAACTTAGATTAGCAGCTAATCATGCATGTGTTTTATCCTTAAAATATTTTTTACTTTTTGGTATTTGTTTTTCATGTTCAAAGAAGTAGGTGGCATATTTGAAACACAAACAAGTTATTTGGTTAATCCTAGGACTTTTACTTTATTTACTATAGAAGGGGATTAATCTTTAGACATATACTTAATCCTAATGAACCCTTTACCAAGTCTCTTAAAATTTGATGTTCTTCAAGTAGAGTGTTGATTTGGATTCTTAAACTTATTTTCCTCTCCAATCCTTTATGTCCTTGTCAAATTCCCAATCCCTTTTGTCATGATCCTTATTTCTCACCATTTATTCCTTCCCAAAATATTTTTTGACTCATCCCTTCACCTTTTAATTTCATTAAATTAATATACAATTGTTCCTTCTTTCTATCTTAGATTTCTTAAGGTATTTTCTCTCTTTAACCTATTGTTTCTTCCTTTCCTTATTTTATTCAATATCCTTTTTGTGGAACTCTTGTTCTACAAAATATTTAGCATACATATCTTATGTGAATATTTGAGATCGTCTTCTCAACTTGAGTGTATTATTTCCTAATTAATTAGTAACCATTTCAATTGGAAATCTAATAATTGATGATAATGATGATGTTTTTATATTTCTTTATATTTGGATGCAATCTAGATTTTGGTTTGTATCTTCTATTATATTCTCATTTACACACAAATGTGTTATCTCATCTTCTATTCCACATTCTCCATTTTCTTCCTAGAAATGAAATATCTAATTTTGGAGAGGAGGTGATAAAAACATTGAAATTAAGAAATATCCTTGTCTGAAGTTAAAATTAAGGTCAAGGTTTGTTTTTCCCTCTTTTATCTAATCTATTTGGCTTAGTTGGGAATGAATAATTAAAACTTATTAGCCAAACATATAATTTTCATCCATTTCATTGGAACTATCACTCAATTTATCTTTAAATGTTAGTACTTGTTGAGTTTGGATATTAAGAGTTTCATAGTTTACATTTGATTCTTGGAGCTAATTTGTTTATTCTCTACCATATTTGTATTGGATGATATATATATATATATATATATATATATATATATATATATATATATATATATATATATATATATATATATATATATATATATTATTTCACCTTCAACAACTATCATTTTCTTCATTTGTTACAATTCTCGTTACATCACTTTTATAGTAGCTTGAATATATTTCTTGCCTATACCTACAAACCTCACAATTTTTTTAGAAACACTAACTTCATATTCTTCAACATGGAATGCTTGACGTCTAATGATTTAATATTTAGGTCCATATCCCTATCCTTATAAATCCATATTTAATTATTCTCAAGATTAAGTTCCATCTTGAATGTCGTGCTACCTAAAATGGAAATTTATTGTTTGTTAACATCTTAACAATGATGTTGATTCATCCATGATAACATACCACTCTTTAAGCATGCTTTAAATATACCATACACATTTACATCTAATTGTTACAGTTTGTGGCTAGTGTGTGTTAAAAATCTAAGTAGGAAAATCCACAAATCCCTTATCACTTTAATTTTTGGAAGTACAATATGGCTACCATGTCCATCAAGTATGAGAAGATGTCTATTTTTAGGTTAAAATCCTTCTATATATATAATTTTGACACATCTCACCAATAAATAATTTTTTGGTCATCTATGTGTGGGATTGGGTAACCATACATACCCCTAGTTCACAACCTAAAAAAAATGAAGTTGTATTTTTACTTTGAAGAGATAAAATCCTAAGATACTATGGCCAACTCCATCGACCCTTACAAATATTGTAATCCATTGTCTAATTTTAGATATCTTCTATGACACACTTCTTTCTCATTTTTCGGGAATCACTCACATGTGACATTTCCTTCCATCCCACATTCTAGTCTCATCACAAAACCATATTTTAAGGCTAATATTGGTTTTTTTCATACACATTTATAAGGTTCTCATTAAAAAATCAACTATGTAGGGCCCAATCATTACATATCTATCCTTTTCCACATCCTCTACTATTCTTATTAACAAATCAAGATGCCTCTCTATGAACCCTTTCCACCATAACATACCATAAAACCCATCTTTGAAATGGTTAACTCTATTTTATCATGATTTTTGCATATGTGGGAAACTTGTTCTATAGAATATGTGATGTATAGCCCAAAAAACATGTCATATAAGTTCTTGTATCACTACACAATCTCTAATTCTTATCCTTCAGATAAAATATTGGGTGTACCTCTATTATTAATTGTTGTAATCCCTTTAGGATAATTGGACAAGTAATTTCATAAAATCCCCACTTGTGTACTACAATTTTAGTGGTGTGCCCATTATCATCCATATAATGCAACACTATCTAGATTATTCTTTCTCCACCCTCTAAGGAAGGAAATATTTTAGTGAAAATTTAATACTTCCTCTCACTTGCACATTTGGTTAGTTTTTAATTTGTTTGGAAATGGATTCCTCTTCAAAAATTTATTCATCATTAACATGTTAAATTAACCCCCTTATTCTTCATTGTTGCATGTGTATTTTACCTAACAATTGTGTCCTCTTCTTTATGTTTCTCTTGGTGAACTTATATAGCTACCATAATCTACAATTAGAAGAAAGTCATTTAAAAATTGTAGAACTGGTTGCAAGCATTGAAATTCAAAGGCATGTTAAATTGTTTGTAAAAAAATTCTCTTATAAATAAAAATATTTTGAATCTTGTAAGAAAATTACTAGTTTAGGCTAGGTTAAGATAAAATGTTAAATTTTAAAATAAAATGAGCAAGGAACAAAATGATTGATCGTGATGATAAGCCTATGACTAGGAAAACACCAATCATGGGAAAAAAATGTGTGTGTTATAAATTTAGAAATATTCTATGGGGCATCCTTAAAAATTTACTTTTTTTCTCAATAATTGAAATAAATTGTAATATACATTTATAGTAGTAAACAATGTTATTGACTTCTACTACTTTAGGTTTGGTACTTATTTAGATAGTTTTAGTACCAAAACTTTGGTCATGTGCACTTGGAAATATCATTTAGGTGGTTATTAAGACTTTTTTTACCTTTTTATCAACCAATTTAAAGCATTCCCCTCTATCATGTATCACAAGTCCAATAGGTCACATCGATTCTCCATCCTTGCACTTCAAGAATCACTTTACAATTTACAACACATTTACAAACTATCAAATACCTCATAACTCATTTCAACTTTATCCTAGATAGGTTCATGGGCCTAGGAAAAGTTCTACCTATGAATCTATCCCACATGCTACACACATATTCCTTAAAACTTGCAATAGTCATATTTTCTAATGTAAAATTTATCTTGGGTTGGTTGAGTAAGAAATATTTTGAATGGTCACTTATATAAACATATCCACTTGACTTATTAGGTGCATATAGGGATCTCATATCAAAGACATGCTCTAAGAAGGATGTGAGAAAGAATTAAAGAACATGTTCCCTAGAGAACTATAAACACCCCTAAATCACTCACTTATTCTCGATACTGTCCTAGTACATCCATTTATTCACCCATTTGTGACTTATTAATTAAATTGATTAATCATGTGCATTATATCCCTTTGCATTAATTAAATTAATTCCCAATACCCCTTTTGCTAAGTTAATTATCATTTATTAATTAAATGATTAATTAATTAAGTGTTCACATTACAAAAACTACTTTGAAATCCACATCATTATCCTAGTCAACTACACTTCTATAATCCTATAAAGGTGGGGGCAATTGAATTACACCTACAACCACCTTTCCAGATGCAACTTATGCCAATTAATTCTATTATTTCCCTTGTTTCCTTCATAACCTTTGTAACCTCCTCAAATGTTATTTTTAGCATGTGCATTCAATCGTGTTCAACCAATTTCCAACCACTTCTGCCTATATTGAATGCAGGCTTATCCTATCACAAACTCTCTTGGATTCATATTATAATTACTCTACTAAAATTCTCCAATATTTGCATATTGGAAGCTCCCTAAACATGTTCGTAGCATTGGTCAATTCATGTTTGGAGGTCACTCAAGAGCACCCATAATCATCTATTCACAAGGTTACACAGCTTCAAAACTCTCACAACCTACTTGAGATTTGTTTTGGAGGCTACGAAAAGTTTTCTTGTGTTTGTGTATCTTCTATTTCAGTTATTTTTTCATAGCATACATTTTGACACTCCCGGTGGGACTCGCACCCCTCTTCTTCTATTTGTGTTTCATTTTTGTTTGTCTAATTTCATTTTTGGTGTTTTTTTGTTGTTTGCATTGTTGTGTAGGTTCCTGGGAGCATTTGGAAGCAACAATAGTCTGCAAGATCAAAAAAAAATATAACATCTTTATTGTTGTCTAACATTTTTATGTTGATTTGAGGTATTTTGCTGCAGTTTTTTGAGTGCCGAAATCAATCTTAAATTTTATCTTTGCATGTGTTTTTCCTCCAAGTTTAGTTGTTTTTTTAGTTATAGAAAAAAAAATAGTTTTCTCCTTTCTGCAAAAACCTGAAACATTTAAAAAATAATAATCAAATTTCATTACCAAAAAATAAAAATAAAAATTAGATTTTTATAAATAAATTAGATTTTATTTTAAAAAAAAAACAATAATAAAAAAACTTGGCAAAAAATTTATTTTTTAAAACCCTACCCTAACCTACTCCCCCTTCCCCTCTTCTTGGCCAGCTCAACTGAGTTGACCCTACCCTTACCCATTCCCTTCCCTACCTCACCGATCAATCTACCCACCCCAAATCAACCTAAGAACCTAACTCCCTCCCCAAGCTGCTCATAGCCCGCCACGAAGAGGTCCCTCTCCCCCCGACTAACTATCCCCTTTCTCGATTGTGACTCGGTCGAGCCATAAACACTCCCCTCGAAATCTTTACTCCCTACCTAGGTCTCTCGACTAGCCTAAGTGCACTAAACCCCTGGACTCCCCTGCGACTTCCCATAGCCCACACTCAGCTCGTTGTGGACACCCAACTCGACCCTAGACAAACCCGATTGACTTATCACCACTCGACCACACCCCCTCAACATCGACCCCCTACATCCCTCATCCCACCGAGCTACTCGACACAATAAAATTTTTGGTGTGTTTAAATAAGACGACTAATGAACACAATTAAAATATATTTTTACCCTCAAAACCTCATAAGATGTGCCAACTAAAATCATATACGGAATTTATGGATTCTTAATGTTGTAGAAGAAATTGGCGAAACTATCACACCAACCATATAACCAAACAACGAGATGTACCTGGAATAGAAATAATATTGATCTATCTCTCACTATGGAAATATACGTAAAACGAAAAAACAAAAAAAAATCATGATATTGCTAAAATCAAAATTTTCATCAATGAAAATGAAAACCACTAACAAATAATGCAACATACATGTGAATATGTGTATTTGCATCTGGCTCCATCATTCTTGGTCTGCATCTCTCCTATAGGTACTGGTATCTCTCTTCACATTTTTTGTTTTGTCCCTCTTGTTTCAATGAGATCATCCCGGATACCAGGGGGTCAAGACATCACTCTCTCTAAAAGGGGTGACATATTAGTGAAACTAACCTCTTAATATTCTTATCCCTCGAGTTAGGGTCCTGGTCTCGGCCATCATTTCTTTTGAAATGAATTATAGCTAAATCATCACCCCCTCCTCAAAGTAATCATTAGAATAATATTTCATTTAATACCTCTGAATAGGAGACTCCCCCTCCAGGCTGCTAACACACTTATACGGCACTTGTCCTCTGTGGCATCATCTTCCGACTACCCAGGCTCACATCAAAACCTCTCAATGTTGGAGCCTTACCCTCAAGTATACTTTGGGGTTACCCACACATTGGGCATTCAATCTACATAATAACACCCCTCTTGTTAGGGCTTGTATGTGTTCTAGAAAGTTGTAATGACTATAATGGTAGGTCTCACCACCACTGTCCTCATACTATCAACATCTGTTGTCATGTAAAATCCCTAGCATGAAAATATTGAACAGGATCCCTAGGTCATACTCAAACTGTTGTAGTCAACACTTGAATTCCCCTAACCCGATTAATGTAAAAATTTCCTTGTGATCACTTGCCCTCCATTTCTGTAGCCATATAGGCTATTGTCACCCTCGTTATGGTATGAGAGGAATGTGATCCATGCCGGTAGATTTTAAAGTGTGTTTGAAGTGCATATAACATTACCTAGCTTGGTTAATTGAAGTCAATTGAAATCTAAGTAAAAGAGTAGTCCTCGTCTTCCCTGTCAAAATGGGCTATTTTTATTATCTTTTTTCACACATGAACACTCCTGGGTGCTGGTGTACCAATGGCCTAGGGAAGCATTCAATTGGTCCAATCAATGGCTATGTTTCCCAGATCCCATGCCTGTAGAAGAAAACAAAAATCTCATAGGCATACTGCTTGTGAGCCCTCCAGGCCCACAACTCTTGTGAATGTCTATGCCAATAATGTGGTTCCCCACTCAACCATTGTCTGATGCTACATCATCTCATTTACAGGACCCTTATCATGAATCCATGGGAAGCTGGTCACTCCCAAGAATCTAGCAAGGCATAACACATGATGGCCATACATAATAGTGAAATGGCCATCATAGAAATGACCATCTCTTACAGAAAAATATAAATGGCTAGAGGAAAAACCCTCATGACTCATCAGTATATGTCATGCCACATCCTTCTCTATAAAGAAACAATTATTTGAAATGTTTCACACCATCCCTCTCTTCTTGAGTGATGGAGCATATAAAAACTTCTCACACATATTGATAGGTCTTTTCAATACGATGCATTCATCCTCCAATAAATTTGTTTGGTAGTAAGCTCTCCAGTGGGTATACCAAAATTTGTTGGAGGAAGAATTCCACCTCTAGCTAACAGTGCTAACCTAGGTACTTGCAAATCTATGAATCTATCTATAATGCCTAATGGCACTCAAAACCCACGGCCTCCACATGTGCCCCATCCTCATATCAAAAATCCTCTCTCACATGCTCTAGGATATCATTATGGAACATGATCACGGTATGGTTCAACTTTTCCTCCACCTATAAAAATTGACTAAATAACATCATGTCTAGTGTCATCTCCCTAAATCTATGGTAAAAACTAGTTCTGTCATAACTAAAAAATTCACTTGACCCATGGCTTGATCTACGACCTTTACAAGATCTTAGATTGTTATTCATTGCCTAAACAAGCAAGGCCCATTCACACTTGTATTGCAAAAACTGCCATAATAATACACATGATATTGCTGCCAACAATCCATTCCAAAGGTTTTATGTAAAACTCTTCTGGTGAATTACCAACGATCTGTATAAAATCACCGGTGATTGTAGTTAGGGTACTGTGTATGCCCAAAACATGGCCTTGGTACGATCTGGTTAACGTTCCTTTCATGGTAACAAAGCTAAATACTATTAGAGTAGGTATTTACCTTAGCTCATGTTCACCTAGGTACTTTATTTATGCAAATAAATTATTTGTATTTATCCTCATATACTTATGTGATGTGGTCGTATTTCTGTTGTTGCATGCATTATTTATGTATAAATAGGAGCTTCCATTAGATCCGGAAAGCATGAAAAACCCTAAGATCGACCTTAAACTATGGCCAATTCTAGAGATAGTTTTTCCTGTGGTTTTTTGTATTGTTACAGAGAAGCACACTGATGTCTAGCCTCCTGGGATTCGATGGCCAAGACTAGGAAAAAAATCCTTGATTTTGGCTTGAGATCTACGACAGGGTAATTTGTCTGGTTCTCAAGATCTGTTATTGGGTTGCCTATGCACAAGAAGGTTTTCAGATCTTTCTTTTTTTAGCAGGGGTCCACGGATGATGTGCACGTTTTAACTATTTCGGGAAAAACCACAGGTTGTTATTTTGCGGAATAACAAAGGTCACTATTTACACAGTCCAGAAATAGTAATTTTTACCTGAAAATGCAGTTGGATGTGACTTTCTCGAAAACACGTGACACACCCCAAAAACACACCCCAAAATAGTAAGTTGTGCAAACACCCATTAAAATCCTTAGCCCTTGGTCATATGGTATGGTCATATGAGGGCTTAAAGCTTGTGATTCCTACTAGTAGGTGCTTAACTTCAGCCCCCTTTAATTTTAATTTGTGTGGTGAAGGCAACAATCATTTTACTTTGTTTTAGCGGCACCTAAAATAAATAACAGAGTAAAATATTAAAAAGCTTGTAACTTTTGATCGGTAACTCAGTTTTGAGTGCCGTTTTTTGCAAAAGTGCTTGTTTTTTTCGTGCTCTTTCCATTGGAGTTATTTATTTTGAGACTTGCACTATAATTATAAAGTGCCAAATATGGAGGAGTGTTGTAATCAATTGTGGATGTAATTTCGGCTGAGCCCGACGTCCTAAATTTTTGGGAGTTGCAGTTTGTACCTATCATGGATTCTGAGAATGATATGCTTTTCTCTGAAGTATGTGGACTTCAAGAGGATATTGTAAAATTTTTGGAAGAAAATAGATCACTCAAGAAGTGAAATTCTCTTCTACAATCACTCATTCACGATAAGGATATTATAATACACTCCCTACAGAACAAACTTGCTAGCCTAAAACATCACCATCATATTGTGGACAACCATATCCATGCTCGTAGTTCACTTTCAGTTATTGCTCTTGTACCCACTAACATTGATCTGCCAGTCTTTGAGCCTGAACCTGCTTTTGATGCTTCTAAACCTATGAGGCTTGTTACTGCATGCTCTTCCACATCTGTGCCTATTATAGTACCACATGTTGTGTATCCTACTTCTGCTTAGCTGCATGGATTTTTTAAGAAGCATACCACTGCATTCAGTTCTCACATGCTCCATTCTATGGGTCTCACTAGCGGAGTCATTGGTAGACATTCACAGGGTATTGTTTCCTCTATTCCACATGTTAAGTGGAATTCTCGTCATGACATTGGTTTTCGAGCAGATACTTCATTGGGATCACACATTGACAGAGCTCATTTTTTTGTTTGCTCGACTCTTTCTAAGGATCATGAGCAACACATGAGTTCTACACCTTCACTCAGGCTTGAGAAACCTGAGATTTCAGCTGTCAGACATGATCAACCTGACACACATTCTGATGTTCTTTTGCATGCACCCATTGTACATTTTGCACCAAGTCATATGCAGGCATCTACTTCATCCATCCGTGTTGATTTGGGGTGGATATCTGATCACTCATGGAGACAACATAGGCATTCATTGAGAGGACTCTACAGGCATGGCTCCTCCACCATTCGGCCTCTTGCTCCACTTTCTATACCTTCTGCATTGTGATGCTTCTTGTTTTGAGCATTTTTCTTTAGCAGGTGTAGTGTATCTCTCTTGTTTGTTGAGAGATTTTGTATTTGTATTTTCGACACTTTTGGTAGGTTGACAGTATCTCTTATGGGGGATCTATTCTGGTGCATTCTAGTGTTAGTTTTTCAATGTTCAAGTAGTTGTTTTGACAACTCATACAGATTTGTAGTGTCACTCCACCCATTCAGCAATATGAGAGGGTGTGGTGTTGATCCTGCTTCTTCGGGTTTTCGTGTCCTTGCCTTGTTACCTTGGCTTTTCTTGGATTGTGACACTCGGGAGTTTGTGTCCTTGCCTTGTTGCTTTGGTTATTATTCTTGGATCGTGGAACACCTATTTGTAGCAGTTGGTCAAATTATGTTTGGTATTTTTTTTGCACTTTCGACATCACTCCGTTGACAGTCTCCTTGTATGGAGCTATTCTGGTGAAACCCAATGTCAGTTTTTTTTGAGTTTTGTGATCGAGCAGTGGATTCAGACCACAATGCACACCAAAATTCTTCAGCATTGTATGAGTTTTTTGAGCCGAGCTTCTTGGGATGCCTTGGAGCGGGTTTTTTACTCTCTTTACTTTGTTGTTACTAGTTTTGGGTACCTTGCGGTGTCCCTTTTTTCCCAGTTATTGTACATGAGTACCTCATCAGGCCTAGTTGTCGGGACTCATACTATGGACATGCCACTTCTATTTTGGCCCCTAGCTTCACTTGAGTGGGGGTGTTAGAGTAGGTATTTACCTTATCTCATGTTCACCTAGGTACTTTATTTACCTTTATTGTATTTATCCTCATCCACTTATGTGTGTGGATATTTCTTTTATCTTATTTAAATATTAGGATATATTATCTAGTTGTTAGGTATAGTTCTTTCCTTGATCTATGGTATTGACTAGTTCTTTCCTTGATATATGGTATTGACTAGATCCTTGATGTCTAGTTCTCTCCTAAATCTATGGTCTTGACTAGTTCTTTGATGACTAGTTATTTCCTTGATTTATGGCTTGATCTACGACCTTGACTGGTTCTTAGATTGTTATTCCTTGCCTATTTAAGCAAGGCCCATTCTCAATGTATTGCATTGAGTTCCATAATAATATATGATATTGTTGCTCATTTGTTTACAAAGGTTTTATGTAAAGCTATTCTGGTGAATTGCTTTCATCTTATTGATCGTGGTATTTGATTAGCATCTGTATTCATGGCTTGGTACGATCTGGTTATCATTCCTTTTTCCACATAGGAAGCCATGCCTTGTCTAAGACAATCTAAGGTAGAGGCCAAAACTTTCACTTCATCATCTTTCATTTTTCTTGCATGTTACACACTTGTGTTTCACTTTTTTCATTCACATTTTCTCTCTCATCCACCTTGTTACTTTGTAAATATGTCTAAGTCTTGAGTTACGAACATCCATATCCACACTTGATCACTTTCATTCTTCTTCACTAAGTCTTAACATATTTATACTCACTTTATCATGGTTGAGCACCCTCTTCATCACCTTGATATTTCATTGTCATAAATATTAAGTTTAATGTTATCTTGTTGAACTTTAAGCTTCTTATCCTCTTACATCATCGTACTTTATATTTACTTTGTTGCATTGATGAAAACTTCACTATATTTCTCCCATCACTCTTACATTGTCGCATTCCAAATTCACTTTGTGGACTTGTTGACATTTTCAATATATTTCTCCCACCACTCTTACCTTTTCACATTCCAAATTCACTTTGTGGACTTGTTAACATTTTCAATATCTTTCTTGGGCATCACTCTTACATTGTCGCATTCCACATTCACTTTGTGGACTTGTCGACATTCTTAAATCTCTTTCTCCCATCATCTTATGTCATCGCATTACACATTCACTTTGTTGAATTGATGACATTATTATATCCCACTTCCATCACTCTTACGTCATCGCAACTTGCAATCACTTTGTTGCATTGATGACATTCTCATCACTTCTCTCTTTAAATAATTCATTTCGCTTTAATTTGAGCTCACTAATCCACCACTTTTCCCTTGTCTCTTATCTCCATTTTTGTAAGATTCAGACCTTTTCATCATCATTACTTTACTCCTTGTGATGTCATTCACTTTTTTGTTCCTTTCATGATCCCATTTTGTTATTGTGTCTCCCCTTTTAACATACTTTTGTTAAAATTTTACATCCTTCATCGTCTTCTTAATTCTCCCCTGTTAAACATCCATCTTGTTAAAAGATGAGCAAAATCATTCACTTTTTTTTAAGTATCTTCCCTTAACACACTCTTTGTTAAGTGTTGATCCTCTCATTGTATTTTAAGTCTCCTCTTATCACACTTACTTTGTCACAAGTTGATCACAACAACTTCTCTTGACTCTCCTCTCTTTATGTTCACTTTTGTAAAGGGTAGTGAAATCTTTAAAATTCCTTCATATTTATTAGCACTCATTTTTCTAAGAGTATTCTAAGATAATATTTCAATCCGTCTTCCACCTTAACATCATTCATTTTGTTAAGTGTTCCAAAGCCCCTTTTTTCGTCACTCTTATCATTCATTTTGTTAATAGTTGATCGTCTTTACGTTGTTAAGTTTTATCTCCCTTAACATTCATTTTGTTATGTGTTGAGCACGTTTAACTTTCCACCCCTTCTCCATTTCTATTAACACTCATCTTATTAAGAGTCCACCTTCTTTGTCACTCTTATCACTAATTTTAATTAAGATTTGACCGCATTCACCTCATCAAGTATCTTCTCTCTTAACATTCCTTTTTGTTCACGAGAAGAGCATATCTAACCTCATTTAGCTCATTTTCCTCTTAACTCTCATTTAGTTAGGATTCAGGAAATCAACCAACCCTTTTTGCCTCTTCCCTCTTAGCACTCATTTTTCTAGGGTCGATATTTTTCATCTTCTTCCCTCTTCCATCTTAGCATTCACTTTTCTAAGGGTCGAGTTTTCTATCTCATCTCTTCTCGTTCCTCCCCTCTTTCAAAAATGGTGGGAAAACGACATTGTGACTATATTAAATTTCAATGGAAGGAAAGAAATCCTTTCCATATCAGCTCAGATGAAGAGGATTAAGACCAACTTAAAAATATTTCCATTGATGCAACTTTATGGAAAAATAAGGACCGATTCCTTTTTGCCTCCTCGCAATGGCATCAAGATTCCCCTCAGAATTTGATGAGGATGAATTAAAAGCCTTAAAATCACAACCTAAATCCCCTAAGGTTCCACCATTCAAGTCAAACAAACATGATGATGGGGGGCCTAGTAAAAAAAAATCTGATGATAAAGGAAAATATAATGTTTTTCCTCTAATCCAAACCAAGCCTTTCTTGATCAAATCAATTCAATGGCAAAAAAATTGGCTCTCCAATCCTCTATAGTCATTAACAACAATACCAAATGTATCGAACACATGAAGAAAAGTGACGGCGCATTCAAAAATCATTCTAAGACCAATAAAGAGAACAAAAAACTGTAACGAATTGTTACACCAAAACCTTGAGGCGTTAGTGAAATCCACACATGAGGATCATAACATCCCACCACGCTTCCGTAGCCCAGACCCCGGGCTAGATTTGCACCCGTATAATGGGACCCCACCCTGACCTATACGAGCCTCGGGTGAACACTGCAATGTCGGCGTAGCTACCCGTGCTGGGACTTGAACCTGGTTGGTCGCTCTGATACCAAATGTAACGAACTGTTACACCAAAACCTCGAGGCATTAGTGAAATCCGCACATGAGGATCATAACAAAAACATACGAATGATAAATCCCCATTCATCTCACACAACAATTCACCATTTGATCAAGAGTAGTAAATGATGAAGGAACCCATTTTGGGCATGCAAAAACAATGCAAAAAATTCAATATTGATGAATTGTGTCCATACCCTTTCTACATGAACATCTTACGCATACCCTTCTCACGGTATTTCAAGACGCCAAAATTTTACAAATACGAGGGCAAAAATAATCCTAGAGAGAATATCAAGGAATTTTTCATGGCATGCTAAGAGGTGGCTTATAATGACATCTTTCTCTTACGCCTCTTTCCTAAGAGCCTAGGAGAACAAGCTTCAGACTTGTTATTACACCTTCTAAAGGGATCTATCTCTACCTTTATGGACCTCTTAGATAAGTTCATCAAACACATCTCTTTCAACCTTGATTCAAAAATAACCATGATGGATTTGTGCAATTCCAAAAAAAAACAAAACAAGAGCTTTGCATAGTTCTTACAACGATGGAGAGGAATCACAATTCGGTTCCCATGTTCAATCCTTGGGAAATAAATGATTAGTATCTTCATCCCTAACCTTAACGATGATTTTTCCTTTCATATGCAGATGCATTACCTCAATAGTTTTGAGGAAGTTATAGAAAAGGGAACTCAAATAAAAAAATCCCTCATTTCTAAAGGCTTGATCAAGCCTCATTATAAAGACAATGGGAACAATCATAATCGTCACAATAATCACTACCATAACACTTCTCATGATAAACCTAGGTACGTTAACCGCAACTATAACATATTCAATGATGGTGTCACAGATAATCACAACATGAAAAACTTATAGAATAACCAATTAAAACATATTAAGTCTAAAAAATATGTCACCATTCCAAAAAGATAAACCTTTCCTCCTCCTCGTGATTACAATTGAAAACAATATACGTCTTTGGGGGAATCTCTTTCAAATGTCTTAAAATTGCTAACTAGTGCTAATATGGTCACTTACCCTATCACACAACCCTTCCCTAAAGGTGAACCTAATCCAGGTCAGTATCGACCTAACACTTATTGTGATTTTCATTGCATAGATGGTCATCAAACAGAAAAATTCAAAAAAAATCACAATTACATACAAGACCTCATTGACAATGGAGACATAGTGGCTGAAGACTTACCACTTAACCATGATACAAAGGGAAAATCTCACAAACATAGTGAATCCAACATATGCTCTATTGATGACACTACTGTGTGCACTGTTGAATGTCACTTTACACCTCTCAGAGAGAGTCTATCTAGTTCCTTTCAACAATTAGTAAACACTAATATGATTGAATATCCACCTATAAGATCCTTTTTTGATGGAGAACCCAATCTAATGTCGTAAAATGCATCCAATTATTGTGAATACCATCACATGTATGGCCATTCTACTAATAATTGTACACCTCTTTGTCATTATGTCAAAGAATTAATTGATGATGGAACCATCTCCATAGATCTCGATGATGAAGCTCTTATAATTGACGACACGTAAATTTCCACTTCTAATGAAGAGTTTACTATTGTCCCCAATTTTTGTACATACTAACATTCAACGAAATCATAAAGTAGGCCCAATATCTCTACCTTCAAACCAATCTAATTTTTTTTTGCAGATTGTCTTCCATTAGTCCAAACAGACATTGAAGGTTTGTTTTAGATAATATTATAACACCTAATGAGAGCTTGAATTTTATCCAAGACTCTCTTTCAACCGTTTCTATAACTATAGACACTATAGTAGAGGGTCTGTCATCAAGCACCATTGAGATTGATTCTATTATTTCTATTTCAGCTTCTACGCCTAACATCTCTAGTCTTGCTGTTGAAATACAACCACAACAAGCTTGGACACTTGCGACAATGCAGCCTTCTGTGTCCTTTATACCTCACATGATCAATATTGTAGGCATATCATCAATGATGTTTCCTACCTATCACGACATCTTTATGCGTATGCTTTATGAGACCTATGTATACCCAGGAATATCCTTATACCACATTTTCACACTTTAATTATCAATATTTCGTTGAGTCAAATAATTGACAACCTAAAGGGAGAAACATTGAATATCTCCTCTCTGTGGCTTACAAGGAACCTTCAGTATACATCTAGAGATACTTCCTTCTTTCCTCACACTCTTTCACTCATTGCTGAATATGAATCTCAACATATTCCCCACCTCGACAATCTTCTTCTAACATCGCATATATCTCTCGATCTCATTGAAGACTTATTTAATCACACATCCCTTGACATGCAACATGTCCAATAAATTATAGTACTTTAGGAGCCATCAAATCATTTGATTCACACCTTTTACTTATATCTTATCCACCCAAGTCACGAATTTTAGGACTTATCGAATCTTTTGATTCCCCCTCTTGACTTGGATTTCAATGCACAAGTCTCATCTTTAGTACCATTTAAACTTAATAAACATGGACCTCTCTCTTGATTAGTCCATTTGAAATCTTCATCCACTACAATTCAGAAATCCTAAAAATCATAAAAAGAGAATAAAAATCGGTATTAAAGCATTATTTGTAAATTAGAAATGAAAAAGTGAGTACAACTAATGTTAATCATTCCATCTCTTAGTAGATACCTTATCATTATCATACATTCACATTCTTCACCTATTATGACACATGGTTAACTTTATTCCTCTTAGGAATTGTGTGTCTCATATTTGTTATGGTTACCATTCAACACTTTTTACCTACGATTTTTTCATGAAGCTTACTGATGGAAACTCCTCCTTCCAAACAAGCTCTCTCTTTAACAGAAATCTCAAACTTCTTTACTAGGTCCTTTTTTGACCTCCCATCTCAATCTACAGTGTTGAACCCTTGCATCGTACTAGTCGCATGAGGCTCACACTTGGGGGAAGAATGTTCCTCCCCAATAAGCACATTTTGAATAAACAAGGAAAATTAAATCAATCTAAAAATATTTTTTTTTATAAAATCAATACACCTTTCATCCTTTACAGTCTTTGATGATAAGACCATACTTCTCACTAGTAGTATGATACTAGGAATCAAGAAACCCCTTACTTGCCTACATTTTTTCTTCATGGTGTTAAGCCCTTTCGTTTTACTTATGGCATGGGAAAACATGTAGGGGGTTCTTCAAAACTAAAAATCAATCAAATTTAACCAATGAAGCCTTGTATGAAATCTTAATCAAAGTGCATAATCAAAAAATCCCCATAAGTAATTTATGCTCATGTAAAGAGATTTGCCCCGTCAGAAAGTATTTGATAAAAACAGTAGGCCATCTATGGACATAAGTCGATTCAAAACCTATGAAGAGGAATCATCTTGGAATCGGTTAGATACCATTGATCTCGAGTTCCAGTTACATTTTTCTCATATGGATCATTATTACACCTTGTGTCATTGCATCCATCATCTAGACTTTCACATGTTGTTCACCTTGTTTTCGAGTCCTTCTTGAGACTCTCGAGATGAGTCAAATTCCAACTTCCTGTTATCACAAGATTTTCCCTTAGAAAGTTTAGTTAGAACATAGCCTTACTTCATAGGGTTTCCATGTCTTAAATCTATTTCAGACCCGCGAGCTCACATTCCAGGAATCAGAAGTAGGAATTACAGGTGGGCTCAGAGAATGAAGGGGCAGTTGCCGCAAGAGAAGCTAGGAGCAAGAAAGGAAAAACGGCAAGGATCCAAGGTCATCGGGCTCAAAACTATTCAGGAAAGAATCCAGAATCGACTAAGTATGGAAGAGCCAGTAGAGGGAACCACATGTCCTAGTGATGCTCCTCCAAAGGTGAATCCAAAAAAGAGAAGCTCAAACAAGTGCCACATCTCCACGTGTGTCACGACAAAATAGAGGTAGGGGCAAATGGTCAAGCAGGTTCAAAAGATGGAACTTTGGGGCCACAGGGATTTTCTGAGGTTTACGTTTTACGAAAAGGGGAAAAGGTAAATTATAGACCCGCAAACCTGATTTTTTCTCTTAATCTGGCTACCACGTGTCCCAATCTCAAATGGGGGACCCATTTTTCAAACTGTTTCTCCCCATCCATTCATACGGATCTGATACAAACTTCGAAGGGGCATATCTTTCGACTCAGGGCTCAAAATATTACAAATCTGACACCATTGGAAATATCTCAGCCTCACCTACACCATGAAGGTCTGAGACTTTAATTTTTGAGGAGGTTAGGTAAAGGAAAATGGAGGAAACATCTTCGGGCCTTCAATTCATGATCCATTTGTCTCAACAACCAGATTAGATTCGATCTGTTTCCATTGTTTCCTCTTCTTTTAAGGCACCAAATCAAGGAATCATGCAGTAAAGACAGAATTGGGGTATATTGCATCTAGAAGTATTAACAACAGTAGTTGAGCTTCAACCCACTTTTCCTACTTCTCTCTCTCTTTCTTCTCTCTAGATCAAATCTATAAATACAGGGGCAAGATTCATTGTAAAGGGTTTTTGTTCATTCTTCTTCCCTGCCCCCCTCTCTCTTTCTTCTACTAGGGTCGAATGTGGAGTTTAAGCCTCCTCCCTTAAATTTGTAATGGCATTTTCTTGCCTCTTTCCCATTAATGGTGTACTGTGTGAACTCTTGGAGCAATAAAATCTATTTCGTGATGTGTTTTGTCCATCCTTTGCTCATTTTGTTGTCTCTTCTCACCTCTCACCATTGCAGGGTATACTGTGCATATCTCTAATGTCCATTGCAAGTTTTGGGAGCTGTGTTTAAGGGCTTTGAAATGGTGTTCTATGTGAACTTTATCCTTGGTCTGTGATGCATTTGTCCATCCTCTCCATTACTCACCTCTCTCGATTTCAGGCAGTTGGGTTTCTGATCAGCAATTCTCTTTTCTTGGTGTTATCACCTCTGTAGTGTAGGATATATTTATTTTCATGCTCTCTCTCTCTCTCCTTGGTCCCTTGGAATTATTAGATTAAGAGTAGATAGTCACATTTCCTTCCTTAGAAGTAGTTTAGCGCTAGGATTAAGAAGAGGAATCAAATTTCTCTGGAGGATCATTCCCATTTGCAAGTCCCACAACTTGGGGAATGGTCCAATGTTATGCAAATCACACCAAATGATCATGCCTTAGAAAAATAGATCCATAACTCATTTGGGGGTGCTGTGATTTCGCACTAACACTTCCTAGTTGCATGGAGCCAGGAGCAGAGTGAAACACCCTATCATTGTATCATCTACATTTATTCTAATGGAATGGAATTCTTATAATTATTTGCACCCGCTTTCAAGCAGTGTACCCTTTCTATCGAGCTGTAAAATACAAAAAAAAATCAAAAAAATATTTCACAAAACTTAAAAACATTCAAATATGTTTCTCAAAAACCCAAAAAAAATACAAAAGCGTTTAAAAAATATAAAAACAATATAATATTTTTCCAACCACCAAAAATAGTATACAACTATCAAAATCAAAACATTCAAATAATGTTTGACCAACTGGATAACACAGTTCAACAATTTCTCCATTTGACGGTGCTCCTCATGATCGTTCTATACCATCTTTTGATAATAATTTTTATTTCCCGTGGTGTATATATATGCTCAAGGCACTCATCCACCCTTTTGTATTGTAACGTTGCTTGGGGTACATTTGGATTTTACATTTTAATCCAATTACATATCAAACTTCTATGGGATCCAAAATGAATATCTTTTAGAATATCTAAGTATCATTTCACTCTTTGGCCCATTCAAATCCTCTTGCATTCTAAGCTACTTTAGGGCATTAAAATATGTCTAGTAATTCAATGTGAAACACATTCAGAGTATCATTAGACATTGTTTTTGCACATTGTGTTATAATGTTGCAGTTTGTCAACATTGAGACGATGTTTTTCCTTCTTTTAGTTTGTTATTTCATTTTACTTTATTTACCTTCGTTGAAGACCGATTGCAAGAAATTTTATTCACATCTCCGTTCACATATAACTTTGGTGTTGTTCCTTCCTATTTATATTGGGTTTTTTTTGCAATGTTTGTTTCGTTCTTTCTTTTCGCTTGCACTTGTTGTGTTTTCCTCCTAGTTTAAATAAGCCATGGAATGTTTTCCTTTTGTTTTTTTTTTGTTTTTTTGCATTTCTCTGCATCTTTATTTCATAAAAAATCAAAACTAGAAAAAATCTATAAAAAATACAAAATCTTTGAACAAACATTCACCTATCATAAAAATACTACAATTGGAAAACCCTTAAAGTGAATCCTTCAATAACTCAATACAATCTTGATAAAGTTATACCTTTATCTATTACCCTAGTGATTGTTCTGATATTACAACTTTCACTTTCTTCCCTTTGCATGATACACTAACTCTGTTTGGGGCAAGTCACAAAATTGTTTTTCCTTCATAGTATAACTTCACCTGAGGCAATTTTTTTTTTTATCATTTGCACAACATATCCAACAAGAGTTTCATAAGGATTCATTATTACTCTACTCTTCTAGTCTGGTATGATTCCATCTTTGGGATCATTTACATCCAATTAATCATCATTGTGGCATGCATTAGGGGCATAACTTATTGTCTTCTTTTTCAAATTTGTGTTGCATTGTTGATGTTTAATTTTTAGACCACTTACAAGTAGTGTGATTACATATTGGTTCCTTTATAATCCTGATTCATGCACCTACTTTTTATATTGGATTCACTTTCCTTTTTCTTTAATTTTTTTTTTTTTTTATGTGCATATAGGTTAACCATCTGTATTTATTCATAATTATGTCACCTACCAACTCTATTGTGTAATAACAAAAATAAGGTTGCTCTAAATTTATTCTCCAAATAATGCTCATGCTACGAGAACAATCCTCTCACATCCTTGTTTTAATACATTTTCTTCTTCCTATCAAATGGTTGTCCATCACTTTCTTGCATCATACACCTGATCGAGGGGGCATTCCTCTACTATCCTACTTACTAGGGCATGCTAATGCTTCATTTATTTTTGATCGGTACTTTGCATATGTCTACTATCTTTAAAGCATTATTACTTTACAGTAGCACTTTAAAGAAGGGAAAATGTAGACACCCCTAAATCACTCACATATTCATAGTACTATTGTGGTACATCCAATTATTCACACATTTGTGACTAGTTAATTAAATTGATTAATCATGTGCATTGTACCCCTTTGGATTAATTAAAGTAATCCGTAGTACCCCTTTTTCTAAGTTAATTATCTTTTATTAATTAAATGATTAATTAAGTGCGCATATTACAACAACCACTTTGGACTCCAATTGGACTCCACATCCTCTTCTCTGTCAACATCCACTTGGACTCCACATCATCATCTTAGTCAACTACACTTCTAGAATCCTAGAAAGGTGGGGGAAATTGAATTGCACGTACAACCACATTTCTACATGCAACTTCTGGAAATTAATTCCATTACTTCCCCTAAATGTCTTAGAACTGTTGCAACCTCCTCAAATGCTACTTTTAGCATGTGCATTTAACCATGTTTAACCAAAATTCAACCAATTCTACCTCTACAAAATGCAAGCCTATCTTATCACAAACCCTCTTGGATTCACAGTACAATTACTGTGCTAAATTTTCTCTAATATATGCATATTGTAAGCTCCCTAAATCTACTCGTAGCATTGGTTAGTCCATGTTTTGAGGTCATTCAAGAGCACCCACAATCATATATTCATATGGTTACACAACTTCAAAGCTCTCACAAACTACTTGAGGTTTTCTTTGGAGGCTATGGGAAGGTTTGTTGTGTTGTGTATCTTACATTTCAGTTAGTTTTTTATAGCATACAATAACTATTACAACAATATACTGAAATCCATGAGGTACAATTAAGTGATAAATTTATATTTTCAAGTGTGGGGGATGGATTAATGGCCCATCTTGTCTACATTATTAATTACTCTCAATTGTATTATAGTATTGGTATCTATTTAGGGATTTATCCCCCTTTAGAGTATTAGTACATAATTTAGTGTTCGTCACATCACTGGGGGTGTGATAAGGTAAATCAAACTCAAATTTTTACTTACCCCTTGTTAGGGAAAAAGTGAGGAGGGTTGATATCTATCCACAACACTATCATCGTATTGATCTCTCTACACATATTCTAGATATAATGACCACATGAGACTCACCCTAATAACGTGGTATAGAAATCATGAAATTATATAGGGGCCTTTTATTTTCATTTTTTACATCGTGATATCAATATAAATAGTGGAATTTGTGTAGAAGGGGAACCACTAATGTGAGTCTGTAGTGTTAAATCCTAACAATAAGAAGTAATATTACAAATTCCATTCACACATATGTTACCAAGTGACACCCCATGATTTTGACACAAGATAACTATATCCCAGATTCATGAAGCGTATCATAGAGTTATGGTAAATATTCTTATCCCTTCAGATAATTTTCAATCATAAACATTTCCTCCTTCATATGAGCCTATCCTATACACACTTTGAGGTCTCTAGATTTCACAAATATCCTAACAATATACCCAACTTCTGTATTTTAGTTTTATCTCACTATCACATTTTCTGATTTTTCTAACATGGTACCATATTTATAAACCCAAAACCTAACTATCTAGTCATTGGCATATCTATTGGCATCACACAATTTAGGATTGGTATTATTATTATCTTGGTGTTCTAATTATATTTGTAAAATTAATACCTAATTAGGAAAATAAAATAAAATTTCATATTACATTTTAGTGAACCCACTTATCCATCAATTTATGCAACCTTTGGTTTCATTTATTTCACTTAGGGATTTATATTTCAACTTGATTTTAATGAACTTAGGCGTGATTTTTAATCTCGGGGTTTTATTAAAACCATTCTACATTTTTCCATACTTACATGTTCTTTTCTTATTCCATCTAACTAAGATATATCTTTCACTCCAACTTGAAAATTTCTTGATTGAATGGTAATAATTACATTCAAGTGCCTTTTTGGTCCCATTTAAAACCAATATTTTACCTAATCAAAAAAATTTACATTCAAGTGCTCCTAGTTTCACACCATCTTAATAAAATGGCCAATATGTCTAGTTTACCCGTTTCTTCTTCTATGGATGGTAATATTAATACAAACAATATTTATTTATGTGGATATGTTACATATATTTATGACGATATTTATAACATTTATATCACATTAACCACGAAGGGTACGAATATCATACCAATAACGATCAAGTTATTATCAATCAATAACTCCCACCTAATATTTGAATCAAGCTATTTAGCCAAGTTCTCGAGGAAAACCATAATAACAATGATGGAGTATTAAAGTTGATAGTTGAATCCCTAAGATACATTTACCACAAAAATACAATATTGTGGAAGATCATGCCAACCATTAACAAATATTAATCCACATTCTATAGGCTATGCTTCCTCTTTAGGAAAAAACACCCATGTTCCTTCAAAAGCATTTCTTATATCTAGTGTTCCTACTAAGGTGGAAATACACATTGCTTTCCAAATTACAATTCCTATTTATGTAGCACATATTACTACATGTGTTATTAACAATATTCATCATGATCCTTATTATCAAACATGAAATCTCAATTATCCGTTCTAACACAAGGTAAATCACATGTTACTATAATCTCTATTAGTTTACTAAGGATAATTTGATCTAATAAAAAATAAACTTCACAAAATATTTGCGATAAATATAAACTAGAGAAATGACATTAAAAAAATAACACTATACACAATTTATATCCTAAGAAACCATTTTAGGGAAAACCTAACATAGTAGCTCATCTCTTTATTGTATTAACTTGGTCGTTTTACTCTATAATAATGTACTTCTCAATTCTACTCTATCTTATTACATGTCTAACAATATGTAAGAACATTTGAAGGTATACATCACAATGGTATACAAAATAATTGGTATCAAAACCATGGACCAAGAATGCAACCCATAACGGCTCTCCATAAACATGAGTTATATAACCAAACATAATAACATAGGTAAAAAACATCTATATGGGTCGAATATCCTATAAAAGGGACCCCCAAATATTTTCTCAAGGACCATCCACCAAAATTGCTAAGTAGGGTGATGCATCAAACTCCACATGCCATGCTAGGTTGTATAGTTTAGAAGAGTGCAACTCGTGAAAAATATACAACAAATATTGATAATCCATTTGACCTTGAGTTAGTTATATTATATCCCATATATTTTTTCTACCCAATTTATCCTTCTACGATGGTAAAACCGATCCATAATAACATCTTTATTATTTTATCAATTAATGTATGGGCTACAAAGCTAATAATACATTAGTAGCGAATATTTTCTAATGTAGTCTTAATAATTATGCACTAGGTTGGTTCTTTTCACTTTAGAAAGGTTTAGTTCATATATTATATCCTTTTTCTCATAGTTTCCTCTTTTTATTTTGATAAACATTGGTCATTGCCTCTCCTTTTCCAAATTACCCAAATAAAGAAACAATCCAATGATACAATTATAAACCAAGTCTTATGTTACAATATCATGCTCTTTTTAGGACCAAATCATATCAATAAGACAGAGTTACTCCTAGTGTCCATTGTTAGCCTTATTCCACAACTTGTCGAAAACAATCATTTTATCTAGCTTCGTATTATTTGAATACCTATGCCAAACAATTAAACTTTATGAGATTACACTCCTTACATACAAAATGATAAAATAAGGTGAGAACACACCTATAACTAAGGTAGATAAGTTTCAATTTTATCCACCTTATAAATGATATAGTCATGACAATAAGAAGATTGATGAAAAAGTTGTAAATGTTGCACAACAAGCTCCACATATTGTCATTTATTCTACTCCAATAAGATAATGGATTTTATTTGAAGAACTTTCACATAAGATATTACAAATTCCACTAAAATGATATCACATTAAGTTACCTCCCCCCACTATGTTTGAAATTTCTAAGACAAAAAAATGGATTTTTATAAAAATTCATTTTACAATAGATTAATCAAACATGCCACCAACAAGTGCTAAAAGTTACATCTTAACATTCAATAACTTATTGACAGTAACATTATTTCTATAAAAGACTTGCACACCCCAAAATATACAATGGTTTTTAAACCCTTTTCTAATTAAAAATTGGTTACCAATCCCTTGCATTATCATATGAAAACTCGTAGGAGTGACAAAGTACACATGGTTGTTATAACCAATTCATAATTGGTTAAGTGTGGAAATAGTGAATTTGGAAAAGATTAAATATTGTTCTAGGATGATAATTTTTAATTGATTAATAAACATTAACCAAGAATGTTCATAATAAAGCATTAATACTTGCAATAATAATAAAATGATATAATGATTGATCAAACACAAGATGAGAGAGGTCCTTAATTACACATAGTGGTATGCATAAATAATATGGGAGTATAGACTGAGTAAAAGAGATTCTAATTTTGGAAATGCTTCTTCATTGAATTGTTTTGTGGAAAATGCTTATGTTCAAGACTGTACAATTCTTACTAGAACATGGTAAAATCTTGAATACTTGTTTCCTATTTTGGAATTGTACAAAATGGGGCTCTATAAATTTTATTTCCATTTTATTTCTTGGAAATCATTATTGTTTATCACTAGGGATTGTACAAATTTTTCACCACTTATAATAACTTGAAACAAATAGAAACCCTGGATATCTAAAACAAATTTTATGAAATAATTAGAAAGCCAAAGGATAAATTAGTGTGTGGGGGGTAAGTGCAGCAAGTTGGTGGACAAAAAAGGGGTTATAAGTGGACGTTATATTGTAAAAAACAACAAAATCTAAACTTGTAGGGATTATATGCAAAACGCGTACTCAAAATTAGAAAAATTTATATAAATATGAATCGTAGCATTTGGAATCTAGTTTCTAAACTACTAAATTTAAAAAAACGGACAAGTTTAGCTATATTAAAAACTTAAAATTATATGACTTGGTTTTTTTTTTTTTGAAAAAACCTATAACATTATAGTCCATTATTGTCAGGTCGAGAAAAACTGCCGCTTCTGCCTGCTGCTTCTGTCTGCGATCTCTGGTCCCCTTTCTAATGCCGGACCCTCCTGGTCCGGATCGGGGGGCCCCCCTGTCAGGGCCTCTCTCTCCCTCACAGCCTCTCGCTTGGTCAAAAGTCGTGGAGGCTTCCACATCAGCCCACGGCGCGGAAAAGCTTTCCCCTTCACTGTCAGAAGGGTCCTTTTCCCTGCGCATCCCCACTCATATCACGGAGGCTGCTGCTGCTTCTCGTGACCTGTCCTTGGTGGGTACGCTGATGGGCCCTAGGCCCCCACTGGAGGATATAAAAAAATGGGCTCGTTTAAAATGGCAACCATGTGGAGCACTTGAAATAGCGGCTATGCCTAATGGATTCATCTTATTCTCTTTCAGCTTGAAAGAAGATTTCGCTAGAGCGCTGCTGGGAGGTCCGTGGTTCTTTGGCAGGCGGGGTTTTTATCTCAGGAAATGGTCTCCTGGTTTCAACCCACACACGGAATCCATGACCCAAGCCCCAATCTGGGTCCGCCTTCCGGGGCTTCCTTTGGAGTTTTGGCATCCGGCGGTCATTGAAGGTATTGCACTTTCTATAGGTTCTTTGATTGCTATAGATCAAGCCACGAAAGCAAAAACTAGATTTATTCATGCTCGTTTCTGTGTTAATGCTGATATTAGTTGCCCCTTGCCAAAAGACATAGAGCTTATCTCGGACTTTGGGAACTGGAGACAGCCTATTGACTATGAATACATTCCTCAAGCTTGTTCTTTCTGCAAAAAACTTGGCCATAGGGCCTCCAGCTGCCCCTCTAAACCCCAACCGAAACCATTGTCTCAAACCCTCTCCCCAAAATACAAGAAAAAATTTGTCCCTAAATCGTCCTCCATTGAGATCCCGATCATCCCCACTTCTAATTCCTTTGCTCTCCTGGAGGATGGAGAAATCAACCAGCCCTCTGATCCTGCTGCTGAGACCCTTCCCCCCTCCTCTGTCCTCCTTCCTCTCTCCCCACCCCTGGCTCCTACGGTTCCAGGCTTTTTGGCTGCCTCTTCCCCCCCCCCCTTCGCCGCTTCCTGCTCCCTTTTCCATCCCCCCCCTTCCCTCGATCCCCTCCTCCCTCGATCCTCCCACCCTTCCTCCCCTTGGCCCGCCTGTTTTTGAATCTGCCCCCTCTCCCTCGGAGCTCTCCACAGATGATTGTTTTAATCACCGTTTCACTAGAAGCAGCAACAAGAAACCAGATATAGGCTTGGAAAAAGTTAGAGGCAGAACTCCAAGCAGTGTTAAGCTTCAGATTGAAGCAGCTACAAATGTGGCGCAAGGAACCCAAAGTACTATCCCCATGGTGGTGGGGAGTAAATCCAAACAAAAGAAATGAAGATCATTTCTTGGAATATAAGAGGGCTCAACTCTCTGCAAAAGCAAAGAATCATCAAAGACATCAAGTTCCAGAACTCACCTGATATCATCATGTTACAGGAAACCAAGCTAAAAACTGAGGTTCGGCTTCATAAAATCTGGCCTGCGGCTGCATTTGAATCTCAACCTTCAACTGGGAACTCCGGGGGGCTTTGCACCTTGTGGAATCCCAGAATTCTTAAAGGGGATTGCCTGTTCAAGCACCCCAATTTTCTATGTATCCTCTTTCAAGAAATTGGTACTGACACCTCCTGGATTGCTATCAATGTCTATGCCCCAAACTTGGAGAATCATCGTGGAAAACTTTGGAAGGATATCACCAACTTCATCGTTACTTGTGGTAAAATTCCCATTATCATAATGGGTGATCTAAATTGTCCTCTTTATCCCTCAGATAAACAGGGGGGCATGCCTGCTATGCCGGCTAGCATGGAAGCTTTGGCTGACTTCATTAGAGAAAATTCACTTCTGGATATGGATCTCCACGGTTCTTCTTACACATGGTCAAATCGTAGATTGGGCAGGAATCACATTCAATGCAGATTAGATAGAGCTCTTGGATCGATGGATTGGATTTCTCTCTTTCCGGACTTTTATCTCAGCTCCCTCCCAAGGGTTGGCTCTGATCACAGCCCCCTCCTGTTGAGCGCCAACCATATGGTGAATGTCAAGAATCCTCCCTTCAGATTCGAGCTGGCTTGGCTTGAGAATAATCATCTGACCCCCCTGGTTGCAAGCTGGTGGAATATTGAGATTGAAGGAACCAATATGTTCAGATTTTCCAGCAAACTCAAAGAAGTCAAAAAACAGCTCAAAATATGGAAGTCTAAGGTCTTCGGTAACATCAAGGTTCGCAAGAAGGAGCTTTCTCAGAGCTTGATCAAAATTTCTGAGCAAATTGAGAATGTGGGAAGGTTGGACCATCTTCACCAACAGGAAATCTCCCTCCTCAGTGATTATCACAGCACTCTTAAAGAAGAAGAAACCTACTGGAGGCAGCGTTCTCGGGCCCTCTGGCTTGACCAAGGTGATCGTAATACCAAATTCTTTCATATTACTGCTTGTAAACATAAAGCTAGGGACAAGATTCGTGAGTTGGTGTCGTCTTCAGGTACTCTTCTTACTGCTGACTCTGATATATCCAATGAGCTTATATCCTTCTACTCAAATCTTCTCCATGCTGATCTGGCTCCTTCGGAACAATCTATGAATGAAATGCTTCAGCACATTCCTCATCTGGTCTCTCCTGAGATGAACAACAATCTTACCAAGCCTTTTGCTATGGAGGAAATTCATAAAGCTGTCTTTGCTATGAAGCGAGATAAAGCCCCGGGTCCGGATGGCTTTCCGGCTGCTTTCTTCCAAGTTTTTTGGGAAATCATCAAGCAGGACCTTTTCCTCGCAGTCAATGAATTTCAGATGAATGATAATCTACTAAAGGAATGGAACACCACTTTTGTGGCCTTGGCTCCAAAAGTGCATATCTCCAAGGACGTGTCCAATTTTCGGCCCATAAGTTTATGCAACACGTCTTACAAGATTATCACTAAGATGCTGGCTTCCAGGCTAAAACCTCTTATGCCGAACCTCATCTCCCTCAATCAGAATGGATTCATAAAAGGTAGGCTTATTCAAGGCGGTATAATTACTGTCCATGAGGCCATCCACTCGGCCCTCCTTGCGAAGTCTCCTGGTATGATCTTAAAATTGGATATGCAAAAAGCCTTTGACAGAGTCAGCTGGCCTTTCCTAATCAAGACCCTGGAAAAATTTGGGTTCGACAAAAAATGGTGTAGCTGGATTTACTCATGTGTTTCGACCCCTTGTTTCTCTATTCTGATCAATGGCATTCCTGCGGGTTTTTTCAAAAGTAGCAGAGGTATCAGGCAAGGTGACCCTCTGTCACCTTTTCTCTTTGTTCTTATGGCGGATTCCCTCAGCAGAGCTCTGGATGCGGCAAAAAATCAATCCATCATCTCTGGTATGAAAATCACCTCTAACTGTCCCTCGGCCACCCATAGCCAGTTCGCTGATGACACCTTATTGCTGAGTCTGGCTTCTGTTATCGAAGCTAGGGCTATTATGGATATCCTTTCTTTATATCAATCAGCCTCGCAGCAAACGGTTAACTTCATCAAGAGCAGCATCTCCTTTTTCAACACGCCCCCCAGAGTTCAGAGGAAGATAGCTGATATTTTTGGTTGCTCGATTGTGGATCTCCCAACCTCTTATCTGGGCATCCCCCTCTTCCATGGTAGGCAATCAAAAATTATGTGGAATCCGGTTATTGAAAGATATCAAAAAAAACTCGCTGCTTGGAAAGGTGCTCTCCTCAGCCAGGCTGGCAAGCTCCAGCTGGTGAAAGCCACTCTTCAGAATCTTCCTTCTTACTTTCTGTCCATGCTCAAGATTCCCAGCTCTGTTAGAGAGGCTGTGGAAAAAATTCAAAGGAACTTTCTGTGGTCTGGAACTGAAGAAAAGAAAAGGATCCACCTTGTGGCCTGGAAAGAGGTTTGTAAACCTACTGCTCACGGTGGTCTTGGTCTTCGGAAAATAAAGGAGATGAACGGGGCCCTCCTGGCAAAACTTGCTTGGGAGGTGGCTAAAGGTAATTCTTGTTGGGCCCGCTTGCTCCGTGCTAAGTATTTAACAAACAATGAAGACTTTCTCACATCCATCCCCACTAGAGGCTCTACCATATGGAACTCCATTTGTAGTTCGCTCCCCATCATTCGTGCTGGCACTAAATGGAGGTTCGGGAATGGGCGTCTCATTGATTTCTGGAGGGATACTTGGATTGGTGATGATCCCCTTGACCTCAACCCCTCTTGGGACCCTATCAAGAGAAGTATCATCAATATTCATGGTAGATTAGCTTCTGGTTATTGGCAGAGGATAAATTCCATCCCCTCTTGGGATATCAAGGATTGGGAGGATATCAGCGACCTTCAAAGAGACCTGCTGTCCTCCCTTAGAGAGCAGCTCTCCACCATTTACATCCCGTATTCCCATAATGAAGATGAGATTATCTGGACTCTATCCACTTCGGGCTCCTTTTCAGTTAGGGCTGCTTATCTCTCGATGCATTGTGCTGACGTGGGCCCCCCTCTTATAAAATTCTGGCCTAAGGAGATCACTCCAAAAATAGGTTTTTTCTCTTGGCTCTCCTCTAAAAATGCCTTCCTTTCTGGGGAGAACCTGAAGAGAAGGGGTTTTTCCCTTCCTACCAAATGTGTTCTATGTGCAAATGAAGAGGAATCCTCATCTCATCTCCTGGTCCATTGCTCTTTCTCGCATGATATTTGGCAGTGGCTCCTATCGAGATTAGGAGTTTTTTGGATCTTTCCGGATTCCATTCAGGATACTCTTTCTCAATGGTACTCCCCCTTCACTCATCCGATTCTAAAGTTGGCTTGGAAACTCCTCCTCCCGCATGGTTTATGGGGCATATGGAAAGAAAGAAACAGAAGAATCTTCAAAGACAAGAGTCTCAATCCTGATCAGGTGGCTACTCTGATTGGCCTGGCTCTCCAAGAAAATGTCAACCTGACCACTTGGTCTAAATATCAGCAAAAACTGCAGTTCTGTCACACCCTGGAGTGGCAGCAGTATTTATCCATTCCGTGCAAAAAAACCCATTCTGATAGGAATTCGATTTGCTGGCTTCCCCCTCCTAGGGGATGGAGAAAACTCAACACGGATGGCGCTTCGAAAGGGAACCCAGGTATGTCCGGAGGAGGGGCCATTCTTCGTTGCTATTCGGGTTTAATTGTTGCTGCCTCTGCCCATAATTTCAACTTTGGTTCCAACCATCGTGCGGAGGCCTTAGCCATCCTCAAGGGTCTTGAGATGGCTATCAAGGTGGGCAATGATCCCCTCCAAGTGGAAAGTGACTCCCTCAACATCATAAACCTCCTTTGTTCCAATGACCCTGGACACTGGTCGATTAAAAACATCATTGCTGATATTAGAAGCATTCAAAGATCCTTTCTTCAAGTCCAATTCCAGCACGTCCTCCGGGAAGGTAATAGAGCGGCGGATCTTCTGGCTAACATGGGTGTCCTCATCGAAAATCAGCAAATTTGGACTGAGAACTTCCCGAATGAACTCTGTCAGATTGCCCAAATTGACGCACTCCAATGCTGACGGGTGGTCTCAGAAGCTGACTGGGGTTTCGGCCTGGCCGCTTTGGTCCATTCAAATGGCGGCGATGAATACGGCAAATTTATTTGACATGACTCTTGACACGAGGTTCCTGATCAAGGCGCCTAGTAATGATGCAGCAAATCCCCGCACGAACGAGCTCTATGCACCCATTAATCATCCGAGGTGGTGGCGTCAGGGCTTTAATATATTTGCCGGTATCTTGTTCAGACTGGCTCTCGTCCGTTCCTATCTCTGACTCTGTAATTGCTCTAATATTCTTCTCATGGGGGGGCAATTGAAGCGCCTTGAGCCCGACAGTTGCGAGACGCTTAGGAATGATGGCGAGGTCTGGAATATCTTAGTGGAAAATGGGATCTCTACTTTTCTGGAAAGAATGTCTGGTTACTCGGCCTTAGTGTCTTATGCTGTTACGGCTTCGTGGTCGAGAGGGCGTGTTCAAATTGGCAGCACTAAGTTCACCATCTCAACGAACGCCATCGCTGATGCCACCGGGCTCCCTGCTGCGGGCGATATTTACTACAGGCGTTCCCTTCACGCCGAGATCCAAGAATTCAACGCCCCGGGGGACAGACCAAGGAAATATATGTCAGGATATACCCGCGACTCTCTGCCCTCGCCCTGGGACAGAGTGGCGGAAGCCATTATGAGGTACTTCACCATAGACGGTAGGTACCGTCTGGTTTTTGGCCCCCATCTGTTTATTCTCTCCCACCTCCGTTGGGGGAGAAAGATTAATTTAGCTGCCTTTCTTTTTCAATCGCTGGAACACTCTGTTATGCTGGCTCGGGAGGGCGAGGGAGTCATCCTCCACCAGGGTCTTCTTTACCTTCTTTTCTCCGTCGCCGCTTCCCACACTGACCTGCTCCGCTTCCCTCCCAAATTGGGTCGCCGCCGCCGCTCCCCCTCCCCTCCTTCTCGCCCCTCTTCCTCTTCCCACCGCTCCTCTCGGCGCCGCCGCCGCCTGCTCCTTTCCTCTGGCTCGGACTCCGACGTGGCCATCGTGAGCCCCCCCCGCGAAGCCCCCATCTCCGCTGCTGTTCCCCCCTTTCCCACGCCCATCTCGTGCCTCTTCCTGGAAGACTCCAATGCCAGTGGACGCGCTCCTTCTCCTGTTTCTAGCCCGGGTCTCTCTGGTGCGGCTGATCTGTTGGGGCTTGCTCAACTGTACCCTGACTCCTCGGAAGAGGAGCAGGGTGATATCAATCAATTTGTTGCGGATCCCCCCTCTCATTCTGCTGGCTCTAAGGAACCCTCGAATGTTAAAGATTCCACTGCTGACACTCCTCTCTCCACTCCTGCTATGGACTTTAGCACTGCTGATATTGATGCTGATGAAAAAAAGGACCAGAACAGAGCTGATATCATCTCCTCCATTCTGAGTAAGCTACAGCGTGCATTCAAAGCTCTCAAAGATTGGGAGGACTTCACGAATTCTACCAGAATGGCCTTAGCAAACGACTGTTCGGAGCTTCTCAAGTTGGCGGATCTCCTTGCAAATGACTCGGGCTCCCCTAGAGCTAAAGATGTTGTTTCTGAGCTGAAGAAGCTTATTTAGTTGCTCCTCTTCTTGGCTTGTCTCTTCTTCGTTCTCCTTTTTGGAATCCTCGTGGGTATTTTTGTTTTGGAAATGCTATTGTTAGATCTGGCCTGATGGGCTTATTGTATCAAGGTTGTGGGACCTTCTAAAACCCTCTCTTTACCCAATATATTCCAAAAAATGATAACAAGCACCGCGATCACGCTTTATAAAGCATGATTGTGCTTCTTAAATTATATTTACACACATCCCAATGTTCGAATTACCATGTGATTTTTACTGTTTGACCTTACCGTATGAATTACTACAAATTTTTGTCACTTTCTACACATTTTTCTTATTACCAGAAGCAAAACATCATGGGAGACAAAAAATGAAGTCAAAAAAGGAAGTCATTTAGTAAAAAAATTCCAGACGAATTAGAGGCAAACAGATTTCAAAATGTTGAGTGAATACAGAATCTTAGTGAAACAAGAAGATGTTCATCTTCAACCCCTACTATTGTAAACAATGAGGAACCAAGGAATTTTTTTACTATCAATGTTGAAGTTGAATTAAATATCCGTGATGAAGATGTTTTTACTGTCAATGTTGAAGAAAAATTAAATACTTGTGATGTAGCTGATCTTGAAATTCAAGGAGACAATGAAAATTTGAATAAGGAAATTTAGGTTGAAACTGTAGACAAGCAAAATTTGACAAAAACATCTCCTAGGATTTTACGTAATAAACCTAATTATTTTATTGAAATTGATGAAATTTTTTTGAAACCAATGTCTGAAAACCTTTCTGAACGGCAAATCAGAAGAAAAGCCATTGAAATTTAGGATAATCATTTTAAAATTTTAAATGATTCCCAAATATGTCAGTGGTTGGTTAGTTTGATGAAATTGATTAAAATGAGACCTACATTAAACACCTTAGGATTGAAAACATCTAATATAAATAGTCAAACATCTACAATTGTTGAAAACCTTCATGATACATACCACACTATTGGTGTCAAGAGACGCACTAGGGATAATAATATTGTGCACTGTGTACTTTCTACTAGTGTTGTAAGTGAATAAAAAAAAATAGTGTTTGATTATGCAAACAAGTTGAATGTTGAAACTTAATCGAAAAACTCTAATGAAAGAAATTGAAAAATGTAATATCCTTCAACCACTCAATAACACCAATTTTTGGGCATTTTCTATTAGAGCACCGCATTAGGACAAAGATAAATCCAATGCTATAAGAGAAGTTGTTACTCAATTTTGGCATGATAACACTAGAGTTTCACCTAATACAAGAGATGTTGTAAAACAGAGAGTTGGTTATACTAATCGTGAACCACATCCACAACATTTCTTAGATATGACTCAAACTCATTTTTTCGTAATTTTGAACAAGAGCATCTAGAAATTAAAACCAGTCAACATTTTTTTGAAATGTTGAAACCATTCTATGTGAAAATCAACCATGCTCGCACCACTTATTGTTGTAGGCAACATGTTGAATTTGCTATACATTGTGCTAAATTTTTACGTATTCATTCTAATTTTCATTCTGAAACTATGTTATTAGAATGTGGTGTTCATTTTCCACAAATATCTTCCAGGTATTTCATACCTACGATATTTTGTGAAAGAGAAGTCAGACAATTTTTTTATAGTCAAGATTGTTTAGATGGAAGTTGTGGTACATGCGGTAGATTACCTAAATTAGAAAGTTTCATCCATGAGAAAATTGAAGGTGAAATAAGACATAATTTAGTTGAGTTTGATAAATATAAACCAATACCATACTAGATGAAAGATGGAAACGAGTCTAAACGGTGTGAGCTGGTTACAGAACATATGTCTATTTTTTGATTTATGAGAAAATTTAAGGATGAAATTATTTATGAGTATGCTATGCATACACATAGAGCTCGATGGTTGGATGTAAAGTTCAAGATATGAGAGGACACATTTCCTATTGGTAAAATTATTTCAGTGGTCAATTTTACATAGAATTACATATTGCAACCACAAATGAAGGTTCAATCACAATATTACAACTCAGTACAAGTTGTCATTTTTATGCATATAGCATTTATAAATTCTCCTAACAGTATAGAGAATGATCAAAATTTTTAAGAGAGTACCACTTTTATATCAGTGATGATCGTACTCATTTTACTTAATTTGTGTAAGGGTGTTTCAAGTTATTTTATGGAAACTTGTTTGATAGGGACATCCACTTCAAACAACATTATATATGGCCAGATAATTACACGTCTCAGTTTAAGAATGCATGAATATTTTATTGGATGATCATGATGCATGTTAAGATGGGTGTGCAACATAGTTGGAGTTTCATTGAGGCTGGACATGGAAAATGAGAGCATGACGGTTTAGGGGCATGTGTGAAAAGAGCTCTTGAAATAGAAGAGTTGAAGTACAAAGATGGTGCTAAATTGAAAGATGCAAAGAGCATAGTGGAATGGTGTATTGATAACATGGCCCGAGCTTCTCAAAAAAATTCCACAGTTCGCAGATATTTTTGGTTGATAGAGGAACAATAAATTTCTAACTACAAGGATTGTATGACACTCACAGGGTCTAGTGATATACACTCATTTTGTAGCTCATACGCTACTTTGTGGGCCACATGGACAAGAAAGTTGGCATGTTTTTGTGCATCTTGTATCAAATTTTTCACTTCTGAGTGTGATTCACAAGAATCAGTGGATGGATGGATTTTTAGGCCTCTAACTCCGCTTCCCAGTTATCAACCTCCATAGGTATTATGATTTGTTTCTGTAGATGAAGTTACAACATCCAAGGACTTTGACAAAATTTTGATTTTGGTGCGATAAGGTACATGGTTATTTAAAATTTTTGTATTGAGTTATGTCCATTGAAATTTTAATATGTAATTTAAGTTTGAGTTGAAACCTTTTTTTTGTAGGACATGTGTTTGCAGTTATTGTGATAGAAAACAATGAAGAATGAACAAACTATCTCTTATGTCGTTGCATCGAGGAAAGAAAGAAGTTGACTTCTCTTATTATAGATGGCGAAGATATTGAGTACCCTACAGGGTTAGTGGTAGTTACTGGAACTTGGCTTCAATGGTATCCATTAAAAAACTCCTCTGTTTAGATGTTTGAAGACTTTGAGACTCACAGGAAAATACTCTTATATTCGTATCAGTTATAGTGACAAATATTCAGCTGCATAGATATCGAGGAAGCCCTAATAACAAGATTCTTTAGAAGGTTCGAGAGTTAGATCATGATGCAATCTTGTCTGCTATTCAGAGTAGATATGATCCTAATGGTTCATTGGAATGAATTTACATGCTCACGTTTGGTATATATAATTTATTTTAAGTGTTTAAATTTTTCAACCATCTATAATTTGTGTATTTTTGTATCTATATTCTAGTTATTTTTTTATAATAAGTATTTCAGATTTGTGTATTTTTTAATATATCTAGTATACATGGTTTTGATTCAACTTAAAATTCTTTTGACTAGTTCATTTTTTATGCAGGTTAGTGGTGCCAGAAAATCTTAGACACTTTCAGCATCCTGATGGTGAACATTGGTAATAAATTTACCTGAGCTCGTTTGATATATAATTTTTCTTTGAATTGTTTAAATTTGTTAGTTCTAGATTTAAGTTCATATATTTTATTAAATTTGTGTATTTTGTATATATCTAGTATGGTTTTGATTTGAAACTTCAATTTTTTTGATTAACACTTTTATGTAGGTTAGTGGTGCCAGAAAAGATTCCACCTTCACGTGGTTGGCACTGTTATTAGATAATTTTATATTCTCGAAGCTAAGTGAATTTTTCATTATTTTACAAGAAAAGAGAAGTAATTAAAACAAGTTATGTACATGTGGAGGGTGGTTCTTGGGCTCCGGAGGAGTTAGCCCATAAGCACCGGGAGCTTAGAGAACCAAAACGACACCTCCACAAGTGTTTACAAGACCACCCCTATGTCTGGTGTGCACAGTCAGTTGATCGGTGCCACGACTCCACCATTTGTAAAAGTATAGGCGTTTTGACAAGCCTTACACTGGCTCAAACTTGCCACTATTTTCGCGCGTTTTGGAAACAATAGGGCAACGAGGAGCACCAATTAGAGACCGAAAAAACTAAGACGAGGCTATTGTAGAAGGGTCCCCATTTTGAGGTGTAGGATTCTGACGAAACATCTCTAGGTGCCGACAGAGTTCCGAGTAGTCTTCCGTCGAAGTTGAGACCAGTTTTTTAGTCTCAGGGCTCTTAAGGGACTTACACTTCAAACGAAGTAAGCCCAGAAGAAATTGACGTTGTCATGTATCGAAATAATGCCTCCTCTAGCATTCATCTAGCCACCCAGACATGTCAGCATAGTCAGTTCGGTGCCACGATCCAACCATTTACAAAATATAGTGTTTGACAGCCTTATACTGGCTCAAACTTGCACTATTTCGCACGTTTGGAAACAAACAGGGCAACGAGTGACGCATCTAATTAGAGACTGAAAAAATCAAGACAAGACTATTGTAGAGGGTCCCCATTTCAAGGTCGTAGGATCTGACACGAAACATCTCTAGAGGTGCCACGGAGTCCAAGTAGTTCTCTCCCAATCGAAGTTAAACGATTTTTTTTGTCTCAGGGCTCTTAAGGGACTACGGTCTGCCGACACGAAGTAGCTCAGAAGCAAACGACGTTGTCACGCATCAAAATGATGTCTTCATCTGGCATTCATCTAGCCACCTGGATGTGTCAGCACAGTTGGTTCTAGTGCCACGATCCCACCATTTGCAAAATATAGCGTTTGATCAGCTTTACATTGGCTCAAACTACACTATTTCACACGTATTCAAACAATCTAGAGCAGCTAGTCGTGAGCACCAATGATGGATACAGAAGACAACACAAAATAGGATATTGTAGAGGGTCCCTATGCTGAGGTTGTAGGATCTAACGGGACATATCTAGGTGCCCACCCACAAGAGGTTCGAGTAGTCACCCGTCGAAGTTGGACGGTTCTTTGGTCTTAGGACTCTTAAGGGACTACGCGTCGAACGAAGTAACCCGAACGATATGTAACACGAAAGCAACAATGTTGTCGCACACTGAAATGAACACTTTCGTCTAGCATTCACCTGGCTACCTAGATGTGTCGGGCATAGTCGGTTTAGTGCCACGATCGCCACCATTTACAAAAATATAGCGTTTGACAGCCCTTACAGTAGCTCAAACTACATTATTCCGCACGTATTCAAACAAGGTATGGCAACGAGAGCACCTATTGGAGATGGAAACAACCAATACATGCTATTGTAGAGGGTCCCTATGCCAAGGTGTAAAATCCAATAAGACGTATCTAGGTGCCACGGAGTCCGAGTAGTCACCCGTAAAAGTTGAACGATTTTTTGGTCTCAGGGCTCTTAAGGACTATGCCCGAATGAAGTAGCCCAAAAGTAATGACATTGTCGTTCACCGGAACGGTACGCCTCTCCTCTAGCGTTTCACCTAGGCCACCCGAATGTGTTGGCGCAGTAGTTGGTTTGGTACCATGATGTCCCAAGGCATGAATTCTCACTACTCACCTCTGTTTATTTCCTAGGATTGCCTAGAAAAGGTAGTTTGTAAACAATTATGCCACAAAGGCTCAAGAAAATGCCAGGAAGGCTCAAGATCAGGTGGTCTGACTCCAAACTGGGCTCTCCCTAGAGCCGCTTCTATAGCATGTGAAGGGCATATACCCCCCAATCAAAATGCATTAGGTAGTTGAACAGTTTGCTGGATCTATGACCTCCTGGGGCATGACTTTCTCGTGTCTACTCAGCTTGCATCAATGAAAGATTGCAACAATTTTTAAGACAATTACCATGTAAAATACTCTAATGATTGTTAAATGATCTCTTTTTAAAGCATTTTAATACACAATAGAGTCTTAGAGAATATTTTTTTTACATATCTTGTGCCAACTAAGTTCTACAATGTCTTCTGTATTTTTTTTACAAGTGAATTCAAATTAGGACCTTATTGTTACACAAAAACAAGTTTAATTTAGACTAATACTTAACAAAATAAATTGTAAGTACACCAAAAACATATAAAATGACTTGTAATAAATCCCTCAAGACTATTTTTTAAATGTGTACATTTTTGTTCTCACTTTGGAGTGTGTTAACTCACGTGCTTAAAATAAGAAAATTGATATAAATCCACACTTGAATCTCTTCAAAAAAAAAAAATCTTGCACCCAACAACCTTCAAAACAATTATATAACATAACATCATATATCATATACATCATATCCATAATGGCCACATAATCCAGGCCATCAAATCAAATCAAACATATAAAACTAATATGGTTATGAAAACATACATGGAAGGATATCATGTGCAATGAAATTAAATCAAACATAAATGTAATATCGTTATGAAAACTAATATGGATATAATGTATCAAACTAAGTGTGTCATACGTGTCTCTGAAAATATAAGTTCATAACATGTATCGAACTAAGTGGGTCATACATATAAGACCACATGCAGTCGCATAAAACCATATGCATGACTATATGAAGAATCATGAACTAAGACCATATGGCATATATATATATATATATATATATATATATATATATATTATATCCATGTCCTTTGAATATAATCATGAAACATCTTCCCTCTCTTCGCCCTGCTAGAAGAAGCTTGTCTACGACCTGGGGATGTAGTGGAGGGAGATATCACTATGAATTTCATTTGTGTGGTCATAAGCGTCTCTAAGCAAACCTGTAACCTAGCCTGCACATTCATAAACAACAAGTTTTTAACACCAAATTTTTTAAAATACATTCAAAATTTAGAAACTGAGAATTAGTTAATACATGGAAAATCTTACCGCAATCTCATGATCCCTATCAATTTGTCATCAACACGTCATAGGGTCAACGGGTGACTCAAAAGGGGTAAGCTACATACAAATAAATAGTTTAAATTAAATATTTCATGTACAAAATTTGATATTATAGATTTAAGTAATAAGAAAACATTCCTCCAAAATTTAACAAATTTGAAAAATTGTACCCCAATTAGTGGATCTACAGATGCTATGGCAATATCTACAGTAGCCTCCACAGTCTACATATATAGAGGAGTCTCTCTGGTAGTCATAAGATATACAAAAAACATGTACAGATCAATATTAATCTACATAACTGTCACATAATAGACCTAAAGTATAATCAACACATAACATACCAATACATATTAATTTGCTAATAGAAACGAACTAAGGAATCTATGTTTAATGATCTTCTAGGGAAGCTTCGATGTTACTCGAGTGTCTATAATTCCTACAAGAGTAGATACACAACTGAACTTCCACAATTAGAAATAAAGTGTAAAGAGAAACTAACATGTGTAAAAGTCTTGCGTATAAAAGATAAACATATTAATAGGTACATGTACACGTGAAACATTATAATAATAAAAGTGAAATCAAATGATATTTGAAATGTAAGTATAACTTGAAACTTATGTCTGTAACATGCCCAACTGCAGTAACTAACATGTCGATGTCAGATGTGTCATTCACCGGCTCTTGTTGTTTAAAATATAAAAAAATAGTTTTTACATGTATGTACATGACATAATCAAATACATATATATTAAAATCTCAAATGAATTATACTATGTATATATCTATTAAATATTTATTTGATATTTACCTGTGAAAGACCAAGATTATTTGCAACTAGTTCCAAAGACATCTGCCATCATCTCATCTAGAGAAAAGAAATCATGTCATCCAACAAATGATGTCTCACCTACAGTGCATACGACACCACATGATCCACAATGGTGTAGTGCGCTAGAACTGGTGCCTCCACCAACATCACCAGATGCAATCTGGTCACTATGTTGGATTAGAGTGTTAGTGAGCTCCCTTAATGCATGTAATGTATCAATCTCCATAACCTCCTTCACTATAGGAGGGATAACTGAAGGTAGTGGGGGTTTTGGGGTGTGGGAGATCCTTAGTTGACCAACACATTGCACACGGTCTACTCTGTGCAGAGCCACCTCCTTGCCCATAAAACTTAGAAAATTCAAAATAATTTGGGACCTCATTAAGTACGAACTCGTAATATAATTTCTTCAAAAACTAGAGAGGAACCTCATTGTTGTTACATGGTGTATAATAAAAAACCATCCACCATCGGTCCCAAAAATTGTTCTTGATTCGATCATCATGACACCAATGGATTAAGAACTGTTTGCAAGTAGGTACGGGAGGGCATTGGTTCTCGGGTCAGTAATTAATACACAAATGCAATATTTTACATTTTTTTGTCTTTTACAACTACATGGGATAGTTTATCTGCATACCACCACCTACAATCACCTCTAAAGGTATTCCATCTATCTATTTGGTTGGTTGCGGAGTCGACTTCACCAATCAATGTTTGCAATGTGTTGGCTAAAGTCATGCATGACAGATTTGTGGCATGATTTTGTCTTATAGTCTGAATAAGGTTCTCAATGACAATTTTATTTTGTCAGATTCTTCCAATGATATCAGTTTGTGTTCTTGCTGGTTCCATGGGACAAAAAGAGCCACAGGAGGTGGATCTACATTTAGAGGAGGGTTTTGAGGAATGTTTGGAGGCTTTTCGAGAAATATTTGGATGGTTTGCAGGATTATGAGCTTGTCGAGCAACTGACAAAACAAAAAAATTGTATACATAAACAAAAAGTTGAAAAAACCCATGAAAATCACAAAAAATACCTAAAATGCAAGAAATTTGATTAAAATAGAGGGCCCTCTTCATCTTGGTAGCATTTTTGAAACTTTCATGATCTAGAAGTTCGAGGGCAATTTTTAGGGGGTATTCAAAGCTCAAGTGCTAAAGGTCTAGGAGAAATCACGGCTCATAGGGGGAAATAGGGGGAAATGAGGAGTCACGAGTTTATTATTTTTTGTCTCAGAGGACTGTGATCGCGGTTTAAAACTGCGATCGCAGTTTCAGGTGCGGAAATCACCAAACTTGTGAAAACAATTCCCCAATCACGGTTTAAAAACCGCGATCACGGTATATAAACTGCGATCGCGGTATGTAAATTTCAAATTTTTATGTCCAATTAATTATCCACCAACTTGCTACACTTATCCTGGGTGAGAATGGACTACCCTTTTCAGTTAACCCCCATCAATCTAATCCAAATTCTACACTAGATACCGTTAAACGAGATTAATCCTCGTGTAGTTTTCCTAGTGTAGTTGCCAGTGTGCATGTATATCTAAACCAACCCCCTATTGGTGGGATAAATATAGAGTAGAGAATGTACCTAACATGGTAATAATGTTATGTGTTGTGCTTCAAATTTTTATTCTAATCCCTTTTGTCCCTTACGTACATTTAAGAATGTTTGGAGTGAATTTCTCTTAGTAAGATATGGATCTTGGACCTTTAGATGATCATAAATGGAGTAATAAAGAATATTGAACCTAGTTTGAGTGCTTCATACGTATGTGGTGGCTACTCTATCTAATGTGAAACTACTTTAGGAATATTTAGGAGGGACTTGACTACTCTAATGTTGATATTTTTAATAGGATCTTATAAGAAATGTTAATGAGTTATGAAGTGCATTTGAATTACTTATATAGTGTTCCATAGGTTAAACATTCACATTAAGGTTGACCAAGGAAGATGAAAGGACACACATAATATATTCAAATTGGAAAGAGATTTGGTACGTGGGAGGTCTTGTGCTTGTACTCCACTTTATACCTAATATGGATTTGAATAGGAAATTAGTCATGTAAAATTCATAGTTTGAGAATGATGCATGTAGATGGATTACTATTTTAGTCATTCAATATCTCCTATATAAATGAAAAAATGATGTTTATAGATTATTAAAATCAGGGGGGAGATTTATATACTAATTGCGCTTAGAATGAGAGAATTTCTCTTAGAATAGTAACAAGGCCAGCTCGTTCACTTTCAAAGGATAAGTTATCCAATTTGAGTGTCTACATTCCATCCCTTTAAGTTTGAAATTGGAAATTTCATAGGGGAGAGGATCCAGTCATTGTACATTAGCCAATAATTGTGACAAGTTTTGTTAATTTCATATTTAGTATCAAAATATTCAAATACCCAAAGTTACATGAAAAATTCTAATAAATAGACATAAAAGGACCATTTTGTTGCAATTAAATTCTAAACAATGTTCGGTGTACATTTTATTACTCTAAGAATAAAATTGATATAAAATTGTAATGTCGCTTCCATGACCACCTCTCGATTGTAGTTATGTGGGCTCGAGTTGGTCCTTGGTAGGAGTGAGTTCGTTGTTTTTGTGTCATGCTCACGATATGAATAATTCATAAAATGAAACAATTAAATGGAGTGTAAGAAAAATAGTACTACCTTTCTAAAACCATATTATTAGATGTTGATGAAGGATAAAAGTAATTGTATGGAAATCTATGTATCTCACCACCTCCTTTAAGGTCAAGAGTACTATCATCTTTATTTAAGAAATCACTTAAATGCAAGACTTTGAGACACTTTAATATTGGTAGGAGTCAAACCTCCATGCAACACAAGTTAATACCAACTCTGTGGATGAAGAGCCTCATATTCGTCGCATTATCATTTTCATCCTCATGGAGGGCTCCATGGACGTTCATAACCTCTTTCCGCGATTGTAAAATAAAGCATTAAAATTAATGAAGTGTGATAATAAAATAATAAGGGCAATTTTGAAGTTTTCCTTGCGCGAGCTAAACCTATGGCATGTCTTTGTGTCTTCACCTTGTGTGGTGATGTTGTTATTATTGCAATCCATCCATCTAGAGATCATTTTTGTATGCCCTAAGTTTGATATTTACAGTTGTTTTAATGTAACGTGATCTAATTAATCATTTTACTGATATCAATGAAAGTTATCCGTGTAGTTAAAAAAGATAATTTACTGATAACGTGAATGCCTTGAGTTGTTGATGTTCAAGGAAAAACAAATTTTTAAAATAATATATTAATCATGAAATTAACATAATAAAATAGTTTTCATTTATATAATAAATAATTCTTTAATGTTCTAAAATATCTCCAAATTATTGGAGTTTGTGTCAAGTCTCCATTCAAGAAATAATTAATGGATTTTTTATTGATGTGAGAATATATTTATTCAAGGTTTGAATATATGAGATAGGTTTGAGAGATTATTCTGGTTAGAGAATGTTACTGTCTTCTTCTTGGCATGATAAAAAAATGGTGAAGTAAGAAATTGTGATGCACGTTGGTTTCTACTTGGGGATTTTTCATGGGTCTATATCCAATTTATACTCCTTTTTGCCAACATTCTTCCAACCTGTGCTTTAATTAGAGCTCCTAATAGGTGTGAACACCTACCCCAAAAAATGGAAGATGGATTTTTGTCATTTGGTGTTGTTTGCTAGCTCCTAGACAGAGCACCTGGACTGGTTGACCAACAAGATGATCCTACCCCTTGCGCAAGGTGTGAGTTTTGTTTTTAAAAATGCCAAAAGAAAAAAATATATAAACGTGGATTGTGGGAAGGGGGAATGCAAGGATGTGGGAAGCACAAAAATTTGGTTTATTGAGCAAGCTTTGGAAACTTTAAATAAAATGCATTTGACAAGCGTAAAGACAAACTCCACTTCTTTGTCGGCATTGCCCCTCTTGTGCCTATTTTAGAGTCTTTGAAATAGTTTGGCCCCCATCAAGCACTTTAGGAGGTTAAGCATGCAATGGATCTATTGAAAAGGCTTTGAAAACTTCCATCAAGCTCACGTTAACACATATAAAGCCAAACTACACGCCCTCTATCAACATCCTCCCTGCCTTGGTCAAATTGGAAGTGTAGAGCATGTCTTGGACATCCAGCAAAGCTTTGGAAAATAAAAAATTTAGTAGTAGTGTTTGTTGCAGGACACCTGGATGGTTTGGTTGTTTTTCCAGAAAGAAATGCTACTCTTAGAAGGTCATACGTTGCAATGTCATCTCAAAAAGGAATTGTTAGTGCAAAATCACAGCACCCCCAAATGAGTCGTCAGATCTACTTTTCTAAGGCAGATTCATTTGGTGTAATTCGCATAACATTGAGTTTTCCCCAAAGTGTGGGACTTTACAGATGAGAAAACTCTCTAGAGAAGGCTTGTTCCTCTTCCTAAACTACCTGCCACAAGCTATTCTAGTGCAGGCAAAGATAATCTAATCCTAATCTAACTATCCAAGGAGACAGGGAGAGAGAGAAAACAAGGAAAACAAAGCCTACACTAAAACAGTGATACACTCAGAGAAGGAAAACTGTTGAACATCTAACCAAACTGCAATGAAACGAAGGGAGGTGAGCAATGGAGAGGATGATACAACTGCATCATAGGCCAAAGATCAAATTCACATAGAAAACCTTTCAAACCCAACAAACACAACTCCCAGATCTGCAAACGAACATTCCAAAACATGCACAGGTACCCTGCAATGAAGAGAGGTAAGAAGAAAACAACCAAAAAGAGAAAAGGAGGAAAAATGCATCACAAAACACGTTTTTTATTGCTTCAGAAGTTTGCACAGAACATCATTCGCGAGCAAGAGGCAAAAATGCCATTTACAGAGCAGGGGAGGAGGTTCAAACTCCATTTTTGACCCTATGGGAGGAAAAGAAGGGGAGGCAGAGAGAAAAAATGAACAACCTTTGAATGTGCCCCTTTGTTACAATATATAGAAAGAATGGGAGAGAGAAGAAGGAAGAAATCAAATCCTGCTCCAACCACCCTGAGATACGCATTGAATCTTGTTTTGAAAGCTCAACCACTGAATATCAATGCTCCTTTCAAATCCACCCCAAATCAGTCGATTCTGGATCCTCGGCAGATCAAATCGAATCGGATCTGGTAGTTGAAGAGATCAGATTCTACGTTAATGGCCTAGAAGACTTTTTCCCAATTTTCACCTACCAAATCCTTCCTAAAATGATATTTTATGTTCCCAAGTCGCATAGAGGGTGTCAAGACGTTTTCGAGAAAGTCTTCTCCTGCCCAAATCTGATTCTTTAGTTGAAAGATATTGGCCATTTGAATATTAGGGTTTTTGCGAGGCACAATATTTAAAGAGTCTGCCCCTCTGTAGGGTCCACGTAGCGGCCTCGTGCACCTTAGAGATTTTGGTCCCTGCCCTTTCACTTCTTGAAATAGCACCAGACTGACATGTGGCGGCCTCCGCGAGCTCCATGGGGTCCCTTATATTTTGTTTGAGTCTTTTACTTGGCGGGCCAAAAATCTGACCCTGGACACGTGGAGGCTTGGCGCTTGTTTGAGAACCTACCTCCAATTTTACCTTTGAAAAGGCTTCGTGCTGACACTTGGCACCTTCCGCCGACCTACCTCTGCTTTGACTATTTAAGCCCCGAATCTGTCCCCTTTAAAAAGTTGGAACACGTGGCGAGCTTGCGCTTATTTGAAAACTGCGTAGGATTTTGCCTCTTGAAATCGTGCCAATGAGACACGTGGAGGCCTCCACGGGGTCGAAGACTTAACCAATTTTGGGGCCACTCTCCTTTAGACCTTTGTTGACCATTAGCCACGTGGAGGGCTGACACAAGTTTGAGTCTCTACTTTGGGCATCCATCTTGGAATTGCGCCGAGCTGACACTTGGCACCCTCTACTGAGTCGTCTATACTTAATCTCTTCTGAGGCCCGCCCTGTCCACCTTTTGACTTCTGTCGACTCTGCTTCTATTTCGGGCCTGGGACATGCTACTTCATTTCCAACCCTGCTACTTCATTTTCGAACCTGCTTGTAACATGTTTGATGAATTTAAGGCACGGGTTCGTTTGACAAAGTTGTTTCTTGAATTTTTTTATTGCACAGTGTCATTTGATCCTTTGCAGGTGCACTGCCACTCCATTGTAGAGTCCCTCTGCAACCTGTTTGCAAGGTTTGAATGTGGTTTCTCTGGTTCTTTCTATGCAAGGTCATGGCTGATCCAATACTTTCCCCAGGGGGGCAAAATATGGATACCAAGAATTTCTTAAAAAAGACTTTTGGATAGGTGTAAGGCTAGATTTCACAAATTATACTCTCATCCTCCCTGCATGTGCCAAAGTTTTGATCAGGTTGGTTGTCCAATTAAAATTGGAATGATGTAGAAAAATAGCATGGCCCTACACATGCATATGAATTGCTTGATAAAATGCCTCGAAGTACTGTGAGCTCATGGGATGCCTCCAAACAATTGTGGTATAGTGGACATAAATGATTGCAGGATTTGCATGGAAGGGATTTGTTTAAAAATGCATTAGAAATTTACAAGCAAATGCAAAATGGTAAGGCGAGAAGTCGTCTCCACAACCTTTCCCGCATCCTCCTTTCTTGTGCCAAAAAGGGAGCTTTGGAACACAGTATGGACATCCATAAAATCTTAGTGGATAATGAATTTTTGTCATTTGTTTGTAGTTGCAAATGCCCTGATACATATGTTTGCAAAATGTCAAAACTTGCTCAAGGCCACAAACTGTTTGACAAAATGCTTAAACAGCCGCAAACCACACATTTTTTTTTCTTTCGGTCACTCGCCAGCTCAATCTCAGGTATGGTCATCTCACTTCATCCTTGCCTAGATTTTTCTAAATGTTCTAGGCTTTCTTAATTTTGAAAGGAGTTGCAAATAAAATTAAAGAAGAGTAAATTTTGGAATAAATTAATTAAAGTGTGTTTCCTATAGCAAATTGTACCTTTGTTTGGTATGCATTTGATGAGCATTCCATGAATGTAGCTTGTTATTTGGTGTGACATGCACAAGAGCAAACCTAGCTTTTATGAGACACGAGAACAATCACACGACACCAGAACTACATAGAGTCTGAAATATAGTGCAACGTTTGCTGCGCTCACAACGAGATGATAACCGAGGTTAGTCCAACTCAAGCATATGCATTTTTTATTTTAGGCTAATGGGTGTTTGAGTATTGTGTAGAGTAGCTAGGGTTTTTTTCTAGGAACAAGTGTGAAGATCAGGATTTCAAACAAAATTGGAGCAACAAAAGTGCAACGTAGGGGACATAGAAGTAGGCCACACATGAACCAGACCCGAAAGGAGAAAACAGACGAAAGCATACGGAAAGGGCCATAACATCAGTATGCTTTGGTCCGCCCACATCCGCTTTGGTTCCAAGTAGCTCTATAGAACACATTTTCAAAGATAGGGATAGATTAGATCATTTTCATCATGTTGCAGTCGTCAGATCAGCCCAAATCATCACACAACAAGATATCAACTAAGTCGTCTTCTCTCTCATTGCAAGTGCCTTATCTATTTGATGTTCATCATTGTTTAGTGTTGTTCATATGGTTATTCCTGATATTGCTATAATTAGCTTTGGAAACTAATTGATTAGGGATAATTCTACCATTAGTTACCCACCCCAATAAGATATTAACCATTTAGGTTAAACTCAGGAGGTAAACATTAATAAAACCAAAATTATGATTTTCTTTTTGAAAAGGAAGAAGCAACATCTTGACTTTCAGTATGCTGGAGAGTCTTAAAGTGGTGTCAAAATACAAATATCTTGGCCTCGATTTTCATAGCAAGTTTAATTGAGATACCTATAAGATGAAGAGAATACGAAGATGGATAACTCTTTATGCACTCCAAAATAGGTGCATGAATGCCGAACTATGGGATTGAAAGACCACCAAGGTATTTTTTGTGTAACTTGTCATGTCGTTGGTGTTGTATGGTTGTAAGGTATGGGTTAGTGGAACAACAAGTCGAAATGTAGACGAATAGAAAGGAGTCAGAAGCAACTAATAACAAACAATTTCATTATCAAGAGTATAATCCCCTATGAAATTATCATGGCCAAATTAGGTACCTTCCCTCTAGAGGCAAACGTTATAACCAAGCTTATAAGTTAGTTAAGAAAAACAAAAAATATGAAGGCCAACAAGTGGCCTACTGCTACAAAAGGCAAAGAGTTTTATAGACGAAAGAACACATGAATGAAGTAAAACTCTAAATGGATGAACAAATGAGATATCAACATAGATGAATGCCTAAATCTTAACAAAGACATAAAAACTATGTGAATGAAAAGTTTAGAGTAGAGATGTGGAGGGAAAAAACAAGTAGGAAACTCCAACATTATATTATAGATTTCAACCCGACGTATGAACATTGTGAAAAAAACCTACATAGGAGTTGAAATTCAGTGGAAGGAAAGACTATCTATTACCTAGTTAAGGACTAGCTCTCATGGGCTCAAATGTGAAACAAGAAGATAAACAATGTCTAAGGAACCATGGGAAGAAATGACTTGTGTTCTATGCATACATGGGCAGTTGAAACATATGAGCATTTCATCCTTGAATGCTGAAGGTACACAAACATTAGAGACATGTATGGGCAAATTCTAAGAGTTGACTCCTTGATATAGTTATTTGAGAAAAGTGAAATAAAAGGGTCAATACATCTTCAACAAGAGGGGAAACATTCTAAAAAATACCATTAAGCCCACAAATCTTTAAGCAGTCAGAATTTGCAGTGGTCCCATAAACCCTCGACCTTGTGGATGTGATTAAGACCATTTCATTTCATTTCAACAAGTGAACTTTTATTCAAATATTGCAAATTTCTCTTTGTAGAAAAAAGTTGGAAAAGTTTTGAAATCGTGCACCTACAAAATGTGTACCTCTTAATGGACCATGCATTTGATGGAAGTCATTGCCCACTCGTTTAATAGGTTTGAAGAGAAAGATGCCAATTGCCACATGTTTTTTCTTTTCGCATGGTGTCAAATTCTTAAGTTGTATGTTGTTTGCTAAAGACTCAATATACAAAACATGTAGCGTGTTATCCATTAATAGACAACATGCATAATTTTCTTGGGGAAAAATATAATATACACCTTATTTTAGAGGAGAGGACGTAAAATTTTATGGAATCCTGACCATTCAAGGTGGCCCTCCTACGACAAACTTGGAAGTGGAGGAGAGTGGAAAGCAGGTGATAAGAGACGAACAAGACCATTATTGTTTTGCGATAAATAAAAATGGTCAAGATGTACTTCATAGGTAGTGCCTTATCATCATTATGTCAGAATAACAAAAAAAACAAAACAAAGGATTGCACTAATTATTCTTTAAATGAAACCCTTACGAGAGGAACAACATGAATTGGAGATGTCATCAAGAAAACTTCAAGACCTTAGAGGCTTAAACAAATCCACAAAATGTTGTGGATAGGGAAGCCAATGGAAATGATACAACAATTTGGCCACCTACAAGTGAGCGATGAGAAAGGCCAAGAGCCTTCCTGGGGTTTTGAACTATGAAAATCCCTCAAGCTTATGCCATTGACCACCACTAAAATATGGCCTAAAAGTAAAAGCTTTAGTGATGAAGGACTTGAACCTATTTACCCTAGATGGAAGTGTGTGTGTGTGTGTGTGTGCGCGCGCGCAAAAGTTGAGTGATGTTCAATTATTCATGATGTGATAAGAAAATAATTGGAGCTTGTTCTTTCTTTAAAAACTACCAACCAAGTGTACTATAGTCTCGATAAAACTGTGGACAAATTAGCGAGTGATGGCATGGAGCACAATACACACATTACTTCACTATTGTTGGGTCCCCTATGGCAAGAGTGAGTTTCTCTGGGTTTGCCGATGGACAAGCCACAAGGATGGCTCCCCAGGCCAGATTGGCTACCTATAAGGTCTTTTAGGGGGCATAAGAATGCAATGATGATATCCACATTATCGATGCCATGGAGAAGGTTGTCATTGATGACATAGATGTGACTTCTCTCTTGGAGGATCTGACAAACCCTTTTTTAATTTTTCTCTTAGAGGATTTGACAAACTCTTTTTAAGATAACTAAGATAAGGGGTGTGAACAAAAAATTCTTGGGGACTAATACTTACGTCCACATAGCTTATTGTGATTGGTTTTATTTTTTTTGCGAAAATTGTTATTATTTGGGGCAATTGTTGTAATTTCAATGGTTGAGATCATGTATTAGGTTGATGCATTGAAGATATGAAAAGAGGACAATCAGATTTATGACGAAAAACAAAAATAGTTGTAAAACCACATCCCTAATAGCCACATAAATCACTTCTACCAAAGAGGACCATCAGATTTACCACAAAATACGAAAATAGTAGTTAGGACACATCCATAATAGCCACATGAACAACTTCCGCCAATCCGGACTTCATCGCATGTTTGACTATTCACTCTCCGTCCATCGCCTAGTCTCGGCTCGTCTCATCTGACTCGTGTAAATATTAAACTTAACAATTTTCTAAATATTAACATTTGATTGGACAAAAAGTTTGAAATTATGTGCTCAAACTCTATTAAGAAACCGATATGTTGTGGAAGTATTTGTATATTGAGAAACAAGTAAAATGCAAGTGGCAATCTTTTTCATCATAATCAAAATACTACACAATGCCGATAAAAATCTCTCTATAAAGTTTTTAATTTCTTAGCAGACAATAGGGGAAAATCTCCTCTAATCAAGAGGAAAAAAATATCTCTCTCCCATGGATGAAAGCAAGGACAGAAAAATTGGAACAAATCATTATTTATAAACACTCATCAAGACAATTGGGCTTTTAACAACTTCGTTGTTGAGCCAACATACCACAAACAAGAGAAGAGAGAAAAAAGTGATCTTATCACAATTTTTCAACAAATTTCATCATCTTAAGCACAAAATTTTCGACAAATTTCACCATCTTGTGCACGTTTTTACAACAAATTTCCAATCAAACTAGGGTAGAGGCTAACAAATATAAGAAACTAAACAATTCACAGACACAAAATCATTAAAAAAAGGAAGAGTGTCCCACCAAAAAACAGATAGGAAGACTTCTCCTTCTCAATTATCACGAGCAGGAAACCTTGGTAATTGACCTGCGATAAGATACCCTCCCAAATTTGCTAATTTTTTTCGGCTCTTTTCCCTGAAAACTATTCTGCCCCTTAAATCCATTCACGCCATCCTCAATACTGAAATTCCACTCGCTCTCCGAGCACGGCTGCGCGCACGAATTACACAAATCGCTGTCAAAACAAACAATTCCGCCGCGTAATCTCAGGAAACCCTTGCAGTGTCATATATACACAATAATAAATCCAAAGACAATGAATATACACAGTTTATATACGCACCTCGGAGAAAAACGCGGTAGGGTTTGGTATTTCGCAGAATTCATAGATCCGGTGGCAGGATCGGGCGCCTCCATTTCAGAGGGCAACGAGACAATCAAAATAAAATTACAGACCGTACTTAGTGGAAACTGTTTTGTGGTATAAATCGTACACCGCTTCTGCAAACAAGGTGGGAAAAAACCCACTGTTTTGAGGTAAAACCGCTCAAGTTGGACTGAGAATAAAAAATAATCGTCAAAGAAAAAAATAAAATAAAAAAATGTGGCAAAACCGTTGGCAGCCGGTTGTTTTGCCGGTTACCGCGTTTGTTAAGAAAAAACCCCACCCTGGTCAAATACTTTATTACTATTATATTTTCGAAGGAAGACCTTTTAGTTAAAATATATGTATCCAAAGTTATCTAAGGTGCCATGCCCACCTTGGTAGTTTAAATGTAATTGTAATTTATCAACACACTTTGTAGACTTGTACCAAAAGGAGGCGGAATATTATGTTCGATACTAAAAATACCATAGTTTGTAGAGTTGTTGAAGCAAGTTCAAGATATATTGAAGAGGTAAGTTTATTTTAGGTAGTGAGGCACGTAAGCTTTGTAACGTCGTCGAATTAATTCTAAGATGCAATGAGGAGGTATATTCGACCTGGGTAGCAAGACAACAAACATATGTTCCCCACAACTAATTGACCATTATGTTAGTGAGAGGGTCACCTCTAGTGTAATTTTGCTTCTATTGGCATAAGGATCGTGATATATTATTGTTGGAAAGAAGAACCAACATAAGAGGGATTGATTTTTGACTGAATGTGGATTGTTAGAGTCATGGAAGCAATTTCAAGATGCATCATGCCCACAACACAAACCATGTTTGCCCTCCTCATCTCTAGTAACGTCGATGATGTCACCCAAATTGAAGATGGAGGAGCATAGGCTATATTTGATCCAACTCGTGTTGGTGGGCACTAACTATATACTCGTCAAGAGCATGGAACAATAAAAATATTTATTAGCATCATTGTTAATGTTAATGTTTTAATTGCAAACATTAGCTTTATAATATTTTTGTTGTGAACATTTGCTTTGTTTAATGTATTTATAGATTAGCGTAGAAAACAAAAAATCAAATCATTTGACTTTTAAATAAGCTAAAGTTCAAAAGATTGAAATAGTGGATTGCAAAAGTGAAACAACTCAAATAAAGAGAAAAACATGCAACTTAAAATGACTAAATGTCCTCGAAACAATGTCCGAGAATATATTAATGTCCCATTTTTTTCACTTTATTAAAATTATAATATTCTAATTTTTAATATACCTATAACATGTAACCACATACTTTATATGGTCCTTGCACTTCCAAATGTTTATCCTCTCATATATCATTTGTTAATCCACCTTTAAAATAATGTTAAGGGCATGAAATATATTTTCTAATTAAATGTTAATTACATGAGTACATTACCCATCATAGGAGATATGGGGCATATATACAAGGACGACACCTCTTTATATGTATGTTTATACGAAAGTATTTATATTAAATTCTTCCACATATGAGGAACATTGTGCTATCAGGGCCCAGAAAGGGACAATAAATGTGAGTATGCATGCATACTATTGGGACGAGAAAAGAGGGTATACTAGTAGAATATATTGAAGTTTGACAAGTATGAAAGTAATATTTTTTTATTGAATTGCCTTTTTCAAACATGGTAGGTGGATTTTAAAGAAAGTGAGAGACCATGTAGATATTATTTTGGGAGGGCTCTCTCTCTCTATAATATCGTCTATCGGCTAAATTATTAGCAATGATTTCATATAAGATTTCATTAGGCACAACGAAAACTTTCCTTTTAGAGGTATTAGCGATAATTTTATTGTTGACTTATTTGATGAAGGTGCAAAGCATGGAAGTTCATGGGTGGCCTAAAAGGGTTGTAGAGGATGAACACATGGGAGAAACTGAATGCCAAATGGATGAGGAAATGGAATATTAACATGTAAGAGTGCCCAAACATAATTGAGAAAATAAAAAAGTATGTGAAAGAAAAATTCAAGATAGGCATGTGTACACAAAATTGTGACCACAAGGAAAATGCCTACTTAGGGGTATAAATCAAATGGAAGGAAAAAATATTGATGGCCTAATTAAGGGCTAGTTTACACCATCTTAGGAGTACAATCAACAAGTGAACGTCTTCAAAAGAAGAGTTGAAAAAGATAACATGCTCGGTTTGCGACAAAATAGTAGTGGAAACAGAGTGAAATTACATCATGGAATGCACAACATATCATATGACATATGTATCAAGTATGGGGATTATTAGAAAGTAGACAACTTAACATCCTTGTTCGAGGAGGAAAGACTTGTAAAAAAAATGAGTCTTTTGGTCAAGATCCACATTAGGAGATCCAACATCACAAAGGCAATGGTTCTATGCAAAACTGCTAAGGAAGCTCTTATGGTGGCTTTATACACTTCAATTACAACTTTGGGTCCCGTAGACTACTTGGTCTTGCGAATTGTATTAAAATTGTTCATTCATTTATTGCACATGATTGGCATAGTATGTTGTAAGGGATGTCAATTAAAATCTAGTTTGTAATTACATTTTGATGTGATAGTTTTGTAATATGTGTGTCAACATATTATTTTTTATGTTGTAATAGAGATGATGAAGATTGATGTATTGATAAGAATGTATAAGACTAAATTGTATACACAAAATAAGAAAAGTTAGTGTAAAACATGACCCAGAGATGTTATGTCCATCATCTTCAACCATTAGAATGATTGTAACCCATTCTCTGACATTCTATTTTGGCGAAGCATCTTTTCTATTTCCTTTAAGTGTAGTACTCCTTGTCCATTTTCATTTTTTTAGCCCCTCTATCTATCATCACATAAATTCACAAATTTCTCGAAAATAGTTCAATGTCAAAAAACCTTCATGATATTATTAATAAAGGAAATGATGCACATTGCAAACTATAAATTTTGATTTTATGAAGTCAACAACATAGTCTAGCTATGCAAACACTTAGAAAAGAATAATTTTAGAAACCAGGAATAAAACATGGTCCCTTTTTTATCTTTGAATCTCTAACATGGTGCGCCTTATTATAGTTCTCATCTATTTTTACGGATTGCCTCAATTAGCATTACCAATAATTTCAAAAAGAAAATTTTCTTTTTGGAAATGATGGAATTAATTTGCATATCTCATAACATGTTTTCATCTATCAATCTTGGAGATTAACTTCGTTGTGGTGTGGCAAGAAACACATAGTAATATAAGTTGTCATGATGATATTAAAATATTGATAACATTCTCATTTCTCAATGAAATTCATAATTTTAAAATGTTTTGGAAATCTTAAAAAGAGATGAACAAAACCCAAAAAATATTTTAAGATATTATTCTTATTAGATGAGCAGTTTATTACATAAATACGTGGATATTTTATCAGTTTTTTGTAATAAATTGCTCATCTAATAAGAATAATATCTTAAAATAATTTATAGGAATTTTTAAATCTGTTTTCAAGTTGTTTAGAACATTTTAAAATTATGAATTTCCTTGACAAATGAGAAAGTTATTAAAAATATACCTTCTAATATTGTTGTCCATTTCAAATTTTAATATTTTTATTAATTGAAAATATGCCCAACAATAGATAATATAGTCACAGCCATATGCATAATTCGAAGGAACTAAGGTTGTGAACATTTTCAACTATTTTGATTTAAATAAATAACTTAAAATTTAAGCACATATTTTTTTATTAAAATACCTTTAATCTCCATAAAATAATCTGATGTGGTGTAATTACAACACAAATCTCTATTTATGCACAAAATACCAACAATTCTTGACAAGATAATCGAGACAAATGAAAGAACATGTGTATACATATATGATCATATTATTTTGAAATAATGTGTCGATTCATTATTTATTTTAACATTTTTTATATTTTAATGAATATGTCAACTTTCTATTATTATTATTTTATTCTAATGGATATTCGACCATAAAAGTGAACCAAACACATCATTACACCCCTGGCTGTTACTGGAGGGACGCCTCTTAGCGTAATAAAGCTAGTTATTATTATTATAATATATCACTAAGAAAAATAATTGTTACAATATTTATGTCATTCATAGAATATATTGTCCACCATATTCAACGACTATTAATCTAAAAAAATATTTAATGTTAATTCTCACTTCATTTGAGCTTTTTATTCATTTCCTAACATGTTGTTCATTCTTTTTAGGAAGTAAAGATAATTCAAATTAAAAATAAAAAACATTTATTCATTGTTATGAATATGCTCTTAATGTATTTATTAGTTTGTTTTTCTATTGACAAAGTTATTATGCATGCATAGAGTCCTCGAAGATCAATTCTTATAACGTGTAAAATATTGACACCACAAGGAATGAGACTACATATATTTCCCAAGTAAATTTCATGGAATGAGTGTATATAGCCATCATACTTTAAAACTAAATTGGATGAGAATGATTGCTCTTTCAAAAATAGGTCACCCAACATCATAAACTATAAAACCAATTAATATCTTCATCTATCAATGAGAAAAAGAAAATTAATTATTACAATATTTCTATCATTCATAAAATATAGTCTACCATATTCAGTGACTTTTAATCTGTGTTAATTCTCATTTCATTTTAGCACATACCATCCAGCATATTAAAATGACTTTTAATGTAAAAAATATCTATTGTTAATTCTCTTTTCATAATGTGTGCTTCATTCTTTCAAGGGAGTAATGATAATTCAAATGAAAATAAAAAATCATTTATTCATTATTTTAAATACATTTTTGATGCATATGTTTGTTCGTCTATTGTTAAAATTATTAAGCTCGTACAGAGCCTCTCAAAGATCAATTCTTATAAATTGTAAAGGCTAGACACCACAAGAAATGAGATTAAATTTAAGTCCCAAGTAAATTTGATGGGATAAATATATCAAGCATACTTTGACACTAAGTTGAAGAAAATGGATTACCCTTCCACTTAATAAAATGTTTCTTCGAGCCAAAATTAAAAAATTATGCCCATGATTAGGTAGTTCATATCCTCTCTTTATATATAGTCTCTTATGCGTTCCCCTCACCTAAAACCCACCCCTGTTAACTGAGAACTTAGGGTATTTTCACTTTATTTTATAAAATTGTAGTTGAGGGGTAGGTGGATTGTGAGGGTGGGTTTATTTTCAATCTTGGTTATGAAATTATAAAACTAAGTGATATTGTAAACACCTAATTTTGGCACATGAGTAGTTACTAGTCATAAAATTATATTATTCCAAGGTACTTATGTGTTTGTTGATTATTGGTCTGAATCAAGCTATTATTGGGTTGTTTTCTTATGTCTAGTCATTTCCTTCATATTCCTCGTATCTTCTCTCTCTTGTTTCCCATTCTTTATTTCCCCTCTTATTTTTCTATTGTTTTAGGTTTTCTTCCATAGTGTATAGTATTTGTACATATATGGCTTCTCCATAATTTAATTGTATAGTTACAGGGATTTTCCTTGTATGAACCCTTTTAACCCTTCTTTGGGTCGCTTGAAGTTTTTAATCCTTCTTTCTCATTTTTCCACATATTTTATGTTAACTTGCATGTCAATAGAGTCCTAATTTAAAATTAATAATTTTATAACTACACAAGTGTATTATTACATTTGATATAAAAAATGAATGATACAAGAGCATCCTCATGCCAAAAGTAATTACAAACATTTAAATTAAACATTCTACCATTTAAGGAAATCTAAATAACATATAGAATTTATTGTTGTTGCATATATCATTCACTACAATATTGAAAATGATAAGGGTTAGGTATTTTTACAACACAAGATTTCATGTTGAAAATTTTGTTATACATAGTGTGTTGGTTCTAAATATTGTACAAAATCTTACTAGGATGATAATAATGGATAGATAACACAAGCCCCCAAAAACTTCCCCATTTTTATTATGTCATTGCAAATTACTATTGCATATTAGGATCTCAAATAAGGAGATCACTTTCTTATAGATTTGCATGGAATTAAAGAAAAATAACCAAGGTTTTAAATCCCTAAATTTGATGAACAAGACTGTCAAAAGATATTTTACAAGTGTCAATTGTTAGAACCATTATTTAATGGTCTTAATAGAGTAGATTGATAGTTTTGGTGAAGGTTTTATGTTTATGTGCTTATTTTTTTGGATCTTGTTGCCTAGACTTGATTAGTACTATTATTTTTTACGATTGTGTCTATATTTGTGAATAACTAGGTACACCTCTAAAAACCCCTCATATTATTCTTAGTATATTAGACATATTTATATTATGCAATTACATCTGATTCTATTGTTTTATATTCATTTAAACATGTTTGGAATGTTTTATGGAGTATATGTAATACATTGTTGATACAAAATTGTTTTCCCCATAAAACATTTAGTGAATTTGCATTGGATTTCACACAAATTTAGTGTTTCATATTTTGGTGAACTTGTAATGGCATGTAAAAAACGTGAGGGTTTCATCTTTTAGTGAACCAACATTATCTTGCATGCTTGGTAGGATTAGATCTTGCTTCTTTGTAATCTTATATATTTATGGATGGTTTTGTTTTATATGTATCAAATCAATTAGCCTTATTTATTGTGTGTTATATTTCTTACATATTGATTTAAATCATAAGATATATTAATGATATGTATGTTTTATGTCATCCAGAGTAATTAACTCCAAATTCTAATCGAGAGTTGATTTTATGGATATTTCTGTATTTAATCCTAAATCTTATTTGAAAAGATGTTACAAATGAAGTGAATGTTTACCCAAATTTTGTGGTTTCCCTTTCATTTGATGTTACTTTGAATAAAAATGTTGTGAATATATTTCAAATTACTAGTGCATGTGAACTTAATCATGGTAAAATAATCCTTACATGAAGAAATTATGATATTACCTATACAAGATGGGTACAAGAATAATGATATAATGGGTTGAGTTTAATCATGGATATAGAGAAGCAAACAATGCATCGGGTTAGTAAGGAGTTAATAAAGTGTTTTTAGAGAAGAAATGAAGATGGATTCTATGTGTGATAATGTTTGAAATCTCAAATAAATTAAGTAATTAGGTTATGCATTGAAGAAAATGAAGATCTTAGTGCACAACTGGGCAATTAGGGTAGAGAATTTTGTGTATGTAGTGACCAATACTCACAAGCCCCTTTGATTAGGTCTTGTACAATGAAAAGAGGATACCATATTTTCAAACAATAATGGATATGTATGTTTTAAGAAAGGAAATTGAGAAAATAAGTACACAACTTGGGGAGTATGCAAAATCTATAAAACATCCATTTGAGAATATGGATGATGTAAAATATCCTTGAGCATATCTTTTTTATGTGTTCGTGGAACCTGTTAAGTCATACTTTTGGCCTACAGTTACAATTTTCTCCTTCCATTAATCTAATATCCATTTGGTTTTTTCGAGAATCCATTTTTGTTTGTGTATTTTTCCATCTAGTCACCTTGTTAGTAGTTTGTCCTATGTGTCAGGTGAACATTGTGTTAACATAGTGTGTTGGTTCCAATGATTATACAAAATATTAGGGGGGTGATAATAATGGATAGATAACACAAGCCCCTAAAAACATTCCCATTTTTTCACTGTGTTATTGCAAGTTGTTACTGTATTATTAGGGTTTGAAATAAGGATATTGGTTTCTTATCTAAATCTGCATGGAATTATAGAAAAATAAACAAGGTTTTATACCCCTAACCTAAATTTTAAGAACAATATTGTCAAAAGATATTTTACATGTTTCAATTGTTACAGTCATTAATCAATGGTCTTAATAGAGTAGATTGATAGTCTTGGTGAAGGTTATATCTTTAAGTGCTTATTTTTCTACGTCTTGTTTACCTTGTTTCCTAGACTTGATTAGTACTATTTTATTTAGGATTGTGTCTATATATGTAAATAATTAGGTACACCTCAAAAAACCCCTCCTATTATTGCTTAGTAGAATAGGCATATTCATATCATGTAATTACATTTGATTCTATTTTTTTAGATTCATTTAAACATGTTTGGAATGTTTTAAGGGGTATGTACAATGTATTTTTGATGCAAAACTATTTTCCACATAAAACATTTAGTGAATTTACACTGAATTTCACACAAATTTAGTGTTTCATATTTTGGTGAACTTTTCTTGGCATTCACACAACCTTAGGGTTTCATCTTTTGGTGAACAAACATTGTTTTGCATGTTTGGTAGGATTAGATCTTACTTATTTGTAATCGTATATATGATCATTTTAGGGTTTTTTTGTTTTATATGTATCAAATATATTATCCCTACTTATTGTGTGTTATATTGATTTAAATCATAATATATCTTTATGTTATATATGTTTTATATCATCTAGAGTAATTGGTTTGAAAATCTGATCAAGTGGAATTTTAAGATAAATTATAACCATATTGGTTTTATTGATATTTCTTTGTTTAATCCTAAATCTTATTTGAAAAAGATGTTATAAATGAAGTGAATGGTTCCCCTAAAGTTGTGTTTTCCCTTTCAATTGATGTTACTTTGAATGAAAATGTTTTGAATGGATCTCAAATCACTAGTGCATGTGAACTTAATCGTGGTAAAAAAATCCTTACATGAAGAAATTATGTTATCACCTATACAAGATGGGTCGAGGTTAATCATAGATACAGAGAATAAAATAATGCATTGGGTTAGTAAGGAGTTAGTAAAGTGTTTTTAGAGAATAAATGGAGATGGATTCTACATGTGATAAGGTTTGAAATCCTAAAAAAAGTAGGTAATACAATTATGCATTGGGAAAAATGGAGATTTTAGCGCACAAGTGGACAACTAGGGGTATAGATTTTTATATATGTAGTGACCAATATTTACAAGCTCCTTTTATTAGGGTCCATACAAGGCAAAGAGGAAACCATATTTTAAAAAAATAATGGATATGTATGTGCTAAGAAAGGAAACTGAGCTTGAAGTGGTACATAACTTAAGGAGTATGCAAAAATTGTAAAACATCCATTTGAGAAGATGGATGATGTAAAATATCATTGAGCATATCTTGTTGATGTGTTCTTGGCTCATGTTAAGTCATCATTTTGACCTACCATTACACATTTCTACTTCTATTAATCTGAAATCCATTTGGTTTTTTAGGAAGCCATTTTTAGCTATGTATTTCAACAACAATTTATTCTATTCATTCAACTTGTGAGTAGTTTATCATGTGTGTCAGTTGAACATTGCATTTTACATAGTGTGTTAGTTCCAAAGATTGTACAAAATATTTGGTGGGTTGATAATAATAGATGGATAACACAAGCCCCCAAAAACATCCCCATGTTTTTATTGTGTTATTGTAAGTTACTACTCCATTATTAGGGTTTCAAATAAAGAGATCAATTTCTTAGAGATCTACATGGAATTATAGAAAAAGAATCCAATGTTTTAAATCCCTAAAATTGACTATCAAGATTTTCAAAAGATGTTTTACATGTTTTAATTATTAAAACCATAATTTAATGGTCTTAATAGATTAGATTGATAATTTTGGTGAAGGTTGTATGTTTATGTGCTTATTTTTCTAGGTCTTGTTTATCTTGTTGCATAGACTTGATTAGTACTATTTATCTTTAATGATTATGTCTGTATTTTTGAATAACTAGGTATACCTATAAAAACCCCTCCTATTATTTCTTAGTACATTAAGCATATTTATATTATGTAATTACATCTAATTATATTGTTTTAGATTGATTTAAACATGATTGGAATATTTTATGGAGTATGTGTAATGCATTGTTGATGCAAAACTATTTTCCCCATTAAAAAAATAGTGAATTTGCATTGGATTTCACACAAATTTAGTGTTTAATATTTTGGTGAGTTTTTTTTGGCATTCACACAACCTTAGGGTTTCATCTTTTAGTGAACCAACATTTTCTTGCATGCTTGGTAGGATTAGATCTTGCTTCTTTCTAATCTTATATAAGATCATTTTATTAATTGTTTTGTTTTGTATGTATCAAATATATTATCCCTACTTATTGTGTGTTATATTTCTTATATATTGATTTAAATAATAAGATGGCTCCATGATGTGTGTGTTTTATGTCATCCAAAGTAATTAGCTTGAAACTTTGATCAAGATGAATTCTAGGATAGATTGTAACCCTATTGATTTTATTGATATTTCTTTATTTAATCCTAAATCTTGTTTGAAAAAGATGTTATAAATGAAGTGAATGTTCCCCAAAAGTTTTGGTTTACCTTTTAACTGATGCTACTTTGAATGAAAGTGTTATGAATGGATCTCAAAATACTAGTGCATGTGAACTTAATCGTGGTAGAAAAATCCTTACATGAAGAAATTATGATATTACCTATACAAGATAGGTACATAAATAATATGATATAATGATTCAAGGTTAATCATTGATACGAAGAAGCAAACAATGCACTGGGTTAGTAAGGAGTTAGTAAAGTGTTTCTAGAGAAGAAATGAAGATGGATTCTGCGTGTGATAAGGTTTGAAATCCCAAATAAAGTAAGTAATAAGGTTGTGCATAAGTGGGCAAATAGGGGTAGATATTTTTGTGTATGTAGTGACCAATATTTACAATTCCCTTTGATTAGGGGTCGTATAAGGCAAAAAGGAAACTAAATTTTAAATCAACAATGGATATGTATGTGTTAAGAAAGGAAATCGATAAAAGTGGTACACAACTTAGTGAGTATGCAAAATCTATAAGACATCAATTTGAGAGGATCAAAACTTTTAAAACAACAATGGATATGTATGTGTTAAGAAAGGAAATTGAGAAAAGTGGTACACAACTTAGTGAGTATGCAAAATTTGTAAAACATCAATTTGAGATGATATATGATGTAAAATATTGTTGAGCATATCTTTTCGATGTGTTCTTGGCTCTGTTGAGACATATTTTTGATATACCATTACACCATTTTAAATCAACAATGGATATGTATGTGTTAAGAAAGGAAATCGATAAAAGTGGTACACAACTTAGTGAGTATGCAAAATCTATAAGACATCAATTTGAGAGGATCAAAACTTTTAAAACAACAATGGATATGTATGTGTTAAGAAAGGAAATTGAGAAAAGTGGTACACAACTTAGTGAGTATGCAAAATTTGTAAAACATCAATTTGAGATGATATATGATGTAAAATATTGTTGAGCATATCTTTTCGATGTGTTCTTGGCTCTGTTGAGACATATTTTTGATATACCATTACACCATTTTCCTTCTATTAATCTGACATCCATTTGATTTTTTCAGGAATCCATTTCTTTTTTATATATTTTGGCAGCAATTTTTTCCATCCAGTCAACTTGTGAATAGTTTTCCTTGTGTGTTAGTTGAACATTGCATTATATATAGTGTGTTGGTTCCAAATATTGTACAAAATCTTAGGGGGATAATAATAATGGATGGATAACACAAGCCCCCAAAAACATACCCATTTTTTCATTGAATTATTAAGGTTATAAATAAGGAGATTAATTTCTTATAGATCTGCATGGAATTATAGAAAAACAACCAAGGTTTTAGATCCCTAAAATTGACAAACAAGATTGTCAAAATATATTTTACATGTGTCAATTATTAGAACCATTATTTAATGAATTTCAAGGAAAATTTTGGTGGCAAATATTTGTAATTTGATGAATATGTTCCATATTTGGAAAATCTGAAAAGGAATTTTTTTTTAGTATGACAATGTACTTTTCTCCTAAATTTTCTAGTCTCAATTTTTTTAGGGGTTGGCTTCACCTATTGTTGACTACTCCTCCTATATAAAAGGGTATAGTTCACTAGGTACTTATAAATTATAGACATTAAACAAGGAGTTATTTGAGAAGCCATAGATGTCAAACCTATATAAGCATGACAAGAAGGTTAAATGTGTGGCAAGAAGACACATGGAAAGGAATTGTAGACATGTGGCCAAAAACTATATACGCGTGACAACAAGTTGTCACCCATCCAATTCCACTTTTCACTTGTTTGGTGACATTTTCTTCACCCGTTAAGAAGGAAATATAGATTCCATATTACTCAATGGAGGTTATTTGTAAGAGCCATAAGGGAACTAAATTATCTCAAAAGGAAACATTTTGCAAGTATTATGATAACTCTGAAGCTACCATTAGCACCCATACAAATACCACTAGCACCCATAATACCACAGGCATAAATCATAATATAGACTGTGTGGAAGGTATTATTGATGTGGACATGGCTTTAGCACAGTCTCAACAAATTGATACCCAAGATGACAACATGCCAGAACTTGAAGATATTGCTCTTCCCTATGAAAAATCAAACATGCTCATCAACATTGGATAAATTTCATGTTTAAATGCAAACAAGAGAGGATAAATATATCTCAAATACTCGAAAAAATGTAACACCAAATTCAATTGAAAAATATTCTTCACAAAATAGGAAACAAGATGATCCATAAATTCCTAAAAATTCCAGTCACAAAACTTTGAAAGCAAACAAGACTATGTGGACACTTGATAGGACATATAAGTTTGAGTGAGAGTCAAAATTTCCTTTTATCAGACTACTTGAGCTGGCTAATTCTGAATATATCCCAACTGATGTACATGTACAATATATACTTGGAAAATAGGAAAGTAACAAAAAATTCAAATAAAGTTAGAGATAATTGAAAAACATTGTGGAAAAAAATATGTGTCTATACAATAGGAGGATGGCCAGATAATTAAAACACATGTATGGAAAAGTAAAAAAGAATGTATGCATGTTTGATATGTAGCAGAGTATGAAGATGATAAGAAAATACACCTTCATCTCATGGAAAAGGGTGTAACAATCAAATCACAAATTGAAAAGGTGATTCAATCAAACTTGCATGCTAAAAGAATACAATTATTTACCATATTGTACATCCTTAAGAAGGGGAGACTTATTTATGATTTTATTGATTTTAAATTTTGTTTCAATATAATGGAATACACAACATTCCTCAAACACATTTTTCAGACAACAATGCATGGGAAATGGCTGAATGTCTTGTACTGATTGAACAGGAAGATTTGAAAGAGAAATTGAAAAATGCAAATTTTATATCACTATCAATTGATGAGGTAACAAAATTTGACAACATGTCATGGGTATACATCCATATTTATACTTTTGAAAATCATGTAAGGAAGTTGCATTTGTTAGTTGTATAGAAAATGGTTAAAAATTGCAATGTTGAAAACCTATACAAAATAGTTATTAACAATTTGAAAGATATAATTAGCATGAATGAATATGAAATCATTGTGAAGTTGGTATGTGTTGGTGCCGATGGTGTATCAGTTATGTAAGGTCATCGAACTAGGCTTTGTGTTTGATTGCAAACAAAATTCTCCACTTAAACCGTATATGTTTTCAATTTATTGTATGGCTCATAGAATGAATATAGCATGTAAAATAGTTAGCAAATTTGAAAATGTTACAAGAGTAGAATACCTTATTCGAGAACTGAATTATTATATGTCAAGCCATTCAAAATGATTTCTCGAGTTTAAAAATTTGTAATTAGAATTACCAATGGTAAAATCTTCTCAAAGATGTCGATAGAAGGTGGATTTCTTTATACGAGCCTACATGTAGAATTAGTTAGGAGTATTCATCTTTGGCTAGTTTCATTCATAAATACCATAATGAAGTTGACAAAGCTAAGTATTCTTTGTTCCACTTAATAAATATTGAAACATTACTTACATTGGTTTCCATTCTACCAATGTTGAAGGAGATCAATATTTTGAAACATACACAAGAGAGATTCATCTATATTGTTGATTTTATATGGATGAGAAAGTGAGTATGTCAATCTCTTAATATCTTGTACTTGTTAGAAAAAAGTTTTTATATACCTATTTTCGAGGTGGAAATTTTTATTGAATGTTAATAATCCTAATAATTTTTTGAATTTTAATATTCATGATCAATTTTGTATCAACATTAATGGGAGGGAAAAAACCCTACACAGTTTACAAAATTGACAAGATATTCTAGGCACAGAAAGAAAAGAAGCTCCTATGACTCATGTTTTGTTTGATACTATTATATATGATACAAGAATAAAGCTTAAAATAATTGCACAATCTCTATATTTCAAAATAAAAGAGTTTTTTAGTCGAGATAACATTCTTGAAATTATGTGAGTGATGATGACTATGATATTTTGGAATACTACAGGTGATCGCGTAGATATAGTCACTAAGATATTTCATAAATCCATTGGTACTATAATGGATCATTTCACAAAGACATTAGAGGTCAACAGTGTTGAAATCAAAGGTATTCTAAATAAGGACTTAATAAAATCTAAATCAACTCATTTTTCCCTGACAATGGTTAACCAATATCGTTCTTTAAACAAACCTCAAGAGAATGGTGCAATTACAAGGCTGTGGAGAAAAATATTCCATAGGTGTGTGTTACAGGAAAGTATCAGCGAATATTTTTGATTCTATGAGTTGTGCCAAACTATGATTTTGGGATTTGTGGAGGATTAAAGGGTTTTTCAATGCTTTATATTTTATAAAATCAAAACTGCAAAATAGATTGGATAAAAATCTATAAAGTTGTATGAGTTTGTATGCTTTGCTATATGGACACGTTTCCTTATGATGGAGCAGTTTCAAATTGGAATTCCCTTGCTGAAAGAAGAGGCGTTACTAATACAAATAGAAATACAAATGATCTCGATAATGAGACTGGATTTGGTGTTTGCCCCAAATTTGCATATGTAAATATCAACTACAACGAGTCTATTGAAAAAGGATTGTTTTAGCTCTAGTTATCATTTAAAATGTTACATGTATCACCTTACATTTATTGTTTGTCACTTGATATTTTAAAATTTTATATGTAACATCCCACCATTTTTTAGTCCCAAATTTTATGATCATATAGACAGCCAATAGACTATCAGTTGTGTTAAACAAAAATTAATAGTCGGGAGTCTTATATTGCATCAACATTTCTGTCAAATATATATGTTATTGTATGTTGGATAGTGATTGTAAGGTTATTGATCACTTACTAGATCATTTGGTATTGATTATGGTAGTTATATATGTATTAACGTGTTTGTTGGGCCTTCATTGTATATTAAGTCAACAATATGCATTGAAGACTCACTTGGCATTTGCGACACATAATAATGGTGTTAACTGGGCATGTGAGCATGGATAAATACATGGATTTTAAATTATAGATAGATGGCTTGGCATATTAAACCACTTATAAGTGGATGGCATATAACAATGTTTGTTTTATCTATGTTACATATAACTAGGATAGCATATACCAATGTTTGTTTGATCTATGTTGCATATAACTAGGGTGGCATATATATAATAATGTTTGTTTACTTTTGGTATATTAAATGGAAAATGGGAAATTTAGTTTAAGGCAAGTCAAGTAACATATGATCTATGTTTGGGAAATGTCATTCAATATTTATTGGTTAAAATGAAATTTGGAGTATGTGGTAAGTAAAAATAGAAGGGAGGGGTTTTGGGATTATGACCGTTTAATGCATGACCTAACTCCTTGGGAATGATTAGCTTCCCTGAGAAGCCAACTCTAAATGCATTTGCATTTTATCTTTCCTCACTCACTCATTTTCATTGTTTTGTTTGATGGGATATTTTCTTGGGGTCATGGGGATAGTGGAATTTCTTCCCCATTATTCCTATTTAGTGGCCATGAATGAGATTTTGATCATGGATAAATTATGGCTCGATTAAAAAAAGAACTGCTTTAGTATTAGTATTATAATTATT